>JAODJU010000108.1:19693455-19740094 GCA_026776725.1 Gnathonemus echidnorhynchus
AACCCCCTCTGATACTTAACTGACCAGATCAATATCCCAGAAGTTTAACTGACTTGATGCTATACTCTGATTAAAAATTGTTCCTTTAATATTTTTGAGCAGTGTATATACATCTATATATAGGCAGAGACTGCCCTAGAGAGGATGTCAATAAATTATTTAAATAATGAAGATCAGGTCAGAACCTTAATGGCTTGCGTTCTTTTTATTAGAACTCCAGAGAGGGGTCACTACAAACAACACAAACTTATGACACACAATGATGAAGGCTTAATGCCAGAATGATCACTAATTAAATGAATGCAAGCCGGTACAGTTTGGACCCGATTTTCATTATTTTGAGTGCATTGCATTGCTCTGAACCAATGGTATCAATCATCTGAGTAAGTAGAGTGTGGCGTTTTTTGTCTTTTTCCCGTAAAGTTTTTAAACAAATCCCATATTGCCCTAATTTGCTGGGGTAATACAACACTGTGTAAATTTAGGTCTATTGCACATGTTACTAAAGAGCAGGGCACTGAGCCCAACTATGCATTGCATCCTTGAGGTAGCTTTACTCGGGTAAGGGTAGCTTAGCTTGCACCTTGAGCGTGTCGAGTGCAGAGAGGGCAGCTTCCAGGGCAGGGATGGCTTCAGCCAGGTCACTCTCACACTCGTTCTTCAGGGTCTGGGCCTCGTTCGCCTTGAGCGTGGCAGCCTCCTCATCGACACGCACGACCTTGCTCTTGGCCTCCACCTGCACGGACTCCACCTTGATCACCTGCCGGGCACCACGGTCGGGTTAGCCATGTTTACTTCATCAATGTCAAACGACCCAGATTGAAACCAACACCAGAAATGCTTGGTGTCTGCAGCATCACATACTATGGACTGTGTGGTTTTTAGTGCCTGGGTTTCTTTACCTCCTCTTGTTATTCATATCATATAAAAATCACAAGTGTAAATGCAGTCACATGTATTCTGTGTAAGTGCTGCAGACCTTCAGGTGAGTATGTCCCAAAAATATTAGTAGTTGCTTATAAAATTATATCCTCCTGAGACCCCACCTATTCATTTATGTCCATTGTAGTGGACATTTTATTTTTGCATTTATCTTTTCACTGATGTTAGGAAACATATTTATTCCTGTTGTGCACTAAAGAGGACATGCTGTGAAATTAAAAATAAAAATAAATTTGAAAAGATCTAAATTGTAAGATAGCTTATTTCCTCCAAAAACAAATAACCTACAATTGAAAGACACTTTTTCCCTTGGGTCTCAGGAGGATATAAATATTTTATATATAGCTTATTATTTAAATGTTTTTCCATTTAATTTAAGCATAAATGATTTCTCTGTGGTTGATATAGCAAAGAATCCTATTGCAAGCATCGCATTAACTGTAACTTCTCTAACTGCAACCTGCCAATGAACTGCAAAAACAAGGCTGGCGTGTCACATTCTGAAATTTCAATTTGCCCTCCCTCACCTCCATCATGTGTGTATTCTCTACTTTGGCCGTCTCCAGTTTAGGCTGCAGGTCCACAAGCTCCTTTTTCATTTCCCCTACCTGTAAATTTCAATAAATTACCCAATCAGACAGCAGCTCAGCACCATGGTGTGACGGACAGATGGCACAGGATCCTTTACGTGAGTCTATTACAGACGTCACACAGATCTCTTCGTATTTCCACAAGGTCTTCATTTTGACAGAGAATACCATGCACATATACAGGGAGTCAGAATTGAATATAGTATAAGAAAAGAATTCAGCCTTTATTTTAAAAAATAATATTATCCTCTTGGTGTTATTGCATATTGCACATACCTGAGCCTCAGCAAAAGCTAGCTGATCGAGCCCATTCGTGTACCTCTGCTTAGCTTTCAATACAGTGTCTCGCTTTTGAGAGAGGAGCTGGCGGAAAGCTACAATGAGCTCCAGGTAGGATGTGGGAGTCACGTAATTGTGTCGGCCCAGCTCAGACAGGAACCTGGGCGCCAGAGTAAAACAACACCAGTCAAACATTGAATGAGAAAGCCGTGATAAAAATGTACATTGACTTTGCTTCAATTCCACGTGATCTTTGCAATGGCTTTCATTCAATCAAATTTTACTGCAATGGTTATATAAACACAACCAGAGACACATAAATAGGCCCCTAGGCTATTTGAGTAAATTTAGAGACCCCCGACTCTTTTCTACAGTGTGGTGGTTGTCAACAGGGGGGTGGAAGTGGGGGAGGTGATGGTAAAGATAGTCAACAGGGGGAGGAGGTTTGAAAATTTTATTAAACAAGGTTAATTGAAGCCTTTTTTTAGCAGAGACCCGTGCGCCTCAGTCCGGGTAAGTCTGTGCATTACAGCACCCCTGTATACAAGCCTGCAGAACATGTGCGTTACATACCTATGAGAGAGCTCAGTTGTGGATGTGTGGAAAGTCTTGCAGATTGTCATGACCTCTTTACGCTCATGGTCACTCATTTCCAGTGTCTCAAGAAACTTGTTGGCAACCTTCTCTAGTGCCTCCTCTGGCCAGGGCTGAGAATTGCAGGAAAGTAACACATTTTATATAACCAATAAATTAAATGAGATGAAAATTCAAATATTCTCCAATAAAGAACTAAGATGCTAATGTGGTATCTGTTTTATTAGCCACCGAAGCAGCTGAGTAGTGATAGAAATTACACTTTAATTAGGGATTATTATGTAGTGAAAACCTTGTCCTTATCCTTCACTCACCTGGAACCAATTAATGGTGCAGCAGTTGATGAGTGAGGGGAACTGGCGCAGGCGGTTGCGGAAGGCATCTCCGATGGGACTGAAGGCCACCACGATATGGAGGTTCTCTCGGCAGCGTGTTACAAAGTAGGCGAAGAGCGAGAGAGGGCTGAACTCAGCGTTCTTGTTCCCTGCCTGGGCGATGGGTAGCACAGCCTGAAACAGGGAAAGGCTGGAAGTCTCAAGACACATGGACAGGAGTGAGAAGGAGTATCACATACAACGTGGATGAAGAAGATTCACCTCCATGATCTCCTGTTTCTCATCCACAGCAAAAAGGTTGGGCACCTCGCCCGTGTTCAGTAAACTATCAACATCTTCCAGGAAGGCTTCCTCCTTGATCTGAGCATCGGTGAGCAGGAACACAGTCTTTTGTCCCTTCACCCCAGCACTCTTCAACAGACGCTTGACAGAAAACACCAGCAGTCAGTCATGATGAGTAATTCAGCATATGTGAGGTATTTCTGTTAGTCTCATGTACAGTACCTTGAGGTCTTCTCTCCACTCGTTCATGCCATAGCTCTTGGAGATCTCAGGTTGAAAGAGTACCATCTTAGCCATGGAGGTGGCCAGGCGTGTGAGGGACTGCCGACCGCTGCCACCCACCCCCACCAGGAGGGCATTGCCCCCAGCCTGCTTCAGAACACGACTGATCCGAGAAAGGTGCTCTAGGACGTACCTGAAAGGCAAACACAGCATAGGACCATCTACCTGCTAATCCTTTGTTCTAACTGTACATGCCATTTTCTAGATGGGCTTTACATGTTCAGCCTCTTTAGACATGTTACCTCTTTTGATCATTTCATAGTCAAAGTTGTTGTGACAGAGAGACACAATGACAGAGCCATCAAATAAAAAAGGAAAATATAAAACACACATCTCACACTACAGGAGTCCAGAAAGGCCATGAGCTATTATTATTTTTTCCACCAAATGTCACCCTAGCTTCACACCCCCTCGTGGAATTGGAGTGCTGATGTTTCAGGGACTCCCTATGCCTGCGTTCCCGCCTGCCTCTCCCTCCTACTTATGCTGCCATAGCATTATCTTACACACTGTACTCACTTAACTGTTTGCATTACCTGTAGTTTCCTTTACTTTAGCTAATACATCCCCCCCAAACCCCTCCTGGGGTGCGCTGCCTGGAGACCCAAAAATGCAAGATATCCTGCCTACCCTGCTGCTTGCAACGCTGCTACTACCTGTGACGTCCTTCCAGCCTGCCTGTCCTCCAGAATGCCCTCCTGACAGTGATTCCGCATTTATACCTGGACTTAACAAATTAGAGGGTATAACTCAGGACTTTGTTAATTTGACTTCCTCAGCATGCTCAAGGAGGATGGGTGCCTCCTATGAGTCTGGTTCCTTCCACGGTTTCTCACTATGAGTTTTTCCTTGCGTCTGTTGCCTCTGTCATGCTCACTGGGGGCTTCTGGCAGGGATAATGTAAAGTGCTTTGAAACAATGTAATGTTGTGAAAATGCGCTATACAAATCAAATGGAAACCTTCTTCAAAAGTTTTTCCATTACTGTTTTTTCTTCATTTTCTAACAATAACAGATAACGTCACGTGTGTTGCCCTGTCAGACAGCAGATCATCAGCTGTATGTATCACTATGTTGAATTAAACTTCAGCTCGAACCACCTCCTGAATCGTAAGCTAACTTACTGACGCAAAATTGCACTGATGAAATAGCCTTTGTTGTTTAGTCTGCATTTGTTTGCTGATCCATGCAGCACAGATGTCCAGCCAAGTCAACGACCTTTATGTATCATAAAAATAGTAGGCAAAAAAACTTTTAGAAGTTGTAGTGAAATACTTTTGATGGAAAAAAAACAAAATACATAATTTGTTAGAAAAAAATAACAATAATGACAATGTATGGCCTGGATTTCCAAACCAGACTACACAAAGTTTAGCTTGTCTCACTGCACCACTTATAATAACAATTTTTCCATTGCAAACAGTAGTTTACATAATTTCAAAAGGGAGCTGAGTTTAACACTAGCATTTATAGCTATCATTATTTGTTAAGAAAGCTGGCTGGCTTCTAAACAATTATTGCTGTAAACTTTACTAAAGCAAATGCAAACATTTGGGATGTCTGGCATTACCCCTGTTCCACCTCTATGATGGAGATAAATGAATTTACCCGAAGATGACCAGGTTCATGCGGTTCTTATGCGTCTGGTTGTACTCGTCCAGGCAGAGTTCCACCACCTGGCTAAAGCGCTCCATGGAGGGAACCTCGGCATAAAGCCGCTCAGCACCTTCCAGCTCTGTGTTCATGTAGTCTCCAAACATCAGGCTTTTCATGTCCTCCTCACATAGCTGGGCCCAAAAACACAGACAGAAAGGAGTAAGAAGGTTGTGGAATTTCAAACCATAGCATGCAGACAGCTGCAAATCCAATGAATCTGAGACACACAGACACAGAGTAATGCCTGCAGTAGAAACATGATTGCTAGTCTTTTACATTACCTCCTATTGTGTAAATACTTAACGCAAATCACCACCACTAAGAAATATGCAGCACTGTGAAAATCTTAGGCAGTCAAAGAAAATTATTTTTGAATGATCTTCATGTTGGTGTGAAACTATGATACTATGTCTGTCAAAGTGTGTCAGCTTAGCCATTTCAAAACCTGCAGTAACAATCCAACACACCAATTTATGTGTTGGCTTGAGCACTGTTATACCATGTTTGGCAAATCAATATCTAATCAAGTTATTTAACTAATTAAATTAATTATTTGAGCTGGTGGTGAAATTTAAGGAATGCATGGAATGGCCTAAGGAAACGTTTGGGAACTGAACTGGTATTCATCTAGCCATCCAACAAGATTTCAGTAACTATTTGGAAAAAACTGTTGTTTATTGTTACGCCGCATTTTCATTTGTTCTAATGTTAAATTGTTTTTCTTTTTGTTCTGGGCAAATATGTACTTACTACCTAGATAAACAGCTTCAAACATTTTCTTTGACTTTTACACAATACTGTACATAGCACAATCTTGCCAATAAGTAGTATCTAAATTGACAATCATATTATACAGTATGTGTCACGAATTACATCAGTCCAGTCCAGTAAGATGCAATCAAAGGAGGAAAGTTTAGGGTCAGAAAGGGTCACCAATCCAGATCAAGATTTTGTTTCAAGCAACCGGTTGAGTACTCAGTGAATGTGACTCTTTATACTCAACTGGTTGGTTGAAACAAAATCTTGGTCTGGACCTAAACTTTCCACCTCTGTATGCAATACTGGCAGTGTATTCACAAACAAATAGTTAAGTACATGATTTCAACATTTACCGCCCTATTGTCATGTCTGAGGTCTTCAAACACAGAGTCAAAATTCTCCTGGAAGTGTTCCTTCACTATTTTGATAATGAGCTGGTACAGCCATTCTCTATCCTTGTCGTCCACCAGCCGATCATAGAAGACACGGAAAACCTCGTGCACGAAGAGGCGGATCATGGTGAGCTTGTTGTTCAGGGACTCCTTCCCGAGGAGCAAGCAGCCCTGAACCACACGGGCAAAGTCCCTTAGGTTGAAGGTGTAGTGGGACTTAGCTGGGGTGGGCAGCAGGTTTTCCGTTGCTTTCTTATACACCTGGGATATAAGAGGATTATTGCAAAACATCAAATTGCAGAATGTGTAATAACTTCAGTTATTTGAATGATATGTGAATAACCGACATGGTACCATGTAAAGGAAATAAGACTGACCTCCATGGTAGCAACCACAATTTGCTTGCCCACAGTGAAGTATTCGGGTGGAAAGTTATTATTGCGCATGTAAAAAGCCACTATGTTGGAGAAAATGCGGACCATGGTGTCATCACTGAATGCGTTGATTGCGCATATGTTGAAATGGCGCAAAAAACGTGGTGTGACCGCATTCCTCCCACCACCAGGGGGCCCCATTGCAGAGATTAGATACAACTCTACCAGAGCAATCTTAGTTGTATCCTTCAAGTCATACCTGCAACATTTATTTATGAATTTAACAGAATCTTTTGAGGGAGTAACTTATTGAGAGCAGTTTCCAAAATAACAAATAATGAGTGGTATACAGTGCTACAGTGTCATGCAGTTAATCACTGTTAAAAAGAAGTTCAGTTTCTATACCATGAAGAGGTTAAATTACTGTTTGGCAAAGCTTTAGAAAGTCCTGTTGCTGAAAACACCTTGTTAAGGTGAGTAGTCAGAGGGGAATAGTAAGAGAAAGTCAAAAAGAAGGCCACCAAGGCAAAAATGTCATGTCATAGACCGAACTCCATAAATAAAGATTCTGCCACCCTGTTGAATCCATGTCTCAAAAAATTCCGGTTGTTCTGTAGGGTACCAACCAGTACACGATGTACCTAATAGTGGCCACTGAATATGGATATATATTCGTAATGATGGCATGTTATTTTTATAAGTGAAAGATGTTCAGAGTTTACCAGTTTCCATGGTCCAAGAACTGCCGCAGTAGTTCCAGAGGAGGCTGTGCCCCAAATTGTTCCAGCGCCGGCATGTTCATATCATCCACAAATATAATACATTTCTTCCCCATGGGTGGTCCATACACCCCCTTCCTTCTCTTATCCAGTCTGCACATTATGATGCTCTAAGAAGGTACAAATTAATCAGAAGTTGTCGAAATGGGGATCTCTGTTAGGACTGCAGTAATAATAACCCTCCATCTTTACCTGACACTGGTTGGCGCTTGTCCGGGCTGAGAAGTTGATGAAGAAAGGCATATAGGTGTCCTTGTCCAGATTGTTCATGAGTTTCTCCTTCACATATACCGACTTACCAGTGCCAGTGGGACCCACAAACAGAAGTGGCCTTCAAAACATTAAAAAAAAAATCCAGCATGTCCAGAATGCAGTCTGAAAACTCTTGCAGGGCAAAGGAACCGGCTAGAGAGAACTGACTGGAGCACTTTAATAGGAATATAAATAGTGAGCTTGCCAGTTTACCAAAACATTACATTTTCACAAAATAAAACTAGGCTGACTGCACTGTCGGAAACACACACAATATACTGAATGCTATGATACGTATCACAAAAACAAACCTTCAAGATAAAATTTCAGCTCATTATCCTTGCTGCAGGCAAACTTGCCACAGTCCTATGTGCTATATGCTTACATGCCGTGCTGAATGCAGAGGTCCATCAGGTAGGTGTACCGGACGGTGTCGATGGTGGGAACAATGATATCCTGCACTTTGTTGTTTGTGTCTCCGAGATTGATGTTCTTTATTGCCTCATTCCAATGAACCCAACGACCTTTACCTTTAAACTAATAGGCAGAAAGGATTTCAGGAAAGTAGAACTGGCACCCTTAGACTCAAAGCAATGTCACCATGACTATTTCCCATGGGATTATCTCACAGGAGTACCTCATAGGAGTAGTCGTACACCAGACCCTTGTCATCAAAGGCGCAGTCCCATCGTCCAACGACAGCAGGAACGGGGTGTTCCTTCAGTCGCCCAGAAATGATGTCCCTCAGGAAACTATCAAACTTGAGACGGCTGTCTGAATCACAGCTGCCACCCAGAGACCACACAAGGGAGAAGCCAAAGGCTGCCTGTGGAACCAGCATGATGGGTTTGTCTCTGTCCCAAAGCTCAACTAGATGAAGGAGAAGCCATCTAGTCCCTTTCCCTCTAGGGGTGAAATATTTATACACAAATAAAATAACAATAGGCAGGAGCAGATCAATGCATACAGTATCCTAGGGTATAGCCATGGGCCCCGGCAAACATCAGGGACCCCGTCAAACAAAACTAATCCTGGCCGATCGATCCGCCAGCACCCCCCACCGCTCTGCAGATTTTAGGGCTAGCACCCTAGCACCCTCTCTGATTAACAGATAAATTATGTTACATTTTTTTTAATTCTCGTTTTTCTTTCAGCTGAAGTAGCCTGCTTAGGGAACCTCCTGTCCATGTCAAACTAGGGCCCCTAGAGAAGTTAATTTGGCCCTGATAACAGGATAGCAGCTTTTTTATTTAAAATCTGTTCTGTAGACGGTTGTAATATGTATTCTGGTGTAACACCTTTCTGTATTTGCACTGGTATCGACATTTTTACCATGATCCATGTGCTTAAGTTCTTGTTCTCGGGCCGTTCCTTCACCGGTTCCGTTAGGAGCATCATGATGTACCGGGTTAAGGAGACCACCACGTTACTGTTGCTCGTGGGGGCCACCTCCTAGAGGGAAACAAAGCTGTGAGAAAGGCAGCGATCTGCCGGGCTGAGCTTGTGTCGGGTTTGATTACGGAAGATGGCGCCCACCCTGCAATGTTTACGAAGCACCCTGAGAGAAGGAGGCACAAGCCAATGGAAGAGCTCCATCAACAGGGTAGTACTCTCAGGAGCCTGAAGTGGTTCCGGCAGGGTGTTCAGCCAAGAGCGCACTAAGGGCATCCAGCCCAACTGAGAAGGCTCCATATAGATCATTCCACAGCGACTCACAGTTGCTGGCTGGGAGGAGAAGATGTATTTCTGGTTATTAATAGTTTAGAGAGGTTTTTTTTATTATTTAAATGATTCTTGAAATGATTCTTGAAAACAAACTAGAAAAGATAAAGCAAATAAAAGCAGGTAATTTTGTTAAATATTTAAATTCTTAAATATTAGGTTAGTGTAGGCGTGAGTAAACTACAGGAGTAGCTTAATATGATCGGATAATTTAATCTAGTAATGTTGAAAATGTGTATTAAAAAGTGTTATTGTAGGATTATAGCTACTGAAGGACAGTGGGAGCAGTGTGGACACATACTGAGGCCTGGGATAAGTCCATGGCTTCAAAAATGAGGCTCATCTGATTGGACATCTGGATGATCTCTCCACTCATGAGACACAGCTGGCAAAGAAGGAAGGATTTACTAGAAGGGCTCAAAATAATGTGTTGGCCTGTTTTTCATACAATTTTATGAAACATTTCTAAAGATTGCTTTATACCAATGCAGACAGCAGGAAAAGCAAACAGGAATCTGACAGGCAATGTGCAGAACTCTTCCGCCTTTTCATTTGAATTTAAATATTTTCTGTCAGTTCAGACGAGTTGTGATTCCTTGCCTTTTTGTTGTCATCAAGCACTGTGTTCATGCTCTCAATCCACAGGGTGTCTATGGGACCGTCGAACACCACCCACTTGCGCTCTGTGTTGTCTGCAGAGGCAAATTCCCTGAAGGTGTTGGCTACAACCCCATCCATCCACTGTGAAACGCACAAAAATGACAAACTTACTTTAAACAGAAGGGAACAATGGATTTAAAAGAATAGGAGGGAAAAGAAAGAGGAGCACTGTAGAAGGGGAGAAAAAAATATGCTGATATTCACCTCATGGGACACTGGATCAAACTGTCCAAAGAGCTGGCCCATTGTGATGGATTTTGGGTTGACTGTGCGGTACTGAACCTTCACTTCTTCATTATATCCTCTCTCATTCATCAGGGTCAGGGTGTCGGCCAGGACATGTAACACTCTGGTTTTACCCGCAAAGGGCTCTCCTACAAGCATGAACCTAAAAGCATGTTTCTCTTAGTACTGGGCATATTAATATGTATTAAACCCCAGCTGATATTTGTCAACATGTTCCGATGCATGACATTTATAAGACTCACCCATGTCGAACAATCATCATTTCATAAGATTGGATCATCTTGGCTAGGAAGACCTGTTCTGGCTGAACATTATGAGTCTTGCAGCATTCGTGTGCACACTCCAGAAAGAGCTGCAAATAAACCACAAAAATATGGGAAACAATTAAGGAGAATAGTACGACATGTGGTATGATGCATGGGTTTACCCAGGCTGAAGCCCAGGGGCCTCCACTAAATAGAGACCTCAGCTAAGCAAATGCAATAAAATTTAACTGAAATATAATAAATTTCTTCCCTATGGGAGGCCCCTTCTTTCTCTTATCCAGTCTGCGCATTATGATATTCAAGTTTTACCTTCACTGGCATGTCGACAACTACACCATCGAAGAATACAGAATAGAGGCCTCTGACAACTTAGATTGCCCTGGGGCTTCTGACTGTGTTAATCTACCCCTGGGTATGCTGTCCATTTCACAGCCTAGCACAATAGATATATCAAAACGGCAGTGCGAATTAAGTTCAATCCTAAGGACCTCATAGTCAGCGGCAGGCAAGGATGTTCCCGGGAACAGATCGCTTGTGATCCCGTTAAAGAGAGGAATGTCGTGAGACAGGAACTTGGGCTCATTTACATCTTTGATGGAGCGAAGAATCTGAAAAAAAAAAATGCAATCAGGAATCTTGGGCACCGACTGCTTACAGCAAGAAAGAAAAAAACCCGTTTGCAAAAAAATTTCAATGTTCACCAGAATATCCTCATTTTCATCTGGAAACTTCAGTTTGAGATTGCCGGCAGCCACCAAAACTGCCTTGACCGCTCGCATGCCATAGTCGTAGTGAAATTGGGAGGACAGCTGCTCCGAGCACAAACGGTAGGTCATCACAATCTTTACTGACAGTGGCTTCGCATTCAGGAAACCACAGGAGTAGAGGGAGATCTCCGCTATCAAGGCATAGTTGGGAACCATCATCGCCACTGTTCTGAACAGGACCTGGTGACCGGAAATGTATACAGTATATACATCTTCACAAGCAAAAAGCATAAAAGATGATGAAGAAACAGAAATGACAACCAAAGCAAAAACTCTGGGAATCACAGACGAAAGGCATTCACAAAGAGTACAAAAGGCACCTTGAGGTTATCAGGGAGCTCAGATCGGCCTGCGTAGCCTGGGTTCATGGTGATGACCACAAAGCAATTGGGGTTAAGACGCAGCTCGGTGCCTTCAAAGTCAAAGTGCTCGAGCTTCATCTGGATGGCCCTCTGGATGCAGAGGATTTGCTGGGCCACCACAGACAGTACCTCCAGCTCGATGCGGTTGAATTCGTCAAAACAGGCCCAAGCACCTGAGGAGGCCAGTCCTTTGAAAAACTTGGAAAAAAAAACACGTATTATTAGAAGCTGATTCTGACACTCAAGCTGAGGTTCTTCACTAAGACAGGGGGTATCGCATCATCTTTCTGCATGTCTTAATTTAACCATACTTTGCCGTGAGATTTTTTCTGTCTGTGACTGTGGTTTATTTTATTTCCTGAAAGACTGTCACACTCACAATGTATTCGCACAAGTGCTTTGGGCATTTCACAATCAGAATCAGAATCTCTACTGCCACACGAATGCTGAAAGTGTGTGCTGGCACAACCTGCTATTGCTGGAGACACCATGACAATAGACAACTAACAATAAGGGCACAACGCAGAGAAAAGACACAAGACGCAAGATACAAAGAGGAGTAAATGCAAGGTATGTAATACATACAGCATTCAAGTAGCATTCAAGCAATTCAGGAAGTCGACACAGGCAGATACATCTATACATAAGCTGCATAATATACAACACAATGTGCAATTATAATGTGCAAACAGATTGTCAGGGGTCTGTGCTGATGGAAATGTAAACATTTAAATGGTGTAAATGTTAAGATTAAGATTAAGATTAATATTAAGATTAAGATTAAGATTAAGACGAACTTCATTGATCCCAAGGGGAAATTCTAGAATGTTGCATTTTTGTATGATTCCAGCCACCAGACCCGAGAAGAAGAAATGTCCAGAACTGGAGTGACACTCTAAAGAATTAGTACTGTTCTTCCCCATATAAATCACTTAATTAATTACCTTTCCCATGGCCAGGTAGTCCAGCCCATCTGAGCAGTTGAACACGACGCACTGTACCGCCAGCGCCTTGGCCAGGTCCTTCGACGTTTCCGTCTTACCTGTCCCAGCAGGGCCCTCAGGAGCCCCACCCAGGCTCAGATAAAGGGCCCCGATCTGCCAAGGATAGGCAGCATGGTGTTACAGCTCTGCATCTTGCCAAACAAGCTCAGGCGGTCCTTCTCACAGCCCGTTCCCCATTTAGCCACACTCCTGTAGCTCACCAGCGTGCGGTAGCACCGATCCGTCAGAGGGGTGATGACTAGCCTCGGAGAGTTGCCGAGGTACTCATACGCGTACTTGACGTCGCAGTTGATGATGCGCACGCGCACGTTGTCCTGATCCCAGTAGTATCTGAGCTGAGCCAACCACTGGAAGTCTGTTTCTTGGGAGACACCTTGTTGGTGTGGACAAGGTATGGACAAGTCACAAGACAACACACGGATAACTATTAGTTTGAATTCATCCATTCACAATTGCCTAAGAATCAGCTAGTGACTTTTTTACAGAGGGTACATAAGAGCAATAAAAACGAATTAAAATGCATTCTGAATTGTATTTATTCTGATGTTTAAATTAGATTAGATAAATATTTATCTATGCCAGGGGGAAATTCTGCTGTATTGGGCAGTGAGGTATGTAGAGCATAGGTGACATATACATACAGTGCAAAACAGACAAAGTGCAAGGATGGCACATGTAGTGCAGTAGAGACACTGCAAGCAAATTTTAACATGACAGACAGTCAAATGTTTGGACACGCTTACCCATAGAAAGGTCTATTTGTACTCTAAGACATCAAAACAATAAAATACCATATATGGAACAGTGCACTGACTAAAAAAATAATAACCAAAAAAAATAATTTGTTAGGGGAGCAGCTGTGTGGGGTCAGCAGAGTCATGCTACCATTGGGCCCTTGAGGAAGACCCTTAACCTCAATTGCTCTAGGTTTTGGCTGACCCTACTTTCTCCGCTATGCCAGTTTCGTGAGGTGGCCTCCTGGGATGCTTTTCTAGCGGATGATGGAGGTCCCACATATATGCTGAGCACTCATTGGCTGCTTTTCCATCACTCTCTGGTCGAACTCCTCCAAAACCACCTCTACTGTGTTTAGGCCAGGTGGTCAGGTCATGTGATGCGGCTTGGCGTAGGCGGCTTGGCGTGTCCAAACTTTTGACTGGTACTGTATGTGCTCAGTAAGTAATTTTGGAAAATTTGGATACCCTTGTCGATCATCTCGGTGACCACATCCCGGGCATGCACGTCGATGGTGACCAAGGCCCCCAGCGTGATGCGAGTCTGCTTTGGCAGCGTTCCCCTGACCAGCTCCACGATGTCATTTAGTTGGTTCTGCAGCTGCTGGGAGTAGTGCTTCAGGCCCTACAGTGGAGAGCAGTTCATGATAAACTCTAGGCTCTGGGTTCTTCATGTACGGCTTTTACATGCAATTTAAATACCTGTCCTAGTTGATTACAAATAAGTCCAGTACAAATTTTTTTAACAATCATCTGGTTTCTTTTGAAGCTCAAATTTCAAGCTTTATTGTCACATGTGTTCTGAGGAACACTGTCAAATTTTTTATGCTTCAGTCACAAGGTACAAGTGCATCGGGGGAGGGGACAGACAGTGCAGGACAAGTCAAAACAGTGCAGGACAAACAGTAGTGCAATGCAAGACAAGACAGTGCAGGACAGACAGCAGTGCAATGCAAGACAAGACAGTGCAGGACAGACAGTAGTGCAATGCAAGACAAGACAGTGCAGGACAAACAGTAGTGCAATGCAAGACAAGACAAAACAGTGCAAAATAAGAATGAGTAGCCAACCACACAGTGTTACTATAATCCTGACCCACTACAAGAGTGCAGTGACTAGACACAAGGTAGGATCCATCAGAGAATTTTCTATTACTAATAACATTTAATTGTGAAAGCTACCTGAGGCTTGTTCCTGATGGCTTCATGAACCTCAGCAGTCCAAAATATCTGTGAAGTGCAGAGGACCACCTGTCCAGGCCACTCCCTGACCCAGTTGCTGCGTTTGCTCTGAGGATAAGCCTACAGGTATAGATCAGTAATGCATTACCAGAGTGGTAACAACTAGGGGAGCAATAAAGGAGCAAACACTCGTAGTCTAATATGGCTAGTATGAAGGGCCAGCATTTTAATTAAAGCAATTATTGTCAGAAATCCTTTATACACATTTATATATGAATGAATATAAAAGAAAATGAAACATATAACTTACATTTTTCTAGAACAATATTAGGTTATGAAACATTAGAATTACGTCAGTGGGATACACACACCTAGCACCTTTAGCATTTCGTGAAAATAAAACCAGAAGACAGGGGCGATTCGAGGATTTTTCAAGATGGAGAGCCTACCAGGGGCCATAATACATATGGAATAGCCAACTCCATCATTCACCAGTGACATTTCTTGCTTTGGTGAGTGACAAGGGAAGGGCCACTAGCAGGGCCAATTGGCTTTCTGCTGGGGAGAGTGCCCCTCTAACCCCACCCTGTGGCCCCATCCCTGTATACGCTCCTGAGAGAAGATGGTGGGCCTCACCTCTCTGGAGCGGGACACCACGTCTCGAACGCTACGCAGCATGACATCCTCCACCTGCACCAGCCATCTCTCCACGGCCCCCCGTGCTTCTGAGGTGGAGATGAGCTGAATGAGCCCCACGCGCTCCCCTTCGCTGCTGTACATGCCCTGGATGTCCAGGTTCGGCAGGAAGTCCAGCTTGGCGATGCCCTCGAAGCACTTCTTCAAGTGTGGCTGCACACGCGTGGGGTCCTTGGTCTCTGACAAGATCTCCAGCATCTCATCATTCGATAGAAAGAAAAACCTGGGACAAAGAGAAATAAGAGATAAAGATAGCACCCAAGACATCTGTGGCATTTAAAAGGATAGTTGGGTACTATTTGCATGTAGGGTAAATGTCTATTTTATGAAAAGGTTTGAGGTGATTCCTGCTGAAACCAGTATATAAATTACTTGGCTGCTGATTGGGTGATGTATCAGGTTTTCTCGATGAGTTAGATGAATGCTTGAGTGTTAATGAAGTAATAACTGAATTATTAACTAGCAATGTAAGTTACATAGCAATATAGAATGATAATGGTAATGAAACCATCATTAAATTTAATTATTTTGTCCCTACCTAGGAAAAAAGAGTCTTTTCTTCTCAAGGTATGCATTAAGGCCCTTCATTATCTTATCCAGAAGACTGTTAGAATCCTGCAGTTTCTCCAGCAGACCCGGGAATGCGGTGGCTGATAAGATCTACATCCAATGCGAAAATACAGAGATGAAAAAATACCATGATGCAACAAGTTCTGAAGAATACAGCAGAATGAACATGTAGTATTTATACTGATCTTCCAAACAATAAAAAGATATAATGAATGCATTAACCTGATAACATGTCAGAAGCATAAAACATCCTTCCGTAATTTGAAGACAAACAATAACATTCAAAATTATATAAGACATAATAATATAAAAAATAGAAAATTCTTCCGATAATTACTCTTCAAATGTCCTGCAGTGTTTTTGCAAAACTAGAAGACAGGCAGCTTTTAATGAACATTAAAGTCATAGTTCTGATGTGCACAAAACACTCCTGCAACCTAATACTTTCCTATAAGCATCATTTCCTATTCATAATATCTTTCTACCAAGCCTCAATGATATTTAATAGCATTAAATCCCTACAACACCTTCAGTCCTCAAATTAGGGTAAGCTAACTGAAGATAGGGTTAGGGTTAGAAAATGCTTGGCTTTTTGGACATCAGTGCCCCCGTATAACGGGGCCACGCCTTAGCTTGATTTAATAGCATATTTCATACTGATGATATGAAACTGATGATATTTCATACCAACAGCCTGTTGTGTCACCCTAAGTCCCTAATTCAGATGGTTAGCCATCTGAAGACAGGGTTAGCGTTAGAAAGGTTATGGTTTTTTCCGGCATCTAAAGGTGTTTTTATGATAATTCAGGGTCCCTATAAGATGGGAAACCACAATTCAGCTTGATTTCAGATAGCTATCGCAGGCAGTACCCCTGTGACCACACATTCAATGCAGGACTATTAGAATGTAAGATGGGATTCCCCGAAGACCCTGCTGTTCATCACAGTACCTTAGGGTCCTTCACACAGTGCCTCATGACATCCCTCCAGTGCTTATCCACAGTCTGAAACAAACGTCCTTCCTCAGGCATCTGCTGCATGATGTCTTCGGAGGAGAAGATTGGCTCCAGGTAGAGCCATTGTGCCTGCACCTTCAGCCACTCGTCGATGGTCTCCTGGATATGAATCAATCGCTCCTCCCATGCCTGAACCAGAACAGCCAGACTTGTAACAGAATGCATATGCAAACAAGCAAACAATTCAGTTACTGCTGAAGCACAAATTATGAACAAATATAGTTGCTACTTGAGATAAAAAATGCATCACGAGTCAATGATGAACAAACATGAGATCAGTACTTCACTTGTGTTGCTCATTACTTGTTCCTTCAGTAGATCACAAAGGTTTACAGAATTAACAGATATAGTAAGAAATATAGTAACTCGAGATAAAATGTCACGATTTATTAATGATTAATTAACATGAGATCAGTATGTAACTAAGACTTAGTTTGTAATTAATTAATACATAAGTAATAGTATAATGCTATATTATTTGTGCCCCGTCAAGTAGTGTTACTGTGTTATCTATAAATTTTTACAGATTTTAGATCCCCAAATCTCCTTTTATCAAACACCAGTTCTAAATAACAGCTGTTTTAGGTACCTACTGACAGTATTGGGTGAATTGCTATGAAAAGCTGCCTTTGTTCAGAATATTTGCACTACTTTGTTGCTGCTGTTGTGAACCAGCACTCAAGTCTTTCACTAATCTGTACTAACGACTAAGTGTCAAGTGATGTGACAAATAAAGTGATTTGATTTAAATTATAACACATGTACAGGTAATCATGCCTTAATCTCCTTCTCAAAGGGCTTAATGAACGGTGAGCCGCGCATAGTCTGAGTCTTGACAATCTGGTCATCCAGCGTGGTCTGTATCTCATCCACCGCCGTGAGGATGGACACACCAGACTCCCTGTATGGGTGGTGGTTGAATGAGACTGTGTCCCATGCCTCCACCATGGTATGCATAGCTTTCTCCAGGGAATACTCCTATACAACATGGGGATAGAGGAGAACAATCAGGACTTCTGGTTGGGCCAACAATGGTGTTAAGCTTGATTATATGCAACCAAGCCTCTCAGTTACACTCAAAATTTGCCATGGATTTAAATCTGTGTTAATAGTCAATAGAAAAAATACTGATTGTTGTATCAGAGAAAAGAGTTATTAGGAATAAAACATGATACTCATTAATATATCAATAAAAGCTACTTCAGACATCATTCAAAACATACACATGTATCCTTGGTTGTACTTTTCTACTAATCCTAAGGTCCTACAGGTATTAGCTTATGCTCGCTTTATCCTGAAACACCTGCCTGAGACTGCAAGGCTGCAACATGTGATGCTATGCTACGACCCACCACACAACTGCAATATAATGTCAACCCTGCAGTCTGGCATAACTTTTAATCTACTGTAATCTGACTGAACTGTTGTAGAAAACAGGGCAACAGTAACAGATTTGCTATGAAAACATCACGATTTATGGCGTTTACAATGGCTTAATTCAATTGACAATTTTCAGCTTTGACCCTGTGGCTATATTTGTGGCTCGCTGAGTGACACCTGCAACAGTTTCCCATAATGCATTTGCATGATTGATGTGTGATCATCATCCATATTTTTACCTTACTGGCAGCAGCACTGATGGACTCAAATTTGTCCAAGAAGGATGTGAGGCTCAGCCTCAGCACCTTTCTTAGACTGGTTCCAGAGTCAGGTTTCAGATCAAAACCAGCAACTTCTGACATCTGCTCCCAGTGCCGAGCCCTGATTCCTGGGTTGCAGAGGATGGATACTGTGGGAATATTCTCCTGTCAATAAAAAAACCCAGCGGTGTCAGCACTTTGTTTTAGTGTAAACATAATATTAACAAGTATTAAAAAACCTTATTGAAGAGCTATTGATATAATTGTTATACATATCTCACAAGCTTAGGGAAAAAAATCAGAAATGTATTCCAAGTGCACCTTGAACTCCTTGATCTGCTCTATCACAGAAGAACACAGGAGGCTGATGGGCTGGTCCTGCTCACTCTCATTAGCCTCTCCAGTCTGCTTTTTACCTCCAGCCACCTTCTCCCTTTCCTGCTCAGCTTTTTTGTACTTCTGCTGAAAGAACTTCAACATCTTGTAGATCTCCCGGAAGAAATCATCCACTTCTGTCTCCATTGTCTCTCCATTCAAGTCTAAAAAGGACCCATCCATCCACCTGAACACACAGAAGAAGAGGAAGGTTGAATGATGGCACATATTCTGATGCTGACCATTTACGTCGACATCAATTCCACAGTCCAGAATTAAACCTGAATACCGCTTAAGCAAACACAGATTATGGTTAATGCAATTCTTAGTCTAATGTCAATGGCACTTTCTGTAGTAACCAGTACAATGCACTTTAATGATTCAGTGTGAGTCTAATATTACAGATCTGCAAAAGTATTTGTGTTTAAGGTCCGCAAAAGAGTCACCAGACAAAACATCTGCACCAACACACCTTTTCTCTGTCTTCTGCCACTTCAGCACTAGACTAAAGAGCTTTTGATAAGACTCAAGGCTCTCTTTAATGTTCTCCACCTCTGGATACACTGTCAGGTCCCACTTGTAGAGCGCTTCCTCTTTATTGATAAAGACGATGAGTTCCTCTGCATCTTGGAGCCGTTTCTGCATGGTTCTCACATCATTCACGTACTGTGACAGTAGTGAAAAATTCAGGCCAATTCATTTCACACAGGAGCAAGATCCCACAAATGTACAACTTGTGCAAATAATACATGAAGGATTAACAAATTGTCTTAACAAATCTGAAAAGAACAAGCATGACATTTTGGATAGCAAGGAAAACATTTGCTACCAAATTAGCTGGATTCCATATAATCATATACTTATTTATGTATGTGTACACACACACACACACACACATTTCACTTATATTACATTGTTGACTAACATAAAATAAAAAGAAGGGACCCTGGGATATACCTGTTGCATCATGTCCAGCTCAGACCACTCGCTAATCTCCTCCATCCTGCGGCCAAGTTTCTCCAGGTCCAGCATGAGCTTTTCCCTCCGACCCACCAACTCCTGCTCACCTTTTTTCTTAGCCTTTTCCATGACCTGCAAAGTACTTTGTATATTCATTCATTCACTGTGCAGTTGCCACTTTGCAATGACATGTAATTCAGTAACACTTTTGAACAAGGGTACAAATCATATACTTAAGTAATGCTTAACAAATGATGACTTAATGCATGAATTGATGCAAGGTATATCGTTCACTCACCATGAACCAATGATGAGGTCACTGTGGCTTTATGTCATTACTTAACACTTACTAGGTCATCAGTTAAAGAATGGTAATTCTTAGGTACTTCATGCATTAATTGATATTCCACTTAATAAGTAAAATATCATGCAATCATATACTTACTTACTTGAGTATATGACTTGTACCCTGATTATACCTGTGTGACCTGTAATTATAAGCTGTTACTATGCAATTCCTTGCGATAATTTCCATGATATTCATTGCACTTTACTGTTTATTGTTATTGATTATTTATTGTTACTGTGTATTAATGTCTAAATGTTTTTCTGTCTAAATCTGGGTATTGAGCTACATCCATCTATCCATCCATCCATTTTCCAGGCCCAAATATTCAACAAATAGCTATTTTTTGTGCATACAGTCATCATCATACAATACCTCATCACTGAGATCAAAAACTGGAATTATATTCTTTTGCCACATCAGTACTGTGGAGTTTAACGTGAGATCCTCTGTGTCGAATATGTAAATATCCAGTAGTGAGTTCAGCCGACGTTGTGTCTCCTGCAATAAGAAAATAACTGATTTTTAACCTTCACTGGTCAAAACTGAGGAAAATGTTTATTACTAGTCCATTATTCTTTGCAAGTTGGTTTGCTCACAAGTATTTTGCTGTTAAGCTCTCCTATCCCTTTGGTCTTGGTGTGCTCAATATAAGCAACCAACTCAATCATGTCCTCAGTTGTCTCTGGAACCTTGAGAGCTTTTTCTTTGATAGTTTCAAATTCCTTGCAAATTCTGCAGATGGGAAAAAAATCTTTATGGAAAAATCCCTGTAAGCTGAGACCAGAGTCTGCCTGGACAAATCTACTTACTGCTGGCTCTCCTGGCGATGAATCGCAACAAGTTTCTCCAGCAAGGCCTGTGCAAAGCCTCTTGCTTTCCGAGCCAGGCCCTGCTTCAGCTCTTCACAGTCCAGGTGGACCATAGCGAAATGGGCCACCACAGGTAAGCTGACAATCTCTCGTGACAGTAGTCGGAACTCTTCCACCAACTGAAACATACAAATATATTCTTTCTCTAATTTTACCCTTTTTATAATACATGTTTTAATTAAAATGGGTGCACCTTCTAACCTCAAGGTACTCCTCAAATGTATGGTTTACTTCCATGAATTTTTCCACTTTCATCTGAGCTTCCCCGTTGACCAGCCAGTCATAGCTTTCTGCTATATAAAAAAAAGAAAATCAGCTTTAACTTGAATAGATTTTCATAAATATAGGCAAACAAATTGTAACATCAAGAGGCTAGGATACTACTATGGCAATATAGGAATGGTTTAAGTTACATTCAACCACGAATGGTTTATCATAGTACATAATGAAAGGATGAAAGGGAGATTCACCATAGTTCTGGAAGTGTTTATATGGTTCTTCTAGGTTCTTCTGCACAGCACTCCTCAGAGTCGTCTCAGCCCATGTCAGAACATGATCTGCTAACCTACCATCAATAAGTGAAGTATGGTTGTCCGCCAGCCAAGACTGCACAGTTTGGACTTTCTACACACAGAGGAAATAGAGATTGTTGACATCATTATAATTTTGAAGCAAGTTGTTTAAAGTGGTATCCTGCCCATCATTAGGTTCACCAGCATTTCCTCACTTGCATGCTGCCAGTAATTCGGTTCATGATCTCCAACACGGTGTCCTCAAGGTCCTGAAAACTAGGGTAGAACTCCATCTTCTCATCATCAAATGTTAGATCCATGTGGAACAGTAGCAGTTGGTGAGACCTGGATGGATGGAAGAGGCTGACATATTCCTCTACGTTCCTTTGCAACAGGATCTTCAACTGTAAAAACCAAAGTAACATCTTTTAACATAGTATCCAATTATACTATATTCTGCATTCACTGATCAACAAAAATCCTTATAGCTGATTAACACTCAACAGATATGGATAACATTAAGACTCACTTTAACAACAACAATTTGAACAGCAGATCAAAACTTTCAATCAACTATTAATTGCGGACCAATATAATGTGCAACCTGAATATTTTTTCTGAATAAAATCATGGCAATGTTTTAATTACATATAGCTACAGTAGTAAAGCTAAAAAATGTTTATAATGATTTGAACAGTGAAAGACCCTCACGTGAATGACAAAGCATTATTAAGGAATGAATCATCTCACCTGATTGGAGATTAATGTAGTGGCAGCGTTGTAAAAAGAGTCCAATTTTTTCATTTTGATACCCTGCAGCTTGTCCTTACTTGTCAGTAAATGGATGACTTTTTGAAACCAGGTGTTCATGATCTTCTCCTCAGTCCGCTCACACTCCAAAATGACCTTGTTCTTCAGGCTCTTGCAGTCCACCGGTCCCGTGGACCTGCACACAACGCACAAGCAACACAAGCAACTCAAAATTCTCTTTATGTTTATTTAATCTTATTTAGTCTCCTGCCTTTACAAACCATGTCATTAGGTACCATCTTTTGTGGAAAGAAAAAATTTTTTAATATCTTTGATTACGGAGTTCATAAAAATTCTTATTGTCAATAAATCTCATACAAAGAAAAATGGCAAAATTCGGTTGACTACCCCCCTGTAAGATATATCCTTGGCACGTCCTTGAGTCCAAACTACTTCAATCTCCGTACTAAACTGCTACCTTTGACAAATGAGTTATCTAAAAACAGATTTATCTCATGATTACTATACTCTAGTTTTATCTTGTGCCTATTTGCTAAGTAGCAGCAATAGTCCTAAAATCAAAATTCTTACTTTACCTGCAGTCAGAAAGATCCACCAAGAGCAGCTGAGAAAATGTCTTGTAGCAAGTATCTAAGATTGTCCTCATGACTGGATGGAGGATGTGCAAATTCACTTTAATCTCCTTGCGATGCTTCACAAAGCTATCATGCCAAGGTGTGGAAAAATCTAGAAACCTGTAAAACATAATAAGCAAAAATATGAGGATACAAAACAAATTGCATTTTGCCTGTGTTGCACCACATGTACAGCACAGAATGTTTAGGATGGTCTGTGCAGTTTGATGCTCAGCTTTTTGGTTATCGGCAAATACTGACTGTGTCGAGTTTTCCTTCTCAGAGGGTACATCTGTCTCTGTGCTCTCTTGTTTCTGGAGGACTGTGTTCACTGGAAGGGGCATACAGAATCAAAGCCATGTCAGAAGCAATCTGACTAAAAAGACATAAATTCCATTCAAATTAAATAAATGCAATTTTTCATGCTCCAATTTGACTTGTGCCCAGTGTTAGAATTAAGGGGGATCTGTTTAAAAATATGCAGCTGTGGGACCTCCTTAAAAGACTCATTGTCAACACCAGTGGACTATTTTTAATATCACTAAGACCCCCCCACCCCACCCCGGGGGACCTCCCAAGATCTTTGACAAAATTCAAACACTGGTTGTGCCCATACATTAGCATCATACTATAGAAATAATGGATGCTCCTGAACACTATAACTGACCATCTTGACAGCAAAAAGAAAGTGTAATATAAGACAGAGTGGTTCACGGGCTACTGCAGGCAGACCTGTGTGTTTGACCATGCACGTCAGATAGTCTTCACTGACTTCTTTGCACAGCTCATCTAGAAGCTGCACGCTCTGAGGACTCTGCCGTAGAAGTAGTGGCACCCGGGTCAGCATGGCGTCCAGCCACTGCTGCTGAATGGGCAAGTTGGGCCTGCTCTCCACACAGCGCTTCAGAAACAGGAAGTTCATCTACAGAGCAAATCAGAACTGCATAAGGGTTTGAGAAAAAATAATACCAACTTACCCAAATAAACCAGGCCTTGATTTACTAATCCATACAGTATAATGAATCTTGCTGTGTAAAAGCAATAAACATTTCTTTTCATTTTTATTGTAACATCATCTCAAAAATCTTAATAAGATAAAAAAAGAAAACAGTGATTGGCTGCATACTCACTCTTCGCTTCCTGTTTTCACTGCACATCTAAAATATAATAAAAAAAAAAAATCTGTGATGTTTTTATTGGCATACCGTGCAAAAGCATTTAGAAATTATTATGACCCAGTCCAGACTGTTACCAATTAATTAACTGACTTACAGTACTAGGTAGTTCTGGCTCTGGTGTTGACAGAAGAGGGAGCTTTGAGCCTTGTGATTGCTGATAAGCTTGAATTGCATTGGACACCCTACAGGAGAAACAAACCACACGTGAAAAGTGTAACCACTGAAGTATTGCAGCCCATTGCAGATAAAATTGGCTTTATCACTGATAAAAATCTATATATAAATCTTTGCATATATGTATATTTGGATAGGATTACAATACATTACAATACATCTGCAAGCATAATTATCTACGATTTTACAGTTGCCTATTAACATGAGTAACGTGAGTAGACTAATGAGGTAAAATTTAAAATTGTAATATTTATAATGTAATTATTTGTAAAATGCAGGCAGGGCCAGTGTCAAATCCCAAACAGCACAAGCGCCATAGCATGCCATTTCAACAGAATAACCCAAAACGTACTTCAGATCTGTGGAAGAACTATCAGTCAGGTGAGGAAA
The DNA here is from genome assembly GCA_026776725.1 of Gnathonemus echidnorhynchus. Lineage (NCBI taxonomy): Eukaryota > Metazoa > Chordata > Actinopteri > Osteoglossiformes > Mormyridae > Gnathonemus > Gnathonemus echidnorhynchus. The sequence goes on from JAODJU010000108.1 coordinate 19,718,027, forward strand.
GTGAATATCTCAAACTAATGACCTGTCCTGGCACAAGCCCACAGATAGACTGGACAGACGAGTCAGAGCAAAGCAACCCAGAAGCTCCCTACATCTCAGGGAATTGCTGCAGACAAGCTGATAAGGCGTGTCGGGTGATTTCCTGCTAAAATCTGTTACAGCAAATACCTCATGTATGTGATGATATTTTCAAGGCACATGGTGGCTATTTTAAGGACTCCAAAATTTACAGTTTTCAATATTTTTATATATTATATGCCTTTCCCATTTACATAATACCTAGTTTCTAGGTTGTAGACTGGTGCTGTATACTGTATAGTATATGAAGTGCTCACAGACAGTCTTGTGATGTTTGCTTAATTCAGTAAAAAATATAGCATATTTATTGGTTGTATAAAATAAATCACTTAATTTGTTTACAAAAATATATATCACATTATTAAAAACTGGTAGTTTATTATTATTATTATTATTATTATTATAGTTCTAAAAGAGCTGTTCTGGGTTTAAAAAGTTCATTGACAAGTTCACCGTTGGGTGCTTTTTATTTAGTAACTCCTTTGCAGTATCATAAAACAATCATTTATCTCTGTAACGTAATTAATATTGCGGTTGTATGGACGTTATGCTGACATCTTTTAATGTCATGAAAATTGCACCGTATCCCACATTATTCTGCGTATCTGTTGCTGCTGCTGTCTGCTACGCCTGTGCTTCATTAGGGTTCTTTGGACATCGCTCATATAATCCATCCCAGCATCGCCGCCATGGGATTCCGGAGGCGCTGCGGCCGCAGCTGTGACGCTTTGGATGGGGGGCAGGACGTTGTATCTCCGCTGTCCCTCCCTGATAAGAGGCTTCTGGTCCACTGTGTAGGTAGGCATCTTGAATTCCAATAAAAATAAAACGTTTTATTATATTTGGGTATTTAAGCAACGTTTGAGTGGTGAGCTGTAACACCTATATATGATTCAAACTTTTCTTTCACTTTCTATGTTCGGCAACTATCAACTATCGGCGTCTGCTATACTGGAATGAATGTAGATTCCACGAAACGCCTGTCATACTTCCTGTATCCTACAGAGAATAAAATGCCTCAATTAAATATTACATTAGCTCATTTAGGGTTAGGAAGCTAGGAGGCAGAAGTGACAAAATGTAAGATAAACTAACAAGATCGAGACGACGCATGTTCATTTAAGATGAAGCGGTTTCAAAGGAACGCAACAAGGTTATAAATATACAGTTTCTAAGTATATAATTTCTAGGCACTTACTTCGAGTCTGCTGTCTGATATTATTTACTACTGCCTTTCCTGTGCATTGCCAAGGCTGGATTGCTTCACCCGGTGAAAATCAACAGTCGTGTTGCTATAACAACGACAAACAATGTTAAACCGGGGCATAGTTACAAACGCCGGCTTTTGGTTGTCCTGAAAATCGTACGCCCCCCACCCCCCCGTGCATATTTATGTAAATGCCCTTGTTAACGTAGCTGTCAATATTAACATAGTAATATTATATTGGTGCAAAATCTACACAATATATCTTCATTGGCTTGTTTTGTGAACAGCACGAATCTATAACTACGTGAGCATGATAATGCGTGATAAGGTACAATCGATCCCAAATCCAAAAATATAATCTCTTTAAAAATACCACAGCTTACTTGCTGTACACAACCACTACACTGTATTTTTTTTGAAGGCCCCAAATGTAAGGGAAAAAAAATCTCGAAATTGGAAGACAAGTTAATTGCAATTTTTATTTAGTTCTATTCACCTATTTATTAATTATACGACATTGTCATCTCTCTCTCTCCTCAGAAGGGACTTATTTGACCACATTCAAATTGAGCATCATTCCAGAAGTAACCCCAACAGAATGCTATTACAGCAAAATTATGTAATCAAAAAAATCATCAAGGACCTAAGTGAAGCAGCAGTTTCAATAAAGAAGAAAAAAAAAAGCATGCTTTGTTTAGTATCTGTTCTTTTCACTGCTTGAATTTGCACAAACTTATCACACACCTTGCATTTACTCCTCTCTTTTGTGTATTGTATATATATGTATCTTGTATTTATTATGTCCCAACTGTTAGTTGTCTGTTGTTATGGCGTCTCCAACAGTAGCAAGCTGTGCCAACCGAAATTTCCACTGGCCTTGGATGTTTGCCAATAAAATTCTGAAATACAGATTTTGATTTAAGATATGGACAAAAACTCACTGAAAACATTGACAAATTACATAAATGCTAATACTGCCACCTCAATCTCTCAAAATGTATCCAAAATGTTACATGATACATAAACCAACTTTGAGAGGGATACTTCTTTATGTTTAGCATTCACGTGTTGATGTCGAACTGTTACTTTGTGATTAAAAAGGTCACCTAAAATGATTCATTTTACATATATCAAATATGAAATATACAGTCTTAAGATGGATGGATTTAAAATGTTAAATATTGATTAAAAAAATAGCAAATACTGAAATTCTGAAAAAAGACCAGCATTAGCATTTTTCCCATAGAGATGAATGAGCGGTTCCCACAGAGACATGATTACAGGTGTGTGTGTGTGTGTGTGTGTGTGTGTGTGTGTGTGTGAGTGAGCATGTTGTTCATGTGTTTGAACGGGTTTCTCCAGGCAGTTTGCCTTCTTTGATGAATGAGTAAGTGTGGTACCCCGATGTCTTAGCTAAAAATGGCCCACTGTGGTCCTTTCAAATCTGGCCTCCTAATCATCCCCTATACCTATTTTGTGAATTCTCTCCTGCCCCTTCACCACCTTAGCTACTGCGTTGTGAGCGTACTGGTGCAGAACGGCCGCTGTTGCATCATCCAGGTGGGGGCTGCACAGTGGTGTGGCTGAAGTGGCTCCACTGGTTCTGTAAAGCACTCTGGGTGTCTTGTAAAGCTCTATATCAATGTAACATTCATTCATTCATTCATGCATGCCTCCTTTAATAAAATAAGCTAAAATTAAGTTTTACGTGAAACCTAAAATACAACACAGAGCATACTCAATGTACTTTTTAAATGTAAGAGTAAATCAAAATGGAAAATTGGAAATAAATATAAAAATTATTATTGAAATTTTCAGATTAGATTCCGCAAGACCATGTCCCTCGTGGCCAGAAACACCCAATATTTATACCCTGACAAAACATGGACAAGTGCTTGGATGCTGCAAACTTTGCTCTGTTTAGGTTTTTTTCTGAAACGAAATCATACTGTCTGTTGATTTATATTGTGTTTGTCTTTCCCTCCCGTCTGTCTCACCACCCAAGCATTTGATCTAAGCATTTGGCTCGATAAACTGATTCTTCTCAGTATGTTTGCTGGATGTTTTAGCGCAGATCAAAAACTAAAGCAATGAAATTTAAAAGGTAAGAAAATGCAACTGAGGAGGAGTGGTGAGTGGGGAAAAAATCTCTTGGTCTCTTGGTTTCTTCTTGTGAAAATATATCAACACATGACTAGAGACTAATTAGGGGAAAGATGAGAAGGAACAAAGACAAGAGCAAGCAAGGCTGTCCCAGGGTAAGTAACTGTATTCTGCCATAGATCAAAGAAAATCCCAATGTCTTTTATTGATATTAGTCACCACCTTGGCATCTCTATAACTAATGCCTTATATAAAGTTAAAAAATATGTAACTGAAATGTTCTGGCTACCATTTTAATCTTTACATTTTAAAAAAATAAGAAAATCAACCCTTTGCTAGTGTTATCAAAAATGTTAAGAAATTTACCTGCTTGTGTGAACAATTGTTTCAAAACACCTTGACGACTCTAAGCTCAATGACCTCAGAAGGACCTTACAGAAGTCATAATTAAAGACATGGGCTGGTGATTAGCTTGGTCACCTCACACCTCTGGGGACCAGGATTCGAGTCTCCGTCCTGGTTCTGTGTCATTGTGGAGTTTTCTTGGTATACTACAGTTTCACCCCACAGTCCAAAAACATGCTCAGGTGAGCTGGAGTTGGCAAATTGTCCATAGTTGTGAAGGGTTGTGATAGGTTGGTACCCGATACTGGGCTATTCCCAGCCTCATGCTTGTTGTTACTGGAATAGGCTCTGGACCCCTACAACCCTGCATAGGACTAGCAGGTATAGATAATGTATAGAAGATGAATGAATGAGAATGATGACATAAAGTGAATGTAACTTACATACAAAAAGCAAGGCAGCATTCATATAAAAAGTTCTTGTATAAGCTGGTTTCAAAACATCAAACTGCCGCCTCCACACAGTTTGAATGCCAAAGGCTGTTATTTTGTCAAACCATTTGCCATACAAATTTCCATCATTGTGTGTCATGTAAAATTTGCATGACAGATTCCTAATAAATCCACAACTCTCAAAGTTGCTCTCAAAGTTGTTTTATTTCAATATCGCCAGCATTAACTAGATATCTGAGAGATCTTTGTTTACAACCATCGTAAATTCCCTTAACAGTTAAAATATCAAGCTAAAATACCTTTACTGTATTTGGGTTTTTTTGTTTTGATTTTTTTTTCTGAAACTAAATCATTCTGTCTGTTGACTTATACTGTGTATTCATATTTTTCTCCCATCTCACCACCCAAGCACTTCATTTATTTCATTTTAGTTAAAATCTCTGCAGCAAGTGGCATTGACTGAATGATGAATTGTGTTAAATAAAAAAGTAGCTTCTTTGTTAAACCAAAGAGTTAGGCATTCATCCTTCCTATAAAAGATTCATCCACCTTTTATAGTGCCAAATCAATGGCCCTTTATATATATGTTCTGCTTCAAAGATATCATAGTTTAATTAGGAGGAGATAATTGGCAATGCAGAGAGTATGATATGGGGAAGAAACAAGTAATTTTTAAAGCCTAGAATGTATGCAAAGGCACCACTATCACTGAATCTGAATTTATTTTGCATGTATTTTCAGTCTGAATCAAGGCAAATGGTGAATTATTAAAATTTTAAATTATTTGTTTGTGAGCCATCTGAAATGTGGAGGAAGGCTATTTAATGCTGGCCAACTCTCTTTTTTATAACCTATCACATTTGCCAATACATATATTACCTATTCATCTCATCTCATGTATAATCAGTTAGCAATGTGTCTGCCGTCCTTGGAGCCACAAATATTTGTCTGTATATGAATAAATAAGCAGCACCATTGCCCATCTTAAATTGCATTAGCCTGTTCTAGACTTTTCCTCAAGAAAAAAGCCAGTATACAAAACGACACAAGGAAATATCTTGCTGACCTCATACATATGTTTCTTTTAACAAGGTAGCCACAGATCAAACACGGGCTGCACAAGAATTGCATCCATTCAGATTTGCCACCAGATGAACTGAACAGCAATATTTCATGCATGACTGTTCAGTCCGCTTCACCACCAGCGTAATCTGCTTGCTGCTGGTGTTATTACTGCTATGGGATTCGTTCACACTCTTTGTGTTTATGCTTAACCCATATGCCTCTGTTCGATATACAGATAGACCCTCAAACCATTGTGAATAGAATGTCAAAAGACACGCTTTTGATTATCTTGTTCATAACATATTTATGTAAACTTGGAGCCCTCCAGGGGGAAAAAAACATTTCACACTAATATAAATATTTGGATAAAAGCACATCTGAGGCATCACTTATATAGATAGCATTTACAAGTTTTTTTAATAACTAAACTGACAAAGCATAATAATATGTATTTTAAATATTGTGAGGGCTGATGTTCTGAACAATGTTCAGACATGCAGTTATATGTTGTATGAGTCATTGCTACATTTATACAGCTACATATGTTTTATGTCTATATACTATCATCCATCCATCCATCCATTTTCCAAGCCGCTTATCCTACTGGGTCGCGGGGGGTCCGGAGCCTATCCCGGAAGCAATGGGCACGAGGCAGGGAACAACCCCGGACAGGGGGCCAGCCCATCACAGCTATATACTATCATATATAACTAAAATATGTGAGTGTCTGAAACATCCACCCCTGAAATACGTGAATATATACATGAAATTTTTAATATAATCTAGAGAACTGCTCAGGTCAGTGTTAAAGGCCAAAAACAAATAATTCCTTTGCCATGTCTTTTTCTACATAGGTATTTAGCTCCATTAAACATTAGCTAAGGGGCTTTTCTCAAGATAACAGGCATTTCTCTTGTGAATGGATTTCAATTATTGAGGCAACAGAGTATGGAACTGGGTCATGTTATCGGGGTTTCTGTTCTCTGACTTTGAATGGCTAACGCCTTCATTGTGCTGACCTTGAATATTGCTGATGTTTATCTGCGTGTTTAGTGGGTTGCTTCTGATAAAAGTAGAGGCTCCTGGGAGAGAGGATAAAACCGGGCGAGCGTCTGTAAGCTGTGCCAGCAGCTATGGTTCCATGTGTGTGTATGTGCGTGTGTGTTTGTGCGTGTGCGAGAGCAAGGGGAGGAGAGAGAGCGGGGGGGGGGGGAACAGAGATAGAGAAAGAGAGAGAGAGAGAGAGAGTGGGTGTGACCATGACACATGATTATCTTCCTTCTTTGTGTCTATTGGCTGCAGTTTCTGCCAGTCATTAAGCTCAGGTTTAGGCTGTTTTATCAAACCACATTACAAAGCAGACTTCTTCCCCGGCGAGCTGCTCTGACTGCTCCCATGGCCAAGCACAAGTCGTTTCTGCTTTTCACACTGTTCTCCATCTTCCTGCTGCAGCTGTCACTGCCTGATGATCAAGTGCCCGGCGTCTTGGGGATGAGGTAAGCCTGGCGATCGCAACTCTGAGTGTGGGACTGTGGGGCAGGGGATGCCGTGCAGACAATGTGCGGTGTGACTCCATCGCTGTGGCTCAGACATCGGGAGGCAAGCAGGATGCAAAAAAAGAAAAGAAAAAAAAAGTCTTGCTGAAAAGGCATTTTTTAGTTGGAAAAGGCTCACATGTGGCTGCGTGAGGAATCTCGCGTCGCGGTCGCGCCTTTCACGTTGCCGACGGCTGCGAGCTCTTGCCTCCTCTGAGTTTTCGCGTAACTGTGATGAATTGGAATGAGGCTTCATCAGAGACTCTCAGGGGGTGGGGGGGGGGGGGGGGGAAGGTCCACCCACTGTGGTGAGTGGGAATCAGTTTACAGGGCACATTAATGTATGAGGAGGCAAGGCTGGGGAAAAATAGGCAGGTGCTGGACAATATCAGAGGCTTTCCTGGTCGTCCCCACAGTGATTGTGCTGCTGGGCAGCCTGGAAGCACAGCATGGAAGTGGAAAAGCTGCATGTTTTTCATTCTAAAGGGTAAAGTCAAGCTAAAACCTAGCAACACAGAAGTGTTACTTTCCACTTGCTTGAAGAGGATGCAATATTATTGTTTAATGGCACTTAGATTTTGGGGCCCGTCGATTACCTGCAGGATATGCATTTGTTTTTTATTCTGTGATAATTGTATGGCGATTTGCATATCCCTGCATATTCTGACTGTAATAATATGTTTCTGGAATTTTTTAAAAAAATGTAAACATCCTGGATGAATAGTGTTAATGATCCACCATGCTATCAACATTTGTAATAGAATACAATGAATAAAATGTTCAGTAGTGGTTACACAGCTGAAATGACCTAAAATATTTGGTTGGCACTACGCTGATTACCGTTTCATGACCAAATGATGGAAAGTTTAATTTTCTTGGCAAGGTATTTTCCTGGCGCGGATATTTTTATACAAAAGGTTACAGGGCTCCAGAACAATGGCTAAATTTTGTCACGTTGAAGATTTTACAGGTAAGTGAACCTGAGAAGTCAGCTTGTTATTTCACCCCTGAAATAGGCTTTCCCACCCACAATGTCGATTACTGTCTCTGGCTCTGTGAGCTATGTGTATCCAGACACTAGGAAGCACTTTTCCATTTATATAATTCAGTATCAAACCATGAGGGATAATGCACTATTTATTGTTCACTTTAAATGTTAATTTCTTTACTGTATTTATTTTGTTGCTCTTTGTCACTGTATTCAGTTGAATACAACCATACAACTTGACAGTTGCTTTGTACATTTAATGCAGAGATCAAAGCAATTTGAAAACTTATTTTTTCTATTCATTTTTGCAGCTCACTTAAAAAATATAGTCGCAACATTTGATTTTCTTCAGAAACAATTCAGAAGGCAGCACAAGATGGCAGATTGCTATTCCACTAGCAACCAATAGTTGGAGATATAAAGCTGCTAAATATTGTACACAAGATATTCTGAGAGGAAAAAGTTATCTACCAAAAATGCTTTTAAATGTATGCCCTTGAATAGCTTTTGTTGTCAAATATGTGAAAACTGAAACTTTCTGACATCTGCTTGACATATTGGTCAGGGCTAGATATTACTGCCTGAAAGCCTGAGAAAATAAAAATACACTAAAAATGAAGAGAAAAAAATGTGCTGCTCCTAAGAAAATCAGCTACATCAGAAATGGTGTCCTGAAAAGTATGTTATATTATTGATACATGTATGCTTTTCAACAATGACACGAGAGACAGACATATTAACTAGTGTTTTTGGTTATGGACATCAAAGCACATGGCTTTCTTTGCAAGATAGTGAATTCTGAAACCCAGAAGGACAACCACAGGAAGTAGCCACATGCCCGACCTACCCAGAGAACTAAACTGGATTAGGACAGCGTGGTTTTTAAAACCATTGTACCACCATCCATTAATAATGGACTATTGTCACGACTCGGGGAGACACGGAGCACGGAAACAGGAACTGGAGTCCAAAAATCGAAACACAGGACATCCAAGCACACGCATCATTAATGACCGGACTAGGGAAACAAACTGAAATGTGGACTAAATACATAGAACTAATGACAACGATCAGAAACAGCTGGTAAACACAGGGAAACCACACGGAGTTAACGAGGGGGGCGTGGCACACGGAAGGAGCGGACAATCAGGGCAGGACAACTATTGTCTACAACACCATAAGTCACAACAACTTGCCAACAAACACACTTATACCCCAACTTGGTAACTTTTCTTACATTACCATTTTTGGAACAAACCACACACCAACAGCCCGTCTGTTAGTTCCCTGTCAGTATTGGCAAGATGTTCAGCTATATGGGGCCCAGATTTCATCAGCACAAGACAGTTTGGCAGATTCAGTGTAGGGTATTTGCTTTTGAAGGCGGACTGTGTGGAACAGTGATGTGTGGAGCTGTAGGTTGAGACAGTTTCATCACATTGTGCCTGATATCATTTTATACTGTTTAAATATGTAGGATAGCTGTTCCACTGTCTGAGAACATGCACATGTACAAGCATTCATAGCTTGGAGTATTACCTGCATTGACATTTATTAACCTTACAAAATATGGTTAGAAACAATTCTGTGGACTATTTCTAAATGTTGTCGCTATTATTATTATTATTATTCTTGTGGTTGTTTGTTGTTGTTGTTGTTGTTGTTGTGGTTGTTGTTGTTGCTGTTGTTATCTTGAATAAAATGAAAAGGGAAACAGAAAAACAGGAAGCTAAATCAGTTTGTCCTACGGCATAGTGACAACATATTTTTTATGTGCAATGCGGATTTTGTACTACTAATAATTTTAATACTATGCAGACCCAAAGAATCAGAGCAGCTAAATTACACTTATCTTCATATTTATAAATAGTCATCTTAACATATAAAGCATTTTAGTGATGCACATTGTTTTCATTAAGTTTAGATGATGAGAAGAGCAATATACAGTTTGTGCTTTATATAATATAAGTGTTATATACTGTCATTTTGTGTTAGCAGTTTTGCAATGGTGATATACAGACAATAACAAGGCACTCCAAAATCTGCAGGTAGATTTTCAGATTCTGTGTAGCACCTAATGGAAGGTGAGTCACAGTGGTGGTCTGCAGATGGCTGTAGTTACAAAGCTGCTGCCAAAACCAGTGGAGCTTCCACATCCAACACTAACCAATAACAGCGCCACAGTGTGGAGGCTGACCTCTGGCTGGTGACCTTAGTGAGCTAGCCGTATGACGGATATGCCGGCTATTGTTCGTGGAGTTCTAGCTACTATGCTGGGGATTCATTGATAGTGAAGTCACACTCATTCCCGTTGTAGTAGGCAATAGACCTCCCAAGGGTGATGTCAGCTTGCCTTCCTGTGTGACGACATCATACGTGTTCAGAAATTAGCAGGGCTAGGCATGTGGCAGTAGCGCAGGGTAATTGTGCGCAGCTCGAGCTGGAAAATGGAGCTATTCATTACAGACGTGACAGCGCTACTAAAACAGTAGCTGTGGATTCCCTAAAGAAATCAGATATAGATCATAAACAGATGGTATACAATCTGAAAGAGCTGTTATCAGTTATCAATCATTCTTCTTTGGATGTGGTCAGCGTTGCCACTTGAATACGATGTATCTATCATCTCTGAGTAAAACTTAGAAAAGGGACGTGGAGACCTTTGGTTTCTCTTGCTGTCAGTCCTGTTTGATGAGGCTTTGCCAGGACATAGATAGCCCACAGGCAGCATCTAACCTCTGTCTTCTCAGAGCAGCAGTGCAAATTGTCAGGTACCTTTGGCCTTGTTTCCGTGCCCCGGGGAGATGCTGGGAACCGTGCAGCAAGCTTTTCCTCCGACTCTTGGATTTCCTGGGCTTAGCTTTTTCGTATTTTCACGCCACTGCTGGTTAGTTATTTTAATGGCGCTTCTGTTCGATGACCTGTTTGTTGTCATAAAACATTTAACACAAACTGCTGTGTGAAGCAGTTTAATAGTCACATTAGTGATAATGTCCTTTCATCTATGTGTGGGCCTGTCCTGTCAATAAACTCATAGTAATGCATTTAATGTGAGCAGATCTGAGTCACAATGTATCATTTTTATTCTGTGTGAAAAAGATGTTATCATTTCTTAATAGTATGTTGGAAAACTCTTAGTGACCTTGTATTTTAGTCAGACTGGTATCACAGATATAATATCATAACCAATTGTAATACATCCTGAATTTTTCTGGTCTGGTTTTTTGTTACTGGTGCTGCGTTATTTTATCGCTCGTTGTATTCTTAATTTATGCAAAATCTAGCTTGTGGCTTTTTCAGCCTCTGACTCATTTTGTAATCATTACTAGCTTATTATTTCTTTTTCAATTTTGCAGCTCTGAAGTCACTCCATATCAGGGAGTCAGGATTGGGGCAGGTAATTACACTTCTTACTTGTAAGCAACATCATACTTGATAAAGATATTATGATAGCTACATCCTAGGAAACCACTAAACCAAATGTACAAATGTGTATTCACAAATTACATTGGTTGTTATTGCTACTTGTTGTGTTGTCTGATCTTGTGTTATGTATGAGCTGAATCTAAGATGAGTTTCTGTCACTTTATAACAGACAATAAAGTTTTATTGAATCTTCGTATATTTTTCCATAATAGTTAGTATGATGATCCACTGTGTCTCAACAGATGCAGTGAGCCTTCACAGTCACAGCAGCTCTCCCGAGGAGAGTTACTTACCCACGCCAGAAACACCAATGAGAGGGGTCCTGCGGGTATGGGGTTTGTGAATTGCAAAATGCACACACATTTGAGATATGTGATGTATTTATCAAAATCTGACATGTAAATCAATGCATGGTTCTCATACTAAAACCTTGCTGTGTGGTACTTTACTGAAGCATGATTTCCAAAATCACTTGCACATCTAAAATCGTCCTCGTATATCCATTCTGTCTATCTTGCTTGTGGGCTCGATATTATATGAATCCCGCCTCTGCTCTGCCTGTGTGGGAACAGGAGTTTCCTCCCACAGCCCAAAGACACGAGATTAGGCATCTCTGCATTGCAACATCATATTTGATGGTGGTTTTCCTATATGTGCCCTGACATGGACCAGCATCCTGTCCAAGGTGCACCCAGTGTTGCCTGGGACAGGCTCAAGGCCTCCCCATGACCTTGACCAGGATAAGTGGTCGCAAGATGGATGGATGTATGCTCATTGTATAAATGCTTTAGGAATATTTTTGCTATTAATTATCGTGTTTATGTATCGATGCACCAGCTGCAATGAAGCAAATATTATGCTGCGTGATCAGGTTATGAAAGAGCTTGACAACTCTGTTCCCCCCCCCCCCCCCCCCCCACCCAGAATGATTTATTCTAAGATTGCCCTTAGGCACACCAAAATCTCCCCTTACTATAATTCCCCATCGGTCAAAATATATAATCCTTTAATAATCTCTTGTTGCTAGAAGCTTATCAGTGAGGAGGAATAATTTGCGAATTCAGGGTCGTTCCTCATGATGTGTTGTCTTTGTGAATGGATACCTATCCTGCCCCGATAAGGGGAATGGGAAGTAACAGCGCATTAGTGGCTCTGCTAATGGTGTTATCTCTCTCTCTCTGGGCTCCAGCCTTATGGGTGGCATCAAGCTGCCCCACATCGATACAAAAGAAGGCTGCTCCAGTCCGCTAACTCCACCCCCTACTCCCCTCTTAATGTGGCTCACAACGGCAAGATATGCATTCTGTTCAGAGCTAAGAAACTGGCAATCAGGTACAAGAACCACACCATCGTGGACCTCACGGAGAGAGCATTCGGCCCCGGTGGCCTGGTGGACACCAGGGGCTCCATATGCAGCAAGGACAAAGCCACGTATGTCTACCCACCATCCTCCTGCATTTTTAAAAAATTTCCCTATCCTTCCCAATTTGGATGCTGCCAATCTGATGACAACACTTCTCTGATTACCTCGATGACCATTTCCACATGCAGGGCTGACCCATCCTTTCTCAGGGCCTTAAACAAAATGTGACTTTCCTAGTTGTCATTTGTCTTCTTCCTCCCAATTCTGACAGGCTGATCAGATGGAGGGCGCCCCCTGGTGGCTGCTGGGCCCTAAGCAGCCATTTAGTTCGCTTATGCCTTAGGCCAGCCTTGCATACATCCCAGAACACACTGAGCAAGGCTGGCACACATGCTGTCAGTCTTCTTATTTTATCACACTTTTAGCATCACATTACAGCGTGAGAACCTGCAGGCTCCTGCCAGACCCTAGTAGAAGATCAGTAATCTGAAATACCTTTGCTAACTTAATCTCCCATCACCTACATAATTACAGCGAGGTGTCAGTAAGGTCTTCCATCTCAAGGTCACGTGTCCTTATATATTTCTAGTGCTTGTGTACAAAGCATGAAGTGGTACATTGACCCATATAGGCTGATATTGCTACATTGTTAAAATTTCTCATCTATATATTTTCTAATAGGCTGTCACTGCGGTTTGGCGATGTAGAGGATCTCAGAGGACTAGTCATCAGGTATGGGCCTGTCACGCGCTATTTTGGTTGGATTTCCTTTGGAGTGTTTTTTGTTTTAAGAGCTACATTGTGGTCATATTTGCATCATTGATTGTTTTAAATGGAAGAGCCTTTTCAGAGGATGGCAGTAGTATAATATTAATTACAATTTTATTAAAATTGCCTTCAGGAAACCCATGAACTGTCCTCCTACTCAGGCATTACAGATTTCTACCTGGCTATACATCTTACTTGTTTTCTTGTTTGTTGTCTGTGTTTCTCTGTCATTGCACTGTATGCCCACATGGTTGCATGCACACTCTGTGTGAAGCCATAACTGTCAGAAGTACCACAGTTTTATTTTGAGCAGCACCAAATGTACAAAGGCTGCTCCTAAGTAAAAAAAGTCAACTTTAGTACCAAACTTTGACCAGAAACTTGCTAGGCAGGTCCAGACAGGGCAGCTAACAGTCCATCTCTTCCTTTTTCTATTCTTTTTGAGAACTTCTTTTAAAAAAAAAAGCATCTCTCTGTGTCTCTCCCCCCCACTGGACAGACTCCAGATGTCCAACACGTTCTATGAGTCAGCTGGTCAGAACTGGTTTACACTGGACAGCGTTCACATCCACTATAATTGGACCCACGAAGCCGTCTTCAACGCCACCGAGGTGTACGCCCCTGCCACCTACTCCTACCACTGCCAGCACGTCAGCAGTCTGCAGAAGTACGACACCCTGCTGGTTCCCAGCTCGCACAGCGACAGCGCAGCCAACTGGCACATCACTTTCACAGATTTCCAGGTAGGAGGCCGGCGATCGCTGCAGCCTTCCCATACGCTGCACACGCATCGCCATTTCTTACTGGCGCTCCTGTTGTTTGTGTCTCGTCTGATCATTTTCTGGAGCTGTTTATGAATTCTGACATATATCAGGAGAATCTGTGTTTGTTGTTTCCCTGTTTACAATTTGGTCTTAAATATGCATAGTTCATTCATTCAGGAGGGGTACCAGTGATCTGTGATATCAAGGAGTAACTGGCATTTCTTTGGCTATTTCCTCAGGCCCTTAAACCATATATCCTGTTAAACTTCACAGAAAGCTGCCTAAAACCTAAAAAATCCTCTTAGCTAAACCATGACTAAGCCTGGTCTAACTCCTACAAACCTAGCTCAATGTCTGGCTCTTAATCCTCACGCAGGCCATCAAATCATCAGCAATCTTTTTGAAACAAACCCCATAAAACCTGTATCTGCTGCTGATTTTTCTTCTTCCTTTTCAACGTCACTCTACCTACTTGCAGATCCAGGCGTTCAACGTGCAGTCGGGCCGTTTCGCCTCAGCCAGCGACTGCGCTACCTTCTTCACGCCGGCCATCCTTATGGGCCTGGTGACTTCCATGATCTTGTTGCTAGTGCTGGCCTACGCCGTGCACATGGTGGTGCACCTCAAGCACATCGACCGTTGCGAGGAGAACAAGGCCACCGTCTACTTCCCCCGTAGCACTGAGGCAGAAAGCACAGACAAGAACAACCCGTGAGAGGAAGCGGAGAAGCCATTTGCCCCCCCCCCCCCCCCCCCAACATAGGGGCATATCGGACAGTCTTGTGGACCAAAGAGACTCAATCTGTTGGGCTGTTTTGCCCTTTCCCACCTCCCCAAACCAAACTCCTGGAAATGATTCTGGTACTATCCACTCTGGCTGTTGCACCTTCAAGTATGAAGAAAGACGAAAGGTACTAAGCTCCATGGGTCTGACTATCCAGCTGCTCTGGGATCACGATTGGCCAAACGGAGTTATTTCTTTTTTGGTGCAACAGCCAGTAGATCTGGAGACGAGCTGGGCCGCAGGACGCCGGCGTGCCGGTGACACAGCGGCGTGCCGGAAACCCTGGCGGAGCAGTGCAGTCAGGCACAACGCATCGCTGCTGGGAAGGGTGAAGGAGAGAGTCGCAAATTAAATTTATCACACAAACATGTACCTGCAGTACTGGGGCTATCTGCCGAGGGGAGACTTTGTACAGCGATCCAATGAATGCGGATAGTGACCACCCGTAAGAATTTCATTTTGACCTTCGTAGTCTAAAAATTTCCATATGTCTTTGAATTTCATCTGGACGTGTGATATCCTCAGTCTGCTGGAGTGTTATGACGTTTTGTGGAAATAATGCTGTAAGTCGGACTGTTTTTCTCTGAACTTTTGTTATGTTTGGCTGGTCTATCAATGGAATCTGACTGAGGTACTCATTAAATCAAAATATTTTATCTGATCTGACCATTATCAAATAACAATGGTATTACAATAAGTCCAAAAGACTGTCAACTCTACCCTGATCTGTACATTTTGTTTTGGAGTTGGCTGAAAACTATTTTTTGTATGAAAAATTAGAACCATATTGAAGTCTGTCATTTCATTTCCTGGTTCAAGATACAATGGTAACAACAGTGTTAACATCACATAGCATTCAAACATGAAGCATGCAAGTGGCTAGAAACCACCTTCTTCAAACGGCAGAAGCTCGTTTGGTAACGTTGTGTGAGTTGTGTGCAATGTGTACAATAGTCATAAAAATACCAAACAAACAGACATTTTTTAAACGATCAACTGGTGTAACTGGAACAATAAATAATGGCCAATAATGAAATGAATGTTTGTCTGTGGAATATTTTGTTGAGATTTCAGAAACAATATTGTAACGAATAATAAGTAAAAATGTGCATCATTTGGTGTTGTTTAGACTTGTTACAGTGATTTTTCCAGAATTCCTTTGTTCATGCCTCTAGTAGTGGAACAGAAGTGAGTAGGATGAGTGATGAATTGGCTGTAGTACTTTGACTACGCTCCTCAGGGACCTGTCAGGTTGCAGGTTGCAAGATTTTCTGGATGAGAGATGTCCTGCTCCTTCAAAGGTGTGTAGAGGGAATGCTCTGCTCCAGTCAAATTAGATCAATGTGTGAATTTGACTGCTGCTCCAATTCATCAGTAATATTTAAGCAATCAGGATACAGAGAAAAAGATTTTACTGTTATGTGTCAAACTCTACAGTATGTGTACATGGTGTATTGTTGTGAAGTAGCAGGCTGAGAGTAGTGGTTAAACCTCCTATCCAAAGCATACAAATGGCACCGATATTTGCTATATGATATGTCCTGGTCTGGAGTATATATCAGCGTTACTGATATCCACTCCAGATTGCGTCCAAATGTTTACATTGTTTTTTGCAAATATATCCCAGAAATACTATGTGAATTATATCTGTGTTTTAATTTAGTGGCTATGTGCAATTTGCATATATGAAAACATTGAAATATATGCTAATGTGACATTTTGAAACAACAATGCTTGTCTGTTCCTAGGACTTTATTATCCATATATCTGTTTTCTATAACCACTTATCCAGTATCGGGCTGCCCTGAGCCTCTAGCCTATCCCAATAAGCACAGGATACTAGTCTTGGTGAGAAGTCAGGCCATATACGACTTTATTATTTACAATGAAGTATAGTTCTTTTATTCTGTCATGTACAATAGCAACCTGCTCTGAATAAAAACATGCCTATTACCTATCACAAACCTCATAAAAAGGTTTGGCGTGCTTTTCATTGGAAATCACAGTACCTTTGATTAAAGTAAACTACCGAAAGTTTTTTCTTTCCTAACAGCGAAGAACTGTCTTTATGATGAATGCGTATGATGACTCTTAACCCAAGATTTGAAGGTTACTGGACTGAATCCCATGGCTGGGATGACAAGTTAGTCATCGCTGTTGGACCATTGAGCCAAGGGCCTGAAAATGTTGAACTGGTCCTGGGGCTCAGGATAAATGGCTGTTCTATAGGAGAGCAAGAAGGAATATGCAAAAAGTAAAAAAATCCTGTGTATCTGTACTTGTTGAAATGGCAAATAAAAGATATCATCGTCAAAAATATATAAATAGAGCAATATTTTGACATTGTTTAAGGCATTTTCTACTGCCTTTGTGTCACTTTGATGAAGAACTAGTTTCTTATTACTTTTTGTTATTGAAGATGTCATTAGATATTTATAAGTAGAAAAATACAACTAAAGAAATTTTTCTGTTTAAAAACTGTATGCAATTCCAATAACACCCATTAACTAAACAATATGCTTCTACAGAAGGTCCTGAAACAAGGAGCAGCATGTTGTTTCAAGCTAAATCACTGACACTGCTGTTGGTATTTGACACCCACTGATACAGAAGTACAGTAGTAAGCCACGTGCATTACATGTGATCTTGCTGTTGAGAACCATGAGATCACCAGCAAAAAGTTTACTGTTGAGGCTATGGATAGTGCATCCAGTTTCGGAGAACACATTTTAGTTTAGGATCCAGCAACTGGCCTTTGCAGATGGCAATCTTCTGCCTTAGCATCAACAACACTGCTGTAGCCAGTGAGAGTTTGTTTATCACACCGGCCAAATGAATGCACGCTATTTTGGGGTGGTGTGTGCGTCACTGGACCCCCTGTGGGAGCTCCCGGCTAGAAATGGTACAGTCCATTGTCTTCTTGTCATCCAGTAGAGTAATGCTCTCACAAACACTGGTGTGTTTAATTACGTCCCACTGAGTCACCACACAGGGCAGGATGTTGGGGCAAGAGACCCTAAATTTACTGAGCTTCCATTTCAAAGAGGCATTTTGTCATGCCTGCCCATGTGACCATGTTAACAGCCTATAGTTATGTATGATTTCCAAACCAAGGAATTAGTCTTCAGAGAAACATCCAAAACTGGCATCTCGCTGTGATGCGGTTGATTTCATAGCTAGTTCCTGAAAAAAAATAATCAAAATAGATCAAAGGCTCAAATACAGAGTGTGTCATAAACTCTTCTGAAAGATTTCAGGCTTTCGACAGGCGACCAGTCCTAACCTGATTTGTCACAAGATAATCACATATCATCTTTAACCTGAACTAATGCACCCAAAATAACATCTTTCTCCTACAAAAGAGAAAGTAACATTAAAATTGATGGAGGCCATTACTGCATCCTGTCTTCCATGATTAAAGTTAATTAATGCATTCAGTGGTAAGTGAAGTAATATTTTTCTATTATGAGTGTGAAACATGGAGAGAGTGTGAATGTTTTGGGGGAGAGGCAAGGTCAGGTTAAGACTCTACACCTATGAGTCATTGAATTTCTTATAAAGGAAGTCTGCTGTTTGTTAGGGAGAAGAGGGTCCCAGTAAGTAATGCTCTAGCATTTATTTGTTGCTTATTAAAAAAGTGGTTATTCGAATGTGACGTGATTCGCCTGTCCTCCTCATCCTGAGTATGCTAATAAACTCAGTCTGTCCCATTCTCCAGTCCTCATATGCTGAGGTTCTGGTCACCATTGAGTAGAACCAGGTTTTTAACAGAGGACGCTGATGACAGAAGGAAATCACATAACATACAGGTTAACAACAGGTAAACGCTAGGGCCATTTCTGGCTGAGTAATATCCATTCATGGTATCCCATTGACTCTGTTTTGGCACATCATCAAAAGCCCTTCTTTGCAGGATTTTTTTCTTCATTCAGAATAGATCAGTTTGAGTTGGTTTTGTAGCCAGAAGCCCCGCAAGCACATCTAGAGGTTTCAGCTCATTGAGGAAACCATTAACCACAATATTTAGCCTACACCATCACAGAAGTTCTGGTATCTGCTAATTAACAATAAAAGTACTGTAATGACTAGCAGACTGAGGCATTGTGGGTAATGATGGCAAATGACGAGAGGCTTGTTTAGAGAAGAATCACACCCTTTTATTACAGTCCTTAACAAGACATGGATATTCAAAGAAGCACCAAACTGATTATGACAGGGAAACACAGGGAGGTTAGACACCGGACTGTGAAGCATACATACGGTGAGGAATTTACACAACGCTAAAGGATCAGACAGGGTTCACATAAGACACGGCAAACAAACACTCCACAATCAGGAAATACAACTATTAACAGCGACAGTACAACAAGGGGCTATTTACAGTTGCTAGTCCCCGCTGGCAGTACTAATTTCATTTAATTCACCATATCAATATTCAATACAAATCTGTAACTGTAACTATAAGTACAAGCAAAATGCATACTTCCTAAAAAAATACTCAATAATGTTTAAATTGGCCTGTATGACACTACAACATAAATCAACAGAATCGGGTCCTGACCTATATTACCTTTGGACGAGTGTTCTATACAACAAGCAAATGTAAACAGGTACGTTCCACATGGCTTGGCAACATCCAGTGATCGGCAGAGGAACATGTCCCCGTTGGAGACGTCTTGTTTGATTTACAGTGGCACTCAGGAAAACAGAACCTGCACACCAATCACGTAGTCGGTAGCTGGAGGAGAACCTCCTGCTGTCCCAACCTCTCCCTGACCTGCAGCTCCTTACAGAGACAGCAGAATCCATTTGAAGCCATGAGGTTAAATCTGTAACTCAACACCTTGCCAATAATAACAAATAGCTTAGTCTGGAGAGTGGGCCCCAAATGCAAGTCTCCCTTAACCTTCACAACCTGTTTAGATCCAGCCACCGTTTAATGAATTATTTCTGGAAGCTCCGAAAAAAAACCATCATTTTGCAGAATTCAAATTAATCATCTAATTGGTCACAAGGAATATACATAACCGTGAAACAGAGGTGCTTAAATATTATTTTAAACCATATTTTATTCTCCTTCAATTAATAATGTAAATTGTATTAGAATTCTGAAAGGTAAATTAATAAACTAAAAATTCCTTGAAAGGTAAATGAATAATGTAATGTCACGCATACATATAAATTAACAGAGAACTAAATTCTTCCTGTTCCTTTTCGGTAAGGAAAGCATTCATGCCTAAACAAAATATTAAATTCCCTTCTATAGTAAAATCCCTTCTGCTCAACATAGTTTCTTAATCAAGATATATAAGAAACTCCTAATCCTATTTTATCACATCATTGTTTGTCTAAAATCAATCATTATATGATTATAACAAACATTACTATCATATAATTCTATAATGTTTTTAATTTAATTTAAATTAGATGTTACAGTATGTCAGGATGTTAAGTATACATACATGCTGCTTATGAATGTTCAATGAATGTATTATAAAGGCATTATGAAGGTGCACTTAATGTTCTACGAATGCATAATGAATGCATTATGATGGTGCGGTTAATGTAAAGCATTAACCAAATTGATTACAAAATGATTACATTTATCTGGTTCTACAATGATTTTATCCAAGTCGGCACAATGGTGAGGCATAAAATACATCACAAGCATGCAGCTATCAAGGAGCCATTTAGGTATAATTGCTGAGCTTCCAATGAATGCCCAGTAACAAGAACAAGTTAGCACTGGAGCTATACAAAGCACTATCAGACCTAACATCAGAAAAGCTATGATTTTAAGACACTATGAGAACTAGATTCCTATTAGACACATGCAAAATGCAAAAAAACAACTTGTGTTGCTAAGACACCATAAGAAAGGTGGAGTTAATGTGGACGGAGAGAAGGGCAGTGGATGGATGAGTTAGCTGAGATGTTACTACATGACATGGGTTTTAAGACATTTCCTGAAGGTTGTGATGATGAGACATACCTGTATATGTCTGGCTCCCTTCTTCTTTGAGGATCCATACAAAAAAAATTCTAAAGTGAGATTTATTTTCATATGGTGGAGGAAACATCAGGATACACTGGCTTTGTAAATACAAAAGGCAAGATACAACATAGGCCTTGATGGACGACTTAGTGTAGGTAGGCCTTTTTCCATTAAGGGACCAAGGCCCTGAAATTCACACTAGTGCCTATAGGGAGGGCATGGAGAGAGACAAGGAGCAGCGTAACATACGACCATTTCAGCTTATTGGATACTCTACAGTCTACATGCTGCTGTGTTTTGAACCAAAAATATGAAAGCACACAAAATACCAAAACCTCATACCTTAAATATTTTTGGTGAATTCATACAAAAATATCATGAGATAAATTTTCATTCAGATGCCAACAGCACATATGTATAGCTTTTAATTAAATCTAATACTCAATCATTCTCCCAGAAAACTGCTTCAACAAAGTAGAATAATAGATGAGTGAAAATTTTGTCACAAGCCTGATCATTTTTAACATTGGCTTGACCGTTGATGCTCCTGTTATCTAATATACGCTCTTGTTCAAGATACAGAAAATACACTGCTCAAAAAAATTAAAGGAACACTTTTTAATCAGAGTATAGCATCAAGTCAGTTAAACTTCTGGGATATTGATCTGGTCAGTTAAGTATCAGAGGGGGTTGTTAATCAGTTTCAGCTGCTTTGGCGTTAATGAAATTAAGAACAGGGGCACTAAAGGGGCAACAATGAGACGACCCCCAAAACAGGAATGGTTTAACAGGTGGGGGCCACTGATATTTTTCCCTCCTCATCTTTTCTGACTGTTTTTTTCAATAGTTTTGCATTTGGCTACAGTCAGTGTCACTACTGGTAACATGAACCTGGACCCTGCAGAGGTTGCACAGTTAGTCCAGCTCCTCCAGGATGGCACATCAATACGTGCCATTGACAGAAGGTTTGCTGTGTCTCCCAGCACAGTCTCAAGGGCATGGTATCGGGATGAAATCCTTGGACCCATTGTCACAGCCTACGCTGGTGCAGTGGGTCCTGGGTTCCTCCTGGTGCACGACGATGCCCAGCCTCATGTGGCAAGAGTATGGCACATGCTTTTCCAGGAGGATAAAGGAATTGATACCATTGACTGGCCCCCACGCTCGCCTGACCTAAATCCAACAGAACACCTCT
>JAODJU010000108.1:19740194-19784233 GCA_026776725.1 Gnathonemus echidnorhynchus
GAATTCAGCCCTTTGTAGGTTGATAATTTTCATTTCCATCAAACCATGTGGCATCCTGTCATTCCTAACACATTACCTAGTCCATATCAGTATAGATATCCAGCAGGATCTTTTTCTCATTGAGATCTGATGTGTTTTCAAAGTGTTCCTTTAATTTTTTTGAGCAGTGTATAATACATGCCTTCGTCTCCAGAAGATACAGAAGCTACTGCAGGGCTTTATCTTCACCAAGCATGAAACACACACTCTCTGCACTACAATGAGTTCAGAATGCTGTACCAATGAATGTAAGCAGAACTCAAACTGCAGTCAGCCAGCCCATTGCAGGCCTGGAACATTGATCCATCACAAAGATGTAGCTTTTGCAAATTCTGCCCATTTGAGCATAACTGCCTGCACTAAAGGGCCAACATTTCACCATAGTTTCAGCTGAAGTCATCCATTTATTTCTAACATTTAGAGATTATCGGGTACAGGGTGTTTGAGCAACCAGGTGGTCTGAATCCCGCAATATTTGTTTCTCCTATAAGTAATCCTACCAGATTTTGTCCTCTTTTCTTTCCTTTTCATAAATTCCTGACTTTTAACGCTACTGAACTTTTATTGCTGTTATATCCATTCAGTTTGCTGTTCTTGATGCTAAATCATTCTTTAATGCTTGAGGGCAAAACTGGGAAAATGGAAAAATATACAGCTGAATTAAACTGAAATCCCACTTTTCTGCTCCAAGTGTAGAATTATTCACACATTCTAATGTAAGCCAGGCTTCACAATTTAGACAATTTGTGAAATGTATGCATGATTTCTATTGGGTAGAAACAAGCTTATAAAGTTAAATAACTTGTCTTTACATTTCCTGAAGTAGATGTAAGTCATGCTACTTATGGAAGAGGGGCCTGTCAGTGATATTTGATACCATCTTTTTTTTTTGCCTGGCTGACCGCTGGTTCTGTCCATCATGTAGCTAACATTCTGGGAAGCTCCCCCAGGCTAGATGACAACTTAACTAGGGTCATTACTGCTGTCTGCCAGGTTGGTCAAACCCAATGCCCGTTAAGGCTTCTCTTTGGATGATGCATGTTTGTACAGTAGAGGTTAAGATTCCTTAAGGATTTTCACTTATTTAAAGAGACACGAGACATATATTATCCAAATGTACAAACATCTACATTATACAAATAATGCAAAATAATAAGATACAAATAATGGCTAATCTGGCTTATTGGAATGCATTTTTTGCACAATTTAGTGGATTACTCCTATTGTGTATGTTGTATATTGATCAATTTTATCATTACCTGGCAATACTGAATAATAATCAGGATATGAACTGATCAGACCTGCCCTATTAATGGACACACAACTGCTGTTTGTTTAAAGAGTGCATTAATCCAATAGTTTGTTAATAGGATGTATTGAATGTATTGAAATACTGTGCAGATTTTGCTAGTGTTTGGGGAAGGTCTATAAAACTATTGATTAGGGAGGTTTTTTTCATTAAACTTAAAATAATGATACACTGAATGCTTTAGTACTGTGCTTTAGAAAGGAAAGCAGAAGGGAGTTACTATGGTCAGTTACATGAGGAAAAAAAAAGATCTCAAAGCCACCAAGCAGGGCAAAGTCATATGGTCAGATGAGTCATTTTTGTCACCTTGCAGATGAGTACATGTGTGCTGTATGCCAAAGGATCCTATGGTGAAGGATTCTGGCTGCTTGGTTATTAGCGTTAAGGTTCATTATCTCTGCATGGATTAGGACCACTCAGTCCCTTAGAGGAGAAGGTAAAGTCACACGGATACAAAGTCATTTTGAGTGATCACATCGATCAGAGTCAGAATCACTTTTTTTCCTGCTAACAGAAGGTAGTGGGAAATTCAACAGCACTGGTAATCGAACCCCAGTATTGGACATCGAAACTTACATACAGAATAGTGTATACAAACATGTCAGTCAGGATGTCTTGGGGTATATAAACAAATAAATAATCAGAAGGTGAACTTGAGGGAGCATCTGACAAATGCTATACATCTGACAAATGTATACTTGTACATGGGCTTTATAAGTAAACATTTATTTGATAGAAGGTTTTGTCCAATGTGACACACTAGTGAGGCACATAATTATGTAAGTATAG
Organism: Gnathonemus echidnorhynchus; assembly: GCA_026776725.1. Lineage (NCBI taxonomy): Eukaryota > Metazoa > Chordata > Actinopteri > Osteoglossiformes > Mormyridae > Gnathonemus > Gnathonemus echidnorhynchus. The sequence goes on from JAODJU010000108.1 coordinate 19,742,332, forward strand.
ATAGGAGTTTGTAAAACTAATACATTTTTTTCAGTCAACAAGGCTGGTGCACAAACACAACAAACAAAAAATAAAACTCCACACATTGACATTGATCTCTGGGCACCACTGTTCACCAAACAGTGAAACATTCCCATCAGCGTGTGAGTTGAACGTTCCAGTATGACAATGTCCCACATCCACTGAACACAAGGGGTCACTGAATGCTTTTATGACAAAAAACATACACTATAAACCAGTGTTTCTCCATACAATCCTCAGAGACCCCCCCCCCCCCAGACAGTCCACATTTTTGCTTCCTCCTCCCAAATGTCATGGTTGCCAGCGAAGCTGAAGGTGACCTTCCACCACTATCAACAGAACACTAAATGGTGCAATTTCTTGTAGAGCAGTATTAAATCCCTCCAGTACATTTCCAGATGCTTGTAAAATCCACGGAAAGGAATACAGTTGTGTTGGCAGGTTACGATGACCCAATTTTTTCTGTATTTTCTACCCTACCATTGTGTATTTACTATGCACCTGCACATATATATGTTTAAAGCAGGGCTTCATACAATCTAGTATCAAGGACCCGTCACATACCTATCATAAGCTCTTTGCTTCACTGCCATCTGGTAGGAGGTACTGCAGTTTCAAAGCCAGAACAGTGAGGCTTAAAAACAGCTTTTTCCCTCAGACTATCCAACTGCTGAACAGTCTGGCCCCTCCCAGCCTCAGACTGGGTCTGTAAAAGGTCTGATAACTCCAGAATCTAAATCTATTTACTTTTTTGTACATTCTGCTTCAATGCCAAAGTCCCCTGCCAAATATCTACAATCCACCAATCAGGTGGTTAAGTTTTCCAATGTTTCTTTCATCAATGGCTTAATGTTCATGCCTTAAAATGTCATCTACATTATGTTCATATGTTTCAATATCTCCCTGTGTCATCGTGGGGTTTCCTCTGGGTACTCCGGTTTCCCCCCACAGTCCAAAAACATACTGAAGTTAATTGGACTTCCCAAATTGCCCGTAGGTGTGACTGTGTGGCTGGTTGGTTGGTGTGTGAGTGTGCCCTGCAATGGGCTGGTGCCCCATCCTGGGTTGTTCCCTGCCTTGCGCCTATAGCCTCCAGGATAGACTCCAGACCTCCCGGCAAACCTGAATAGGATAAGCGGTTACAGAAAATAGATGGATGTTACTCATTTGCACCAACAAGAACAATATTTCCTCCGCGTTTTGACTTTGCGCATTCTTATATCTGAAGTTGACAATATACTTTGAGAAGTGATCATCATGTTCAGAACTAGTTTCTTGTGGGGTGTCTGTGTTCCAAAAGGGGGGCTGTCAGCCACCTCTGGGTGCTGAACGCTAGGATGACAGCAGGGAGCAGGATCTGTGCCAAGGCAGCATCCGCGTGGCCCCTGGGAATGCAAAGCAGGTGCAGTGGCTGACAACTCGCTTTTGCCAGCAAAAACACCAAGTGTGAATAATCTAAGGTAATGGCTCAGCATTCTGCCTCATACAAAAGTCATCTCTTAGGCATGAATCTTATGGCTGAAATAACATTCGTGACACAGCGTGACTACCTCGGAGCGGTCTATTAAATTAAACAGCACATAAATAAAAACCACAGGTGATATTCGGAAATGTCATACTGCCCCTAGAGCTGGTGTATATTTGAAAAACAAAAACACAAAAATATATCTCAGGAGGATCCATGCTGCTTTACCCTTCAGGACAATATTTAATCTTAACCGTTCCAGTAAAATATCCAGCTGTTCAAATGGGTAAAATCTGCAAGTCATTTCAGCTCAAAGCATCTGCTAAGCAAATATATAGAGTAATCAGTAAATAATGGTAATTTAATAATGATGTAAGTAGTCCTGCTTCCGAGTGAAGAAAAGTTCAGAGCAGTTAAAAAGATCAAATGGGATACTTAAATGGCCAGTCCATCACTGAGCACACAGACACAATCACACATGAGGTACAATTCAGACATGCCAATTTGCTTTAAAAGGATGGTGTAGGGCCATGGGAGGAGATCAAAGTACCTGGAGAAAATCCACATGCCCATGGACAGAACAAGAAAATTCCACACAAATAAAACTGTCCCGCTCTTCACATCAAGTGGCTCCGGCTCACGGGAATCAGCCCTAACTCTTCGCCTGTCCTCTATGCTCACAACATCTGTCATCTCTTCTCCTGGTTTCCCTTACCACCGCTGCGCCGATGACACACAGCTCCTCCTCTCCTCCAGCCTCCGAGCTGACAGTCACGTCGCCACCTGTACTGACGTGTGCCTTGCTGGCGTTTCTGGTGGGGGCCGGTGACCTCTGCTACCCCAGGCACACAAAGCTGCTGGGGCACTGGGTAATTTTCATGGAACAGGATTAGCATTTATGCGACTCTTAAATCACAATGGACAAAGTGGAGAGATTCAAGGCATGTGACATTGTGGACAGCAGATCAGTTTACTGGGAGTGAGAGAGCGAAAAACAAACAAGGAATAATAGAATAGTAATGTTTTATATATACACAACCAAGTTTGAGCCTCTGGGTACAGAGACAGCCAGCACCAAACATGGGGTTAAGGGCCTTGCTTAACAGACTAGTGGCGATGTGATTACTTTGCCGACTACGGGATTTGAACCCACAACCCTCTGGGAATGGGCACAGATCCCTAACCCACTGAGTTCCACACCATTCAATGAATCGATAAAATTCCCAGTCACTTGATGCTGTCCCTCTTTAAATGGCCACTGGATAATAGTCAATACCGGGAGAGATCATGTCAACAGGGCTAAAATCCAACGTGGACACTCAGCGATGCTGCCTGTCAGCACCTTCACCTCAGTGGCACCGCTGCCAAGTTAGTGAACTGGTGAAAGGAGAGCCGGTTTAAGAATGAGAACAGTGAACGGGTGCCAGATTATTCCGGGCTGACGCTTATGTGTCCAGTCTGATCAGTATGATATCATGTTTAGCATGTTGCCAACTCAAAAACCAGAGAACACAGGTCTGTCTTAACCCCTACATGTAAATCACTGGGTCAAAATATGACATAAAACACATATATCGTCACTGTACGAACATACAATGATATTCTGTGTGGCAGATCTTATGCAGAAAAGCAGCAATCTGAGCGGGAACACTGCATAGCAGAGGTAATGTGCAAAGAGGCACGGTGGGTGGAAATATAAAAAAAAAGGAATGAAAAGTTAACAAATAATGGTGAGCAGAATTAGTGGGTTAAAATAATGAGAATTATGACTGAAATGGGTAGCAGCAATGGGTAGAATAATCTGGAATCTGTCAGTGCTGTTTCTAAGGTGCTCAGTAAACCTTGGCAGCAGGGGGAGCTCCGCAGGGGTTAGGAGGTTGGTGGGGGGCGAGAAATCATTTATAAAAAGCACATAAATCCTTTAAATATAAGCATCTGTCAGGTGAAAACAGCACCTTGCAAGAATTAGGAACCTTACCATGATACAGTATTTTATATGGAAGCAGTGAACGTACCTATAGACTGAAGGACATAACTTTGGCTTGGGGGGCTTGAGGTCTTCACCCATTTAAGGGAGTCCAGGGGGTTGTTTTGACTGGTTTTGGATTTCGATTTAAATAATTTACTCCCCTGTATAGACTAAGGAATGTGACTTATGCACAATGAAGCATGTCTTTTTGTGAACATTTTTAAAAACTACCAGTGAAATTATGAAGATAATACTGTTTGGTTCATCATAAGTGCCACAGGGAGTGATTGGCTTGAAAGTTGCCTAATTTCTGACTTTTTTCATTGATTTGTTCACATTAGAACGGCTTATTATTTGATTTCACTTTCCCTACAACCCAGTATTGTATAATTAGCCCCTTTTTGAAAAATCTACTTTTAAATACTGCATTTTTAAAGAACATGTTTTCATACACAAGTATTCTGTACTATATCATTGCTATAAAAAAATAAATATTAAAAGGGTGCCGAGGCATCTTTATAATTTTAAAAGCCTTACATATTTAAATAAGAAGACGGTTCTTTATTTCTCTTTTGACCATGAAGAAATAATTGCTGACATGTCAGATGATCCTCGTCTCGAATCACCTTATTCGTGTTCGAATATACATCCAGAGCTGTAGGTGGCAGCAACGCGCCGATCCGACGTCAAACTACCAAGTGTGGACCATTGGCAGAAGAAGAAGGATCGCTCTGTATCTGTTGCAGTGCGGTCATTTCAGCATAGTTATTTAACAATTTTAGTTACGGCTGAACCTTATACATCTAGTCATGTGTTAGCTGGTTGGCAAGGTTAAAGCTACAATTGGGAAAGTTAAGTCTGACCACTGGCTTACCCTGGAAATATACTTTGAAGATGGAGATTTAAGGAAGCAGCTTAGATGGCTGGTAATTTTAATTTTGATATGCAGGAGTTAACAGGACTTCCAGTCAGAACAGCTCGCGGTCTGGTCGTATTGCTAGTGACTAGGTAGCCGGGTGATTAAACTGTTGGACGACTGGTTAGTAACCGGGAAAGAGTGCGGATTTTGTTTAATACGGGTGTGCTGATAGTGGTGAAGTACTTGGGCGGATAATCGTAAAGCAAACGGAATCATAGTCTGGGATGGAGATGCGGCAGGCTAGCTACCCGAAATAGCCGAAGGCGGTGTTCTAGCTGTCACCGTGTCTCCGGAGAAGCGGCCGTGTGTTTCGGGTTATCTGGCGTGCTAATGAACGTTGTCAATGGGAGTATTTGAACAGTGAGTACGGTGTAAGTGGTGAAAGATAACTGTCCGAGCTCAGCTAAAATCGGTGTCCGAAACCCACTGTCACACCCCGGTAGTTGGCTAAGGAAGGCTAGGTAAATTAAGTACTTAACCTAGGCTGAAGAATAATGTCCGGTAGTTTACAAAAAATATGTATGTTTAATTCATTCATTAGCCTGTTTTAAAAGAAAATTCGGCAGTTTCTCTCTTCACGCCTAAGTGGCCGGACCGTGGAATCCTAGCTAGCCAGCGAGATTAAGAGACAGGTAAATGGTAACTTGCTGTGGCCGAGTTCCGGTGTACTTGAGGGGGATGCGTTTTTATGGAAGAAGTTTTTGGTAAATGTTTTTGTGCTTCGGAAACATGGGATGGACATGTGAGATGGGGCGCGTGTGGTGTTAGGAGGAGGTCGTGGACAGTGATGTAGGTCTGTTGCATTGCTGTAAATCCAGATATAACTATTTCGGCTGACTCTGAAGGGAACTTAATTGCATGTCGGATCAAGAGCTGCTGCTTTCCGTCAGTTCTGGAGTGAGAGCCCTTCCAAGCCATCACTTTCATCAATGCCGTCGGCACTGGCGGTGTTCACCTGCCGCCTGAATTCGCACGCCTTCCAGGAGCGCCATGTGTACCTGGACGAACCGGTCAAGATCGGCCGCTCGGTGGCCCGGTGTCGGCCGGGGCCCAACAACGCCACTTTCGACTGCAAAGTCCTGTCGCGGAATCATGCGCTGGTGTGGTTCGACCACAAGCTGGGCAAGGTCGGTGCCCTGCGAAATCAGCCCGCTTTCATGTGATAAGCCTCCGGTCAGGTTTCTGACACTGTTTTTAGGTCTAGTTCCTGGAAAATGCGAGATCATGCTCTTAAATCACCTCCCTGGGAATAAGTTTTATTATTATTGTTACTGTTATTGTTATTAAGAAGAAGCTCTGAAACCTTGCAAAATACTTAGCTTCGTGTGCTTTTAATTTATCTGAACATTTTCCAATTATTTAATGTGTCCAAGTTGTTACATTTCTATCGTTTCTAAATGTATAACACCTTAAGTACTGCAGTACAAGTTTTGCCAAGAGATTAAATAAATTGTGGCTTTTTAGGGGGAAAATATTTGTTGCTTCATCTATTTTAAAACTGCTTAAAAGTGTTTGTGTTCTTAAAATCTTTAGAGATTATCATCTCAAAGATTTATTTTTTATGAAAGAAACTTGAATGATTCAGCATTATTCAAGATTGATAGAAAATCAACATTCTGATGATTTCATTTAATTATGCACTGCAGTGTAAAAATCTGTTATATTGACAATATTAGCTCTAATGGTGCTTATTCTGCTGTGATGTCTGAAATTTCTGTGGTGACCTCCTGATTCTTTAACGACCTCCTTAAGGAAAAGGTTCTGTGTTTTCGTCATCCAGTTTATGTTCAGAGAGTGTATGAATGTGCATTCAGGTATTGGTGAGAGAGTGCGGCTTTGCACTGTTGCAGTGTGGCTGTTGCCAGACTCCCAACAGGTGCAGGCTAATTTTGAGCCAAGGAGCTGGCCTTCAGTAGTCATTGGCTGGCTTGTCCCTTATAAAAAGATACAAGTTGCTTCAGTGGGTGTCGTGATCTGAGTAAGATCTGGAATTTTTGTTCATATTTGATTACCTGCTTATTTTTTTTCCAAAGCATCGGTTAGCTGTGGGGCTTATTAAAGTGTTTGCTGGATTGGGCTAGAGCCAGCTAACCCTGTTATAAGTGCTTAAATTCTTGTATTTCACATGGGCAATTACATGGTATTTATGAGTATGAATACGCATCGAGGAACATTCATAAAATGTCACATTTGCTTCTTAAGGTATTTAAAGATTTGTCCCGCAGACCTTGTCCCAGTAATTTGTGCTGACATAAATGAAGCCACTTATCTCAAGAAGGTAGAATGGCGACGTGCTTAGAAACAAAAATAAATCTGCTTTGCAGTTCATTCATAATATTAAAATGGTTTGTATAAAAATAAATCTGGCTACTGGAGGGGGATGGGATCACATAATGTTTTAATGAACATTTTCAAATATGTTTTTCTGAGGTTCTCAACAAGAGTGTTTAATTTATGTCCACCCTGCATTAACATGCTGCCAAACACAAGTGGACAAACCCTTTTTCTCCTCATCATTTTCTCAATGTGTCATTATTTCATTCAAAATTCTGTCTGTTCAGCATCATTTGATGTTAAATTTTGCAGCTCTGAACAGGATTAAAGTGAGAACGCTGAGCAGCCCTATAAGAGCTGACTGGGCTAGATTGTCTGCTGTGTAAAATGCTTGTTTTTAAGCCTTTTTCTGTCATGTGTTTCTCTTTGGGTGTGTAAGCTTGTCTCATACAGCTGTATTAAGACTAGACATTGTTTAGTAGGCTTTGTGGTATCTCATCTTTCATATCATCTTACCATTCAAACATCATACCATGGTAGTCCATCATGGAGGTCAACCATAAAAGAATTTACAATGATAAAATACCACAGTATACCGAAAATACCATGATATACCATGATTTACCATATTACCACCTATGTCTATGGTTTAGCTTCATAAACAAAATGACTATGAGTGGCCTAGAAGACCATAGGTGTCAGTAATGACTTTTAAGAGGCAGTGGAGGTCAAAGGTCCAAAACCCCAGATGGGTTTGGTGAAGACTGTGTGGATCTTTACATGCTTAGTGTAAATATAGGCTCTGGCCACCAACAAAAGAAAAATTTTCACCAATCACCATGTTTAACTTTCTGTGGGTATATCAGCTCTTATCGCTAAGATTTCACGGTTTAGCTTTTCAACTCTGTGCTGTCCCCATCCGTATTAAAAAATACAGAAAAATTACTGCTGAGTGCATCAGCTCTATTTGGCTGTTTGTAACTGCTGTACCTCTTTGTCTTAACTCAGCATTTTTTAACGGCCTGTATCACTAACCGTGTAAACAGATGCTTAATAAAAATGGACTAGGGATAACAGATCTTTCACACCGCCAGATATACTGAGATATTTGCAGTGATTTCATGTGATCTGATTTGTTGGAGAATTGCTAAACGGTCTGTGCCTACAGGGCCATAAACATTCACTGGAGACAGTGATTCTGTGGGCAGCATTGTAATTAAGGAATGCCTCTGCTGTGATGTCCTCAAACACGGGATCTGACCTCAAGTGCATTAGTAAACATCTAGCTGCAAAAGTGCCAGTTGTTTAGTTCATTCTTAAGACATACTAGATGTTACTGTAAAGGCTGTATAGATGCAGTCTTTTTAGAAGAAGTTCTGTAAATTTTAATTAACGGGCAGCTCTGTGTAATTCTTATGTTGGAAAAAATCTTGATGAATCTCATTTCTCTGTTTTCAGGAAAATGTCAAAAGCAAAATTAATAACTTAGTGATACTGGTTAAATCCCCAAATAACTGGCCGTAAGTTCTTTAGAGATATAGGTATCCATGCGCTGTTTAGTACATCATTTTGCCTTTTAGCATTTTATCTGTCAGTTTTTTGTTGTCTTCTTTTGAAAACGTGAAGTCAGGATGCATGCCCATAAGCGTTCCATTGTCATGCAATTTTTAGTTATTTACTTACAATGTTTTGATACGGAGTGTACTGCATCAGCTCCAATGGTAAGTCACACTTGTTACTGGTAGAAGCTTTGCCTCGCAGCATTTGTGTCTTAATTGTTAAGGAGACAGTTGTGTACTTTTGATGTGTTGTTTGCCTTCCTTGTACCACACTTTGGGCACAAGCATCTGCCTCAAATATATTTGTCACGTAATGGGACATTCTGTTGCATTCATATTTTATTAGAAGTGTATACTACTCGGATCAGGCCAAAGCAGTTAGAGAAGTTGTGTAAATGATTTTTCTGTCATTCCGCATGTTTTCTCTTCCTGTGTGGTCCCTGGTTTTTCTCAGGCTTAGCAGTGCCTGGAACCCAGCCAGTTTTATTTGGCTGTTGGGGAATCTTCCTGTTTGGCAAATGACACAAGTTCGGGTGAAACCGCAGACGGCCTGCAGCAGCTCCGTTTGTGCTCTGTCTTTGCTGTCCGCCCCGGGGGAGGGGGCTTCCTTGCTGCGTTTGACACAAGGTGTTCAGTACAGCTAGGGGAGGCTCGGAATCTCCTAATAGCCGATGCTTGCTGATGGATTTTGGTGCTGCTGAGAGGAAAAAGCTTTGCATACATGCATTTAGGTTTCTGTTTAAAGGCATAGTCCTGTAGAATCTATGGGACGGTTCTTGGCCCTGTCCTTTACTTATATAAGAAACAAGGTCTTCGGACAGAACTGTGGTTCAGTGGGTAGCACTGTTACCTCATACATCAAGGGCTGGAGATTCAAATCCCACCTGCCCCCTACTCACATGGGCTTCTTCCGGAGACTGCTTTCCTCCTGCAGCCCAGAGACAGGCGATTAGGTGAACTAGTGTCTGGCATTCTATCCAGGGTCTTCCCCTGCCTTGTGGCCTGTGGTTCCTGGGATAGGCTCCAAGCCTCCCAATTGGATAAGCAGTTGGAAGACTGGTGTGTAGGATTGGGTCATGGGGATGAGCGCTAGGTGCAGGCCTTATTCTTCTCCACCTGCCCCATCCTCTTACTGGGTTGGCATCTTTTCACCTGCGGTATATAGGCAGAGCTTTGCACTGCACTCCCTTAGCTGACTGATGCTGTGTCCTCTGCCTGCAGTTCTACCTCCAGGACACTAAGAGCAGCAACGGCACTTTTGTGAACAGCCAGCGGTTAAGTCGGGGCTCAGAAGAGAGCCCCCCCTGCGAGGTCCTCTCCGGTGACGTGGTCCAGTTTGGGGTGGATGTGACGGAGAACACCCGAAAAGGTAGTAGATTGTTTTCTCTCTCTCTCTCTCTCCCTCTCTCTCTCTCTCGTAAACAGTAAATAAGCATCTCTTGCTTACCTCTTTGGTTTTAAGTCTCTGCCTCTCTTCAAACCCAGCAACGCCTTCTGCAGTGGAAATTGCAGGCTGTCTGGAACTGTGTTGTAACTAGTCTCTCCAGTGGAAAAGCTCCATCATCTCTCATTCTCTCTCTCTCTCTCTCTCTCTCCCCCCCCCCCCCCCCCCCCCCTCGCGCTCTCTCTCTCTCTCAGCTGGTGTCTCCTGAAATCATATTTTTTTTAAAACTATACTACACCTAATTTTTTATTACACAAAAAGTATAGCTGAGAGCTGAAAATTGATGCCAACTTTTCATTGGATTTGATGTAATTTCAGCTTCCATTAAGATCTTACAGCACATCTACTTTGTTTATGTTATATATTTTCCTGCTAGTAATTCCCAATATTAAGTCTCTTAATGGTATTTATAATAGTAGGTAGTCATTTTGGTTTCTCATTAAAGCTATTTAACAATTTGTGGAGCATATTGTGTGTAAATATCATTTGATTAGGTTCTGGATGCCGCTACGGCTCATTGGGGGAGATCAGGGTTTGTTTCCCACCGTGGGCTCTGTGTGTATGAATTTTACATGTTTTCTCTGTGTTTGTGTGGGTTCCCTTCAGGGACTCCACATTCCTCCCGCCGTTCTGTAAATTGCCCTTAGTGTGTGCCCTGTGATGGACTGGCATCTCTTCCAGGATGTGCCCTGTGTTTTCTGGGATAGGCTCCAGGTTTGCTGCAACACTAGATGAGGTGTATAGAAGTTGGATGTACTCATTTGTGCCATCTACTGGCTGGCTTGTTTTATGTTATATTTCTAGACCGCTGATGTGAACAGGACTGAGTACCTAAATAGGGAAACTTCATTAACCTCTAGCCAGATCTAAAATCGCATACCAAGAATTTTATGTTTTGAAGGTAAATGGCTTCTTAATTATTGTGGTAGGTAGGTGTTACATCATGTGTTATATTGAAACTTGTTTGTTAAATTAAAAACGATAAAATGCCTTGGCCCTTGTTACCATGGTGACAAATGCCTCTAGCAGCTGAAAGTCACGGTGAAAGCTGCTCTTCAGTTGTGAATTTGATTAGATTCAACTTTGTCATTGCAGTGTTTCCCCCTAGGTTTACAGCTTTGGGGGGGCAGACGGACACTGACAGGATTCATGGTGTTCATGTGTTTCTTTTAATGACAGCAGTCAATATAAGAACTGAACTAAACATCAGAACATTTCTTTTTATGACAATTATCCACAAAGTGTGCAGCTTTTGTCACTGCAGTGTATCTTTCTGGGCTCTTCTGAGAGCGAGTGTTGTCATCTTCACCACCCTGGAAGCATTTAAAAAACGCAAATATTTTTGTCTGCTTTTCAGGTGGTTGACGTCGCCATATTTTCCAACGCGTGCTCTCTGTCCGCTGATGGGAGTGTGCTCACCTGTGTGTGTGCGTGTATGTGTCTGTGCGCGGTCATCGGGGCAGAACTCCGCCATGCACAATACAGAGAGCGGAGGAGAATTGTAAACGCGCAACAAAAATGATAAGCTGTTGTGTAAATAAGATAAATAACCTAAGGCTAATTAGTTTGTTTAGTAAAAGGACAACATATATACCTGTTCTATAGGAAAGGTAATCTTAAATGACTTCTGTTGTGATCTGGCAATATATATAAAATAAAATTAAATTAAAATAACTTGACCTTCAAAGGGGGGGGCGGGAGGTGCCGTTAGGGGGGGCAGGGCGCCCCCCTAATATAATGGTAGGGGAAACAATGCATCGTATTGTCATTATACAAAGTAGCCAGACAACAAAAGTTTGGCATCTAATTCAAAAAGTGCTAATTGAACAAGCAAGCCTTCCAAAGCACCTGTTGCACGTTATCAATAAAGGTCTTGAATCTTGAAAATTCCTAGAAATAACTGTACAACATATATAGGACTCACTGTTTGTACTGGATGCTTGGCTGATTGTTGTACTTTCTCTCTCACTGCTATGGGTGTGAGGTCATCTTCTTTCCTTTCTTCTTATGCTACAGTCACCCACGGATGCATCGTGTCCCTCATCAAGCTGTTCCTTCCCGACGGCCTGGAAGCCCACAGACGATCCGAGTGAGTTTTTGGGTTACAGGAGGGTGCTGGTTCCCCAGTTGACCTTCACGCGGCATGCAGTGTCTACAGTCATTGTGAACTGTTATTCGTTCTATGTATTTTATTGTTGGGCTTAGTCAAATTTTCCAGATCTAATGGGTCTTGTGTAATGAAGGCTTTGTGTATAAATGGTGGTGACTGACCTGGCGTTTCCTCGGAACAGTGTCTGCATGTAAGAAAGCGGTGGAACATGCAGGTACTTGCCACAAACCATCGGCACTATTCTGTCTGTGGGGCCTGCCCGCATTCATTGGGCATCCCTGGCAAGCAGACCTCCTCAGGCTTTTCAGGCACAGACTCGTTCTAGCTCATTTGCTGCGATAAACCGTGCAACCACTTAAATGTTTCGTCCTGTTACGGAGTGTCTGAATGAAGGAGAACTTGGTGAGCGACAAATGTTTTTGACGACGTGACTGAAATATGGAAGAGTAATTCTTCCTGGGGCCCTATGAAGTATTTCGGCCTGCTTAGATAAGTGAACAGTGTTCAGAAGTCGTGGGGGTTTTTTTTTTCTTGTCTCAAAGGCCTGTGTCCATGCGGCTCTGTGATAGGGGTGTGTGCTTCAGTTGTTATCGGATGGAGCGAATGAATGGGGCAGGTGACTCTAGCTTACGAAACCTCGGTATGAGGAAGTAGGTCAGTGAGAGGCAAGCGCCCAATTTCTGGTTCATAACCGTGTTGGGGCAGAAGTGGAGGCGGGCAGGCCGATCGGAGACAAAGACGGCACTTCTGGGGGGCATAGTGTGGGCAGGATCCCAGCTGGGGGCCCCTGAGTTGTGCTGAAGGCGGGAGGTTTACAGTGGGGATTATTTCTGCACATCCTCTTTAGACATCCAAATCTGCAAGGTTAGTTGGAGGGTAGGGCCGCAGCACCTGCTCAGAGGCAGGCAAAGGCACAGCAGCCGGTCGCCATGGTGGTGAGAGACTCGCAAAGACATCTCGGTACCGTCTCATCTGCTCAATTTGAAAGACCTCCTCTTTGGGGAAGCTGGGCACTGATTCACAGAGCCCTGAACCTGGAATATCTCGCATGTGATTCTACTGGAGCTGCTGGAAGAGCTTTCTAGAAGTGCCTGGTAAGGAAAGCTGTGCTTGTTTATAGGTTTGGTGCCAAATGTTCCTCTCGGGGCATGGCGACCCGGTTGAACGGATGTCAGATGTCATTCACAGATTATTTCTGCTCTAAATGAGATGGTTTCAATGGAAGTAATGAATGGAATTAATCTGAAGTAAAGAATGTATTTCGATATTGATTCACTTGCAGATGTGTGAGCACAGTCAGTGTGTTCACCTCTCGCAAAGTTATGAAAGTGGTTACAGCAGCGTAAGCAGGTGATGGGCGCAACAGGGTTTGACAGCAGATAAAGGGCTGCCACGAAGCGAGTGGTTTGTTAATCTGGATATTTGTGGGGGGTGGAGTTCTGGTTAGCCTCAGCATAGTTGTTGGAACCAGGGAATGAAGCATAAATGGCATTTTCAACTCAAATCAAGTCTAGCAGGTTTTAATTTTGGCTTGCAGGTGAATAAAAGTGTGATTAATGGAAAGTAGCACTTTTATCGTTTAAGTTAATTATGCAGTGTTTTGATTTTGTAGGTGTTACCACCAAAGAAAGGACACAGAGCACGTTGCAAAGTATAGAGCATATTAAATGAAAGAACAAAGAATAATAATAATAAACCAAGGAAATTCTGCAGGTGGCAGCCATCTTTTTTACTGAACAGTTGGAACGAACAAAATGAGAGAGGAGCACAGACTCAAACAAGGCGAACAAGGACGTAATGGTTTTACCTGCTGGTGGAACAAAAACAGCAGATGGCAAGGTTTAGGCAGGGATACTCTGACAGGAAAAAAAAAAAAAAAGAATATAAACGTAAATAGAGTGTATCTTCCCCTGTGAAGTGTTGAGGTGCTAATCGTTATGTTAGCCGATGCCCTTTTGCCAAATGGAAGTAGATCTGGTCTGTGTGAAGCACTGGATTGTCTGATGTTTGAGGAATGATCACCCTTTGCTGTAGAGCAGACCTGTAGCCCCTCACACTCGCTTGAAAATCTAAGGCAGATGCACAGGGAGCAGAATAAGAAGACGAAACTGTAACATTTGTTCTCGAAATCCGAGAACAGCCCCTCCTTATTGTCAGTTCAGACCGGATTCTTCAAGAATTATATATATAAATGAAGAATCCGGTCTGAACTGACAATAAGGAGTGTGAATCTTCAATAGGAGTGTGTATTAAAGATATGACACCAGTGGTTTTCATTAGGGAGTCTGTAGGCCAGGTTAGCCTAGTAGATGCCTTCATTTAGCAAACCATTAATTTAAAGGCTATACTGTGAATCATCCATAGGACACTTTTTATTATGAAATCTGGTCTACGTTTTTAAATGCAAATTTCACCCTTGGGTAGCTCGCCAGATAAATTTTTTTTAAAACCTTGTTCCTTTGCCTCGCAGTGTCATTTAAATCATGAAAAATGGACCGCGTAGAAAATTGGGAACCACTCTGCTGTATAAGTACAACGCAGTTGTATTTGATCATTCATCAAACGAATGCTTCTCTTGTAGAGAGAAAGAGCGTTTAAATACAAGACAAAGGCTAAAAAGAATAGTTGCGTAGTGATAAACAGTGTAAATGAATGAAATGGTTATTGGTAAAAATGAAATAAGCCATATATATGTATAACAATCAGTGAGGATGTGCCAGATTTAAAACCCGTTGTGCATTTATAAAAGTTTACGTAAAGGGTTTCTTAGAGTTTAAGTGCAGTCTTTAAGGGTTTATGGCTGGACTGATAAATGCATTACCTCACATGAGTTTAATGATCGCCAGCTCTCTTTGGCGACTGGAGTTCAATGGCAAGAAGACTTCTTTAAAAGTTAACGAAACTAGTGCTATTTCCAAGCTCCAGAACTGGAAGTGACAGGCTTGTCATCAATGTTGTCATTCTGCCGATTTAGGCAGCATTGTGAGTAGAAAGGATTTTTAAAATTTATTTGTTTTTGGTTTTTTGTGACTTAGTGATAGCTCTGCTTTTCATTAGCTGACTAATTAAAGCATTTAATGGATCCTATATCACAATACTTTTCTACTTGGGGAAATAAAAGTACATCGTTATTCAGAATTTAAAAAATGTAGTCTGTGGGGAAGTATTGAATCTCACTTCAAGGCTGGAGAGAGGAAACTCTATCTGCGATAATAGGACATTTCACCAGAGTAGACGTCTTGATAAAGAATACCCGGAAGCACGTCTCTCTTACGCTCATTGAACTGTAAAATGATTTCTTAATTATACTTCCCTGTGAGTGGAATTTCTTTTAAGAGGACCAGACTTTGAAAATGTTTGTTCAAGATCTTCTGCAGAATGACAGCTGTGTTAAGTGTTTGGAAAAAACTGTCTTTCTGACTGCCAGGTTCAATGTGGCTGCCTGGGGGCAGCTTGTGTAAATGTTTAACCCAGACATGATGATGGTGCGTCAAAAATGCAATTACACGTGACTACAGTGCATTCCAGTTTATGCGTTACGTTTCCTCTACAATGAAAGCACAACTGGATCACTTTCAGACTGTAGATGACTTGTCCATTTCTTGGTTCTCTGTGTTGCAGTGTGACTCCAATACCCTCACCACTTCCTGTGGACAAGGTGAGTGTGTGGCTCTCTCTCTCTCTCTCCCCCCCCCACACACACACAGACCTTGTATTGATGTGGCTGTTCCCTCTTTGTCCTTGCGGTACACAATTTTGAGAAAAGGTTTATGAATCTGTTGCAATTACCTGGATTTCTGCATGAATGGCTCCTAAAATTTGATTAGTTCTTTGTCATAATAATAAATATAGACCTCAAATTCCAAATTGTATTTGTAAATTCTACAACAGATTGTCAGCGTGCCTCTCTGTGACTTAAAACTAGAAGTTATGTCTTTTACAATGAGTACAATGAGTCCTGACCTCTGTCCGGGTGAAACGCCCTGGTGTAATCTGAAGCAACACATATATGGACATTCTTTATAAGCTTGATAAGTCCTGATAATTCCAAAGGATTCAAACTTTTCCTCACAATTGTTTGGCTTGGGCTTCGTTCATGTAAAACATTGGACGTCATTTGTGATGAGCACCACCCATCATTGTTTATAGCGTGTGTCTTGCTCTATACACATGCTGGTATCGGTAATGCATAATAATGCCTCACTCTGCTACCCTTTGGGCAATCATCAAAAGCATGTGTAACTCACTGCCAGTCATTCCATGAGCTGTATATTTTTACTTACTATTGGTAGTTAGTGACATCTTTTCATTTTGTTCGGGTACTTTGGCGTTAATATTTCATGTCTGAGTAAAGCTCGTTAAATCAATGACTGCACTGCAACAGTCGCTTCAGCCGTATGTACCGAAAGCACAAGTGCGATTGACTTGATTAGCTGGGGATTTTACTCTCCAGATCTGTGAGCTAAGCATACCTGTCTGGGGAATGGAGGGTGAAGCTTGATCTCTGGGTAGGGCGTATAGTTAAAAGGTATATGTGACTTGCATAAGTTATAATATTGACAACTGTTTGCATATTCATGTTTTTCTCAGGTGCATTGACGTGTGTATATGCGTAAACACTAGCATGACTGCAGAAAAGCCTTGTCTCACTGTTCTCTATCTTAGCATCTTTGCCATCTAAACCCAGAATACCTCACGACTGTCTGTCAGTCATGCGGACAACTGTTTGATATGCATATGCAGCTAGGGAATTAGGGAAATGCTAATTATTTTTTACCCCAAAACTATGACTTGAAGCTACCCTTGTATTGGGATTTTTTCCCCCCCAAATTCTATAATAAAAGTCTATTACACACAGCTTGGATAAGTGACTGACACAGGGACACTGACGTCCTGCTCTAGCTCCCTAATTAATTCCGTAACAAAGCAATGTCCTGTGAAACGGCTCGGCACTGATAAGAGAAGCATGGTGAACTGTTTTTCTTTTTGGTGGTAGATGTGATTTGCTGGAAAAAAACCGTCTATAACTCTGGCGTTTCTTCCCACCACCAGGTCACTGCCAATACCCCCAGCATGTGCTCTCAGGAGCTGTTCCAGCTTTCGCAGTACCTTCAGGTATGGCTCAACAGTGCCCTCTACAGATTTTTTTTTTTTTTTACTGACGGCTGTAGTGGGGACTGTGGCAGTAGCATCTGGTTACTTGACTTCTCTGGTTTCTGTGTTATGTTTAGGTTTGGCAAAACATGAAAGCTCTAACTTGGGCAAATGTACTGAATCCTGAGGTGAATGCGTAGGTTGAGTACAGCGTAACATTGGTCCTCATGGTCACTCTCCCTACCCAGGAGGCCTTACACAGGGAGCAGATGCTGGAGCAGAAGCTGTCCACACTGCAGCGACTCCTCTCCAGAACTCAGGAGGCTTCCAAGGGCAGCTGGCAGGTAACGTTCATCCAGATCCTACTGATGCTGCTTATCTTGTTTTTTTGGGGCTCATCAGAACCTTCGGCCACTTTAATTGTCCTATCATTACTGTCCACATATTCTATTCTGTTCTATTATCCACAATATGTTTTACGAAACGGGATCCATCTGTACAAATTCTGTGCTTGCTTACTTGCAAACCTCAAAGGTTTCCTGGTGCAAATAGGTAGTTGACCAGGAATCAAATGAGGAGAAATTTGTGGCTTAATACAGACCAATCAAAGCTCAGATTTGATCTCCTTTCGCCTCCTGCATTGAACTATTTGATTAGCTGTGTTGATCAATGGGAAAAGTTTTTATGCTGTGGCCTTGCTGTGCTGAGAAGGATGACCCATCTGCCCTGTCACCCAGGCGCTGATCAATGAAGACAGGCTGCTGTCTCGGCTGGAGATGATGAGCAGCCAGCTGCAGGTGTACTCCAAGGTGCGCGCCAGCCTCACTCCCCAGGAACATGAAGCTGAAGCGCTGAAGCAGGCTTTAGTCTCGCCCAGTCATAGCTATGCTTGGATATCATTAGCCTTTTTTCCGATACTGGTGCTAAAACAATACTTTTATCTGTTAAGGTTCCTTAACAGTGCCGGCGGTACAACAAATAAAGCACAAAACGTAGGTCAACAACATTAAAGAACAGCTTTTTTTTTTTCTTCTAAGGGAAATTTGAACTTCTTATTGAACAAAATATTAACGCTATGTATATAAATACGGGGTGGCACCGTGGTGCCTCATACCTCTGGGTCCAGGGTTCGAGTCTCCCCCAGGGTTTTCTGTGTGTGTGTGGCAGTGTGGAGTTTGCATGTTCTCCCTGTGTCATCGTGGGGTTTCCTCTGGGTACTCTGGTTTCCCCCTCTACAGTCCAAAAACATGCTGAAGTTAAATGGACTTGCGAAATTGACCATAGGTGTGCATGTGTGAGTGACTGGTGTGTGTGTGTGCACCCTGTGACGGGTTGACGCCCCATCCTGGGTTGTTCTCTGCCTTGCGCCAGTAGCCTCCGGAATTGGCTCCGCCCCCCACAACCCTGAATAAGACAATTAGTTTCAGAAAATGGATGGAGAAATAAATACAAAATACTTAACAAATTTACAGAACATGAGGTCACGCTTCCCTCTGCTTTCAGGTGTATCCCCTGTGACACCAGATGCTTCATTAAATTTGATGTCCACAATTGTTATTAAACATTTGTTGCATGTCCTGGTGTCAGAATCCTTTTAAAGGAAATAAAGCCACACTTTAGACTCTTGAGCTTTCGGCCTTTGCACCATGTTTAAGGTCCCTGCTAACTAAGGGTAGGAGTCTGCTGACAAGGTGAGTGTAATGTTAACTGGAGATGGCACCTGAGGTGCAGTGATGCTTCTGTTGCCTGAGCACCAGAGGGCAAATATTTCAATTGGCATTTGAGCCATTTAAGTGTCCCCAAAATGAGGGACCGTAATCCGCATTGCAATGCTGTCTGGTACGTACCGATTATATAGGAGTGTGGTAGCGGATTTCAGTACCCAGCCCTAGTCGTAGCACAAAGCTGTCTGCTTCTCTTGCAGAATCAAACTGAAGATAGCCTCCGGAGGGAGCTAGAGGCCTTGCAGGAGGACAAACACAAGTATGAGACCACAGCGAAGGAGTCCCTAATGCGGGTTCTTCAGGAGAAAATGGAAGTGGTCCGTAAACTCTCAGAAGTGGAGGTGAGAGGCCCTGGCTGCCGGGGAGGTCTGCAGCTTGAGCTCGCCTCGTGGGATGAAGGCCTGCAGTCTCTTATTTACAGCTCGGCGGGGTGATTTTTTTGCCTGTTAACACCACGTGCATCTTTCAGAGAAGCCTCAGCAATACGGAAGATGAGTGCACACACCTGAGGGAGATGAGCAAAGCTGCAAGCAAGGACCTGGGAGAGCTGGCCAGCAAGTACAACGGCGCCCTGAAGGAGGCCAAGGACCTGGCGGAGAAGCTGAAGGCACGTTGCGTGATGAGCAGACCTGGGCAGTGTAGCCGATTGGCCCTCGCTGCTCCTGGATTAAAAGCACGTTTTGTAGCCAAGGGCAGCTGTTTGGTCTGTCCTGGGGAGGGTAATGGGTCAGGTGTGTGTGTGTGTGTGTGTGCAGCTCGCGGAGGAGTGCCAGGAGGAGCTGACTCTGAAGGTCCAGCGTGAGAAGGCGGCACTGCAGCTCCGCATCGCCGCTCTGGAGGAGCGGGAGCAGAGCCTGCAGGCCCGCATTGAGGCCCTGCAGGCTGACAATGACTTTACCAACGAGCGCCTGGCCGCCCTGCAGGGTAAGCTTACATCCTGGCAGCTCTGTGGGGAGTTCGGGGAGCCGGGCTCTTTGGGGGAGCAGGCGCCTCCAGCTGATCTGCAGTGAACAGAAGTATCAGGTTGATAAACGTTATTGATCCCAGGGGGAAATTCTTGTGCATACAGCAGAAAGTACAGACAAACATACATATATGTACATGTACATATAATGCAAAATAGATGAAGTGCAAAGACCGTACACTTGGAGAAAACGAGTAAACATGGTGCAAACGATTGTAGTAGTAATAATAATAATATTATTATTATTATTATTATTATTATTATTGTTAGATATTCCCATTGGTAAGCATTGTTCATACTGATTACCTTATGGTCATTTGTTTTTCTACTTGGAAGTAAAGACTGTTGCTGGTTAGTCATCCTCATATTTTGTATTCTTCCAGTGAGGTTAGAGCAGCTTCAGGAAAAGAGCATCCAGGAGAACATCCTAGGTGAGTGGGCACCCTCTTATGTCATCCGGATGATTACTGTAGCTCAGCGTTTCCCAGTCCGGTTCTTTGGGATCCTCAGACAGTCCCATGTTTTTGCTGCCGGGAGCTGGGAGGGAGCAAAAACATAGACAGTCAGTAGGTCCCCAAGGACCGGGTTGGGAAGCACTGCAGTAGCTTGAAAGCTTGTTCCCTTCACGCAGGGAGCGCTGAGAGAGCCCGATCTCTTTCGGGGCATTGTGCCTCACTGCTTGGAAATAACGCTCACTGACCCCAGCTAGCGCCTCACCTGGGTCCAGGCTTATTCTGCAATAAAATGCAGCCCGGTGACCTTGCAGGACGTTCTGCTGGGTCTCACTTTCCACAGTCATCACGCTGGGTAAAAAAAAAATAAATGTGCCCGGATGATTGCTGTGTCTGTCTACCCCCAAAACACATTTTGCAGTGTAGCAGTTGTCTGAAGTTTTTTCTATAAATGGGGAGACCTGTCAGAGTCTTTGTTGAAGTCTCCTTCCACTGGTGCCCTGTGTCTCAGAGGGACAGAGAGGGAATGTATTCGCAGTGTACTAGCACAATTGGTGACAGGTTTTGAAAGATACCGTTTGCTGCTCTCAGCACTATGCTATTTGCGTATATGAGCTTTAAAGTGTCCTTGTTTGGCAAGTGCATAGCAGTACAAGTCCCGCACCGTACAGTACACCTGCGCATAACCTCCCCATAGCATTTTAACTGCTGTCTACATGCTGACCTACACAGTAGCTTTCATTGTCCAGGCTACCTGTTCATGGACAGCATCACCTGCATGTTTCTTTCTTTGCTTTTAAAGCATCTCGATGGGGCAGTCTAGTGCCGCAACAAATAGGAAAGAATCGAGAAGGAAAATCCAACTTTCGAATGAAGAGTGATGAGTGCAGATTCATGTGCAGTTCATATTTTGACCACAGCGTGGTGCCAGTACAACTGTTCTTACAAGTCACACAAGCATACCACACGAGTTCACAAGCAGAAAAGATAGCTGGTCAAGACGGTCTTCCTAGCACTGCTCGTGAAGGCCCAAAAAGAGTCGACGTGAAAGGGTATTTTCAAAATGTTGGTAGTGGTAATGTGCAAAGACCAAATATTTGACTGAAAAAATGCAGCCAAATATTTGATAGTTGCAGCTCTACTACAGTCTTGCAAAGTTCTCAGATACCAGTATTGGGTTGTAGAGGGGTTGAGCTCTATTCCACACAGCAGAGGGCAGCATAGACGGTCACTGTGTTGGGGTGCAGTTTTGTTTGTTATTTTGGCTCTAGGTTATCATGCCTTGTACGTGTTCATCCATCCATCCATCCATCCATCCACCATCTATCGATATTTAACTACCAGTCCCCTATTTAAGGTCACAATCCATAGACGTGTATAAACACGAACATGGAAATGTATAAGCAGCTTAGGCATCGATGCTTCATGGTTCACGGATGTTCTTTTCTTCTCCATTTTTGTTTGTTAGATCACTTGCTTATTAAGAGCGGGGGCGACTGTGCATTCATCCAGCAGCTCATTGAGTACCAGCGTGAGTACAGTGCCTCTCTACCTCACATAGCCAGGCTGATTGATGGGGGAGCTGGGCCAGGCTATTCCCAGGGGGGGCACAGTTTGATTTTAATGATACAGGTCTGCACCAAATTGAATATTGTAATTAATCTTTAAATAGAGTTCCATGGTGACTCTGTAAGTGTCATTTGTATTTTCCTCCCTGTTGCGCCTACTGTGAATGATTGTATTTTGCCTTTTTTTCCCCCCCTCTTCTCTCAGCTCATTGGGTTTCACATCAAGCTTTTCTGTCCATCCCACCGTATCACTTCAATTCTGCTTCCTTAAATTGTCTGAAAACTCAGCAAAAAGCCGGCTCATTGTACAGCTGGGCTGTTTTAAGTAGTGCCCAAGGGCAATTCTACGATTTTTCTAAAATGAGGGGTGATAATTTATACAGTGGAGCCAGCCTTATCATTAGCCAATGACATGCTTTAAATTAGTGAGTGACGGGAGGGGTTAGTATGGAGACCAATCAGCTTTTAGCTGGAAGCAGTGTCCCTTTGGCTCCGCCCTTGATAATGACGGACCCAGACAAAACCTGTGGTGCATAGAGCTTTTGTAGAACACAGGTTGTTGCCTACTGGGCAAGGCAGCTAGTGTTTTTCCTTACATGAAATCCCTCTGCCGACATGCGTACATACATATAACCTTTGACACCTTTCATGATACTGAGGCATGCACTGGCCCTGTCTAGTTTTATCCATGGAATTTTTCTTAGGTCTGGAGCCCAGGCGAAGCATCATAGCTATAGTCTAAAAACTCAATAGTTATAGATAATATAGATTGTCTTGTAGTCGTATTATCTAATGTTACTGTGTCCAGTTCTGATTGTATATAGCCTGCTTCTGCATCCACATATTCTGTTGGATAGAACCAATACACTGCTGGTTGAGTACCAGGGTATTTGCAGGTCACATTCTGAGGAGTAGAGATGTGCGGTTATTTCAATCATCTGTTTTTTAACAGCTGTGAAGCAGTTTAAAGAGGCGGTGGATTCGCCGTTGAGTAAGATCTCCAACAATAATGGTAAGATGGTTGTGGGGGGGGGGGGTGGCTCAGGACGAATGCAGGGTTACCACTGTGAGGACAAGGCGTGATCTTCAGCCTGATTTGTGTATGAGAAGAGTCCCCAGTCATCCAGTTGGTGGTAACACCCCTGGACTGGGTGTAACATAATGCAGTTGACATGCTAGAAGAAAATAGAAAGTTACCATATGATCACTTATGTTCGTGTTTATGGTACGAGGCACTCTGAGGAGTGTCGACCTGCCATCCGCATGACTGTGAAACGAACTGCAGACGCAAAGAAACAAAGCAAAGGTGCGGCAGCAAACGGGTTTGTGGCACTGCACGGATCCAAACTTTTTGCTCCCCTCCGACATAGGGTCTGTTTTATGTCTAATTTATTTTTAGCCTCATTGCTTCTATGCTCTGAGCTGGATTCTCTCTTGATATAATCTTTCCACAAAAAACCCGTCCCCGCTGCTTTCCCGGCTAATTGAATTGACCTTATTGAAGCTACCAAGGGGAAGTACAATTATAACACTTTTTTTTTTCTCCTAAGGTGTCAGTCTGAAGCTAATGGGGTTCATGTTGGCACATTCACTCAAGATTGAATAAATAAACCTTAAATCAGGTGTGCTTGGACTTCAGGGTCCTCCCCTACCTTACTTGGGGGAATGTTTTGAAACCAGAGTCTGCCCGTTATGAATAAAACAGCACTATAGATCACCAGACACCATCTGTAGAATCTTAGTTGTGAATTTCGAATTTCATTAGTGAAAGACACATGCCTGTGTTTCCATCTCCTGCAACACTGGGCCTGCATGGGGAGTCTGTTTAATTGGTTGCTTGACTCCCTTATTAGATGTCGTTGTTCAAACGGCTGGGTGGCTCCGGTTGTTCTGGATGGGCCTGAGCGATCACTGCGCGCCCTGAAATGGGTTCCTTATTTTATTATGGAACTAGACTTGCTGTCATGGGCCTGGATTCCTCAAGGGTCACGCTTGTGCTAGTTTTAATTTCAGCTCATCCCTGTGGCTTCCTTGGTCCCATTAATAGCAAAAATCTTTTTCTCATTCATTTCATTGGCTGAATGTACTGGTGCAGGATTATTACAGCTTTTCAAGCACGATTTATCAGCATTTATCAGATTTTTTTTCCCACCCAAATTTCAAATTAATATCAGTAATTATTGGTTGTAGAAATATCTTCATATGCACAGCTCTCACAGAAATGGGTCCAAGGCATTTAGCCTAATGGTGGAGTCATTGGCATCTCGCACACTGGTTCCAGGGTCAGATCTGATATTGGGCCGTACCAACCAAAAGTGTAGGGGAAACTGTCCTGTAACATTAATCACTCACTGCAGTTCACTGATGCTCCTGAGCTGGGTGGGTGTTACATGGGAGCAGCTCTGGGGTCTGTTTCTTTCCTTCTCCTTTGGAGGTGTCACTGATGAGGGGCTGGGGGGTCGAGCAATTGTGTTATCGATTCAGCACGTGATGCTGGGAGAAAAAAGTAAGGGTCTTGAGTTTTTACCCCCCTACCCTCCACTTCTGCCCCTGTTCTGCCATGCGATTGGCCAACGGCTTTAAAAGGCTCACGGACCAGCACAAACAAATATCTAGCTTTTTTTATTTTTATTTTTAATTTTTTAAAGATACTGCACACATCTGGTAGTCAAAAATAAGCCGCCTTAAAGCAGAGGGTAGTCAGAAATCTGAAGAGAACTTTTTCAGCTTAAGCAGATGGCTGCCTGGTCTCAGTTGGTTAATCTAGGGTTAAAAATACCTTCTTCGAATGTTTCAGCTGCCGTTACCCCTCCCCCCCCCCCCCTTATGTGGAAGAGTTAGTGGGTTAGCTGGCCAATGTTCAGATTGTTTTACTTTTTTTTGGTCCCCACCATCCTAAAAATGGTATCTCCCATCTCTTCTTCGACAACTGGGTAGATGCTAAACCGTCGGCTATGTCAGACACATTCAGTCGGCGCAAGGATAAAAGCGGTGAAGACACTACAGGTAAAAAAAAAGGAAAAGAGAACTTACTTGTTCACTCCTGCATTCTTTACTACTTTGTGTGTTTTGGTGTTTCATTTCTTGCTTTAAAGAGAACAGAGTGAATTTCGCAAACTGATTTCCTTTTTTGTGCGTCTGATCTTCAGCGGTACTGTTTTACGTACACTCACATTACAAACCTGTTTTGAGATACTTTTTCTTAAAAGTAGTAAGATGAGATATGAGATGAGTGTATTGTGGTTATTTATTATTATTATTATGATTATTATTATTATTAGGTTCATAGTTTCTTCATTCCTTTTTCTCCTTACAGACGACCAAATGGAAAACCAAGAGCTGAATGAGTCTCTGAGTCAGGTCACTCTTGTGAAAGGTAATACCCGTTTTACTTGGTTTAAATAATATACAAAAGACGTGATGGGCTGTGAGGGCATCAGGCCAGTGCTAATGGGGACAGCTGGACTTTCAGCCAGCATGCTGCGAGCAGGGCTTCAGTGCTGGGTCTGAAGAGACTATATATGGCTGGGGCAGCCTCTTTGTGGAACTCAGGTCAAAAATAAGTAAATCAGGAACCGAGCCGGAATGTGCCGGAACAATTCTATTTGCTTAATTTTGTAGGTACTGGCCAGCATCAGTCAGGGATTACATTCTGCCGTGAATGGGAGCTTGTTGACCGTGATGCTGCGTTGTTTTTTTCATAATCATTAGTCATGAGTTGTTGGTGCATATTAGTTGGATGTACACACCTGACCGGTTGGCTCCAGTATTATTTCTGAGTGTGGTAGAATCAAAGGCTGAAATCAGGTAAGGAGAGGGGGCCTTATTGGGAGAACTTTGTAAAACTCTCCTCAACAACCTAAGGGAACTGAACTGAGCCCCAGTGTGTGTGAGGGACGCCACAGCTGGTGTAAAAGCATGGGGTTCCTGTCGGCGTGTGCTTAAAGTAAACTGTCATTCTGGTATGTGATCGGTGGTGTGTGCTGTGACTCCTCAGCTTTCACTAAAAGCAATCACTGGGCTCATCAGAAGATTACAGGCAGACCATTTTAGGGTGGTGTGCTTTGCACTGTTTCAGAATATGCATATTGTCTCATTTTAAAGGACTACTTTGATAGCCTGCACTAAATGAATCTCTTCCTTCATCATGGAAACACAGAAGTTAGAAATAAGACAAAATTCTTGACTTTACTGTTGAAAGTTGACCTGATGATTGTTTAACTGCATCCATTCTGTCTTTGTCTGTTTTGAAGAAAGGTGATGAGGTCATTTTTCAAACAACTTTAATGGCTAAAACCTCAACCTCAAATAATGAAATTTTCTATTTGGTCTGGTCTGAGTTCCTTCCTCAGGAAATGTCTTGTAAAATTTGTATTGGCTACTGTTTGCTAGTCTAATTTCCATAACATTTAATGGACTGAAGTTTCCTGTTTTAGCAATGTTTCCAGAACTTGGTGACATCACAATGAAGTGATTTCTGTGTGGTAATGCCAGTGCCAGTTTCCCCCTGTGCCGCTGCATCCTGTCGACTGGCTCCAGCTGTCTGGCGGTCATCGCCAGAGGCCAGTGCTGACTGTTGAGGTCATTTTCTTTTTCTAGCGACAGATAAGGTTTGAACTGAGAACTTAGGGGAAAAGGTGGGGCAAAATTCATCAGACAGGCCCACAGAGGGTGAGGTCATGGGCCGTCCTGTATTTTTCCACACGTGGTCTTTCCTCTGGCTAGATTGCTTCTCTCAGCAAAGGCTCCACCTCTAAGATGAAAGCTCCGACCCAGATTTTGAAAATAGCAATTTTTCCATGGTTGCAGATTCTTATGTGAGATTCCAGAATTTTATTTAAAGTGAACAGGACTATGATTTCATATTTAAAAAAAAAAAAAAAACGTCTGTTTTTAAAACACTGGTCTGAATGAAAATAAATTCACTAAATGCTAAAATGTGTTTTATTCGTGACGGGGTTCATTTGCTGTAGGAACTTTGATCTGCTGGCTGAGCACAGTAGCGCCCATAGCTGATGGTGTTTGGATATTCCTGACATGGGTTCTTTGAAGCTAGCTGGGCCTTTGCTTAGCAGTTTTTTGCAGAGTAACTCTGTAACGTGAGCCAGCTGGGTTTGAGTTTTTCCAGCAGTGTCACCTGGAGCCGCATCTCCAGAGCCTGGGATGCCTATAGTGGGGAAGAAAGGGCAGAATTTTCAGGGGCCCAGACACCAGGGGGAGCCCATGAGAAATGCTATGGCGAACAATTTTTAGTTTTTAATTAAATGAGTTTTTAAACCAGTAAAATGTTTTTAAACAATGGGGGCTCTCATTCGGTAGAATCATCCAGGGGCCCAGCCGTGTCACTGTGGGGCCCCTGTGTGGCAGCAGAGCAGGACCGGCCCAGTTTGGTGTCAGGCTTATTTTTAGCCCTCCTATTAGCTGCCGTTTGGTCTTGGATCAGTGTTGTCAGTTAAAGGGAAAATGCAGGATCATGGCAAGAAGCTGAATTTACGTCTGGGTCGGGGAAAAAAAACCAGGAATGTGTCTTCAAAAAGTTTTATTTTTTATTTATTTTTTTTTTTTTTGAACTTTGAGAAAAAATTCTAGATTGTTTCTACTTTGAGATCTTAATTGAATAGGTTTCATCTCCGGGGAAATTACCTTTTCCCATTTTAATTAAATTTGGTTTATTGGGAGAATCTGGGACAAAGAGACTACATAAATCAGTTTCAAGATGTCTAGCATTATTCAGTTAGAAATGGTAAGTGGACATATAGGACCCAGCTGACTTTGTCCCTGTCTGCCTGCCTGCGTGGATCCTATATGAGCTTTGTATAATTAAGGAGCACTTGTCTGTTTGAGGGTTACTGGTACTTTTGTAGTTTTATTAATAGGTATCTACCCCTTGGACTACAACAAGGCCTGCCAGTTACTGGTTTGTCATGCGTTTGCAGACGAACTGCAGCACACTGAACAGGAGCCCACCAACGCGGCGGAGGTCATCCATAATCTGCAGGGGGAGCTGTCAGTGGCCCAGGAGCTCGCCAACACCAGCCAGCAGAAATGCATGGAACTGCAAGGTAGAATTCTGTGGCACGTGGGAGCCTATGGAGTGTGTGGATTCTGACCGGGCTGGTTATTCGCAGAAGCCGCCTTGACAGCGTATGTTGTGTTACAGCCGCACTGGAGGAGGAGAGAAAGACCAGCCGACAGCAGATGGACGATTCTGCTAAGCAGATACAGTATCTGCAGGGTGAGCGATAGAGACAGAAGCACTTCAAATATGAGCATCTGCTAATCAAACGAAACATTAAAGTTTCTAGTAGCACGACTGCATGTGTGGTGTGGGTCCCTGGGAACCTACAGCCTACAGCCAGCCTTTGAGTCCCTGCTAGCTCTCCTGCTAAGATTCTAAGCCTGGGGTACAGACATGTGGAGTTGTGGGTTCGCCATAGATTGTGCCATGAACTTTGTTTATGGTTGCACATTTTCTTTGGGAAATAAAACCTTGGAGACAATTGGTCTGCAAGTGACATGATTGAAATATTACTTTACATTATACTAAAAACTATATTTGTGAGGTAATTGGTATTATAAGAAGCTATTCAGAATAAGATGTTCCATAGTCATTTATGCCATGCCAAGTGCAAAAGGAGAGATGCTTTGAGAAGACAGCATACTGTCAGTAACTTAACTACTGTCATGGTGTTGGACTACATGCAAAATTAAAGGTGCACGACCGAGCACAACTGAATGATCGTTAGGCTAGAGGTTAATAATAATATATTCAGGACCAGGCAAATTGCAGGCCACACAATGAAGCCTCTCTGCTGTGCACCCAACAGCTCAGCTGCAGAAGCTGCAGACAGCGATGGAGGATGTGCAGGAGCAGAAGGAGAGCGCCATCTCGGACGCCCGGGAGGAGCTGTGCGCTGCCCAGGAGGAGGCGCTGTCGCTGCGGCGGGCTGTGCAGGCTGCCGGCGCCGAGCGGGACCGCGAGATCGCCGCCATACAGGGTAACCTGGGCGCTGTCACCGCCGAGCTGGAGAAGTGGAGGCAGGCGGCGGCGACGTACGAAATGGAGATCGGCTCCCTGCAGACCAGCCTGCAGCGGCAGAGCCGGCAGTGCGAGAGGGCCGTCGAGCTGCAAGGTAACGCCCCCCCCCCCCGCCACAGGGCGTTAGCCGGAGGGCCTACCTATCGGACATCTGCCTCTCTGCGTAGGCCAATCAAACTGCATTTTAAAACACGAGACATTGGATATTATTGGGGAGCGGCGTGTGAGTGGGTTAGGGTGCTGTGGCTGTGATGGGGAGGTTGCTGGTTTAAATCCTGGGGTCAGCAAATTAGTCACATCACTGGGCCCTTGATCAAGGCCCTTAACTTCCCAAAATAAGGTAAATACCAGGAGCAGGTGTGGCTCATCAGAAGCCAGGTAGGATAGAAAACCTACTGGATAGTAGCTCTCCAGGACCGGAGTTGGACACCCCTGCTCTAGTGGCATCGGATAAATAGCTGACCCTACACTACCGTACAAGTAGCAAAAAACCTGCATATTTTTTCAAAATTAAGACTGAAATTTGGGTCTTTTATATGGTATATCTCAAAGGAGACCAACACAGAATACTCAAAAGCCTAAAGAATTTCTGTATGTATGCAAATGGAAAATAAGGCATCATTAAATTAAATAAATTTCATTAAACAAAAATTAATGTCATTACACTATTACTTGCTAACTGCCATGTTAATCTGTGGGGTGGACTGTCACACATTTCTTGGAGCATGAAATGGGATTTGACAGTGGCTGTGTGTGAACTTCTTTCTGCGGTGCACGCCCCCTGCAGGTGAGCTGGAGAAACTGCAGGCAGAATGCAGAAACCTGCAGCGGGAGTGCATGGAGCTGCGCTCTGAGAAGGAGATTCTCCTGAAGAGGCTGCAGGACCTGGAGAAGGAGCTGGCCAGGTGAGTCTTCAAATGCTGGATGAATGAGCAGCCCCCGCTCTGTCCAGTACAAACTCTGAGAAATGGGGGTGATTCTAGCATTCTCTTAAGGTGGGGGGGTGGGGTGGGGTGGGGTAGGGGGCTTAAGAACGGCCATAATTCATACAGAGGGGCCAGCCTTATTAGCCAATTATATTTTGAATCTGTGAGTGACAGGGGAGGGGGCACTTGGGGGCCAATCAGCTTTTAGCTGGGACCAGTGCCCCTGTTGCTCCACCCCTCTATATGCCCCTGCTGAGGGAGCCAGTTTAACACCTCTTGCAGTGATGTGAAGTGAATGTATGGGCTTTTCATAGATGTATGTAATGCCTTTCCACTGCTTTGCTTGAAACACACATGTATTGCTTCTGACATCGCTGACCCCCAGATCTCAGGAGAAGAGCGCCACCCTGAGCAGCAGCCTGGAGGACCTAGAGAAGAGCCGAGGGGAGCTAGAGAGCTCCCTGGGCTCGCTGGAGGAGCAGCATCGAAACAGCACAGCCAAACTCCAGGCACAGCTGGCTCAGGCCCAGAGCAGAACTAAGGACCTGCAGAAGGAGGTACATCTCTGTGCCGCATGCCTGTGCTGCCTTCCCGCATTGCGTGCAGCCTGACCTCGCTCCCCTCTGCCTCCCACAGTACGAGGAAATCCAGGCGCAGCTTTCGGGCCTGCAGGAGCGCTTCGACCAGACGGAGCAGGAAAAGCAGTCAATCAGTGATGAGCTGCAGCAGTGCAAGGTCGACCTGAAGCTGCAACAGGAGAAGGGCAGCAGTGTAAGTGGCCTGTAGAGACCCACAACAGCACCTGCTCCTATCCTGTCATACTGTGCGGCTCTCCAGAGATTGAATTCACTATCAAGACCCGCGACTGCATTCAGTCCTGTCCCCCATGTGCTGTCTCACTCCTTGGAGTCTGTTCTCAAACAGTCCAGTTTCAGTAATTTCTTTTAAAGCTCTAAAATGTTACGATTGCAATTGACCATCCTAAATTCCTGAGCTTTAATGAGAGCAACAGCAGAACTTTTTTATCAAGTACTAATAAGACCAATGTGGTGTTTCTGTTAATAAACTGTATATTTGAGCTTTCAGTGAGAGAGGTTAGGGTTAGCAAGTAGTTTTATTTCCTTTAATGTACATCTTAGTTACAAATGTAATGGTAGCTGAGCAATGCTTTGCAAAATTTTTTGTCATCTATAGGATTTTATTTAAAACCAGTGCTCTTAAGATATTTATATGACCTTCAAATTTTACATCGTTCTTAAAAAACAATTGGCAAAAAAATGTTTTCTCGAGTTTTTGACACATCATGACCAGTTTTCTATGAATACTCTAAAAGAACCCAGTCCTTGGAGATTCTCGGACACTCTACATTTCTGCTTCGTCCCAGCACCCAGCCAATCAAGGACCCCAAGTACCTGTGGTACAGGAGTGTTGCGAGCTAGGAAGGAGCAAAAATATGGATTGTCTGGTGGCCCCCCAAGGATTGGGTGGAGAAACACTGCCCATTAAACATCAAAAGAAAACAGTGACCAACAAACACATCTACACTAAAAGTGGAGAATGATTGTTATATATGAGTGTGCTAGGAGGACCAGATTCAGTTGTACTCAATGTGTTGGCCAAGCTTCTGTAAGCGCTGTGTAACTCAACGTGCAAATTTCTCTGATCACCCTGTCTGGGCTTCCGTGCCACTGGTGAGCTCTGACCCTGTCTGTAGTCTTCCCACTAACCATTCCTCCCACTAGCATGTAAAGAAGACAGCCTCATGTCCCTTTTCGTGATGGTCCCAGAGTTAAAATGAAAACTTTATTCTAAATATCGTACAGAACTCATTCATAGTGCAAGGTAACAAGCTGTAAAAAATGCTCCACTCATCATGTCTCCTTTATATGTAGCTTATCTGTTTTGTGTGTTGCTTCAATGTCCAGTGATTTTATTTTTTTTTGTACATGTTGTGAATATCTGATGAACTGATCACACCCCCCCATGGCTCGTAGGAGTTTTACTTGTTCAAAAATGTTCTGAGGGCAGAATAAAAAATGATTGGTTCAGAGAGAAAACCAATCAGATTGTAGAGGAGGTGGGTCCAAGCAACTATAGGCAGAGTTAACCAATCAGAAGTCTTGGCCCCGCCTCCTCTGGTTACTTTGGACCCACCTCCTCTATACTCTGGTTATCTCTCTGAACCAATAATTTTTCTTTCTGCCCTTAGAACATTTTTGTGTAAGTAAAACTCCCATGAGCTCCCCTATGCCGATCCCCCATGGTTCTCTCCTCTTGTTTAAATCTAGGCCACATTGACGAGCTTGTTAGAATGATTCTTGTGATGTCCCTTCCCTCCTGTAGCCTCCCCTATTGCAGCCTGCCCAAGCCATAGTCACCGGCCTTATCCTGGCTTTGCTGTATTGGTGCTTCGGCCCATTGTGGTAGAAAGGTACATGCCCTCCTCTCCACTCCATGTCCTCCTGCCACCTCCTCCTCCTCTCTTAAGTCCAGTGCACGGCAGACATAAAAGTCCTTTGCTATGCCTAAAATGCATTTTTTGTAGCTGATCACAACTAATATGACTACTTTTTTTTTCTTCTACTGACCATCTTACATTTGTCTGTCTTGCTTGAATCATGAATGTCTAATTCCTGATTCTGGGGTGGGAAGGGTTTTTTATTTTTTCTTTTATTACACCCGTTTCTTCCCCTTCCCAGAAGTGATTGTGGTCTTCTGCTCATTTGATGATTTGTCTGTAGGTCCTCAATTTCTTTATCCCGAATGGGTCCCTTTCCTTGGTTAAAAAAGTCCATACTTTCCCATATAGTGCTACTTTGCCCTTGTGTTGTTGTGACCTTTTCTATGGGTCCTTCTTGTCTTTTCAGAGAAGCTGGGTACCCTGGATGTCAGTGGTCGTTCTGATGGTCGCCGTGACTGTAGGAGTGCTCTACCCCGGCCTGGCCAAAAGTTCTGCCTGAGATAGCTACTGTTGCCTCATGTGCTGCCACATCACACTCTCCATCTGATCATGGCCCTTATTCCTGGGCCCCCTGGGTCCAACCCCCCCCACCCCACCCCATTGCCTCTTGTACTGAACTTGCCATTGTTTGACAATAGAATTGCAAGCTAATTTCTTTATTTATTACAGGGAAGAGAAAGAAATGAAGAAATTTAAAATTGTGACTAGTATAGTGAAAATACTTTATCAGCAGTTGATTTGATTTATTTTTATATTGACATGGTAGCCTAAACTAGGCTTTCTTTGAGAAGTACCAAACGTATCCTTTGTTTGGAAGGTTTTAGATGGATTCTGGATGAAGTGATTGTAAAGAATTTAATTTTAGGTTTCTTTTTTCCCTGGCAGAGTTCCTGTAAATAAATAAACTATGAAGTAAAGATGCAAAACAAGCTTGATCTTTTTTTTAAGTATGTTAACAATTGTTTTTTTTTTTTTAATAGTAAAATCCTTTACGTCATTACAGATGAGCTGTTTATCAATACAGTATTTGAAAAAATGCTAAATCCATGAGGTTAGTGTTAATTTGAGCTGAACATTTTTTAATGCTTGCTCCACTCCTTATTTGTGAATTATGTGTGTATGTCTTGTTAAAACTACATGCAAGGCCAAACAAATCGAACCTTAATAATACAAATAAATCAAGTATTTGTTTAGTACATGTACCATTCATTTAGGAAGAGGATGTCATGCAGATGATCACACAAAACTGGATTAGTCTTGATATTCTCTGGAGTTTTTCAGATTGTCAGAAGGTTAATGGAATGATCCAGGATGGTTTTCAAACGGCTAGGAGACCATTTTAAGAAAACCGCAATCTTATATAACTTTGTCAGTGTATTAAAGCTTTGGTTGGATATATGGCTAGGTCTGACCTTAACCATGTTTTATGATATGCCCTGTTACTTTAATTTTTTATATTTTATGGGATTATAATGAACACAGCATATTTAGCCTTTCAGCCTTAACCACATTACGTGATTCATAATTTTATTGCATTTACATTTGCTATTACAGTAAACATGAATAGGATATTTATTATACTGAAGTTGGTTTTTCTATTTATTTTAAAGGGAATAGAATCGGGGTGATATATGGCTTGTCACGTTAAGACACTGGTGTAACCAGCATCACTTTGCCTCTGCGTTGTGTTGTCTTAATAAATGATGGCCTGATGGATCTGCGGAACGGTACAACTTTATTCTGTCAAAATTAAAATGGTGAACGGACCCTCCTGGACTCCTGCACATACAGTGACAGGACAGTCACAGGAGTGAGAGGTGCTTAAACGGGTATACATTTAACTTTAACAAAAACTGTAAATAAATTATAAACTTTGGCATTTGCTTGAATGGTTGCATTGAATGGTTAACATTACAGGCTGTTCCTATGCAACAGTCCACAGAGAATGAAATTTCAGTAAAACTAAAAGCTTGGAAAATCGAAACCTTAAGTTAAATCTGACATACCTGACAAAATTAGCTTGATAGACTGTTCATGGCCAAGCAGCCGTGTACAAGCCTAACATTGCTAGTTGCAACACAATGCGTCAACTCAGCTTTTGTAAAGCATGTTGACATTGGACAGTAAAGCAGTGGAAAAACATTTTGGGGTGATGAACCACACTTCACTAACTGGTGATCTAGTCAACAGTACATCCTTGTCTCAACCACTGTGACTGATTTGACTGCCATTGGCTGGATGGTCAGTTACCTGCTTTCGACTTGTTCAACACCGGGTGACTGTGGGCTGAGGTGAGTGAGGTGAGACTATGAAAGTATGGAGATGCTAAAGCGAGTGTACTTTACTTCTGATTCTTGTCTTTGTCCCTCATTTTACATTTTTGAGGTCACATAACATGATGTTCTGCAAAACCCTCTACGTTACACACAAAAGGAAAACGTGTGTAAGTGCTTTAGTGTGAAGTATAAGCAGTTTGAAGCTTTGCCAAACAATCTGCAAACAGCATACACTTATACTTGCACTACAGCTTGACTTGCCTGTTCAAAGTCCCCAATTTTCAGCTTCATGTTCTTTCATGAACAAATTTGTTGAATGCGTTGTCAAATACTTAAACTAATTGCCCAGTTGCAAAATGAACAGTATGCAGACATCCTTATGAACGACAAAGACACTGCCGTGTGAAATCCCAAGATTAATATACAAAGTATTAAGCATAGCATGTGTACATATACGCATACTTAATTTGATGTCTCTGTGGATATAGAATTGGTCGTGAGCTGCCACATATAATAATGAACTTTGGGGTTGGTAAGAGTCCCTTGAGCTTTTAAAATGTCATCAAGTGTCTGGACAGGGAAAAAAAATGACAGCCCGAGTCAACACAGAGTCTAAGCCTTAGCCTTAAAGAAATTTTTACTAGTTTTTATTGTGCTACTTGCAATTTTCATATGTTCTTATGTAAAATTGTATTTTTTTGTTCTAAGGAAATGTGCACTTACTACCCAGATAAATAGCTTTAAACATTCCTTTTGAGTGCCTAAGACTTTTGTACAGTACTGTATATGTAGTGCTGATCTACAAAATAGTTTAAGAAGTTAAAAGGTAAGAAGCTGTACCCTTGTAATTGTACCTTTTAAGGTACAGCAATGGACTCTGAGGAACATCCCAAAGGTACAAACAGCATTAATGTACCATCAATGGTACAGAAGTGTTCCTCAGAGTCCGTTTCTGTACCTTAAAAAGTACAATTAGCAGACCCTTGAGGGTACAGTCCCAGTGACAAGCAAAGATATTGATTGTTACTCCTTTTTTCTGATACTGAAATGTGTCTGACATTTCTCTCAGGTTTTGAAGAACATTTTGATCAACCTACAACACAAGCAGGTGGTGAACTTCTAAAGCTATTTTATAGATCAGCACTACATATACAGTAACGTGCAAATTGTCTTAGGCACTCTAAGGCATTGCGTCTGATTCTGCACCACAACACAACCAGTAACCTAGTGAGCCAAGGCAAATGGAAAGAAAGTTTTACTTTCAATTTTACTGAGAAATTAAGCAAGTCATAGACCTTTTATGTGAAAGCAACTTATATGAGATATCAAGGTTTTCTATCAATGCTGAGTACCATCTCCATCAAGGAAACCTTGATTTCATGAAGGACAAGAAATGTCTTGAAGGTGTGATAAATATAAAATGACATTTTGGAATCTCTGGGGGAGCCACGTACACACAAGGCATATTCCAGCAAGGAGGACTTCAGCCCAGTTGCTTTGGCCTTCATTAAGTAAGACACAGCACATAACTTAACGGGGCTCATCAGCTGGCCCAGATGGTCAGCCTCAAAAAAAACAGTCTCAAATTTAAAATGCAAACTACAGAATAAGACTGAACAACTCTGGCTGCAGTAATGTGGTACTGACTGGCAGAAGACCAGGGAGAGGGGAAACAGGGACTGATGTCTACAGCTGAGGCATTAGAAAACCTTATTAGAGAACACGTGATAGAGCACATGTGTCCGCCGCACAGCACGTTTATATGCATTATTCTGAAACACTGCTATCCCAGTGAAAGCGCGTCACCTCACTGCACTTCAGTACGCATATGATGGGGTTTATAACTGCCATCTTAATCCATGCGTTCCCGCCAGCCTGTTTTTGGTGATAACAATGCTGTCCTCCAGGTGGAGACAATGCGATTATATAATTTCATACAGTCGTTTGAACTTCTGACATTGAACAAAGAACATTTCAACATATAATATGCATTATCTATGTATTGTTAGTAAGAGAAATATTATTTTATATAGATGTAACTGCTGTCAGAGAATAGTTAATTTCACCTAAAATCCTGCTTTTATTTAGTTTATGTAACAGTTTTATTTACTTGTACTGTGTTTTTGTTTTGTAAATTCATTTTTTATAAGGTGCTTGGTACGGTCGCTTCTTTTGGGATTCGCGAGTCTTTCACTGCGACGTCACCAATGGGATATAGGCTTTGATTAAAAAAAATAATAAAAAAAATAGACGGACAGGGTTTGCCAAGCCTCACGCATCTGGCGTGACACTTTCTGGCTCTCAGGCTCCCGCAAAATTTCTTATGAGATTATGCACCTAAAACTAGCTGCATCAAAAGCGTTGGGGTAGCATGCGAACCCTACAGACAGATTTACAAGGTGATAAAACTGTTACACACACGTAAATGATTGTTCCGACTTGTCTCGGATTGAAAATCTCACACCAGCCAGCTGACCAAAGTTGGCTACGTTGCACAGGACACCCAGAGCTACATGAAACACATTAGCAATATGTAAATGTTTGTTGTTGGTGTTTCTTTATTGTGTTAATTATGTAATTAATAAATTATTACACTTAGGGAGTTATTTATTCATGTTCGTTCTTGCGCAGCCTTCGAATACGATCTAATTACCATTTGCTATTCTCACTTATTCTTCCGTCAGGCAAAAACGAAATCATAAAAGTACCGGTTTGTTCTGCCCTTAAAACAGTTCCTGTTACGTCCCACATGCAGCGACTGTGATAGGGAACAACCCCCTGACGTGGTTAGAGGCCAAAATGGCGTTGCTTAGATGTGCTCTGCGATCGGGAAAGGTATGTCGAGATGTAAAAGTACACTAAATGTATGCTGTCTTATTTTTAAAGTATTTGGTCTCTGCATAAGCTAAAAGACATTCTTTCAGGATGCAGTTGGCGCTATCTTACGGAGAGAGTTCCACAAGACATCGGCTGCCTCACTACAAGTAAGATAAGATTATTGTATTTTGATGATCATGTTTTAATTCCTGAAGCAATTAGTCAAGCAGTGAGACTCAATGTTTTGCAGCACGCTTTGGATCGAAGTTATATTGTCCGTCCGTCACTGTAGCTACCTCGTCAACCAATTTCTCCTCAACAAAAAAAAAAAAAAAAAAAATCTTGCCTAGTTCACACCCTAACAACTCGTGTGTCCGGTCCAACCTGACTTTTAAAATGATAACAATTCTAGTGAGTTGTAATAGGCTTCTTCAACGGTCATACTGTCATTGGTGATAAACGTCATAAAAACTGTTCATGCAACTACAAGTTATCTGAGCCACTGTGTACACTTCAGTTTGGATGGGAACGCATTTTCCTCTTAAGAAGGTTTACATTTCTTCTCTTCGGTGTAGATGACAGTGCGAGATGCCCTAAACCAAGCCATGGACGAGGAGCTGGAACGAGATGAGCGAGTATTTCTCCTTGGTGAGGAGGTTGCGCAGTATGATGGGGCGTACAAAGTAAGTCTGGTTAACATAATTGTTGAATGAGGGCGAACTAACTGTGCATTAAGTACAAGGGTTGTCAGCTCTCCACGCTCACACAAGAAATCTTATGGCAAATATATATTATTCCATTATAAACCTAAAATTAGCTACATCAAAAGCATTGGGGTAGTTTGCAAACCCTGCAGACTATTTACAAGGTAATAAAACTGCTACATACATTAAATGTGTGTGCAAATGTGTGCGAACTTGTCTTGAATTGAAAATTTCATTCCAATCGGCTGAATAAAGTTGGCACCCCTGCATTGGTGCTTGATTGGGCGTTTCATTTTTATCAGGTTAGCAGGGGTCTGTGGAAGAAATATGGAGACAAGCGCATCATTGACACTCCTATCACTGAGGTGAGGGAAGCATTTTAAAAGAGATTTAATATGTTGATGAACTTCATATTCATCAAATCTGCACTACATATTTAATTGAATTCCGTCTACAGATGGGATTCGCAGGGATTGCTGTTGGTGCAGCTATGGTAAGGAAAGTCACTCTTGTATAAATCAAATTTCAAAAGATGTTTTATCTCAGGAAGAACATGTAATAATTTGTGTACTTCACCAAAATAGTGGCCAGGTCTTTCCATAAATTTTTAAAACACAAGAGAAGCTCGAGCAGAATCTCCGCCCCTTATCTGTTGGAAATATCCGGTTATCATTTTCTGTACACTATTCTTGTATTTTAGGCTGGTCTGAGGCCCATCTGTGAATTCATGACCTTTAACTTCTCTATGCAAGCCATCGACCAAGTCATCAACTCTGCAGCCAAGACATACTACATGTCCGCAGGACTGCAGCCCGTGCCAGTCGTGTTCCGAGGTCCCAATGGAGCCTCGGCTGGGGTGGCGGCCCAGCACTCACAGTGCTTTGCAGCTTGGTATGGACACTGCCCTGGCCTCAAAGTCATCAGCCCGTGGAACTCTGAGGACGCTAAAGGGCTTCTCAAGTCAGCTATCCGTGATGACAATCCTGGTGAGGTCAAACCTATATTACTCAGAAAATATGTCTACCCTAAATTATTAGATGATATTCACCATTTTAAAGATTGTATTTTGTGTTGTGTGACCAGTTATGTAGTTGTGTGTATCTTGTCTGTCATCTAGTGGTATTCCTGGAGAATGAGTTGATGTATGGTGTGCCATTTGAGATGTCAGAAGAAGCACAATCGAAGGATTTCACCATTCCCATTGGAAAAGCAAAAGTGGAGAGACCAGGTTAGAGTAAAACTGGGATCCCAAACTGTTCCATTAGCACAATATTTTAAAAAGGAGAGAACTTCATTGCTCCCCAGGGGGTAAAGCTTTGTTCTCCAGTAGCATGACAAAAATAAGCCAGCATGATAGTTCCCCACCCCCCAAAGAAATGGATAAAGAACAAGATTAATTATAGTTAAGGTTGGGCAGTACAACTGTGGTAGAAACAAGTATTGTAAACATGGAGGGTGCCTAATTTATTATTTATTTGGAAGAATAAAACAGGGAAACAGAGTTGGGTTAGTGTTCTCCAGCCTGGGTGAAGTCAGACTGGAAGCACTGAACAAATGAATGGCAGTAGGTACTTAGGAGGCCTTCAAGCATTGAGTTCTTTTCAGGCAGATGAGCCCATGGCTGAAGATCCTGTTCAGCTATACTACCTCTTGCTTAAGAGGAAGGGCCTCATAATTCATACCAGTGTACAATTTTGACACCATTCTACCATCTACCATTGCTTCTAATGTTAACAGACTCATTCTCATACCAGAGCTAGCTTTCCTCAAAAACCTACAAGATTCCTTCACCTTGATTCTCATGTTTGTATTCCCCAAGGTGATCACATTACAGTGGTATCGCATTCCCGATATGTGGGGCACTGTCTCGAGGCGGCAGCCATCTTGGCAAAAGAAGGTATTGAATGTGAGGTGAGAGATGCTTTTTAATGGTCCGTTGAGGCCTTTGTGAGAGATGTATAAAACAAAACAAAAAAAACAATCCCATAAGCCAAGCCTTTGAGAAAGTGTCACATTTTACATTTACAGCATTTAGTAGACACTCTTATCCAGAGCGACTTCTATTTTTCTAAATTCAGGAACAGTCCCCCTGGAACAAGCTGGGGTTAAGGGTCTTGCTCAGGGACCCAATGATGGTAGTGCCAGAGGTGGGACTCTTGGTCCAGAGGCAAGCGTCCTAACCACTAGACCACCAGCTGTCCATTAGGCTACGGCCAGATGTATGCAAAAGTTCAGGCACTCCTGGTCAAATTACATATTCAGTTAATTATGTTAGTGAAAAGTAGCAAACAACACTTTAAAAAAACAATATATTTGCAAATGTTAATGCAGAGTCACTTTTTATTTCATGAACGTCAAAATATAGGAACAAAGAAAATAGTAACTGTGGCTTGTGCAAAAGTTTGGACACCATTCGACTTATACAGTGATGCTGATTTTTTTTTTAGGTAGGTCCCTGACCCTAATTAACTCATTAGGCCTTACAGTAATTGCCATTAGGAGTTGTCATGTGTTAATTTATGCAGTATTATATAGATTACAAATTGATTCTTTTCCCCAGCAAAAAGGGTACAATGATTTCTTTCCATCACCTTTTGAAATTATTTTGAGAAAAATTTAATGTAAACTAAAATTGCAAACCATTTAATCTTAGTTCCAGCTATTTTAAACTGAGAAAAAAAATCAAGGGACCTGCATTATCTTTTCCTTTTTATACAAATGTTTCTAATTAATTGTTTTATTTTGGAAATCCCACTAATAAAAGATCTTTGGGAAAGTTCTGCATTAAAACTGACAGCTTTTTCAAACTGTTTTTTTGGCGTTTATACTAGTGATGTTCCAGTAAAGATGATTTCTGGCTGATAACGATAGCTGATTATTTCGAAAACTGACACCGATACTGCATGTTTGGGAGGTTCTGCTTAAATACGTTTAAAGGGACACTCCACCGAAATAAATTAAAAAATAAATTACATTCCAAAAATTTGAAAAAGTGTTTATTTTTGGTAATATAACGCCTTGTTATGTCGAAATAACGAGATAATCTCGTTATAACAACTTATGTCAAAATAACGACTTATTGTCTCCGGAAAAAAAATCATCAAATGCGGTTCAGGGCTTCCGTAATAAAGTGATAGTATTTGAATAATTTATAAAAGTAAAATATAAAAAATAATTGTAAAGTGTAAAAATTATTTTCATGGTAGTAACGGCGATCATGCGAATTATAAATAGGTCTGTTTCTGCGCATTGGCCTTGCTATCAAAATGGCATTTCTGTTACTTCTTGAAGAGCTTGAGAATCATGCTCTGATATATTTCCATGTATCAGCTTCTTGGGGGCTTTGTGTCCACTGGTTACGCTACTAAATAACGTGTCTGTTTGCATTTACAGTAAAATCCAGTTATAATGGACTTCAAGGGACCTGGCAAAACATTCCGTTATATCCAGAGTAGCTGTATGCCCAGAACACAACGACAGGACACCATTTACTCATGCCACACCCCAGCAGACACACTTGTGGTATAGATTATTATATTGCACATGTAGTAATCCGACTATACCTGAACAGATGCGTGACTATTATTAATCCCGACTACGTATCTGCGCTGGATATCACCTGCACGCCACACGCCTTGTCGGCGCAGCCTGCATATCCGTTATAGCCGAACAGAACTACAGCTAAAAGTGGCCCTGGGGACTAAATTTAATTGTTTGTCCGTTATAAGTGAAATTCAGTTATATGCGAATCTGCTATATCCGATGCTTTTTCTGTATGTTCTTAAAGGTGCATGACTGGGACCAGCGGACCTCGTCCATTATAGACGATATTCTGCTATAAGCGAGTCCACTATAGTGGGATTTTACTGTATTAATACTTCTACTTCAGCATTACTGAAGTTTTTTTTTCCTCTTAGTGCCAAGCGGCTCACAGTCGAGTTGGGCTACCCTAGCGCTAATCGATAGCCGAATCTGTCGATTCGAGGTATAACTGTCATTGTATTATGGCATCTTTATTTATGCCTTTTAATTACTAATATATTATTGACATGTAAAAAATGTTAACATATAAAACTGTACTTAATAATATAGGGTAGCCAGTGTGCTTCCAGTATA
>JAODJU010000108.1:19807764-19823402 GCA_026776725.1 Gnathonemus echidnorhynchus
TTATTTTTAAATGTATTTTATTATATAATAATAATTACTGTTACTGTCTATCATTGTCTAAATGTATTTTTACTGTCCAAACATATGTATTCAGCTAGTGTAAACATGCGCGATGCTATCACAGCGAATGCGAGGCTGAGACTGAAGCTTTACCCTTTGTTTCCGCTGAGAGACGTGCTGTGTGACTCATTTCCCTGCGCGTACAAGTTATTTGAGGTCGGCGTTCACGGTTTGACTTCTGAGATTCAGATCGAGTTCTATGTAATTTTTTTTCAAACTGGTTGGTTCGACATTTATGAAATTCAAGTTCTAATGTGTTCGAGTACTGAGGTACCACTGTATTTGTTTGTGAATTTCACCTAGGTTTAACTTTGACTGATCCAATGAAACTGGTTCTGCTAAGTAAAGTTTCCTTGGGTAATTAGTTCTGACTCTGAGTACTGTTAATAGTGGATTTAGAATCCAGCAGGGTACCTGAGGCTTGGAAAAAAAACAAACTTTAAAAAAAAAAAAAAACTCAGACTAATGTCTTGTCCTTTAAGTCCTTCAGTGGTGGTGCACCATTGCATTAATGCAATGTTGCCACCAGAACAAAAAATTAAAAGAAAATTTTTCATTTAGTCATGCAGGAAACCTTTGACGAGTGGTGAGAAGTGGGGATGATTGCTCACATGATCCAAAAATATGGAATAAATCGTGTCCCGTATTGGTTCAAAACAGGTCAAAGCATTTAATTTCAAAATATAGAACAATCCTGTACAATACCAACTCTACTCTGAGGTCTCAAAGTTCCAGCCTGTGTGACGGTTTTATATGGCTCGCGGCATTTGTTAAATCTACCCCACAGATCAATCTTTACTTTTCCACAGAATAAAAAAAATAATAATTTTATTCCACTAATCTGCACTGGCAAGTTTATTGGTATCGATGATATTAGACAAAAATATATCGGTTATCGGTATTGGTCAAAATTTCCATATCGTTGCACCACTAATACTACCATTTATTTTGGTACCACAAAGAAGGCCTCATGCATTGCATTTCCTCACACATACTATCCATTGTGTCAATAGCCATACAGCAACTATGGAAACATGGAAATAACCTGAAAGCCATTAGGGAAATAATGGATCTACATGATGATTGATTCAGTAAAGATCTCTTCACCCTCTTCATGTGGCGTGCACACACAGCAATGTAAAAGCTGTACTGTATATTGGGGGCATAGAAAAGTATAGATGCATCATGATGAACTGATTTTATTAAGGTGGTGATTCCACTGTATCAATCTGGAACACCACAATCAATTTTTGCTGGCAAAATTTTTATTGCCAGCTGATATTTAAACTTTATCAGTATTCAAAGTTAGCAGCACCAAAGCCGCAGACACTAAAATCTACTAAATTGATGGAGATTACTCTGGACGATCAGCCATGTAGTGGAAGATGAGGGATTTTGTCACCTCATTCACCACTCACAAGATGTATCTAAGTACCTGCAGCATGTTTATAATTCATTATTTAATCTGACCCACAAATGTTTGTTTCGCTTTCCACGGAATAAAAATTATGTCATTCTCATAATCTGTGCCAGCAAAATCCTCCCCCCCATCAGATGCTGTTTTCTTTAATGTGTTTGATTTTTTTTTCTGTATAGTAGTTGGTGTTTTGACAATATCTTTGTATTCCATTAATAATGTGCAATTAAATTCCTGAGGTAACATTTGTGAATTTTTTTTCAGTGAGGTTAAAAAAGATTTGAATTTAGGTTGTAAAAATAATCCAATAATTGATTAATCTGATTGTGATATAAATGAAAGATTTCCAATTAGGACTGGGCTGAAAAACATCGTATCGATTTATATTGATATTATTAAAATTTTTCAAAAATTATTTTAAAATGTCAGGACTGAGTCATAATGAATTATGGTTTTATTCACATCCATGTTTCCCAACTGGAAAACATGAAAAGTGCATTTCTGCTGAACAATGCAATATCACATAAGATGTTAAAATATGAAAAAAATATGTAAACAAATATTTCAAGTATGTAACACCTAGGTTCTTCAAGTAAATGTTAATATTCAAATAAGGTATATGACATTTTTTTCAGTGCCATTGTGTTCCTCTGCTGAACTGTTCCACATGAACCAAAGAAAAAGAAACAACAAAAAAAGAATAACAAATTAAGTAATTATGTACAGAGCCCCAGAAGGAACCCGGAGAGG
Source organism: Gnathonemus echidnorhynchus (assembly GCA_026776725.1). NCBI lineage: Eukaryota > Metazoa > Chordata > Actinopteri > Osteoglossiformes > Mormyridae > Gnathonemus > Gnathonemus echidnorhynchus. The sequence goes on from JAODJU010000108.1 coordinate 19,809,992, forward strand.
GGAAAAACTGAAAATTTAAAAGCAAGTTTCACATTTCAAATATTAAACAACTAGATTGTTCAGAAGTTAACTGTATGGAGTTAAATTGCAGCCGCATAGTGCTGCAAACAAATGTGTGTACCATAAACAAAAACACATATACTGCAGACAAAATCAATGTATTAAGATTTCTTTCTTTGCCAGTTTTTGAATATATATTTTACTGTATGTGCGCTGACCTTTGCAATATTTTTCCCCTTTGTGCTACAGTTTTCTTTGTGTTTCAGTATTTTGCTGCTTTTTGACAAGGTGTGGGTGGGCGCGGCTTTGTGGGGGGTGTCTGCCACCTGATCAACAATCTATACCACCTGCCTGATTTGTACCTCACATGTACAGTATGCACATGGCCAGCATTTTTGAGCATGCGTATATCACGTTACTTTTTCTGGCACTGACTGATCTATTTGTTTTGCCATTTTATGTCTACAATAAAATCAATATAACAATAAATTATCAAGCCATTTTGTATGTAAAAATGTATTGAGTATAATAGACAAATTTGATACCTCGCTCAACTATATTTCCAATTCCATAATTAGCCAACGATTTACATCTCTAGTGTATATCGGTTAATAGCATTGTAGCACAAGTCAAATTCATAGCTGATACAGCCCACTAATAATAGTCGTCTATTTTACAACTGCAAAATAAATTAATGTTACGACATCAGACTTAATAGTTTTAATACATTTCACTAGTACGGTTTGAGATTTTTTTTCAAAGTATTTTAATAGACAATAGACAGTTTAAATGGATAAATTGTATATATTAATTTTACTATAGCTAGATGCTGAAATACATTAATTTCTTTTGACAGCAACTTGTCCTCTGCATAACACAGTTGACCTAATGATTAAATGAAGATTAAAGCAGTAATTCATGGTGTATTTTTTTGTTGTAGCAAATTAGCAACATTCAGAAACATATTACCAGTTTGGTTAATCATTCTGCACTGTTTTGAACCTTCCCTATGCTGCTGTATAATCAGAGCAAAGTTATGAGTAGAGTTCACCAGAGTCCTCTATTGTCAATCCATTAATTACAGATAGAGGAACTGGTTATAAGAAGATCTGGCAGTTCATGAACTCATCTGTCATTTAATAGGATGAGAAAGCCCTGGATATTTTCATTTGAAAATGAAAGTGTTTTCAAGCAGGCCACAGACTGCCACTGCTGCTATGTCCCTTCTTTTTTTACCTATCCATTCCCATAATTCCAAGGAGAACAATTGAAAGTACTGGTCCAGTTGTTTTAAAAAAAAGTACGTCTGGAGTTCACTGATGTCTTGAACATAGTGCAACACTACATAAATGAACCCCGATTTAAGCCTGTGTTTCTCTGTACGTATTGTGCAAGAGTATTGGTGATAGTAATTACTGCGACAAATATCAGAATGCATCAAAACAGATTTGTTTTTTTCGCATCATGATTTAAAGTATCATTATTAATCCACTTGCTACGATATTTCATGCCTGAGCTTACCTGTGCTCCATTTTGTATTGGGGGTAAAATGGCTGCCAGACAGAGCAAACCATGTGACTGCAGCTGTGCTTTGTGCTGGAGAGGCCAAATAACCTGTAATTGTGAAAAGGCTTCATTAGCGCATGAATGTTTATGTAATGGTTATGCAGACTGTTCTGGAATAAATGGCAAGGATTATAATAGTCTACAGAAGATGATTAAATGGTCTGGTCCTCTAAGATTGCCGGTCCAAGAGTATAAAAGGAAAATGGGCTTTAATCATTTGAATTGATGGCTCTTCTGTTATCATTGCATTGGGTGCGAGAATGTTGGCCTTGATCAAGTGGTCTTCAGGTTAGACATCATGGTTGCTGTGTTTTTTTTTTGTTTTTTTTTTTTTACCTCTTTTTCTGCTCCTAAATTGTACCCGTTTCTCATCAACTGCCGTCTACTAGGGCGGTTTTTACTATTGTGTGCATTTCTGTGTGTGGGTGGAAATGAGAGTATCACATCTTTTGTGGAAAGGAACCCCAGTGCTTAAGTACTCCTTCCTGACATATCCTCATATAGAGTAAGCTAAAGCCTTTATGCGCTTTAACATATGGAACATTTTCAAAAATTAAAAGACATAAACCAGAAAATGAAGATTCCTTTAACTCTTGGGTGAATAACGAATAAGGCTTTCACCAACTGAAAAATGTTAGGTGGTGCAACCAAAAATTTATACTTTACAATTATTTTATTCCAAATGAAAACCTTCATAAACGAACCATTTAAGTTTCTGTAATGCATCACACATTGTTAATTGCTATTTGTTTTTTGAATTTATGATTAGTAGTAATATTAATTGTGGTTGTACCATCTGCATTTTAAGTCATTTCAAATTAAACAGACATATGTTTGAACACCTGCACAAACGTTTGTTCTTGATATCTAGTGTATATGTACAACTTTAAAAACCAATAGTTTTATATTACAATATTTGAATGTTTTTTTTCATGGGTTGTACCATCTGACATAAACCGTGCAAGAATAACAGTTGAAAATGGACTTTTTTGTTAGTATTTGATTTAGATCTTTCACTGTTTTGCATAACCAATTGACTAAAGAAAGCGTTTCAAGTCCCACCCCAAAGTACCCAAGTACCAAAGAAGTACCCCAGTGGATTTGGCGCTTTTGGTACTGGAAGTCAATGGAAAAGGGGAAAGTGCCAAAAGTATGTACTTGGTGTTATGGAAAAGCGCCCTTTGAGAGTGAAGGAAACTAATTAAGGAATTAATTCAGTTTTAAGTATTAACTGTAATTCATGTCTTTGTACGTCAGACATGAAATATCGCTTAAAAGCTTTTTAGAACAAAAGAAATATGAATTATGCAGTTATCATGCTGCAGACACACTGGATATACTAGGTGGTCATTCTTGCATATTTACTCCGAAATTACCTTTTTTTTTTTGCTGTCAAACTCTTTCAGAAGTACAGTTGAGAGTCTGTGGAATTTTCTGGAATTCTGTGTGAATGGCTCCTAAAATGTGATCTAATATTCAGGTATGTAAGCTAATAAATAGATGAACTAATCAAAACTAGAGATGCACCGATCTGATATTCGGATCAGTATCGGCGCTGATCCAGACCTATTTGACGGATCGGGTATTGGCCATGCGTGACTGATCCACGTCCTATACTTACTTATTTAGTTTTTGGCAGTCTCTAAAAAGATAGCTCCTATTTCGTGTTAATTCTATTTGTACAATCGATCGCACGACAGCTCTTTCCCATTTTACGTGTTTTTTTTTTTTTTTGCGGCATTCAAATCCAATGCAAACGCTGCCCCTCAGTCTTTTTTGCTACTCAGTGGGTGTGAGTACGGTGACTTCCGCTTGCTGTGACGTCATGCGCATACCCTTTGCAGTACGAGGAGCGTAAGATAAGATGTGATGATCTGGGATTATTTTACGCTTTTAACAGACACCAGTAGCACATCGATTTGCAATCTTTGTAAAATATAGTTTTGAGAGGGGAGAATAGTGTTTAATAGACAATCCCACTTAACAAAGAGCACACAACTGTGCGAGACAAAACAAAGCAATGGATGGTTTGGGAGTTGCTAACTTGGACTGTCCTGCGAACTCGCTGCAGCTTGTGATACAAGAGGGGCTGCCATCGCAACAAAGTGTAACTGAGCTGACGCCAATGGGAGAAAAATTGTGTTCAAATTTTAAGCATTCGACACTTGTGTATACTTGTTTTGAAGATATATTTAACTGCAAATGCCTCAAAAACACTTAAAATAAGACGTACAAATGAGGTGGAACAGTACGTTATGTATGTAGTAGCCTAATAAAATATTTTTTGTCATACATTTTTTCCATCTGTATTTACTAGCTTAAAAAAATTATATATAAAATATAACAAAGTAAAAAGAGCTCTTGTATCGGAATCCGTATCGGTATCAGCCGTTGTGTATCGGAATCGGATCAGAACTGAAAAAATGTGGATCGGCCCATCCCTAATCAAAACACAGCATTGAACAGTCAAGGTCATTGATGGGCCAAGTATGTGAACTTCTAGGATAATGATCTCTTGAAAAGTAATTGGAGCCGAATGTTCCAGTGAGTTGAGATATGGTTTCAGCCTGCCCTGCCACGCAACCACCTGAATTTGGTTACTTGCTCTTCCCAACAGACTTGTGTTCAAGTATGATATGGGCCATTCCAGTGAAATTCCAGGGGTACTGCAGAAGAGAAGTTGTTGAAGCTCATGAAACTAGAAAAGTTTTCAAAATTGCTTGCATCATGCTATATAACATACAGTTCCAGCTGGAAAACTGAATATCGAATATGAGATGCGAGCTGTGTATATGAAGCAATGTGATTTTTCTGCGTCATCTCATAATTATGACTTAGTATCTCAGCTTTTTTATGTAGTGAAAACATAAAACAGCAAGCAACACATCCCAAAAAATAATGTATCAGCTGAATCTATTTAATACAGAGGAATTGGTTGAAATATAAGAACTGCCATCCAGGTGCCGTGCATTGCCAGTGTGCACTAATTAGTTAATATAAGGGTTCACATACTATATTTGTTCTATAAAGATATGGTAACAAAATGTTGTGTATTTTCTAATGTCTTTGTTGTAATGGCTTCGACTGGAAGAAAATTGGATCACGTTAATGGAGCCATTCATGCAGAAACCCCGATGATATCAACAAACTTTTTCTCACAACTGTATCAATCTAAACTGCACTGGTTATATATAGCTGATGTATTACGGCCCTGTGCAAACATCTGACATAATTAAAGGGCTGATATGTTTTTATCATTGGATTATTTTCTTTGTTTACTTGCTGGTCAGGTCAGTGCCCTAGAAGGATGGGATGTACAGTTAAGGAAAATGTCCTTGATTAATTTTGGAATAATTAAATATGTCTGTTCACCCACTGTCTCTCACTCCCCACCTGCCCAGTTTTTGTGCATTTGGTCTAATAACAGCGGGCAAAGCATCCACAGAAAACAAGCAAATTAATAAGCAAGACAAAAACTGGCAGGGAAGTAGAGGTTTTACAACATAGAATACAGGAGAGCTAATTCACTTCTAGAATCTTATGCAGCAGAACAGTTATTCTGTTCAATCCCTTGATACAACAAATGAATAAATAATAAGCGCAGCATAACCACCAGTGTTTGATTGTGGATTGAGCTGTTTGTTATGCAGCCCATATAATGGCAGCCAGTTCTTCAGCATGGCCTAGCTAAGCAGTCTGACAAGCTGCCATTTTCTGTAACGAATTGGATGAGCATACACTTGCCTTCTGCTTGTAAAAACCAAATTAGATCGTATAAAATGAATAACATTGAGATGGTGTTTTGCCTTTATCCTAGTATTACCCGAGTGGGGAGTTATCTCTGGAGCACAGTTAAGATCTGGACTGCTCTGTTTCTGACGGAAGAGTAAATAAGGTTCGTCTGACATGGGAAGGGTTGATGGTAAATCTGCAGGGAGTCTGCTGTCTTCTTTGTCAAGTCTATCCAAAAGGGTCTGAGTGCAGCCGCTCAGAACGTGCACGCTCAGCCATCTGCACGCTCAGCCATAACAGGAAGTGCAGGGGAATCAAGCGCTAACTTAGTTCTTGAGGCCAGTGTGAACGGTATGTTAAGGTTTATTATTTGTATTACTGAATTATTATATAGTTACTAGTTTATTTATTTCATGCCATACATTATTGCAATGTAGTGTGTTCATAAAGTGCGTTAGTAACTTTTTTTTCTCTGACTGGAGTGAATTTTTTCAGTTAAGGCAACTACTAGCCAGTTAGCTCATGTTATCTTATGGTAAAATAGACACATTTCTACTTTTACAGAGCTTTTCATGGAGTAATCTTGTGTCTTAGTTTCCAGCATATACTTTTTAGTTGTTTGTGTGGTCTTGAGGAGAATGTTTCTCTGTCTCCTTATGGTAAGGCAAGACAAGTTTATTATCATACACAGGGGTTATTTAAATTAGATGTTCTTATCGGTTTGTTTAGTTTAGTTTTTTTTTAATCTTTTATCTGAAAAAAAAATAAACATTTGATTCCTGATGTCGTGTCCAGTGTTCTTTTTTTTCCCATCCATCTTTTATTAAGCACAGTTTGGTAACTCATGGCATATGTAAAGTGTATAACGTATTACAGTTGTGATATATAAGATTATTAATAACACAGAATTGTACACAGTATTTTTTTTAATTCTATTTTACTCTTTTCTCTCTCTCACACAGACACACACATATAAATATAGTGTGTGTGTATATGTCATACATATATGTATGTATGTATGTAACAGTGGTTATATAGAATAAGGGGACGCGCGCACATTAGCGGGTTATGATGGTTGCACAATTAATTTTTCCTTGGAATGACAGTGGAAAAAATAAAGTACCAGGGTCTGAACATCAGTGCTCTCGCTACGCTACCACGGCCACGAATGATTACAAGAGTAACATGCGAGCATTTAGTTTAACTTGATCTGGTATTTAAAATCTAACATTTTAAATAAACCAACAACGGCCAGCCAAACAACATAAATATGCCCATGGTAACATGATTAAGAATATTTCATATCGTTCATAATTGGCAGGACAGTAACTAGAAAACATACCATTTTTATACTTTATTAGCACTAACTTAGCAAATAGGAAACGATTCCCCGGTTGCACTTCCTGTTGTGGCTGAGCGTGCGCATGACGTCAGTGGCTGAGAGTGCACGTTCTGAGCTGCTGCAGCCAGACCCTTCTCAGTCTATCAGGCAAATTAGACCTTTTTCTTTCTGCAGGCATTAGAGGTGTATAATACTCATAAAAGAAGTCTATCCTCTAACATGGAGCCAACTTGTAGTAAGAAAAGAGGCCAGAGCAGACAGGGATATGGATCAGTGGAGGAGTTGCCTGCTGGCCACCCAGGCTCACTTGAATGTGAGAACGGTACATTTGAATGATGGGACAAAAAAATCCTTGAAGTCTCATCTGTATCGGTAAACGTGACAGTGAGTGAACCTAGAGAGGTTACTTGTTTTGTTTTTGAGATGATCCGTTTGTGCTCTGTTGCTGACGCCCAAGCATTTACTTGAGTATCATGCAAACTAATTTCCATGCTTCTTCCATTTTCAGGGAACGTCTTCTCCATTAATTTCAGTGATTCATGCAGTTTCACTGTTGACATACAGTTGGCATGAATTGTGAAGACGAGGTTACAGAGAAGGCAGTGCATTCCTGGTCCAGGTTCACCTCGGCTGGAAAGACTGCACTTTTGGAAGCCTTGAGGGTTTTTAGTCCCATGTCAAAGGATCTTCTGGACACTGAGATACAGCTGGTATCCTTTCTTCAGGGCCTCAAAGAAGAAGGTCACAAGCCTACTGTGCTGAAGAGCAAGGATGTCTATGGCTACAATTCCTGCACAGCAGAACCAATTCCGGAAGCAAAGTTATCCAAAATACAGGAACCTTTCAACAAGGTTCCAAAGTTACAAAAATCTGGTAAGCGACGCAGAAGGAAACCTGGTACCAAGAAGAAAGATATTAATTATACACTCTTGAGTGCAGCGGCTAAACTCATTTTAAAGAATCAACCTAAAATTCTATTGACAAACCTCTCAAGAGAGACTTTAAAACGGACAGTCCATTCCAAGCGACCGGTTTTAAACATCAGGCCTGTCCAGATGCCATGTCTTAAACTGACTAATATCAAAGGGCCCTCTAGGGGCCATACAGCAAAGCTGCAGATTCATACAGGATTAGGGTCTCGATCAGTTGCTTTGTCCAACTCCCACAGGTTACCTGGACTGTCAGAGATACCTGTGCAACCACTGGAACATTCAGCAAAAACTGCTAAAGTGGTAGCTTTGGAGAAAAGAATGGTTTCCTGCCCAATAAAGTTGGGAGTGATGCTGAAACGAGAGACTGTTCCAGCAGTACATGAGAATGGTAGGGTCTTGAAGGAAAGCAACAACTACAAACCAGTGCCCATAAAACGTCGCAGATCCACTGTGGCTAACAAAAAGCTGGGCTTGAGGGATAAGGGTGCAGCTCGGGTGCGGAAGAGAAAACGGCATGAGGAAGCTGAGGACAAGATGCTGAGGAAGACGGCTAAAAACGGAGTCTGGGTTGTGAAAGGTCAAGAGGATTCCAGGCTAAACGAGAACAATCTTAGGTTCAAGGTGATCAAGGTGGATGATTCCATCACAGATGAAGAGGTACGAAGAAAAGCCCAGAAGATTTTGCAAGTTAATTTGTCTCCCGTTATTGAAATTCAACCACTCATCACTTACCCCATGTAAATCATAGTCATGCTACAAAAGCTCTGCATGATCCCTGCAACTAGCTTTTATTTTTACTTTTCTACCAATGCCTTGTTGAGCCTGAACTCAACGTCGAAGCATTTTTATAATGGGAAAAAGACATTTAGGGTAGGATTTACCCTTTCATCCAGCAAAGACAATGTATGTGATGTCTGTGTTTCGCCTTTCCTGCATTAAAGGGACAGTGCACAGTGTAGGAGCGCGGTTGCTAGATAGTGGAACAATAATTACCACCTTTCATGTGTCTTTTTTTTTTTCTTTCGAAAAGGGTGCAGGTTTAAATTTTGACAGTTTTATATGATATGGTGCACTGTGAAATGACATTTCATCCGTTTTGTTAAGATAAAGGAAGCCATGTTGTCATATTACTATGCAGTATCTATAAAGCTGTTTTTTAAAATGGCGACACAGATTAGCGTGCTGTATTGTAGGTTTTTGTTTTAGTATTTGGCCATACCCTAGAATTCCATAATCTTTGGGAAGATTCCTTTGTTCACCTGAACCTATTTTATTTTCATTTAAAATCATTCACTTTAAGGGCATCTAGTGGCTTTTTCCAAAGCCTCTGGGGAAGATTCTGTTGGGTTTTGGTTGAGATTTAAATAATGCATCAGAATGCGCTCTTCAGACTGTTTGGAAATGTGTGTGCTGAATTTCATCACTTTGTATTGCAAGCATTTTAATTCAGGGCATGATTAAATGGCCGTGTTTTGTATAAAACATTGCATCCATGAGTAGATGCTTATATTGTGGCCCAGTTAGAGAAAGCACATTTCATTTCCACTTTCCTCATGCAAGGTAAAACAGATTTCCCTTTGGAGATCCCTGACATGGTAACTGATCAGTGGGCTGCTATTGGACTGAATATTTTCTCACCTTACAAAATACTCTAGCTTCCGTAATGGCTCCATTTTATTTAAAAACTATTCAGTCTAATTATTTACAAATGTATTTCATACTTGGTATTACTTTTACATCTCTAGAGTACAGCTATTTAAACAAATGTTGGGTTTTCATACTTACCATTGACGTTCAGTATGTGCTGCTTTGCCTTTAATGTAACTTGGGTTTGAAAATAAAGGTCTCCATGACCCTGTACTGGGTATGCATCCGGAAAATGGATGGATGTGTGAAATACAAGCAAAACAAACCCTTCTGATGAACAGTTGGCATTGACAGTTGTTCTTGTGCCAAACAGGTCCATTTGGTGCCTTTATGTTGCTTACATTTTCTCCAATATTTCAAAATGATCTGTAGAATAACTTGGATTGAGTTCTACTTGCTTCCAGTGTTTTTAGATATTTTTTTTTAATCTAGTTCCTCAAATGCTTCTTTGCATATTGACTTAGCTTTTTGGTTCCTGAAATACTTCCTTCTTATACAGAGTATGGTATTTTCCCATGCTTGCTTCAGGGTTTTGACTTGACACTGGACAAAGGCAACAATACCAAAACAAATGATGTGGATTTGAGGTTGTGTTCTGGAGAACCGGAAGATGCACTTTCTATAAAGACACGGTAACTTCCCCCTGTGACATTTTCCAATTTCTGTATGTGTAACTTGAATTTAAATGTTTGAGACTGGCAATTTTCATACATAATTGTTTTTTGTAAAAATGACATCATTTTCCCCAGCCAGAGTGGTCTTGTGAACAATGCTGATTAAACATTTAAAATCTGTACAGTCAACATTGTATATTTGGTATAACTGTTCAGAAATTGTGAAATAAAAATTGCTTTAAAAAAACAGCTCATTCTCATGCCCTAATGCAAAGACCATGATACTGGTTTTGGAAGCTCCTGAGCTTCTTACCTGAATCCCACACCACTTAAAACTTAGATATTGTTTTAATTAAACATATATGCAATTAGCATGCCAACAATAGTTATGCAAGCCAGAGACGCATAAATATGATTAGAGGCCTCTGGACTTCAGCCTAGGTCAGGCTGTGCATTAATGCACCCTTCAGTCACAAAACATGCAATGCATGTTTGCTGTTAAATCATTTTTAAATTCTATTTCTTCCATAAAGCAAACTGAAATGGCAAATGTGGGAAAAATCTGAAAGCTAGGAATACCATTACCATCAGGTGAGCCGACTGGTAAAATGTTGCAATCATGTCTAAAGAAACTGTCATCAACTATTGTAAGCCAGACAGGGCTTTCTTGTGAAATAATGTTTAAAAAATGTGCCGACAGAATATGAGAACTTCATATGTCAGCATTTCCCAAACCTAGACAGGCCGTAGATGTCTGCCATCAGTGCTGAGTTTTGATGTAGTTGAAGTAACTAATTAATTTTATTTGATTCATTTAATGAACCTTTTAAATCTGAAATATGTTGGATCCAAATGAAAATTACGTTAAGCTATATTAGCTAAAATTAAGTATTCAGATACTGCCGTTAAAATGCTGGTACCTTTCCTTGGTGAGTGCTCCCTGCCGCAGACTGGCATCATGTCCAGGCTGTATTCCGGCCTTGTGCCCTATGCTTTCTGGGATAGGTTCCAGGTCTCTCGCGACCTTGATAAGGATAAGCGGTTGGAAGATGAATGGAAGACTTGGTTGTGCTACACCAACCTGATGTTCACAGTAAGGGTGAAAAATTACTATATCATATACAGTGTAATAAATTATGTATTAGCATTTTTAAAAAGTTATTAATCGATTTTTTTTTTTTTTTAAGTTAACATTTCAAATCAAGCCCAGCTAATTTGAAGTAGATCTGGACTGTAACACAATGATCACATTTAGTAAATGTTCTCCATTTTGTTTTAGGTAGAGAGGAAAATCTTGATTCTGTCAGGTCATCACCAGACCTAATCAAATTATATGTAATTGGGTTGCTGGTAAGTGTCATTTCTACCTTGATGACACATATTTAAACATTAGGAACGAAACGAGACAGAATTTCCCCCACAGAACTGTGATGAGATGCTCTTTTTTTTTTACCCCAGCCCTGGTTGGCTAACCATTATTTGGGAACTCAGGGTGACACCACAGGCTGTTGGAAAGCATGAAATGTGCTATTAAATTGAGCTAATGTGTTTTTTGCCATTATACGGGAGCCCTGAAATATCATAAAAACACCTTATGATGCCTGAAAAAGTCATACATTTTTTAACCCTAACCATAGCGTCAGTTGGCTCCCCTAATTTGGGGAAATAGGGTTACATGACAGGCCATTGCAAAATATGGAACAATTACATTTATGGCATTTGGCAGACTCTCTTAGCCAGAGCAACTCACAGAAGTGCTTAGAAGTCTCATCAGGTAATACATTCTGATACTTGTTCAATAATACCCGGCTAAGAATACTATCACTCTAAGAAACTCTGTTAACATGTAAGTTGGCAAGTTTTTTTGTTTTTTTTTTCCCAAATAAGAGTAGAATTCTGGAAGTGATTGCTAAATTCAAGTACTTCCGAAAGAAGTAGATTTTTAGTCATCGTTTGAAGACACCCAATGACTCAGCTATTTGGAAATCTAGAGCAGTGAAGGAGGATCAGAGAGAGGGAGGTACAGTGCAGGGTGAGAAGTTCTTTTTGGTAGGAGAGGGCTGGTCCATTTTTGGCTTTGTCGGCAAGTATCAGTGTCTTGAATCTGATGCAGGCAGCTACAGGAAGTCAGTGGAGGGAGCATAGCGATGGTGTGGTGAGGGACAACTTGCGAAGGTCGAAAATGAGTCATGCAGCTGCATTCTGGATCAGGTGCTCAGAGGCAGACCTACTAGGATTGACTTGCAGTAGTCTAGTCTCGAGATGAAAAGGGATTGAACACCTGTGTGGCCTGTGTGGAATGAAATGAACGAACACTTCTGATGTTGAAGAGGAGGAATCGACATGAGCGGAAAAGGTGAGCAATATGAGAGGATAAGGACAGGTGATTGTCCATGGTTACCCCGAGGTTGCAAAGTTGAGTGCCATCTGCGTAGCAGTGATATGAGAACCCATGTGAGGGTATAACCTCACCAAGAGATCGAGTAAAGAGGGAGAACAGAAGAGGACCAAGAATTGAGCCCTGAGAGACGTCAATGGAGACTCTGCGTGGGGTAGATGTGGATCTCTTCCGTGTCACTTTATATGACCAACCTTCTAGGTAGGAAGCAAACCATTGGCATGCTGAGCTTCAAATTCCAAGACTCAAAAGGATGGACAAGAGAGTCTTGTGGTTGACTGTATCAATTGCTGCTGAAAGGTCAAGGAGGATGGAAGCAAATGACAGTTTGGCCGCTCTGACAGTATGCAGCTTCTCAGTGATAGCAAAAAGGGTAGCCTCTGTGGAATGTGCCGCTTTGAAGCCTGATTGGTTAGGCTCATGGAGGTTGTTCTGTGAGAGATAGACATTAGTTGATTGTAAACTGCATTCAAGGATTATGGAAAGAAAAGAGAGAAGTGGTACCAGTTAGTAATCAAGTCTAGTCAAGTAGGTTTAATTGTCATTTCAGCCATCTATACAGTATACAGTGAAACAAAACATTGTTTCTCCAGGACCAAGGTGCACAAAAAACAAAAAGACAGAAATAACACACTACTACACAGGGCAATTTACGGGAACACAACAACACACAGTGCAGTCGACAGTAGTAACAGTAGTTACCGTGCTGGTTTGAGTGGATATTGAATAAATAGTATAACCTATACTGTATTTTAGCAGCAAGACAGCAATAAATAGTAATAAAAGTGTGGAAGGGCAAACAGTATTAGCAGTACATGAGTGTGCAGTATATAATAAATGGCATATGAAATAGAGTATGTTATTTATTTCTGGTTCAGAAGTCTGATAGCCTGAGGGAAAAAACTGTCTCCCATCCTGGCAGTGAAGGCCTGTATGCTATGGAACCCTTTTCCAGACGGAAGGAGGGAGAAGAGGATGTGGGAGGGGTGTGTGGGATCATCCACAATGCTGGTGGCTTTGTGGACGTGTAAATATCTGCGACAGAAGGGAGGGAGACCCTAGTGATCTTTTCCGCTCTCCTACCTATCTCCTGTTGGGTCTTGCAGTCCGAAGTGGAGTAATTCCCATACCAAGCTGTGATGCAGCTACATAGGGTACTCTCTATAGTCCCTCTGCAGAA
>JAODJU010000108.1:19823412-19847136 GCA_026776725.1 Gnathonemus echidnorhynchus
GGGGGGGGGGGGGGGGGGGGGGGGGGGGCGATGCACTCTCCTCAGAGAGGAAATAGAGATGGTGCTGGGCCTTCTTGGCGATGGAGCTGGTGTTGAGAGTCCACGTGAGGTTCTCTGTGATGTGACAATCTCCACTGGGGATCCAATGATCTTCAGCAGAGAGTGGTCACAGCAGTCAATAACCACATAACCACCTCCTCTGTCTTGTTCACATTCAGAGACTATACGCTGCCTCGTCATTCCCACTGATCAGACCTACCACAGTTTTATCAGCAGTGAACCTGATGATGTGGTTTTAGCTGTGCATTGCTGCACAGTCATGGGTCATCAGCATGAACAGCAGAAGGTTGAGCTCACAGCCCTGGGGGGCCCTTTGCTCACAGCATGGTGGTACTCTAGACATTCCTGCTGATCCTGACTGACTGAGGGTAACTTGAGACAAACGCAGCATTACTACACTTAAGCCACCTCCTCGGGTCTTACTGGACAGAGCTTCAATTCTATCCAAACGGAACTCTAGCAAGCTGGATAGCTGTATTCCATTATCCGGGACACAATCGCTGAGCCATGTTTTCATTAAAAAAAAAACACTGCAGACTCTCAACTCATGCTGGGTTGGCCACTGGAGTCGGATATAGTCCAGTTTATTATCCAGCGAGCTAACATTGGCGCATAGGATGGATAGGATAGCTGGGCGGGTAGCATTGGCTTTTAGCTTAGCATGCACCCCTGCCCGCTTCCTTGCGCACCGCTTGCAATGTCCCCTCCTCCAGCCAATGCCATCAGGAGATGCTGCTGTCTGAGGGCCTGGTCCCTGTAGCAAGTCGAGGTTGCGTAGCTTATCCAACAGTCCAAGGTTATTATCTTGTCCCTGTTTCAGTTTTAGCAGGGTCTGGCGGTGATAGGCATGTGCACTTGTTGTTCCAGTACCCATGTCAGTGTATGTTCGGTGTGAAAGTCGACTAGAACCACACTTTAGCACCAAAGTTTTGGAGCTAGAGAGGCTGCTGCAACTTAACACACCACCATCTTGGAAAGATAATGTCTTGAGGGATTTAGAGTGGGTTTTTTCAGGGTGGAATAACTCTGGCTTTTTTAAAGGCCATTGATACATGACCAATGATTGTGGTAATGAAGGGGAGAAGGTCTGGAGCATCGTGGAAGGGATTGGATCCAGTGGGCAGGTGGTAGGATTACACGACAAGATGACTTGGAGGATCTCTTCTGATGCTAGATTGGAAAATTGAGCCAGTGAAGGGGAAGAGGAATCCTTAATGTGTAGAGTAATCGTTTGGGTGGGAGACAATGTCTGACAGATTTGAGCAATCTTCTTATCAAAGAAGATGGCAAAGTCTTTGGCAGTGTCCTACTCAATATCCTATTCAATTGAACTTAACTGTGGTGTCCCGTTATGTGGGGGCCTAGAACTATCTTGAAAATTTCAGAAAAAGCCATATATTTTCTAACCATAACCCTAGCTTCAGTTGGCTAACCCTAATTTGGGGACTTAGGGTGACACAACAGGCTCTTGAAAATTATGAAGTATCCTACTAAATTTAATTAAACTGTAGTTTCCCATTATACAGGGGCCCAGAATTATCATAAAAATACCTTTTGATTTATGTAAATGCCAAAACCTTTCTAAAACAGGGACCTAACCGTTCAAATATAACGTCTATTTCCACATTTCCTTCACAGAATAAAGCCAAGGTCAAGAAATGCTGTCTATGAATAAAGTGCAAAAAACTGGTTCATCACTTTTAATACCTCCAGACTAGATTGCTGTAATACTGTAGCATCCAAAAAGTGTCTTCAGCCAATTTAGAATTAACCTTCAAGAGTTACCAATACCTCTATTTTACAGTAGATTATAAAACAGTACTTCTCACTTTTATAAATCTTCAATCTATGGGTTTGCTTCATCCATGTAATCAAGTGTATTCTGTCTCATACAGAGCTGATGTTTTATGGAATAATTTACCTGTTTGTGGTTTAAGCACGCTCTACTGTTAGGTCTACCCTGCTTTTTGAATCCTTCCTTTAGTTCAATCCCCTGAATACCAGGAGTGATCCTACCCTGTTGGGCCCTTGAGCAAGGCCCTTAACCTGCAATTGCTTTGCCCTGGCTATGACGTTAATTTACATCCAGCTCTGTAAGAAGGTCCTCCAACTTACAGGAAAATGTGAGGGTTGGTGGCAAGATTGGCACTCCAGACACTGGAAAAAACTTACACTGGTCCATTTGGACTGGAGTGGTGCTGAGGTGATACTCACTGCACGGATGCACTCA
This sequence comes from Gnathonemus echidnorhynchus, assembly GCA_026776725.1. Lineage (NCBI taxonomy): Eukaryota > Metazoa > Chordata > Actinopteri > Osteoglossiformes > Mormyridae > Gnathonemus > Gnathonemus echidnorhynchus. Next base: position 19,825,703 of record JAODJU010000108.1, read on the forward strand.
GTTCTCATCCGTGAGGTGATTTGTCGTGTGTTGGGTACAGCGACGCACTTTAATCAGCATGTGGTCTTTACATCCTCCTCCTTTAGTTCAAGTGGAGGAATGGCTCGGGCCAACTTATCTGTTATTTCCATTACTCTAACGTTGTACACATTCCACCCAATGGATTCCTCAAGTCAAAGTCAGAAGTCTTTATTATCAATTCTTCCATATATACAGGGCACACGGAGGATTGCAACTACTTTACTCTCAGATCCCACAGTGAGTGCACTCACAACAACAAGCAAGACACATACAAGTATTCAAGCATATACATGTATGCAAAAATAAAACTAAATTAAGTAATTTGTGCAATAGACATTGGGCAGTGAAAGTATGGTGCATTCATAGTGCAAATGTAGACATCAGCCATTTTTGGTTTTACAGACTTTTGTAGGTAAGTATGTAAAGTAAAGTAAAGTGTATAGTGCTGGATATGGGTGGGTGAGGGTTATGCCTTCATTTGAAGTTGACTGTCTTCATTATTTTTGCTTCCCCTTCTGTCTCACACTTGGGGCCATCTGGCTCTGAGCTTAAAAATTATCAACTGGACTCGTACAGCTAAGTGTGTAGCACTGTTTGGAGAACATTGGCATGATCTGAGGTACAGCTGTCCACTTCGGCCTCCTCTTGGTCCCCTGCCTTCATCCGCTAGATCACTGGAGCATACTTACTTTGGCCTAGTTCACATTTCCCATTATCAACACATTTTTGTTTATGTATAGAATTATATATATATATATATATATATATATATATATATATATATATCAAATGTGTTATTTGTATTTTGCACTAAGTATAAATAGCACTTGCTTGTTAAAATGATAAAAAACACACAAAAAGGCAATGTCCAATACATAAAGTATGACTACTAACATTTTGTTTGTGTATATAATATTCAATCATTTTTTCATATTATATTTCTGCTCTAAATATTAAAGATCAGAAGCATTTTTTTTCATTGTGGGCTTTTTAGTACTAAGTACTGTAAATTTTAAAATCAATCCATCCGTCCATCCATCCATCCATCCTATAATATATCCTTATGCTATCATACACTCACTGGCCACTTTATTAGGCACACCTTGCCATTTACGTATTGGACCCCCTTTTGCCTTCAGAACTGTCTTAGTTCTTCATGGCATGGATACAACAAGATGTTCAGAGACATTGATCGATGTTGACATGATGGCATCAGGCAGTTGATGCAGATTTGTCGGCTGCACGTTCGTGATGTGAATCTCCCATTCCACCACATCCCATAAGTGTTTCATTGGATTGAGATCTGGTGACAGTGGAGGCCATTTGAATACAGTGAGCTCATTGTCAAGTTCAAAAACAACAAAACAAACACTCTTTATTTGCCATTTGCACAAGTTCATTGGAATTCTTCTCTTTGCCTATCCCATCTTACTCTCCATAGTTTGGGGGTCACAGTCCAGGGTCAGCTAACATGCAGCACCCCTAGAGTTGGCCAGCCAATGTTTTTCCAGTCTTATTTTGTCCAGTTTTTGTGTCCATTGTAGCCTCAGTTTCCTGCTCTTAGCTAGCAGGACTGGAACGTGGTGTGGTCTTCTGCTGCTGTAGCCCATCTGGTTCAAGATTTGACGTGTTGTGCATTCAGAGATGCTCTTCTGCATACCTTGGTTAGAAGTGGTTATTTGAGTTACTGTTGCCTTTCTATCAACTTGAACCAGTCTGGCCATTCTTCTCTGACCTCTGCCATTAACAAAGCCTTTTTGCCCAGAGAACCGCCGCTCACTGGATACTTCTTCTTTTTTGGCCCGTTCTCTGTAAACCCTACAGATGGTTGTGCGTGAAAATCCCAGTAAATCAGCAGATTCTGAAATACTCATACCAGCCCATCTGGCACCAAGAACCATGCCATGGTCAGAGTCACTTAAATCACCTTTCTGCCCCATGCTGGTGTTTGATGTAAAAACTAACTGAAGCCTCTGGCCTGTATCTGCATGATTTTATATACAGTACTGCTGACACATTTGGCTGATTAGATATTTGCTTGAACGAGCAGTTGAATGGGTGTAGTCAATAAAGTGGCCAGTGAGTGTATTTTAACTTTATCTCTTAAAAGGATGCTTTTAATATTAACCCGAAAGCAGGGCCACACCTGGCTCCCCCTGCCATTTCCATTTTAATTGGCCTTAAGGGACTATTCAGCTGGGTCTAGATGGCTTTAATCATATGACCATGTCATTGATATTTTTTGCTTGGCAGGGATATTTTGGCAAAAATCAGTATTTAATGAACACTACATAAAAAGACTAATTTCTGACATATAGTTTATATGCATTATATATAGCTTGCAAAGGATCCTAAAAGAAATAAACGCATCTCACGGCTGTCAGTAATTCATTTTATTGTGTATTTAGCTCATAAACAATTCAGTCTTTCCCCTGTTTTCCAGCTCACTGCGACGGACACTGAAATAACTTACCATCAGTTGCTTTCTGGTTTAACAGTCTGCTAAGATTCATGAATTATTTATTTAAAGAATCAGTCTGAGAACAGTGCAGGATTTTCACAATCGACTGCCGCATATGTCCAGTGCCGATTGTTCCAAATTAGCAATGTCCAACTGGCTCTTGTTGAACTAATGGACCCATCTTGCAGATAAAAAGCCAGCTGGCCAGAGATTAAAATGCGTGGGTGAGTCTGCTGAAGAGGTGAGAGTGTTGTTGTGACATGGTCCTTTCATAGGTGCTAGTGCTTTGAAAATATCTCTTTTGTAATGCATCTTTGAAAATACATTGTCTTATTTCCATAGGTGAGAAATGGCTGGCGTTGATAACCATATTGAAATGGCCACCATCCTTAATAAATCACACTGCTCATTTGTATGCCTATAATTGAAGAACAAATTTCCAAAACTCACTCAGTCTATTTTTTGTTGTTTTTTGACATGAGACTCCCTAAACTCAGGCTTCCTTATCATATATAACTGTATCGGGAACCAAAACCCAATCAGTCCTCATGTAATTCAATGAAGAGCTTTTGCTAAGTTTGCAAAACTCATTAAGGTGGCAGAAATTTTCTGGAAAATGTATCTCATGGACTGAGTGAAGTTTGGAAATTTGTTGTTCAGTTAAATTCATTGGCATGTATGGTGCACTCACAGAAGGTGTAATGTTAGGGGCAGAATTTTGGGGTCCTGGATGGAAGAATAACCCCAGGCCCCGCACTCTAGGGGGCGCCCTGCTGATCTTGACTTTTTTAAAAAATTATTATTATTATTTTAGTAACAAAACAAAATCGGTCAAATGTCCACTCCAAACCATTTATATAACAATTTTGGCTAAAATATTATAATCTATAGTAATATAATATATCTAAAATCTGGTCGATTGATCCTCTGACATGATACCCCACTCCCCCCAATAAGTGGATTTTACCATCAGCACTCCTGCCCCCACCCTGATCGAAAAGTGTTACCACTGTCATCCCGCACTTTGATTAGCATATTATTGATGTTCCATCATTTCTAATTCTGTCTCATTTCTCTTTCAGCTCCAAAAAAAGACATCAAATGGTGCACTTAGGGGGCCCCTACCCATGTAAGACTAGGGGCCCCAGAGAAGTTAGTCCGTCCCTGCATGAAAACTAATGACAGAAATTAATGTTAATTTCCCCTCATAATAGTATAAGGCCACTTGCTCAGATCCTGAATTCCCTTGCATCTGTATTCACCCTAGGGGGAGCTGTCAAGTTGGCTCCAACAAGACTGGGCTCACACATTCCACTCTCATACCTGTTGGGTTGTCACAAACCCGAACAGAGTGAGAAGTAGTTGACAAGAACATTCCTGCATACATTCTACTCATAAACCCATCCTTTCCTTCTTCCTCTCTCCTCTTGTCCCTTTATCTCATGACCCAGATCTTATAATTCCACAAAGACTACTTTTATGCAATAAACATTGTTTAATGTCAACGCAAGTGCTGTTCATGTTCATGTTTGGTCTCATTTGAATGATCTCAATGCAGCACAGTCTTAAAACAGTATCTTATGTCATTACAATGTTATAGAAAGACAGGAAACTCTTGATTTGTGGGAGTGCTTGGTCCTCTTGATGTACAAAGAAACTTAACTCCTATTTAAAATTCCAGCTGACCGGCACTCTTTTCTTTTAGCTGTTTATTGATCCTTGTATTTATTGTTTATTGATTACCTCGCATTATGGAAATAACAGCTTGTATATCTGAACATTGATTGTTTTTTTCTACCCAGTTCAATGGCGATATCTTTCAATTTGTTTGATATTTACGGAAGGGTCACTCTGCAGTAAAAGCACCTGCATGGTTATTGACATCTGGCTCTTTGTATCATTTCACATATATCTGCATTATGTAGCTAAGTGGCCATTTTAGATTGATCACTGTACTTTAATTTGAATTGTAATTGATGTGTAATATTCTCACTGAGTAAATTGTTGATTAATTCTTGTGTGTCTGCTATTTCTAGTAAATTACTAGGTAGTGATCTTCCTTGCAATCCCTGGCTCCCTGAACCAAAATCAAACTGTATTCATGACAGCTCATTGAATATTGCTTAGGTTTACTAGAGGTGAATCCAGTGCAGTGCCTGATTCCAGAATGAGTAAAGTAAAAGTAAGTTAAATCTAGGAATAATCAGAATACTCTAGAACAGTTCATAAATTAAAACAAGGTGGAGTCATATTTAATGTGGTGCAAATTGGATTCTGGAAAATTCTAGAAATTCAATGTGAGTACCGTTCTTCAGAAGCATGAAGACCTATATGCATGCATTGTGTTCAGCTGCCCAGTCAGATTCCATCATTGAGCATTGAAATGATGTTTCTACTATACTACACATATCAAACCCCCCCCCCCCCCCCCCCCCCCAAAAAAAAAAAAAAAACTGGTAAATTGCCTTCATAGTTCACCATTGCTGCATCAGGGTTTAATGATCTATGTCGGGCAGGCTGCAGACAGATTGGAGACTTGCAGTCAGATATCCTAGGGCCAGAGGGAGAGGTAGACACCAGCTGTCTCTGTGTAGTTCCCTCGGGTCCATGATTGTCCTCATGGTCTGTTCTTCCTTTACCCCTCCTAGTGATCATGTCTTACATTAAAGCCACATTACATTAAACAAACAAATACATGCAGCAAACGAGTGACAGGTGCCTGCCTTTGGCTGCAATGGACATCTGTTTTATTTTCGATTACGGTATAAAACTGAAACACAACAGAGAATAGGATCATTTGCATCTGTGTAAGTCCATTTTTAGCCTCTGTATCCTGTTCAGAACACTTTTTTGAGATCAGCACAAAGTCATACCACTATCCTAATCCACTATCATTGTAGCATAGTCTCCAAACTAGTCTTTTCCCCCACTAATCACAGGGCTTTATCACATGGCGCCGTTTAATTACACATTTTGAATTATAGCGTTCATTGTTTCCCCTCAATGTGGCGACTGTTCAGTAGTTTATGGCAATCATAGGCCTAAGATTATAACACCAATGAGCTTCATGGAAGAAGTCAAATTCAAAACATGGTGCCAGGACATCAATGGCTGTATGTTTATGAACGATGTAGTATTCCCATGTTTCCCTGGACTTTTATATTCAGGTTCACAGAATATCCCCATTGGTGTTAATCAAGGTTTATCACCACGGGGTTACCCAGCCTGGAGTGGTCTGATTACCATTGTGGCTAATTAGCAATGTCCCTAGCCTCATTAGGTGGTCTTTTTCTATATCCTTGTTTTTGGGGCTGATTCAACTAATGTGATCAAACAAGAGGCAGAGGTCAGAATATGCAATGTCACGTTTCCATGGTGATTTGATCACCAGACATATGCCAATAGGAACTTTAAGTAATCAAGCTGAGCTAGCTCTGAAAGGACTGATTACCTTGCAAGGGTTAAGTAGGGCCAGCTGGGTGGGTAACAGGATAATAATTTCCAGTCATCTATGGATGAGTTGGGGCTCGTATCACAAAGCTGGGGGCTGTAACGCGAAACTGGATCAACAAAGTCAGGCTTCGAAGTACGTTCAAACTTGACTAAACCAAACAAATGCAATCTGAGATAATCGGTATCACTATTCTGACTATCAACAATCAATGTCAAGCCAGGTTTTCTTATTGAAACCAGGATTTCTTCCTGAGCACATGCACATAAAAGCATACTGTGTGTAATGATCAGCAAATTTCAACAAGGCTATGTATGTCAATGCAGCAGAACAAAGAATTATTGTGGTAAAATATGAAGAATACAAAAGTACAGTAATGGTGAAGAGAAACACTGTGGCTACTACCAAAGTTAGAAAGGCATGCTGGCAGTAGACACTGACAGCATAAACACATGCATACAGTGTGACTGTCATTAAAAAAATGTCAGTAATTATCTTAATTTCCAGACGTGCTTGTGGTTTTTATTAATATTCTTAATCTTTTTATTCATATTCATAATCCCTTTTTATTATTTAGTATTAAATTAACTTGTCACCCTTCAAAACCAATTCAATATTCCTTTATCCATCACACACACACACGCACACACACACACACACACACATACACACACAAACACAAAGCATGGCTATGTGGCCAGTGAATACAACAAAAGTGTTAAAGTGAAAAGGTATAGAATAAATGGACTAATAACCATACAACTAACTGAGACAAACGCATTCATGTTCAATAAAGTATGGTTTAAGCAATGGACTATGGGGGATAATACACACCACGTGATTTTCAGATTATGTATTTCTATACATCTTTATTAATAATTGCATTGTATGAATTCACCACCAGCTATGTGGACATTGAAATATTAATAAAGATTTGCCCATAAATTAATCTGGAGCACCGAGGGATGTATAAGAATTGTTATCAACTCAAAATGCCGAATCAATATTTCATTATAGCAGAGATCACCACTCGTAAATGTTGATAAGATTAAGCATGCATAGTGAAAGGGTTCTAGATGCAAACACTTGCGTCGAACACTTTTGAGATGAACTTGAACGGAGATTATGATCCAGGCCTTCACATGCAACATTGGTGCCTAACCTCATAAATGCTAATCTGGATGAACGGGCAAAAATTCCCACAGAAACACTCCAAAATCTTGTGGAAAGCCTTCACAGAAGAGTGGCAGCTGTTATAGCTGCAAAGGGGGACCAACTCCATATTGATGTCTGTGAATTTAGAATAGGATGTCATAAAAGTTCCTGTAGATGTAATAGCCAATCCAATTGTCCATATAGCATATTTGTTAGTATTTATGGATCACATAAAAGCATGTCATTTTTATCTTCTTAATTTTCCTTGACATAGTTGTCGAAAACCATTTAACTTTCCTTCCATATAATGCAAAAAATGGTTTGGTCTGTCGCACACGTAAACTCAAAAGCATAACATTTAGTCACTTCAGTCAACTGTCAAAATTGCAAGTTGTCAAAAGTCAGCTGCTCATAAAAGGAGAGAAAAATGAAGAGAGAAAATGATAGCAGACTTTCTAGCCAGATATTTGATAGAAAAAATGCAGGGTATGTATGTTTGATAAATAATTTCAGCAGATTATTTAAAGGTTAGAGGACAACTGACCTGGTTAACTAACTAACTATCTATCTATCTATCTATCTATCTATCTATCTATCCACACACACACACTGTCCAATAAGAGTTTAGGTAAGGAGCATTCCAAGCAGACTTGAGCTTACAGACTGGTTGCTGTGACAACCAAGCCAACAAGAGTTTCGAAAAACCGAGAAATCCGGGATTTTGTCAAATCGTCAACAGTTAAATCCAGACAACTCGTTAATCCATGTACAAAGAATAATCCCCCCCCACCCAGCCTCGTAATACAGGCCCCAGGATTTCTTGCTTAGCCAGATATCTTGTTGAGTGGTTAAGGTAGTCTGGCCTAAATGTAAGTGAATGAAGATAAAGTCGATTTAAATTGGGGTACCTTAAATCTGAAAAGTTACCCGTTGTAATCATGAAATCCTGCTTTGTGTTACAGGTCCTTGGAATGATGTTTAGAATCGGATGTCTTCTGAAATACTCATTGGGGTTACAAGTTTGGGCCCGTGGTTTGGGTTGAGCCGTGGTAGTGAAGTGTGTGTCTGAGTTTTACAGAATCATGCTGGTCATGGGGGAGTTAGGATATGGTGTTTCTTTTCCCATTTCTGTTTCCAGAAGCCCTGGGCCCATTTAGACTGCATAGTACCCAGGCTCTGTGTGTGTTGGGGCTATGCAGGCCTGGCTGTATCAAGCACCACTTCACTTGGCACAATTTCCTTGTTTCTTTTTACAAATCTGCAGCCTGGTTTAATTGTGTCACATTTGTGCACATACCAGCTTGATAAAATACATAATTAAATCAGAAAAAAATGTGACTCTTGTATGGTTCTACATGCCTCACAACTGACCTTTCTGTTCTGTTATTCCAAACTATCCATTACATTACTGCATGTCATGTAGTTTATAAACATATAAAGAACACCATGCTGATGTTATGTTCACTGGGCAGTGCCACCCCAACGCGCTCTGCTTGTTTTAATGCCATTTTCATTCATTTATGTGCAATTTTGTTTTATAGCAGAACACTTTGTTCCTCATACAATCATCACTAGTTATGTAATTATGAAAAATAAAATTTCAGCATTTCATTATTTGAATAGTTACAATTGTAAACAATGCTAAAAATAATAAATGTTACAGAACGCGTAAAAGCTCTTTTCACATTTTACAAGTATTTATTCAGAGCAGAAGCTAACTGAGGTATTGGGAATAAAATGCTTTAATGAAACTCTGTATCCTCGCTGACATCAAAGGGTTCGAGGAACGCATTTTGGCCACTGTACAGCGGGTTAGGAATCGACATCAGGGTTGGACCGCATTCACCTCCGGCGGCTGTATCCTCCTCTGCATAGTCCTGGACAAAAAAAGAACAACATTCTTGGTGTTAAAGGAAAGGTATACCTTAGTGGGTCATGGCCCCAATTTTTTGTAAGGTCAGACTTTTTGGGGTTTTTCTAACAGCGCATGAAGGCATTGTGCACTATTTTCGATTTACTATGACAGCACAATTTTTTCCAAAAGTAAATTATGTTAATATTTTTTTTTAATTTTGGGTCATGACCAAGGAAAAATGCAAATCCTGAGGCTAAACTAGTTGAGAACCACTGCCCTACTGGATGATTTCAGGAGACAATAAATGACCCAGTATGTAGAGCTGTAGAGAGAAGGACAGAATCAACACCAGTATGTGAAAACTTCACCTTATCTTTCTATGTACAGAGTGGTCGTCACCCAGAACCGTCTTAACAAGACGCAGCTGTTGCCCATTAGCACGTTTTCCACAGCACTTAAAATTCTACTGAACAGAACAGCAGGCAGTCGTCGCTGCGGATGGAGATAGAACCATTCACACTCCCTGCTGCCATAGCTACAGTCTGTGAAGCTGGTGTGATTTCGGGTGGAGGGTGGCTGTGTTGAGTCGAGCCTGCGGCGGTGCTTTGTGTTTTGATCCCCCGTTCTGTTTTTAATATTTCGTTACTCAATCCTCCAGATAACCCGCTTGCGTTACAAGATCTTAACCCAAAGATTTATTTTTTTCTGGTGATCTATTATCTTTTCTCGGTATTTCTCGATTTGTGTTTCCGCAGCCTGGTTAGCTGTGTATTTTTGCACCATTGAACAGCCAGTTATAAATGCTAAGGCCAGTATAGAGCAGAGGGGGGGTTTTCTTACCTTAAAGTACTGAAAGCGGAAGGGGTCGTTCTTCTGTTTAAGGATGTAGTACCCCAGTCCAGCAGTCAGGACCACGAGGCATATCGTGAAGACAGACGCTAATATTGCCTTCTTTGATGTGTAGAGAGAGGCAGGGGCAACTTGGGGCAACACCTGTATCACAGATTAGTTAGTCTCTGTTTATTTTTATATTTTTATATTACAAACCCACCCATGTTTTCAAAGTTTAAATATTTTGTTTGGTTTACTTTGTGTCTGTTCCTAAAATGTCTGGAAGGTACAGTACTGTGCAAAAAGTCATAGGCAGTTGAAAATATTTTAAGTTATCTAGGTAGTAACAGTATATTTACTCCAAAAAATAACAACAATAAAACATAATAAAATATAAAAAATATTTTAAAAAATTAATTCATAAGAATTTATCGACTACCGAAGCCAAGAATGGCTGTGTTTTCAATTTTTTTTAAATACTGTTATCTCGAGATAATGAGAGAATTAGATGAAGTGTGTGTGTGTGTGTGTGTATGTATATATTTAACACGTGAGAATATAGTATTTTGATAATTAGACCTAATTCCTACTGACTTTTAATGCCATACACTTATTAGCAATTGTTTTATACATCTTGCCAAAAAATCAATGAGGCAAAATAAAGCTATTTTCCATACTTTGCAAGAAAATCTCAAGATAACAAGATACATTAACTCGTTATCACAAACCTCAGCAGCACCCCAGCCTTTCTGTGTAGTAGTTAAATTCCACCAGCTCACTTATTTAATAAATTTAATTGCTTGGAAGCAAATAATTGAGTGAGTTATTGAGTTATTGATTAGTCAAACAATGTATGATAGTGGTAGAGTCAAAAAATACATGGGTATACTAGGTGAAGGCTGCAAATACTCCGGTGACATTAAGAAAGTTGCTGAAATGGGTAAAATAACACACTTTGACAGACATTTCATCATAGTTTACTACCAATGTTTGTTTTCTTTGTCTAAGACTTTTGCATGGTATACAAAGTCTTACTCCAGCAACACACTCCAATCCAAGCCAATAAAAATTGATGAAGTAGTTTAAACTAGAGTGATACAAACATAATTGTGGAATGAATAGTCTGTTGCTGACTTTCTTCACCCTTCAGACGTTTGGGACAATATTATCTTATTAAAGCTACTGACCTATGACGTGAAGATATGAGGCAAGCAGGATCTACTGATACTTACTGGGGCAGGTGGAGCTTTTAAGGGTCCATCGAGGACATGGATGATTCCATTGATCGCTAGGATATCCCAGTCTACTATCAGCCTCTCATTTACCAGTTTGGTGTCTTGGGAAGCCTGGGCAAAAAGAAGAGCATTATTAATATATACAATTCATTCCTCATTCCACTGAGAATGATGTCCACTGAATATGAAGTCAGCACACAGATGGGGAAATTTACCATAAAAGAAGATACCACTACTGTGAGATTGTAGCCCAGTCGAGAAGCGATAATGTCATTGTGCTTCAGATCATTGTAGAAGTGAATGCTGTTGTTTGCAGAGATATGATACTCCAAATCTCTCAATGACAAAGTCTGAAATGAGGTTAGATTATTACGTCAAACATTCCACCAACAACATTTATCATGGAACGTCCTTGATGTTCTGCTAACGAATTGCACTAAGTCCATCACCTCATTATAAAATCCTGAATTGTGTGGCACAAACAGCGTTACAGGCGATCCATTGGCTGACAGCAGAGTCAAGAGGTCCTGTCCCTCCGCAGAATCTGAGTAGTTCAGCAATATCTAACAGAAAGGAAAATGCAATGCAAGAGACATCAATAGCCACAATGTTAATTCAATAAATAACTACAAATATCTTCTACAAATCTCATAGACATTAATAATATCCATGAGTATATATAGTATCAAATACAGATTGTGATATACATTATATATACTTTATCTGCATAGTGTACTCACAGAATAGAACGTAGAGAAATTCACATTTGTGGCCATAACGCTTGCCAGGTCTCCATTACAACTGTATCCATCTCCTATGTATTGTGAGCCACACTTGCAGGACACATCTAAAAAGACAGCTTGGCAAGTCAAGCTCAACCTTCATTATGGAAACAAAGGGGTCCTATTAATGGAATGTGGCTAAGCATCTAGAACTCCACTGTACCTTTCATCCGGTAGCAGTATGCATCATATTTGCTGGTCGCAGTCGGATTGCTGTACAGGACAATGCCCACGTGATTGTCACCACATTTAGTGGAAGGGGATGTGACGGGGTAGCCGATCTGGGTGCCATTCATCCATCCGGCCACACACAAGTGCATCCCGAGCTGGAAATAACCAGTGCCACCATTCACTCGCATTGCAGTGCATCTTATATGCACAGACACTAAGTATATAGATCTGTGTTTCTCAACCCACTCCATAGGGACCCCAAGACAGTCCACACCTTTGGTCCTCCCAGCACACCTGAACCAAACAATCAATAATAATAATTAATATGTTATTGATCCCCATTGGGAAATTCTCCTTTTGTCTACCCCAACTTGCTCTCTATAGGGCAGAACAAGCTGGCTTCACAGCCCCCCACGGGAACTAGGGGATAAGGGCCTGGCTCAAGGACCCGCAGATGAGCCAAGGCCAGGCTGGAACCGGCGATCTTTTGATCATAGAGGCTTAGCCCACTGAGCCACATGCTGTGCCTTTATCAAGAATCAAGAATACCTAATACCTGATACCGGTGTGCTGGGAGCTGGGAGGGAGCAAAAGTGTGGACTGTCTGGGAGGGAGCAAAAATGTGGACTGTCTCAGGGTCCCTAAGGACCAGGTTGCGAAACACTGCACTAAGTATACAGATTAAAGAGAGGTTTTATTTGCTTGTGTTTTAGGTAGTTTGCAAATGGATTTTGGACATGCGAGGCAAACTTAATATAGATACTTTACAAAGGGGAGGTACCTGTTGAGCAGCCGACAGCTGGGAGAGAGTGGCCAAGGTGGCTCCCTCATCTTCACACGCCGCTTTGGCGTCTGTGTAGTTCAGCATGTACTTTCCCGCAGGTGATCTCAGATGAAACACCCCCACAGTGTTTTCTGGGTCACATACATCAGTAGAGAGAGAGAGGGAGAGATCTTACAGAGACAGCTGGGGCGTCCGCCAAACAGCCCGGCACGTGTGCGATCCAGCTGCTGCTCTTCGCTAACGTGAAGCGGCGCTTCGGCGCATTCGAGGTCGTCTTACCGTGGAAGTGCAAGTCCTTGCAGTCTGCTTTTGGGTCACAGCCCCCATTGTCTTCCAGGCAGCGGTCAACAGGGGGCACCACCTGCTCCAAGCACTGGATGCCATTTCCGACGAAGCCAGGAAGACACTCACAATTCCTTTCATTCTGAATAAAAAATATATGTATATATGGTTATATGTATAGGAGTCCAAGGATGCTTCAGGTCATGCATTCTACAGCTTCTTCACCCTTATAGCTCTTATTGCTGCCTTGGTGTCTCCTGCTGGGCAATGAAGCCATGATGTGAAAGTGCAACAAGTCTGCATAAATTTAAGACAGGAGACATGGGATCATATTTTTTTTTTGTTATGTGGGGTCCCAGCATGCCCCATACCCCCTCAACACAAACACTGGCTGCAGTTACACATACTAAGTCATTCAGTGCTTTGGCCCGCAAACTGCAGAATTTTCTACCTCCGCGTTTCTCAACCCAGTCCTCGGGAACCTCCAGACAGTCCATGTTTTTGCTCCCCCCCAGCTCGCAGCACACCTGTCTGGGAGATCCCCAAGGACTGGGTTAAGAAACACTGCACTTCCACAATCTCTCCATGAACGTTCTTACATTTCATCTTCCATTTTTTTTCGCTTGTCCTATTCGGGACCGCATGGGGTCCAGAGTCCATTCCGGAAGCTACAGGTACGAGGCAGGGAATGACCCATGATGGGGTGCCATCACAGCACATACACACCGTTCATAAAATTTAAGATTCTAAAGATGAAATGGGGGTGGGTAGCACTTACAGGATACTCCAATTAACCTCAGCATGTTGCTGGTCTGTGGGGGGAAACCAGAGTACCCAGGGGAAACACAATGACACAGGGGTTTCACACAGGGAGAATATGCAAACTCCACACCCAGGGAGCCTTGGTGGAGACTTGAATCCTGATCCCAAAAGAACGAAGCAACAGTGCTAACCGCTACACCACTGTGCAACCTGCCAGCTCATCTTTTAAACCTTTATTCAAAATGTTTCTTTTCACTCAACCTTTCTCTTTCTATCCATTGTATATCTCAGTTTCCATGCAACCATGGATTTGTGACACGATATACGAGTCCTTTGGGATATAAGCAATAAAACAATGCTAAATTAATAATGCCAGAAATACTAATTTTCTTATTATTTCCGAGAATGACTTTTAACGTGACTGACTCACTGGACCAGTAAATATGCACGTGGCGAATTCACTGCAGCCACCATTTTCCTCCACGAGACATCTGTTGATGGCGGAGCAGAAGACCCCGTCACCGGTGTAACCAGACCGGCATAAGCAGCTGACATTGACGCCGGTCTGGGTGCAGTTCGCGTACATGTGACAGCCGCCGTTATGGTCACTGCACAGATCAGGGGCTGTCCACATAAAGAAATACCAAAGATAGTGTCAGCGAGACTGCTCGTCATTCATCCCTGCTAGGCATGAGAAACGACACATACCGGTGCAGTTCCAGCCATCCCCTTCGTACAATAAGTCACACTGGCATGTATTGTGGGGTTGACACACTGCATTGGGGTGACATTCTGGGGTGCAAACTGGTTTCACTTCTGTAAAATAAAAAAATAGGCAAATATAAACATTACTTCTGTAGCCCAGAGCCCATCCCATAATATTCAACAGGCCATGGTATGATGCAGAAAAAGGGGTAATGAATTCTTATATACAGGGGCTACTCCATATCATTGGCTAATTGAATTATAGCCCCTTTTATTACCCCCCCTTAAAAATAATCAGAGAATCGCCCCTGTTTTTACCCATCTCAACCTCACAGTGCACCCCAGTCCAGCCTTGGCGGCAGAAGCAGCTTCCACTTCCCTGCATGCCGTCCTGACATTCGCCGTGGACCGTACAGGCGCACCCTGCAAGACAAACACCAAATCACTGCCACCTTGTGTGCCTCAATAGGGGTCGACCACTCAGAGCTGAGCGCATATGCTTGTGCAAATTAATTGAGGCAAGTCGTCGCATCTATATGCAGACAGACTGACCACAGTTAAGACTGACATCACCGTCACACTGATTCATACTTATCGCCTCGGGTCCAGATTTTGGATCTTGTGGTTTGATTAAAATTGTATGAGAAGAACCCAGGATAGGGAGTCAATTCATCGCAGGGCACGCACACCATTCATACCTATGGGGAATTTGGCAACTCCAATTAACCTTAGCATGACTTTGGACTGTAGGGGGAAACCAGCGAACCTGGAGGAAACACCATGACAGCACTGGGAGGTGCCCAGCCCCCCAGAGCATTCACTGGAAACATACATGGATAGCGGCAGCACAGTCATACCCAGCTCTAAGCCCACCCGAGCAGGCCTGCCAGTCTGTCGGCACAGTGCCTCCTCTCTCCATCATCTCAGTGTACTCTCTGCCCTGTTGGCTGTGCAAACCAGCAGGTGCCAGGCCACTGCATGCATGTTTGTGTGACAACTTGTTTCAATTAATTTGCACAAGGGTGTCTAACTCTGGAACTACACCTGTTTTTTTATTGCACATTCTGCTTCCATGCTCATTTGTACAATCCCTCTCAACCAATTACCTGTATTTTTTGTCCATGTCTTAAAATTACTTAAAAACAGGGGTGGCCAATCTTATCCGCAAAGGGCCAGTGTGTATGCAAGTTTTTGGGATAACCTGTAGGTCAGCTGTTCAAACCCTGGTGTGAGGACTCTTCAGCCAATCAGTCCTCTAATTAGTGACCTAATTAGGGAGTTGTAGCGAAAGCCTGCATACACACCGGCCCTTTGCGGATAAGACTGGCCATCCCTGGTTCAAAATGTCTCAATATTTATATCACATTTATAACATTCTCATCTGCACTCTGACCTATGAGAACGATACCTCATTTTATGCATCGTAAATCTGAAGCTGACAATAAAAGATACTTTGATTTTGACTTTGATCAGTTGGAAATGGTTTCTATTTCAGAGCCGAAATGGATGCCGCTCAGTCTAAGGTGGGGGGTTCGAAGAATTTAATATTTCATATTGCAGGTGAAGTAAAAGATTGGTCTGGTTGATTAACTCCTGAAGATGACGGGGCTTGGGGGAAAATATGTAATCTCACTCTTGGAGCCGAGAAAGTATCATGTGTGAGAAGCTGAGGCTTAAGGAGGCTGGAGAGGTGAGAGACACACACCTGTGCAGTTGGGACCGTAGTGGTTGGGTAGACACACCTCGCAGGCGGTGCCCCTGAAGCCGGGATCGCACGTGCAGTTCCCAGTGCCCTGCCAGCCATCATCACAGGCTCCATGGTTCCCACAGGGAGCCTCCAACCCCCCAGGACACACTGAAATGTGATGGTAGAGTGAGCTCCTCCCTAACAGTCACACCTTAGATCAGTGTTTCCCAATCCGGTCCTCGGGGACCCACACTTGGTCCATGTTTTTGCTCCCTCTGGAAGTTGGGAGGGAACAAAAACGGGGGCTGCCTGTGGGTCGCCAAGGACCGGACTGGGAAACAGTGCCATCCCTGGGCACATTCACACACCATTCATTCACTCACACATTCACACCTACGGAGAATCTAGTAACTCCACTTCACCTTAGCATGTTTTTGAACTACCGGAGGAATCCCCAAGAGGACGTGGGGATGCACAGTTGTACAAAAGGCAAATAGGGAATCTTGCTCTTGAGTATATTCTTTATATAATCACCAGAATACACATATAATAACAACATACTTTTCCACTGCACTCCTTTATTTACAACTAAAGTAAGTGGTGAATCGACGTCTCTTTCTTACCTTGACAGTTTCTTCCATAGTGGTTTTTGCAACACTGGGGAGCCCAATCTGACTTCCCACATTCCCTGCTGCACCCCGTCTGCCTTCTACTATTAAGCCTATGGTATAGATCATAGCCGAACCTGCTGTAACGATATCTGGAATACGGCAGCGTCGAGTATCTGTCATACATGCACATCTTCGTGTTGCTCTGGAAAATCAGGCACATTGGGTTGAGTGTTTAGGGTGGAAATTCCGCGTGGCTTATGCAGATGTGCCGCCACGTAAATACTTACAAGGGATGTGAATCCATATGGACAGGAGGGTATAAACATACAGGTGCCGCACCTACCCTGAGAGGGGCCCAATCAAAAGTCTTGTAATACACAGAAAAATGGTCATTTCATTTATTACCTATCTGTCCTGTGTTTTGCATTGTAAATTTTGGGAATTCCCCACCATGCTCCCACAAACACGCAGTGTTCTATCTAACTTTCAGACTGATGTTTAATCTGATGCATATCTATATAGATGTATATCTTCGTTATTTAATAGTGCTAAATGTTTCATGAGAAGGTGAGGGCTCCGCTCACCTGAACCTTTGTCTCTTTGAAGGTGTCACAACGTGCTCCTAGATCGGGGGGCTCGAGGAGCTCGTCGATGCCGTGGGCGATTCCCACATCAAATTCCAGGTTCCGACTGATTATTTTGGCATTTCCATTGTCAACCACAATGCCTCCCTAGAAGAGGAAAAGAAAAAACTTCACGACATGACTTCACAAAATGACTATTCATTTAGAAATAGGCCAGAGACATTTAGAAAGAATCGCATGTTTTTAATAACACAATAACAATAATTCATATTCATATATTTATTACTTACAATTAACTGTCTGTCACAGCTGAAAGTAACAGTTGAACCGTACATGGTCCTGACACTGTCATCACTGGGGAGATTCACTGCTTTGAGCTGAAATTAAATAACAAAGGAGTTTCATCTTTCAATAGCTAATCTCACATTTTTCAGCCGGGAGGGAAATAACTTCAATATCTCGGTATCTAGTTAATGTGAAGACAAACCACAATGAAAGTAAAGGAGTGGCCACAATGTCCATTCAGCAGCCTCACACAGATACATAAACAGATGCTTCTGTTTTCTGAGATCTTCTTGTGCATTTGTGGTTGGCCTGATGGATCGCACTGCCAAGACGGTGGGCTCAAATCCAGCCTCCAAGAAAATGCAAACGGGCTAACTAATGTATCTAAATTGGCCGTAGATTATGTTTACGTGTGTATGTGCCCAGTGATGGACTGGCACCCTGTCCAGGATGAACCCCAACCTTGTGCCCTATGTTGCTGGGATGGGCCCCAGGCCTTCTCACAACTCTGTCAGGATAAGTGGTGAGAAGATGGACGCTCGTTTTGGCAATCTGGGCAATATACTCAGTAAGTCATTTAACTACCACTGACATTACTGGTTCACTGAAAGGCTTGTAACAATGTATCATGTAACATTGCCACATTGTGTGATAACTCAATTATTATTATCAACAAACTCAACAAATATTATTATTATTATTATTATTATTATTATCGTCATTGTTATTATTATCATCATTCAATGTGTTACTTTCTGTTAAGATAATGCTCTGTTATTACATAATGTGTTGTTACAAAGGTTTGAATTAAGAACGACTCACTTTGGTGCCACGGATTATATGAGCTTTGAGGTAAGCAGCTAGTTTATCCTTATGGTCAGCACTGTACAGCCATATTTTCCGTTCCTCAGGAAAGGAATTGAAGACTTCATCAGATGGCCAGAGCATCGTGAATGGGTGATGTATTTGATTCTCGATCATGCCCATCAAACCAGCATCCTGTTGATATGCACAGGGATATATTTTTGATTTTCTCAAAATAACTGCTGTATAATGTAGACCTGATTTCTATTTTTTCATAAAACAGACAAATGCAAACAGACGAAGACACGTGCAAATTTACAATTATTTATGGAAAACAGCTATTAATCCAGGTAAAACTGATTTATTCACATAGATTAAATAATTAAACCATATATTGTTATAAATACTATATCAACTGACCCCCCTTTTCCCCCAGTTTTTAAATTACTTTCTACCTGCATTCTTATTCACATTGCAAATTATATCGAACATGAGATCTAAGTGCTGTTTGGACCAACAACACAGTCCCCACTGCCAACAACAAGAACCTTAAAGTCATCATACACATCAGTGAAGGATGACTGAGCAGTACACAGTTTGGACACTATACTGGTAATAGGTCAATATTATTTAATATCCCACTGCATAAATTCCAGTGACAATCTCCAAATGAAGAAAGGAGCATGCTGCAGTTGTGTGACATATTTAAGACACCCACTGGCAACATTTCAGCCATGTGACCTTGTACTGGCTGCTGGGAAATGCACAGTTCTTGGATTGAGGTTGTTGTACCTGGAGCAGCTTGCTGAAGATGTGATACCCATAGGCCTCTGCTGCAGCTGTGACATTCAACTGCGTTTGGAGAGACACAGAATTACAGCATTTAGATTGTTTTATGTAATTAGCATTACTGTTAGAGCACCGTAACAGTTATTGGATTTTATATACTTGCCAATAATCACAGAATAGTTTTGTCAACATGCATGCTCACATTTTGGTTATTGTTTCTCTACCGTCAAAATTTGCAGCGTTCAGAATAAACCACAACAAATTTAACTGTATTTCAGTATTACATTACACTGGTATTATTAAATCTTAGTTGCACTGAAGATATTTTCTGCCTTGTAATCCTTAATCCAGAAAAATTTCTCATTAACGTACTAATCAAAGCTATGCACGAGGAAGACTTACAGATGAAGATGGCAAGGCGCTTTTGTTCTGAAGGTCATAGGGGATCAGGACATTGTCAATGAAATGTATGATGCCGTTAGCGGTAATGTAGTCGCTGGTGATGATTTTTGTTTTGTTGTTGATGTAAACAACATCCTGCCAGAAAAAAAAAAATAATCAAAACTTTTTTTTTTGTATTTTGAATATTGGTACCTTTGAATTACAGACAAGGAGTACAGAGAGCACATTCCAGACATTATGAAGTACCTCTCGGACATTGAAAGTCAGCTGGTGTCCAGAAACGGAGACCACCTTGTCGATCGACTTGAGGCTGGACACATCCAGTTGCTCACAGTTTACTATGTGGTACCTCAGCAGGTCTGCAGTTCGACTGGCATTGTCCCAAGCTGCCTGCTGACACAAAGAGGCATCAGAGGTCCCACTGGTATATCAAGAGACAAGGCCCGGAACACAACACTCTCAAGGTTGTTCGGTTCAAACATAAAAAAATAAAGATTAACTTCACTCGTTGAAATGTCATCAGTCATTCCATGGAATCTGCTTTGCTAACAACTCTGGTCTAGATGTTCGCATACATAACCAATTTAACGCATGATGAATGAGGGGAACAAGAAGCCATACCGTAAAATTGTCACTGAAATATCCAGATGGGACAAACACTGTGAAAGGTCCACTTCCTGTTAATTCATTGAGCTTAGAAAGCTACAAAAAACAGACAATGGTATGCAAAATTAAAATAATGTCTTAATGACATAACATTTTAGCACATTTTAAACAAGCAATACAGTTCTTAAGGCATTCCTGATCTTCTCCGTACCGTCAGTTTCCTGTTGAACCAGGATGCAACTGGGTGATGCATGATTTCCTACAATATTGAATGAAAAGATGTCATTAACAACCAGCCCTAGTATCTTTAATGAGAGCAAACTTGATGCGAAATGACCAAACTCACGTAAAAGACGCTCCCTTTGCAGGTTAAACCATCTCCTATAAAGTTGAGTCTGCACTTGCAGGTCCTCTCCCCGGGGACTGAATACTCGCACCAGGCATTCCTATCACAGCCCCCATTTGCCTGGAAGCAGGAGCCAGATCAGGCAGAGGTGTGCAGTACAGAGAGACAGTCACGTGTGTGGTGACAGCAGCTTACCGTTCTGCAGGGGTTCACTGGGTAGCAGTAATGCCCATTTCCATTGTAGCCCGTTTTGCAAATGCATGCCGCCTGAGAATGAGAAGAACTGTCACTCCTGTCAAACTTCCCACAGTAGTCGAAGTGTAGGCAAGGCATCGGTCTGTGGTGATCACAGATGTGAAAAGACGTCTTACTTGGCCAGGGCCAGTTTTAACGCAATCAGCTTTTACGTTGCACCCTCCATTGTTTTCTGAGCACGGGTCAACTTCTATAGCCGAGAAACAGCACAAGGGCACATCAGATAGTCAATAACCCAATAACCACTTTGCGGAAGCTGTTGAGCTCAATACATATGACGCATTCTGCTACAGTCACCGAATACGTGTTATTTCTATGTTCAGTTATTGATAAGATAATATACCAGTATAATTTGCATTTGTAGAACATAATTTAGTAGGGTCCAATGTTAAGCTAATAAGGTAATTTGTTTTCTGAGTCATCACTATGGAATAAGAACATAAGAATATAAGAAATTTACAAACGAGGGGAGGCCGTTCGGCCCATCAAGCTAGTTTCGGGAGAACTTAACTAATAGCTCAGAGTTGTTAAAATCTTATCTAGCTCTGATTTAAAGGAACCCAGGGTTTT
>JAODJU010000108.1:19852755-19871046 GCA_026776725.1 Gnathonemus echidnorhynchus
TTTTTTTTTATTATTTGGAAACATATAACAGGGTCAGAGGAAGAGTTTTCAATACTTCAAAAATAAGGGCCACCCTATTGTTCAGTCCCTGGATTGATTGGGGCAGTGTGGGTTAAGACTTTTCTACCCATGAGTAGTAGGTTGCTGGTTCAAATCTCATGGTCAATACAGTGATGTCAGTGTTGGGTTCTAAGCACCGCCCTTAACCCAAATTGCTCCAGGGCCTGACTGACTGTGCTTTCTCAGTTGTATGTCACTTTGGATAAAGACGTCCACTAAATGAATAAACATAGATTACAAGGAAACACTCAAAGGAAGAAAAAACTGAAAATTCACCACAGTTGTCTTCAGGCACTCCATGATACAGCCTGCGGCGGATATTCTCTTGAATGGACCTCGGGGCGTATATTTGCAGTTGGGTTTCATGTTGGAAGGAAACTTTCCATTCAGCTACAGACAATGGACAGCAGTCACTGACTTTAAACACCATGCAGCATTTTTTTTTACAGAAATTCAATGTGAATTTCGTTCAGATAAACAAACAGAAATATGGAACTAACAAAACAAATATAGTCCCCGACCCTGTACAGGATGGGCAGGTGGGAAATCAAAATGACAACACTTTTATTATCCTGGAGGAAACTGTCTGTAGTTACAGACTGCACAGTACCCAGAAACAGACAACAATAGACAATAAACAATGCCACTTACAAATTCTATATGAAAATGAATAAGTAAACATATGGTAATAAATTAAGTGGGTGAGAATAAAAACAAATACAATATTGAGGTAACAAATACAAAGTTGCCTGTAATTATCCCACAAAAGAAAAACAGATAGAAATGTATATAATTAGGTAATATTGCATATGTGCTCAATGTGATTCACTGGTAGCACAATCTGATGGCTGTTGGAAGCAATGACTTCCTGAGGTGCTCAGTGGAGCATTTTATGTTGAGGAGTCTATGGCTAAATGTGCTCTTCTATCCAACCACAACACTATACTGCTAAGAGGGTTGTCCTTGATTGACCCAAGTCTGGACAACATCCTCATCTCTGCAACAGTGTGAATTGTCTCCAATTCTTCCCCCGGAATTGACCCAGCCCTTCTGGTCAGCTTGTGGAGTCTGTTGGCATCCATCACCTTCACACTGTTAACCCAGCACACAACAGTGTAGAAGGTGGCACTGGCTACCACAGAGATGGATGGATGGATGGATGGATGGATGGATGGATGGTAAAATTACAAATTTTAAATCTAAAAGTAAATTTAAAATCTCACCGGTTTGTCTTTGAAGAATGCACACTTGGGTTTCTCATCACAAGCGCCACACTTTCCCTGATGAACAGGGAAAATATTTCATTTTAATCAAGTTACATTTAAATACATCAAGACAAAGATATGAAATGCTTACCTTAGTTTTTATGGAAACCACCTTGTTACAGTAGTTTTTGTGAATTTCTAAAACGTGAGGAATGCCCGTGACAATTCCATCTTTGGTTGCATTGAAGTTTCCATTGAGAAGTACGTCATTTGCGAAAATCTGCAAAGAAAGTTAAATCAAAATGTGTACATAGCCTCCCTCAATAGGGAGACACGTTTTATCAGTCAGTAGCGATTAATGCATGAATGTGCTGAGGAAAATTAGGGATTCATGAGTGAGATGTGGACAGTGTCCCACTGCCCATTAGTATATTGTTCTGTACCTCGCCTTGATCATTAGCGTGAAACATCATTTGATAGGTGGAGCCCAGCAGCGTAGCTTTCATGAGGCCATTATTCAGATCCTTCGGGGTGAGTACAGCATCGACAATAACATGGTATTTAACCAAATCTAAATCCTGAATGAAGATAAAACATTGTTTTTAAAACACCAGCCACCACCTTTCTTTGCTCTGTTTTTTTCCCAACATTTACAGATCATGTTTGGATCATTTTCACAAGACAAAGTATGCTGATTTTCTTAACCATGAAAACATACCATTTGCGTGATATTTGTACTGTTGAAATACTGTTTGATGGCTTCATTTGTTGGTATGAGGATGGTGTATTTTTTCTCATGAATTACATTTGTCAGGTTGTAAAACTGGGGAGAAAAAAGGAAAAGTAACATCCTTACATATTGGCAATTAATTCTATCAGTAAATTACCATAATAATATAAAATCATAACAATCACCCTGAGAGACTGACAATTCTGCAGCATACTGCATAATATCTTTATAAATAAATGGAATGTAGCTCAAACTGAACTGCAGACAAGCAGTTATCAAATTAAAATCAAATTTAGTAAGAATCCAGCATATTGCAGCTTCCCTGCCTAAAGAATCAGTGTGTTAATGATAATCCTGATATCATACCATAATTGCTTGTTGGAAGAGGCTAAATTCTGGGGTACTGTTAAAAAACTCCATCAAGCTGGGGGGGTCCGGTGGGATGTCCGACAGGGGGGGTCTTAATACCTGGAACCATACACAGCATGCACCTTAGGAATTATCTGTTTAAGAACAAGTGAGTTTTAGTATAATGTTGAAGACTTCTGTTACCCTATCAATGATGTGGATGAATCCATTTGTGGCTTTTATGTTTGGTGCGACGATAGTGGCATTCTCCACCATGATCTCCTAAAAAGTTCACAATTACAAAATATTAATAACAATAATTGATGAAGAAAAAATGCAACCTACATGTTACATTGCCAAAGCATTGGCATTTCATCCAGTATGTGGTATTTAGCACACTGTCAGTTTTTGTACATGTATTTTGTATATACAGTTGTTCATGTTTCTCTACGACGAATTTTAATCTTACAGTTTATTATAAGAAGCCAAGATACGGTTCTTTGTGTTTGTTTTATTTTGCTGTTTTTTTTTTTTCTAAATGAAATGTTGACGACCTTGATATGTAAACAAGAAGCAAATTTTTTACCCCGCTTTTATTCTTTATTTCCCATTTAGTTTTTTCGTTGAGTGTTGACAATTTTGTGTTGACTCTCTGCTCCATGTCCTCAAGGGTAAATACACCATCTAAAAAGTGCACCCTGGAACCATAAATAATTAAAGTCAACCAAGTAGGACCCACTGTGCAAATGCCAACTAGGAGAATGCAATCTTAGACCTCTGAATTGCCTTTTACTCACTTAAGAAAGAATGGAAGTCTGAATGGGTCAAGCCAGAAGTCTGTCTCTGCTTTGCTTAAACTCCGAAAAGCCCTGTATGAAGGCACCAGTGCTGTTACGTTTTCCAGGGTATCAAAATCAGTGGATTTCTGCATGAGGGCACAGGCATTGGGTATCAGAGTGAGTTTATACTACAGGTATTTATTAACATTCTCCCTTTAGTACCAAAAATTCATTTAAAAAGTAAACTTGGGAACGTACCTGTATCAAGCTATAAAAATGAGAAAATTCTGTCCTCCAAACGAGTTCCTGAACAATACACATAAACAAACTTCATTAGATTGTTAAATAATATTAAAAAAGAACTTGTCTCAGGTATGTGTATTCCATTATGCGACGTGTTTACACAATGGCTCATCTTCCCTTACAGGGTGTCGTTTCATCGCTTGCAAACGGGTTTAAACAGGGATAGGTGCACAATAACACTAGCCCCAGCTGAAAGCTGATTGGTCTCCAGAATTGCACCATCCCCTGTCATTCACTGATTCAAAAGATATTATTGGCTAATGATAAGGTTGGTTTCTCTGTATGCCCCCTCTAATGCTCCCTGTCACTACAGTATCTGAGTCAACTGTGGATGTGAGTCATGCATGAGCTGCCGACCTGAGTCAACTGTATTAAAGTATTCAAGTACTGGACTGTAGACCATCTGCCAAACTTGCAGCCTTATCAATTATAGAAACTTAAGGTCCATCTCATGTATTTGCATAAATTTTCATAAAAATGGCTGATTACCTTTAATTGTCTGGACTGACACTTGAGTTCCGTTGCTTTTGTATTTGTCTTTCAATGCTGGCTCATGCACGACACATCCAGGCTTTACATAGACGCTGTGGTGACATTCCCAACATTAAAAGATTCTACAGTCACCTCAGTCACTCACCATAAATAAGTCACCATAGCACACTTTTCCATTCCCAGAGAAGCCAGGGGGACAGGTACACACAGCTGTCCCATTCGACTGCAGTTTGCAAGCGGCCTAGACAGGGACAAAATAGCAGGTCTGACCCGAAGTGAACATCTGCTGATGCAAGATAGTTATTACTAGAGACGGCACCGATCCAATGCCGTGTATCAGTATTGGGCTATTAGTGACAGGAAGTGTTGGATCAGACATGGAGGAGACATGGATTAACGGGTTATCCGGATTTAATTGTTGATGATTTGACAACATCCTGAATGTTTTGGTTCTTATTTGACAATCATGGTTTTGGTTATTTGCAAGTCATAAACAATTAAATGGGAATATTCTAGGACCTTGCTGACTGATGGCAGAAACCTGGAGACAACGAGTACGCCGAAAACAATGCTGAAAATGATTTGAATGACATAAAATCATATAATATATAAATATTAGTGATACATAATATTTGCTAGTGTAAGTGCACACTATATCTTTATTAAAAGTCTTGGCTTGGCTATTGCATGCATCTTGGTCTGGTTAACCAGACTCGCTCACGTGTTTGCTGTCTTTGTGACCATGGAATCTTGCAGTTTTTGCAAGATTCCATGGTGAGTGCATGTCTGTAAAGCTAGTGCTGATTTTTCTTAACTCCGAACACAGTAGAATGTATACAAACTTCAGTATTGTATTCTTTCTAAAATTTGGTTAATTACTATTTAAGAGTTTCATTTGTGCTCCATTGTATATATTGTACTGGAGATTTATGTATACTTTTTGACTAGGAATAGTTAGTTGGGGTATACAGTAATGTTTTTTATGATTGATTTTCTTATTATATTTAATTTGACAACAGATTGCACAGTTTGCACCATTATATATTTGTTCATTTTTGTTAAAGATTTTACTGAATAAAACAAGCAAGCGCACATCAACGTCAATCATGTTGCCCATGGATTTCCTCCTGTAGCGTACTAGCATGGCTTTTGTATGAGCAACGTGTCCATTGTATTTTCCTGTCCTTAGCAAACTCAAACAATGCAGCTACAACACTAAATGCAGACAGTTTGAAATCTCAATTGAAATGTACTGATACAAATGTATCACTTAATCCTTAGTAGTTGGTAAAGGGGGAAAAATACTGGATTGGTATCAGCAGATACTCAAAATTTTAAAATCGTTATCAGACCAGAAAAAATTACTTTGCGCCATCTTTAGTTATTACATGTAACATGGAATGATATGTCAAAAGAAGGTGATTC
Source organism: Gnathonemus echidnorhynchus (assembly GCA_026776725.1). Lineage (NCBI taxonomy): Eukaryota > Metazoa > Chordata > Actinopteri > Osteoglossiformes > Mormyridae > Gnathonemus > Gnathonemus echidnorhynchus. Next base: position 19,858,098 of record JAODJU010000108.1, read on the forward strand.
TGATTGTCTTGAGAATGACACATGCAATGTTCATCACTTCAGTGAAAATAAAACAGCCAAATGAAGAGCTGAAAGGAAAACATCTGACCCATTCAAGATATACACACCCCCAAGGCTCCCTAACGACCCTCACCCAATAGGAGATTTCTACCAGAAGTGAATGTCTTGTTAACTGTTGCTATTTATACCACAGCACTGTTGAATTCTCAAATCTGATTGGTCAGAAAGGTGCTGATTCATTTTCTAAAACTGACCATGTAGTGCTAGTAAGGCAAATCAAAGTAGTAAATCAATGTGGTATTATAATACTTCATTTTAACTAATGGGACTGAAAATTGTAGACATAGAACACAATTTAAAATTAATGAAAATGAAACCAAAACGTTTAGTAATTGGCAGAAAAAAAGTTCTATTACTAAATGCATTTTCTGAGTAGAATCATATCAACCAAATGTGTAGTGGCCGTGGTATAAGCAGGTTAACACAATCCAGGTTGTGTATTATATATTTAATTGCACAGCTGCAGAGGCAAGGAACCACTTGACACGCAGCAGAGTGCATTAACCCTTACATAACTCTGTACATATTGCCTGCATTTTCCACCCTTTTGCAAATTTTTAGCTAGAATTGCTCAACTGGACAAAAAGGTGTTTATTTCTATTGGCCTCCCATATCACACGTGCGTATGTGGTCCTCACTGTCAACTGCTGTCAGTATTGGTTTTATGTTGAACAGAACTAAATGCTAAAGTCATGTTCTCGGTAGATAGTAATGCCTTCAATAGACAGAGCCGATTCTCAGGTTTAATCCGATCAGCAGTATTTATTCTGGTGAGGTAAAATGGTGGCCATCTTATACAAACCAGGTTATGGCAGCCTCCATTGTTTGTGCGGCAGGGGTTGATCAAGTCACATTTGCGCCCATCTCCCATGTAGCCAGGCTTACATGTGCACTTGTTCTGAAAAATTCAAAGAATGTGGAGGGGGACGTCACTTACACTGCCTATGTATTGTACAACATATCCTGCACAATGCATGATAGTCAGAATCTCAGAATATTCAAGCAAATAACAGTACAATAACATTACATTTGTAGGACTGTAACTGATATTATAAATAATGATTTTTGTTTTGTCCATACAACCATATATCATCCACCATTAATGGGATGCCAGTTCATCAACAGACACACACACACACACAATCTTGCCTATAAGCAATTTAGAGACACCAGTTAGCCTAGCACCATGCTAAAGGACCGTACGAAGAAGCCAGAGGACCAGAAGAAACCTGCATGACACAAAAAGAAAACGCAACGCCCCCCCCCAGAAGTGCCACCATTATTTGTACTTGAGGAGAGAGAGAGAGAGATAAGGAGTGTGTGCTGATTACAGCACGTTGCTGCACCCACCACATGACGAACCACCTCAGGCATGAGAACCTGAGGGAGAAGCTGTGGGGTGGTTGGTACCTCAGCACCAGAATAATTAGAATGGAATGGATCAGTGTAAAGTTTTTCTCTGGTAGCTGGAGTGCCAATCCTGCCACCAGTGTCAAATTTTCCCTGGAATTTGGAGGACCTGCTTGCAGGGCTGGATGTAGATAAATGTCACACCCAGGACAAAATGTCCATGAGCAGGGTTAGAAAGTCTGGGCCCCCTGACAAAATGTCATCTTGGGCCGGCCCACTAGCTAACATGGTGTGGTCAGGTAGGCCTACTGTGTCCTCCTCTAACAATTTTCTTACAGGGTCTGCAAAGTCCCAACAATGCGTAAGAATGGCACCCTTGTTCTCACCATTTTAGACAGCGAATCACAGATTGGTGGATCATGGTTTCAAGTGGTGATAAATATAGCCTAGTCAGTGTCCATGGGAGCAAGCAATTATCTTGGATCATTTAATCCAGCATGGCTAATCCAATTCTCCCATGGCTTTGAAGAACCGAAATAACCATATCCACATTTAGACTATTCAGGATGAGTCCTCTGATCTTGGATGTTTTAAACCAAGTATTAAGAATACCTCACCGGGGATTCCTAAAATGGGGGAGAGAATTTTCAGATAATGTTTGTAAAATGTACAAAATATTTAACTATGACTAGAAGCATTCGATTGTGATAAATTGGTGATATCTACATAGGAGAACCCCCTCCAATCAGTGAACTCTAACGAAGGGGACCCCCCCCATCAGTGAACTCTCCCAAGGGGGACCCCCTCCCATCAATGAACTCTACCATGGGACACCACCTCCAATCAGTGAAAACTACTGAGCAGGACCCCCTTCAATCAACGAAATCCACTGACGGGTACCACTTCCGATGTGAGAAATCTATCGAGTGGGACTACCCCTCATTCAGTCAGCAAAACTGGGGGCTGAGGGTGGCTGGTGCTGTTATTTTGGGGGTCGTGGGAACAGTAATGTAAACGTACTACATAACAGATTCTTCGGAAGTGGAGGGGTGAAGGTTTTGCGATGGGTGGTGACAGAAGGAGTGGGAAAAGGAGGAAATCCAGCTGGTCCCTGAAGATGCGTACCTGACCGGGGCCAGTGGGCTTGCAGTTCGCTTGGGGGTGACAGCCCCCTCTGCCATTCAGGAGGCAGTTGTTTATTTCAGTGCAGACCAACCCGTCGCCCGTCCAGCCTTCATTGCAAATACACGAGGTGTTCCCTGGGCCAGCATGTACACACTGGGCCTGGTGGGGGGTGGGTGGGGGGACACAGATGCAGCCTGATTGGTGCAAATTAAAAGGAACAACAGCAGCAGGTGCTATTTTGTAATGTCATGTACGGCTATATGAATTTACATTTAGATTACAGCCGCCCCTGTCAGGTTTGAGGCAAGGGTTGCTAGGGAGACAGGAGTATCCATCGCCGTCGAACCCTGGTTCACAGACGCAGCTGCAATTCACAAAATATGGAAATGGAATTAGAGAATCATGGTACAGAGGGACATAACCACAGCCATTTCGATTCGGAACGAATGTTGTCTAGTCACTGTGTAAATGTACTATGTGAAGTACAGTACTGTGCAAAAGTCTTAGGCAAAGAAATTGTCTAAAAGCTACAGTATTTATCTGCGTAGTATGTGTACATTTGCTCAGACAAAAGAACAATTTAACATTAGAGCACATGCAAATTAACAGAAACACAATAAAAGCCAACAAGAATTTCTTCTGGTGTTGGATGGCTAGTTAAACACCACTTCAGTTCCCAACCTCTCCCCATGGGCACCTGAGCCGTTCCATGTATTTGTTTAATTTCACCACCAGCTCTCTTATTTTATTACCTTAATTAGTTAAATAACTTGACGTATTTATTAGCTAAACAATGATTGATAGTGGTCAGGTGAAAACTACATGGGTATATATTGGATGGTTCCCGCAAATACTAGAGTGACTTTAGGAGAGGTTTTGAAATGGCTGCCACACTTTGACAGACATAATATCATAGTTGCACACCAACACAACATCATTTTCTTTGCTTAAGACTGCACTGTACAGTAAATTGTAAAATGCAGCAGCATTGGGCTCAGGTAGATGATCTGCCATCCCAGATGTACACATTTATCTTGAAGACCTGACAATAAAGATCTGTTGGTTTTGACGTGAACTTGCCTTGATGTCCCATTCTCGAAACGATGGCAATAACCATTGGGGTGACATGTGGCAGAGCACTGCGTGAGCTCCTGCTCACAGAAGTCACCATGGTACCCCTCCTGGCAGGACCCTGCCCGACATACCCCATTGCTGCTCGGCCTGTTGTCACAATCTCCATGCACGCATCGGCAATCTGTGGACAGATGCCACACGCGCTCATTGACTGTCAAACCATGCCGTATTCTTCGTGGTGACTTAACGCATCTACATCTATCTCACGTACCTTCATTACAGTTCTCTCCATGCTTTGTTGGGTCAGAGCAGAGGTGGCAAGCAATTCCTGTGAAGCCTGGGATGCATTTGCAGGAGCCATCGCCATTAATGCCATCATCGCACTTTGGGAAAACAAGTCAGAGTTTCCAGATGGACAAACCAAAGTTACCACCACAACACAGACAAGTGAGCCTAGACTAGATACAGTTATACTTGCTCTTGCCACAGAATTCAAATAGGCAGAAACTCTCAGCTCAGTATCTTTACCCAAATAGGGTCGTAGTCTTACTTACAGTCCCTTTGCCATAACAAGGGGTTTCAAAACCACCAATGCAAGGTTTACAGTCAGGTCCATAGAAGCCTGGGCAGCATTCTGGTTGCTAGGGAAACATAAGATGGGCCAAGCCTGTCACTAGAAATCAGTGCTGCAAAAAAAGACCCAGTGTTGGTCAGAATCTACCAGGCAGAAGCGTCATTCGGTATTTATCGTGAACAATAAGGTCATGGCAAATGCAAGTCAGGCAATGATGTTAAAGCACAAACAGAGGGCCTACCACTCGAGTCATATTGCAGTATTTAGCACAGCCCCCACTGCTGAGCACCAGGAAGTCAGGAGAGGTTAAGTATTCACAGTCCCTTCGATAACTGGTCTGTAGAAGCAGTAGGAACATTGATGGTGCATGGTATAAGTCAAGTCACGTCACTTTATTGATATCTCACACACATGAAATGAGAATCAGACATTTACAACAAATAACCACTGACAATAAATACTGGAGGTGTAAATTGAAAAATAAAAATAAAACAAGACAACAGTACACAACAATAACAATGAATCACTGCACAAAAATCCAAGTGTATTTGTTATTACCAGTTCAGTGCTTCCAAATGGGCAATGAGTCTCATGCAGGTGACTGCATCTTGTACAGGTTCCCTAAAAAACAAAGCATGGAAAAGTACTTCTATGAAGGCAAAAGCTATTTGACACTCTGAAAGTTCACATGTAGCATCACAGACCACAGCCAACACAACCTACCTCAAGTATTTGGCTCTCATTCTTATCACACCTGTGTGGCAAAATAGGGACGATGGATGGAGGGATGAAGACACCGTCAATGACATGGATGATTCCATTTGATGCTACAATTTCTCTGTAATCTAAATTGATCTTTTTTTCAGTCAGAGAGATTCTTGCCTGTTGGAAAATAAATGCAAGAGATGATATAAACTCATGTACTGTATTTCAGTTTCAGAAGGGCACTTGTTAAAATGCCTCCTCTGTCCACTGGGAAATGAATAGTGAGAATCTCTGTAATATCCATGACGTGATGTAATCAGATTGATGGGTCATTGACTTACATTCTCGGCAATGTTAACTGTGATGGTCTCATGGGCCATGGTCTGGAATTCTGTCATGGTAGCCAGCTGTTCCACTGTAACCTGGAAAGAGAGGAAAATGGCTCGATATTAATAGAAATTTTGCATTCTTTTATCAAATGGCAACATTTTATAGCATCCAAAGTTAGAACAGCATTTTCCAAGCCTGTAAAAATTCAAACATAAAAATGTTTCTGTGGATACCAATGAATATAATTCCTCATGGCAATGTTCTTTTCCACGTCAATGTATGAAATATACCCAATATAATTAATGACCATTATATATCACACAGCAGTTGATTTTCTTTTTATGCATTATCATACATTATGTGTCATGCAATCATTTTGCTGAATATGCTCATTTCCTAATTGGGTTGTCACCACTGGTAGGAATGAATAAATTAATATTGATCTCCTGGATAATTTACAGTAGCTGTATTCAAAGCCCTTGTTTAAGAAGCCTAATATGGATCTCGCAACCTGTCTTGCTATAGGCTGATTACAATCTTTCCATTTTTATCATGACTCTGAAAGAAATTTTGCTAGTCTAGAGCTCAGTGCTGTCATCCAGTAATATGTCTCATTTTGTCAAAGATCTGACCACAGAGCTGCTTCTCAGTACCATCACGCAATCATTCACAGCCGGGCTGAGATTAGCTATTCAGTATGTCAGGCCAGCCTCATAACTGCACAGATCCTCTGCCTCACATCTTTGTATTGCATTACCTTGATTTAGTCCATAGAGGTCTTATCTATAGAGTCTTACCCAAACCTACTGAAATAGCTTCCTTCTTTTTTTATGCCTACCTTTCATGCTATACTAATACGCCTACCCAATCCCTGTCAAAGAAAACCCCTGCTGTGCCCAATAAACAGGGGTGTATACAGGAGCAGGCCACAGGGGCAATAGCCCCAGCTGAAAGCTGATTGGCCACTGGAGTGCCCCCTTCCCTGTAACTAACCATTCGAAAACGTACCATTGGTGATTGATAAAGTTGGCTCCTCTGTATGAATTATGGCCCCTGTTATGCCCCCCCACATTTAAAAAAAATTCTAGCATCACACCTGCCAATGAACACTTCAATCATGGTCCAATCGTGTATCATAGTTCTTCATCTTGCTGCTGCACTTTTCTAAACTTGATATATGGTATTTCAGTTGGAGCACAGAACAGTTTTTAAAATGCTTATCACACTTATTCAGCGGGTGGCCAATTAAAAGTGTGGTCAAAGCTGGAATATTTACCGCTGCCATGGAGAAGATGTGATGCTTCAGAAGCTTCTGAAGCTTGTCTTTGGCCTGCAGCAAGAGAACCAACATTATTGGAGGCAAGTCCAGGTCACAAGTATCATTTGAAATCAGATGATTTTTGATTCCTTAATCAAGATTAGACACATATCTAGTTTGCAGAATCACTCAAGGCAGGTAGAAGGTCAGAAGGAAAGTTATTACAGGTTACCATCCATCATACCTGACTGTGGCAAGTACCGGTTTGTGAAGCTCAGTATCAAATAGCTCCGATGACCCCTGACCTTCTCACCTGTGACAGCATGTATATGAAACTCCCATCCCTGGCACGGTCTATAGCCTCGTTTGTGGGGACAAACACGGTGAGGGGCCCAGGACCCTTTAGTGGCATGTCTGCACCACAGTTCTGCAGCACCAGTGAAACATGAGTTTCAATTAATTGGCTTGTAATCATATGAACACATATGACCATCGTATGAATACAGCCACTACTAAACAAAGAACAGTGCAGTCTATAAGTAGACTTTAAGTCTATAAGTGCATAAGTATATTCTTTTGGTAACACTTTACTTAAAGCAGTCATCATAATGCATTATAGATACCTTCATAATGCATTATAATGCATTCAAAAAGTATTATAAACACGGCTATAACTATTTATAAAAACGCATAACACTTTACAGCCATGTTTATTATGCATTATGAATGCCATCTGAATCACTCACGTATAATGCACTATAGATACCTTCATAATGCGTTATAATGTTCAGCATAAGAATTAATAAAGCTGTATACTGCATTATGAAGGTACTTGTATAAATAGGGAACATTGTATAAAAATAGCTATAATTCCTGCACACATCCTGTCCATAGTATTAAATTATAACTGACAGACTGCACTTTAGAATGAATATAAAAAGTGTACACACCCCTGTTAAAATGCTTTTTGTGATGTAAAAAATGAGACCACAATAAATCATTTCAAAACTTTTCCCACCTTTAATGTGACCTATAACCTGTACAATTCAATTGAAAAACAAACAAATCTGTTAGGGGGAAAATATAAAAAAATTTTAAAACTACAATAAGCTGGCTGCATAAGTGTGCACACCAATAAATAAATACCTTGTTGAAGCATCTTTCGATCTAATTATAGCATTCAGTCATTTTGGGTACACATCTGCCATCAGTTAAAGTGACTGTGATAACCCCAAATAAAGTTCAGCTGTCCTATTAGGATTTTCCTGACATTTACTCAGCTGCATCCTACAGCAAAAGCAATGGTTTGCAGAGAGCTTACAAAGCATCAAAGGGATCTCATTGTTAAAGGTATCAGTCAGGAGAAAGGTACAATTTTTTTTCACTGCATTTGATAAACCATGGATCACAGTGATGACAGACATCAAGAAGTGGAGAAAACATGGGACAACAGTGATGTTACTGAGAACTGGGTGTCCCTCCAAAATAGATTAAAAGACAAGACAAAAACTGGTCAGGGAGGCTGCCAAGAGGTCTTCGGCAATGCAACACTGAAGGAGCTGCAGAAATTTCTGGTATGAACTGGTTGTGAACAATCTCCCATATTCTTCATATGTCTGGACTATGGAGTAGGGTCACAAAACAGAAGCATTTTCTTACAGAGAAAAACATCCAGGCTCAGCTCAATTTTGAAAAATTATACATCTTCTCCCAAAAGGAGTGAGAAGATGCATTATGATCTGATGAAACCAAGGTTGAGTTTTTTGGCCACAATTCCAAAAAGGAATTGTGACCCCAAGCATACATCCAAATCAACAAAAGAATGGCTTCACCAGAAGAAAATTTAAGTTTTGGAATGGGCCAGCCAGAGCCCAGACCTAAATCCAACTGAAAATCTGTGAGGTGACCTGTAGAGGGCAGTGCACAAGAGATGCCCTCGCAATCTGACAGATTTGGAGTGCTTTTCCAAGGAAGAGTGGGCAAATATTGCCAAGTCAAGATGCAGCATTCTGATAGACTCCTACCCAAAAAGACTGAATGATGCAATTAAATCAAAAGATGCTTCTACAAAGTAGCCGTTTAAGGGTGTGCACACCTATGCAACCGGCTTATTGTACATTTCTTATTTTTTATATTTTCCCCCCTAATGTTTGTTTTGTAATTCAATTGTACAGGTTTATAGGTCACATTAAAGGTTGGAAAAGTTTCAAAATTATTTATCATGGTCTCGTTTTTTTTACATCACAAAAAGCATTTTAACAGGGGTGTGTACACTTTTAATACCCACTGTTGTAAATATTGTTTCACTTCAAATCCATTGTAATGTATAACAAGTGTCACTGTCCAAAAACTTAAAGACTGCACTGAATATTATAAAATTTATTATGCACTGTATTTGAAAACATCATTTATGCAAAACAAAAGAGAAAATATGTGAAATAATTTCCACACATAAGAATTTAATACACAGCTCAGCATCTTTAGTAATGTGGTGTAAGACAGTCTGGAAACGATGCCATGCACCTATACTTAATTTCCAGCTAAGAGGTACTTACATCTACTAATGACTGAAAACGGTTGAAATCATTTTCTGAAGTAAGAATACTCCCGATGTTCATCTTAGCATACTGAAAATGAAGACATTCATAAAATAAACACTAGACATGAAATCAAGTCACAACAAAGTCAATAAGATCAGAATAAAAACAATACCTTCTCATCAATATTCCCATTTGGGTACGATTTGATGATTGGCTTGTCAATGATATGGATAATCCCATTGGCTGCCGGGATGTCACTGTGCACTACACTGAAATCTTGGAATGAAGCCTGTGCAATGGTGAATTTCTGTTAAACAAAAGGACAAAATAATTATATCGGAGTATCCTGCACACACATTTCGTATCTTCAAAATTGCCAGCTTGTTTACTGTCTCAGAGTACCTTGTTGTTCTGGAAATTAATAGATTTTCCGGAAAGCAGCCAGTACTCCTTGCTTTGCAATTCACTCATGAGATACTGCCCAAGAATTATGTGGTTCTTGCAAAAGACAGCATCTGGGACATCCTTAAGGCACAAAAAAGAAGAGCAGAATTCACAAAAGTAAGTAATGTACAGGGGAAGTAAAGTTAAACAATGATGGAGAAATAATGATTGTTATATTGATTGTTTAGTGATTGTTTCATTATAATATAATTATAATGTACGTTATAATATAGTGATTGTTTCATTATAACAATTAAGGTCCAGTTTGATGTTAAATTGTTACATATGCAATGTAAAGCAAATGAGAAATGTTACCCCATAAGAACCATAATACTTAAAGCGTTTATGAAGTTCTATGATACAGTGTCACTCAAAGGTGAGTGAACTCCTATGTCCACTGTAGAGGAAGCAGTTTAAAAATGTGGGGGGAATTGAAACCATGGTAAGTCTACCTAAATGTGGATGTCTTTCAAAATTATCCCACAGAATATAAGAAATGCAGACTTCTGCAGGCCTCCCTGGCTGCCACCGATATGCAAGTTTATATCTCACCAATACAACACATCACCATGGCAATGCACCAGATAATCAGCATGGGAGACGGATATGGGGCATACAATGTAAACTGAGTAATAATGGCATAAATGGGAGAAGTGGCTAGGTAGGATCTTCACTTTCAAAAAAATAACATTGTAGAAAATAAGCATCTAAATGATCTTGTAGATCATGTAAAAATTCTCTGGACAGTTGAGTTAATCCTCTTGACCACAGCTGATAATGTTAGTTTTGATCTAAACATAACTCCAAAAATAACTCTAAAGTTATCATAATTATCATACAAGGAGGTGTTAGGACTTTAGTTTGGTACTATGTTTGGCCTATAGGCACTAAAAACTTGACACTGAGTTATATACTGGTATTCTGAAGTATTATGTCAAGCTCTGAGTTGATGTTCAGCTAAAATGGTTCTGCCAGAGTGACAAATATCCTAAACATTCTATTAAAATGACAAAGAAGAGAGTTTATGATAAGGTCTTCATGTAGCCCACAACCCAACAAGGAACGCTAAGGCAGGGTATTAAGAAGGTTTTTCATTGGTCATTCATGCAAGTCAACCTATATATTTCGAGCAGGTGAAGCAGATCTTCAAACAAGAAACTGAACAAAAAAATGAGATTTACTTATATAATATTTTACTGCAGTAATAACCACTAAAGGATGTGAAATCATATAGTTTCCAGATACCCTCATCAAATACTGGAAATCAAAAATACGATTATTTGTCCAAGTCAAATAGAACATGAAGGATTCACATTCTTTCAAACATCCGAGTCTTTTTTAAGTCAAGAAATAGTTCTTTGAAGGCCAGAAAAACAGAAAAATTGCAATCTAAGTAATATTTGATAACTGGTACATAAACTGCACCTTCAAAATGCCTTTATAATGCATTCCTAGAACATTCAGTGCCCCTTCATAATGTATTCATAAAACATTCACAGAACATTCATAAGCAGCATGTACATGTACCTCAATATCATAACATGTCTAACAGCTTTAATATACATTAATAACAAATGCTATATAATTATATAATTATAATGTTTGTTATCATATAATATTTGTTATTAAGGTATACATATGAATGTTCTATGAATGCTTTATGAATGCGTTATGAAGGTTACCCAATATTTGCATCCAATTTTGTGTAAAATTATTTTAAAGCTTTTTGTTCATCTTGGTTTCTGGTGTCATTGTTTTTTTAAAATTATTTTTAAACTATACTAAAAACTTTTTAAAAATCTGTTTTTGACTAGCAATTAAAAAACTAAAAGTGATAATGAAGGGATGATCCCTGGAGACCTACAGCCTTCCAAAAAAAAACAACACAAGGATACCCAAAGGCAGGGGTGCCAAAGAGCCCCCACCTACCCCAAAAAATAAAATTATGTAAAATGTATTGCTTATCTTTTATGAATTCGTACTGAGGCAAATACGCTGCGCATGCAGACCGCGAGAACGAAAAATGTACATGCCAATGACTGTAGTTCTGTATCAGACAAACACATTTTATCATATGGATCAGTTTTTTATGCTTAGTTGTGAAACTGTGATAGCCTTATTTTGTTCATTTGTTATTGTATGATGAAATCTTTATTATTCTAAAATTATTTTTAAATTATTCTTACAAGGCATCCTTTCACAATGTAACTATTGCATGTGTGCCCATTGTGATGTCACAATATACATCACATCCCCCCCACACCACCTATGTCAAACTCCTTCCGTATCCACTCCACAAAGGCACTTCACGGCGATGAATAGCACCAGCTGGAATATCGATCCTTACCTGTGTAGGTGACGAGCTGAGAAGTGGAATGAAGGCAGTGAATGGTCCATGTTTTGTCAGTATAAGCTGGCATCCATTCTCTACAAACACCAAACACCGCGTTAGTGTTTTCAGAATCAGCTCAAAACACATACGAAGGCTACGACAGCCCTTAACCTGGATGCAGATTGAGAAGGGACATTGACCCCATGCAAAATGCGATTGTATTTTCACTGCAGGTTGCAAACAAACATGGAAGGACAAAAGGACACCGATGTCCTTGACAGGACAGTCAAGGTACCATGAAAATGTGGAATCAACATGAGGGGATTAGTATTGGTTCAAGGGCTTAGTTGCTACCGAATGTGGCGACGGAGGCAGAGAGTTTTCCTTTCAGGGTTTCGCCTCTGTCCAGCTCCAAGATCCTCTCCATGATGTTGCCATAGCAACGTCTGCCATCGCCAATTTGCTCCTTAGCACAAGAGCATCTGCAAGAGAACTTATGTGAGATCTCCAGTGTGCACAGGCTAAAGCTATACTGGGCAATTTATCAGCAACAAAGAGGGGAATACACAAAGAGTACCAGCTAATGGCACAAAACTGTAGTCTTGCCGTTGAAGATAGTAGAAACAGAGATAAGACATTGAGAGTCTGCTTGATTGGAGAAAATGTCTACGTACATGGGGATGGCATCTGCACCGATCTGGCACTTGGCAGTACTGTGACATGTGCTGCCATCGCAGACTTTCTTTGGCCTGCAGCCCTGCGAGGGAGAGGAGCCCTCCATTCCGCTTTTACATTCACATCGAGACTTCAGGGGACATGCAAAAAGAGGAAGTGATAACATATCAGGAAAGACTGCCACAGTCATGTGTCATACACTGCTGATCAAACTGTCACCTCCCTACAGAGCGGATGTCAAACTACACCTACAGAATTCTCAGCCGGGTGAGTGAAGCAGATACATGGGCTATTCTTTTGTCAAGGCGAAACTGAGCTTTCAGAGGATAAGTCAAGTGCACTTGTCAGTCTCCAGAATCTCATTCAAATGTAGGCAAGGTGTATGCCAAAGTAAAAAGCAGGCATGTATTTGCCAGTAAAGTATGGGTGATATATTGTACACATGGGTGTAAATTACAGGGGGGGGGGGGGGGGGGGGGGGG
>JAODJU010000108.1:19871146-19894190 GCA_026776725.1 Gnathonemus echidnorhynchus
TAAATTTTGTTTGAAAATGGTATTAAAAAGTCTTAAAATGTCTTAAATTTAACTTGGTCAAACCTGTAGACACCCTGTGTAGTGATCGTGAGTGTAAACATCTCATATAGTGTTGAACAAAGTATCGTGCAGTGTTTATTTCCTGTGTCTAACCAAATGAACTTATATTAATTTACTTACTTTTCATTTAATGATATTTAGTTTACTTAATTATTTACTTATTTATTTAGCGAAAGTATTTATTTGCTTATTTATTATGTTATATTCATATTCAACTTACGACATTTTCCAGTTACGACAGGTTCATGGGAACGTAACCCCATAGTAAGCTGAGGAGCTTAAAAGCAGAGAGTAGGCCACAGTACTGTTGTTCAGACCCGTTTTTTGCGTGTTTAATGTAGGCAAAACCAGCTCGCCTAGCTGCGCGACTGCGGTAATTGCCGCCTTCCTTTAAATCCCCACCTTCTTTTGATATGCCCTCCCCAGGGTACCTTTCAGCTATCTCTGGGCTCACGCTGCTTAAATGAGCTGGGGTAAAGGAACCTGAAGGGGAAGACTGCGAGGCCGATTACGGGGCAAGCTCTGGTTGATTGGCGACCGTGACCAATCCCTCGTGCTTACATCAGCAGTGCTGGCATGGCCGGTTCATCTCCCTCAGCTCAGATGCTGCGCCGGTCACGGCGCTGCTTCGCGTGTAATTTCACATCATCTCCTCCAGGGGTGTGTGTAGGTGGTGGGCATGCAGGGATGCTGCAGCAGAGGGAATGACGCCTTTAAAACAGATAATGCACACCAGAGATCAGGCTCCTGGGAATGAAGTGAAAAGGGAGACTAAACCATAAAATCAGCCATAGAGAAAATCCTTTAAATGAACAGGCTAACAATTAACAATTATCTCTCAATTATTTCAAAGTGTTTTCCTTTATTTTCTTCAGTATTGTTGCTGCTGATGTTTTTCTTACCATTTTTTCTGATTTATTTCTTAGATGTGCTATGGATTTGAAAAAATGGTACAGTCCTTCCATTTCGTCGGCTGTGCTGGTTTTCATTCACCTGACACATTCGAACGTATGACTTACAGTCTAAATAATGACTTCAGGAATCTTAGCGGGGTGCGCCAGGTGAACATTAGTCCCTAGCTGAAAAGTAATCCTTCAAATCTAGCAGCACACTGCACAATTAAGGACAGGATTTGCCTATTCTTAGTGGTAATGAATATGAATAGGATATGCATAGTTCCTAACAGCATTTCTGATTAGAGACGGGTCTGGCATATACAAACTCTTAAAAGCTCTCCGTAAAGATAGTGGAAAAAATTAAGGAGTGTTTATCATACCTTTTTGAATTAAAGGAAGCTTAAAGCAGTTCTTTGTATTTTTAACTTCCGTGTCATTTATTTCGTACTCACTCGAAGCGTTTTTGCAGGCCCTAATCACTAAATGTTTACTTGCTAATGCAGAATGTTGAAGTGCCACAGCAGTGACTAATCAGTGCAAGATATCAACGCTCACAGTCGTCCTTTGTACCCTCGTCTCGCTTTGACTGCCGTTAAGAGGAGATTGGATTTCCTGCATTCTGCATGACAACAGAGGTGTCCTTTTGCGAAGTAACCTCTTGCTTTACGGAGATCTGATCTACAAATCTACCCACTTTAGTAGCAGTTTACGAAAATGACAGGCTAGTTGGCACTTTTGATTGACTTTAGAGTTTGTTTGTTAGCTCCCAGTCGAAGGAGTACTTCTCATTTGGGTCTACCTTTTATACTTGTAATGTTTTTACACGTAAGGACGCAGCTATTAAAAGGAGGCACCTTGCTGGCTGTTTTATTTCTGTCTGACCTTCTTATGTTCTGCTTTCTAATCCTGTCCCGATTTTCTGACTTTAAGTGTTTCCTTGATCCGTCGTATTTCTGTCCGTGTCCAGCTTTGCTGTATGTTGGTGTCTTTGACTCCTGCTGGTCACATCTTTCTCCCCCCCAATAATCTCCTCCTAAATGGGTGGAGACCTCAACTTCCCCAATGATGAAACCAAAGTTACGCCTTTGATGAAAGTTCAAAATTCCCTGGCAAACTTCCTTTGTAAAGCTGTATTACCCATCACTGCATAGGCGGAGTTTGAAGTTTGCATTTGGGGGGGGGGCAAACCCACATCATGCTTACTTTATGTGTTAACGCACGTATCTGATGCACACATAGCCTCTTATTTTGTCTACCTATTGTGAACCAATAAATCACTTTTGCAAAGATGCAAAGTGCCAGCATAGAGCATAGCGCAATGCTGGTGTTGCCAATTAATTCCAATGCCCATTGTTATTAGAGGGTGAACTGTATGCATTTGTTTTGAATGTGTCTTACCTTTGCAGGGCTGACATAGACACAGTTGGTGGAATTGGTAGGGCAGCCTCCATTGTTCATGTCACATGGATTGATTGGGGTACAAAGCTTTCCATCTCCTTGGTAACCATCTTTACACATACAGTGGTAATTCTTCCCTTCCAGGTTCGTACACTCAGCATTAGGGTGACACACGTTAGTAGAGCACACATCCCCTGGTAAAAACAATTATACGATTTATTTAGAAACACATGTTTTATATATACTCTCAGCCAATTTCTTAGGTACACCTAGCTAAAGCAGGATCAATGTCATTTTGTCAACACAGCATCACATCAACACAGCAATACAGTATGATGCAAAAACACTGCAGTGATCACTGTTTCTGTGCATCGTCTGTGCAGTCTCCCTAAGGCAAACATTTCCTATTGTTCTGATGTGATGCTGTGGGGTTGGTCAACAGGACTAATTATGTTTATCCTTTGCATTGCACCGCATGTATCTTTAAATCGTGTAAATCAATATGTGTCTTCGTGTATTTATGTTGATAATACATGTTGTAGCTGTTTAATACTTACAATAGAATGCACGTTTCGTCAGTATGTAACCATGGATGTTGTTTAAATTGTTGTTTTCCATGTCTGTGCTGCTAATATTAAACTAATAGTGGCTGATAATAAAGACAGCATTTTCCATTTCAAAATGCTGTCATTTCCTTTATTAAAATGACTCACACACATGCTACAATGCATTTATTTGCGCTCCCTCCCCAAGTCGAATGGAGGGCCAATGTCGAGTAGGAGGTGTTTATCATGAGGGGTAGGAGGAGTGTATGGTTGGGGCTAAGGAATCAGATAATAACAGTTATAAACCTCTCCCATACTGCCCCTTCTACTTGACATTGCCTTTCCTACTCAACACTGCCCTTCCTACTCGACATTGCCCCTCCTATTTGACATTGCCCCTCCTACTTGATATTGCCCCTCCTATTTGACATTGCCCCTCCAACTTGACATTGCCCCTCCTATTTGACATTGCCCCTCCTACTTGACATTGCCCCTCCTATTTGACATTGCCCCTCCCACTCAACACTCGGCTCCTGGCTGCAGTAATATGCCTCTCCATATTGTTAAGTATGCCAAAGTATGTTCTCGCTGACTTGATTGATTTGTCTGTGCTGTACATCGTGTGAAGTATATAGCCACATTAACACTGGATATGACCCACTTTTACCGCCAGAACGAATTCAAGAGTAGAAAAGTTGTATTTTCAGAGGATATTTCCTGCACACCACTTCTGTACTGAACTGTTATTTTATCACTTGTGGCCTTTCTGTTAACTTTAACAGGTCTGGCCATTCTTCTTTCATTAACAAGTTTTTTCCCCCCCATAGTATTGCCTCTGACTGGAAGTTTGTTCTTCATCACACCATGTAAACTCTAGACACTGTAGTGTGTGAAAATCCCATGAAAGTGGCTATTCCTGAGATGCTGGATCATCGCACTTTGCACCAGCAGTCACAGCACATTCTAAATTGCTTAGATCACATGTGTCAAACTCAAGGCACGCAGGCCACATCTGGCCCGGTGTACAATTATACCTGGCCCGCAAGATCATTTTATATATCAATTTTTTTAATGGCCCGGTGATATGAAGTGCCAATAACACACAAACTACAAATCCCATAATGCATCGCAACAGCTGCCTTACCAAATGATAGGCTACCTGCGATCATTCCCGCGTCTACTACGTCAGATCAATCAAGCGTCTCTTGATGTATGCAACCATAATTTCAAGTCAAATCTAGCCCCTAACAATGGCCAAGAGAAAAGTTGATTCTGAAAACAGAACCTTTCAAAACTGGTGGGAGGCTGAGTATATGTTTACTGACATTGCTGGTAAACCCATGTGTCTTGTTGCCAAGAAAAGATGCCAAGCATCCAGCTCTGACAGAATAACATACGAGCAAAGAAAACGGAATGCTTTGATTTGTTATTATTTTAACTTTCACTTAAAACCACAATTTTTATTTATATTTTCAGGGTTTTTTTTGTAGCATATTCATATTTTGAATTTGCATAATTTTGACAGGAGATATTTTTATGGAGAGCAAAATTTTTAAAGTTATTTTAGTTTAAGTCTATTTATTTTGGAATAATATTGTATCCTGTCTGTTTCGATTCATATTTATGTTCAAAAAAACGTTTAGTTTTAGTCTTTTCAATAAATGTTTATCCTGTTCGACCTAAAGTGCGCTTTGAGGTTTGGCCCCCTGGGCGACTGAGTTTGACACCTCTGGCTTAGATCGTAATGTGTATCCAACCAGCAGTGTTGAAGTTACTCAAAAATGTCATCCATTACAGATAGAGGTGGAAAGTGCAAATCCAGACCAAGGTTTTGTTTCAACCAACCAGTTGAGCATAAAGAATCACAGTCACTGTTACCTGAACAGGTGGTGCCAGTCCTCTTAAACCCAGGGAGGCATTCGCATGTTGCACTTGCACCATTACCTTTGCAGTAGGAGTAGGCTGTACAGTTTGCGCAGGATTGGCTCACTAGATAGTGGACATAAAGGGGGATTGAGGGGAGTCCATTGACAAAATTGATAGAAATCCAACAGCAGCTCCTATATGAGGAAGCCCAGTGAGTTGTAATGTGTCATGTGACACTGAGCATAAACATGAGCAGGAGGAAGTTAGCAGTAATTGCCATTCTACTGTTATTCTAACTACCACAATGCAGGCTTGCAGAGGTATAAAGTGCAGCCAGGAAGTGTGTCTGGCTAGGTAATTTGAAAGCTCTTTTTCTGAGTGCCCTTCTGAACAAATGTAAAGTATTCTTATCATTGATTCTTTGTGTTGCCATACAAAAAGTCTGTAAATTATGCATTAAATTTTGATGCACACATAACTTTTTATATAAAATTGTATCAGTTTTATCTCTAATGTTTTTCTTTAACTTTCATTTAAACATCATTAGATCTGTTAAATCATTTGGATATACACATACCACAGGTAGTCGAACACTTATAGAGCAGGGCTGCTCATTCCTGCTCCTGGGGATCTACTCCCCTGCTGAGCTCAGGTGCAGCCTTACTTGTTAACATAGCTGGTTCTAATACAGAGATGCCAGTGAAGTACCTGATTATCTGTATCCCGTGTGTTAAATTAGGGCTGGGGGGGCGGGGTAGACCCTCAGGAACAGGAATGAGGAGCCCTAATGTAGAGCCTATATCTGAATGCTCTTCAAATGTCTGCTGTGTTTTTTCATTGCACTCCTTGTTTGCTATCAGAGCAGACTGCTATATATCTCCCATAAAAAACAGCTTAATTCAACCAGGACATGTTATCTTGTTCATTCTCATTGGCATGTACACCATCAAATAAACAGTGGCTAATGGGGGAAGCACTCACCTTCCTGACATTTAGATCCAGTGTATGGAGGCTGGCAGTAACACTGTCCATCTCCATTGGGACCGGAGTTGCATTGCCCTTTATTGGAACAGGTGCACTCTCCAGTGGAAGTACATGGAAACAAAACAACGCAATCACAAAAAATATTATTAGTAATTAGTAACAGCCCTGGGTTACCGTATAACAGTATGCATGCAGTTCAAAGTTGATGTGCTATCTGCCTTGCTTGTATGTTGCTTTGCAGAAGAATGTCTACCACACAAATGTGAAATGTAAATGCAAATTTACCAGAGGCACACTGGGAACCATAAACATCTTGCTTCGTACAGTGTTCGCATGCGAAGCCAGTTACTCCTTCCTGAAAGGTCATAGCCATTAAAGTAAATGAAAACTAAGTTAAGAGACAACTTTGCTTTACATAATACTCTCGATTACGGGGTACAATAATTCAACCACCTCATTACCCATCAAGTATAACCTAAAGCATCCAGGTTCATTTGTTGTGATCCACCAACCAGTACCTTGATGTACTATACTACCCTACAAAGGTAAAACACAGTAACTACACTGACAGTCACACTGACAAAAGACGCTTCAAAGTTTTTTGACTGTCCACCCATATGTTTGATAATTATAAAATATATATTTATGAAATATCTTAGATATTTTATTATGAGATGAAACAGAAGAATGGATTTTATAAAATATGCAGATGAGGTGTTTTATAGAGCAGTATAGCGATGTACTATCTATCATTTTGGGTAAAAGTCACTTACATTACAAATGCAGGTTCCATTTCCTGTCATCCCATCCATGCATGAACCAAGCCAGTTACACATCCTACCGGAAATGCTAGGACACGCTGGGGAGAAAAACAGGATGCACGTTAGCCCTGGCTGGTAAAGTTACAGTTTGAACGAGGATGACCAAATCAGAGAAATGTAGCAGTACTCACGGAGACAGAGAGGACCCCAAAAGTTGGGACAGCATTTGCGGACCATGACCTGGGCCTCGCAGGAGTGTCGGCAACCAATTGGGAAAACCAACCCATCGCCAATTTCAACACCATAACTGAAAGGATAGCAAAAGGAGAAGGGCAGGTTTGTAGTCACAAGGTAAAAACTGGACATGAACTCTGAATCTAGGTCTTCTTGCTGAAACATACTACATTCATGAAAAAGTGATGATTAGAGAACAGGGTCAGACAGTTTCCCTGTAGTGATTGAGGTTAAGGGCCTTGCTCAAGGGCCCAGCAGAACCAACCATCTTCCGATCACACGTCCAGAGTCCCAACCCACAGAGCTGCATGATGCCCAAATCACACGCATGTCATGCACAGTAATGCTTGGTCATCAAGTTAATATCTTGTGGCAACGTATTCTGTCACAAAAAAATGCTACACTGTGTAAAAAAAATAGTTCTGGCAAAGTAAGTGTCAGTAAATACTACTAGCACATCAGGGCCCAATCAGACAGAGATAGCCTTTCCGAGGTGGACATTTCTAACAATGTACCTGCAGCCTTTGATTCCCATGTCCATGGTGATCTTTCTGGAGCCACTGGGGCAAAGCATGCTGGGAGATGCAGCACAGGAAGTGCACTGTGTATAAAAACGCTTAGTGCTCAGCTCATCACAGCGGTTGGCAGCCGTCTGGAAGAGAGAATGAGAGAGAAGTGTTGGGTTACGACACTGACTTTCACGTCCATTGTGGGTAGAATTGGTTTCACTACACTTCTTGGCACTGAAAGATTGTTATTCCAAATGACATGCTGCAGTTTTTATTTCCTGTTTTTATATTATTGGTTTTTGAATAGATAGATAGATAGATAGATAGATAGATAGATAGATAGATAGATAGATAGATAGATAGATAGATAGATAGATAGACTTTGTTAATCCCTGATGAGTAATTAAGGATAGAAAATAATACAAAATATAAACAATATATGCATTACAATATTACAATAAGGATTTCTGTGATTAAACAGCATGATTTGATACTCATTCCATATTGTATAAAAAGTTGGCTGCCTAAAGATGGATGAGACAAAATAGCCAAAAGAAAAATGAAAAAAATATTCCCTTTGTTTTTCTGCAAAACACCGTGATTTTTAATCAAACCATAATTAAAAGGGAGAGAAAATCAGACACAATCAGAACAAAAACATAAGCCAGATGTAATATTTTTAATATTAATACAGCTGTGAAACACACTGTTTAAATGGTAATCTTTAAAAAGATTATCCACCCACCCATCCATCCATCCATCTGTCATGCACAGGGTTGCAGGGTACTGTACCTCATTCTACATAAAATTTACATTTTACCTCAGATTCTCATGCTTCAATTGCATTTTGCCACCGTGACCATTGTCTCCTGCTTGATGTGAATTAAGGAACCAGTTGATTCAATTGATTCTCTTCATGAAGAAGGATTTCAAGTGATTCCAACATTATACTATCAAAAATGTATGATTCAGAATTTTCTTTACACTTACCTTCTGGAGCTGAGCAGAACGGGTCACCATCAATCCCAGAATGATGAAGCAGAACATTTCTTTCTTATCTTGTCAGCATGCAGTTTGTTTTCCATACAGTTTGGGCAACAGACAGAGTGTGGAGAAGTGGAACCACTCCCTAAGAAACCCTTTAGGCTAGAGTCAGAGACCTTGTAGTCCAAAATGTTGAAAGATGTCTTTTCAGTCTAACTGTGCATTGCTTAGATTGTCCGGTGCTACGTCTGGTAGATGAGTCGCACTGTACATGTGATGACTTTCTGTGAATTGCAGGAGGAGATTTATGGGGAAATGTTGCAGGTTTCCTCTTCTGTAACATCTCTGTGACAGACCGGATATCCTTCCAAGTCAAATAGTTGGAACAACTTGGCACAGGGTATCAACAGGACATACGAGATGTCAGCTATTTGTTACCCAGAAATAAAACTTCATTTTCTTTGCACAGTGGGTCAAGGCTTTCACTTTGTATTCTAATTTTCCCATTTCCCATGTGTTTTCTTATATGTCTAAATAATTAAACCCTCTAGACAATTATTTAAGTGAATGAAAATAATGGCTCTACCACAAAGTGAAGTAACCAAAAATTTCCAGGGTTTGTATTATGTTTATAGTGTTTATATAATTTATATAATGTTGTATTTATCTATACAAATTTAGTGTCAAAGAGGAAAGTGATATAAATTTGCTCTTCATTAGCATCAATGTTCTCTATTCATATTTGACAAAATTATTTAACATAGGGTTTAATGTAATATCATTTACATTTGCATTTATTCATTCAAGCTAATGAATTAAGAACACTAACAAACAAGGCTGTCTTAGCCTCCACTGTGCCTCAGACTGCAAAACTGCTCCATCATCAGTCCTGAGGTTTCCATAGCCAAAGTTCACTTCCTCGTGTTTATCTTACCAGCTCAATGTATTATTTGGATGATTAAGGAAGCGACCTAAGCTCTTAATGTCAATGGACCAATTCCGATGGCTGAGCTTGCATTGTGGTAATTAGGTGTTAAATACAGGCCTCCTGTAATGTTAAAATTAGCCATTGTTTCCACTTTTATACACTGCTAATGCTACGTGTGATTCCTCGATTCAAGAAAAGAGAGGTAACAGATTTTGTGTCAAACAGCATTTAAATAAAAAAGGAGTAATTAAAATGCAACTGAGAGGGAAAAAAAAGTTTAAGAATTATGTGCAGATTTTTGCATGAATGGCTAAAACTAATTAGATATTCAAGTCATAACAATGACTAGGAGTGGGAGTCATTCAAAGGTCAATGAAACAAGTGACAAGGACCCCTAAGGAGACAGTAAAGCAACTTCAGGCGTTTCTTAAAATACCCCGATAACATCTGAATTCATGTTTCAACCATAAGAAAAACACTGAACACGACCAGTGTTCATGCTAACTTACCGTAGAGGAAACCAGTTTTCCCAAATATCACTTCTACCCTTCTTGTGTTTGCTAAAAGTCACCTGGATGCTCCATATCACAGCTGGACCAATGTTCTGCGGAGAGGTGAAAAGACTGATTTTTTTTTTCTTTTTTGGAGAAAACAAAACATTGACCATCATGACTCAGACCTCATTGCACCCGTGATAGTGGTATAGGACTGCTTTGCTGCCTTATTGACCTTGGGTGACTCCATCAATAAAGGGCTAATGGATTCTACAGAAGAAGGCATCTGTCTGTGATGTAAAACTCAAAATAAGTTGTGCCATGCAACATGATCCCAAATGCAGAAGTAAACAGCAGGTTTCTGTTCTTCAAACAGAAGAAATTCCATATTATAGACCAGCCAGGTCACAGTCTGGAGTTTCATCCCATTCAAATGTTATGGTGTGATCTGAAGCAAGCAAAACATACATTAAGTGAAACTATTTCTTATAGAGTAATGGGTCAAAATACCTCCTAATTGCTGTGGAGGTCTGAACAGCATATGCAGAAAATAGTTGGTTGAGGTTATTGCCAATAAAGAAGGTTCCAGAAGTATAAGGGCTCACATATTTTTTCATTACTGACCTTGGCTGTTCAAACAAATTGTTCAAAAAAGCACTGTGAAATGTTTTTGTTAAGACTTCATTTTATGACTTAGATGAAGATTTTCATGTAAGCTATTCATGAAGAAATCTGGACTGTTCCCAAAGGTTCACAATCTATTTTTCCAGCTGTATAAAACCATAGTACTAATCAATTCAATTCAATACAATACATTTCATTTTTATATAGCGCCTTTCACAAGTCCTTCCAAGGCGTTTTAGATTCAAGAGGGATTTATTGTCAATACAGTAATATACACAGTATACAGTGTATCGAAATGCTGTTTCACCCAGCCCTCCCCATGGTGCGTAGAATATAAAATATAGATAAATATAAACAGAGATTGCACATTTAAATACCTATGAGAGCTATAAAAATTTCTGTACACACTTAAATACCTATAAAAACTATAAAAATCTCTGTACATTAAACAGGGACAGCAGGAGGACATAACAAGACGTTTCAAAAGTGACAATATGTGTGCATTATAGTTTCCAGGATATTGTAAGACAAAACAAAATAGGACAAGACAAAAATGCGCAAAATGTCAGATGTACAAAGTAAGCATGAGCAAATTTAGCAGGAGGTCCATATTTGTGAAAATTGTGCATACATGTGCAATGTCCAAGAATTGTTCAAAAAGTAGCATTTTCTGAGATTTAGCATTTGTGTGATTTTTATCAGTTCTTTGGTGGTGGCAGTGAGTTTTGAGCTCTGACTGCTTGTGGGAAGAAGTGCCTGCAGTGTCTGGTAGTTAGTTACATGGATGTGTTGTGATGCATTACAACATCATAAATTAAGTAAAGAAAGCCAGATGACAACGGAGGAGAGGAAGCAAAAACTCCCAAGGAGAAAAAAAAACTCTGGGGGTCCAAGGTCAACTGGCTGCCCAACCCCCATGGGCAAACTAACATTACTGAAACATTACTGAAACAGAAAAGAGCGCACTTGCATGCTAAAAGTAAGGTGTAAGCTGTGACTAAGGATCAAAACAAAGTCCATCAATGAGTCCATAATGGCATAATCCATGCTGGCCTGTGTATGGTGGCAGACTGAAGGCTGCACCCACAATGATTCAGTTCGTAGATCCCATTTGCGATGTCACCTCTCCATGGGATTGAACCAGGACTCCAGTTCAGATGGTGACCACCCTGGGCACCACCCAGACATGTGGGAAGGCAGAGCGCATGGATGGTCAGAACATGCATTAACACATTAATGACAAACATAGTAGATAAAAAATGGCATGTACAGCAGCACCAGCAGCCATAGTTACGGTGTGTTATGTGTTAGGTTGTGGGTAATAAGCTAAGAACTGAATCGGTATCCCAAACATAAGCTGGTAAACCATTCCACAATATTGGAGCCCTGTAGCAGAATGCTTTACTGCCAACTGTCACTTTACTTATATATGGAATGACAAGGAAACCTGCATTCTGAGATCTGAGCGGACTATGCGGCTTGTAAACTTGAAGTAATTCAGTGAGGTAGGTAGGAGCTAGACCTTTAAGTGCTTTATATGCAAGTAGGGGATAGATTTGTGTGTGGACGGTATGGACATGTCCCTACCAATATTGTAGGAGTACCGTGCGTGTTGGGGGGGCGCGGGAGGTTCTGGGCTGACTTGTACCCTACCAGTGTTAAAATCAAACCTGTACCCTCTCTACTAATAACATAACCAATCATTGGTGGCTTTTACCAGCATTGAAACCGAGGCCCACTACAGTTTTTTCTTTTTTTTTAACAAGATGCAGTCAGGTTACTTTCATGCCAAATTTCAGACAATTCCAAAGGGTTCGTAGTTCATTTACTGCAGTTTTTACACATCCAATCACCTTCCAACCAGTTATGGCCAGAAAACACTGAGGGTCAGATGTCAGAGCATTAATGTAATATCCATCCATTGTCCTGCCACTTATCACGGTCAATTTTTTTTGACAAACCAAAAATAATCATTAGTTACTATACACCTTTCAAAAAAAAAATGTCTACCAACCAAATGTATTTTTAGACTTTTATGTTATGTCATAGGCATTAGCCAGATCTCAACAGGTGTCGCAAGCGTATTGTCGAGGTGAGCTGGTTTCAAAAATTTGGAAAAAGTAAAATAAAGAGAAAGTTTCTCAAAAGCAAACAGACAAGTGGACATGACTTTAACTCTTCCCACCTTCTTTGGGTTAGAGTTGGGATTAGGGATGTGCAACATGTGATCTAAGTATTACAATGAAAAAACAACGTGATGTACCTACAGGGGTTGGACAATGAAATTGACACACTGGCCAATATAGTGTTTGAGGTGTCACACTTATATATGTGGCCAATCTTCACTGATTCCACATTCCATCAGTATGAGCAGAATGTGAAGGTAGAATTAGCAGCGCAATAGCACAGCTGTACATAAAGTATTCCAATCCACAAAACATAATGGGAGACAGAGTTCAAAAGCCGACAGATTGTTGGTGTGCATCTGTGACCAGGACAGCAAGTCTTTGTGGTGAATTGAGAGCCATGGCATCCAGGGAAATGTCGGCGTACCACCACGATGGAAGGTCCACATCCAACAGGAGTAGCTGTGAATGCAAGAGGAAGCTGTCTGAAAGGGATGTCAGGGCACTAACCTGGATTAAACATTAAACCACAGCTGTCCAACTCACTGCAGAATTAAATGTGCACCTCTTTACACCAAAACTGTTCCTTGGGAGCTCCACAAGGTCAATGTTCATGGTCGGGCTGCTATAGCCAAACCTTTGGTCAGTCTTGTCAGTGTTAAACGTCAGTTTAAACAGCACAAATATTGGGCTTTGGACAATGATAAACATGTATTGTTCTCTGATGAGTCCACTTTTGTCTTTTCCACATCCAGGAGAGTTACAGTACAGATATATACAGATATAAGTCCCAAAGAGTCTTACCACCTGTACTGTTGCATACCCAGAGTGCAGCACGGGGGTGAAACAGTGATGGTGTGACTGTAATATCACGGCTTTCCACAGGCCCACTACTTATTCTAGATGGACGCATTACTCAGTATGTGAATATGCACAGCTAAGTCGAGCTACGGTTATAGCTTGACTACGTCATTTAATCGAACTACTGTCTTTGTCCTGGTGTACATGCACGGGAAGAGAATCAATTTATTGACTGAAGATTGTCTGCTGTGATTGGTGGTGACATGAATCCTTTCAGCTTGTTGTTATTGGACTTTTTCCAATTGACCTATTACGATATAGACATAATAATAATAATAATAATAATAATAATAATAATAATAATGTATGGACAAATGAAGTGACAAGCTTTAATTGTGATCTGGTTGGAAGAACAGATACAACAAGATCAGAACAGCATAAAAATTAAGTATTTTGCATAACATACTATGACAGCACGCTACTGGAAATTTTTCAAAAAATGCAATGTGTAATAAATATTAGGGTATTTATGAAACATTAAAAGGAGTGAATCATGAAAAGGGGCGACATGGTGGTGCAGTGGTTAGCACTGTTGCCTCACACTTCTGGGACCTGGGTTTGAGTCTCTGCCTAGGTTACATGTGTGTGGAGTTTGCATGTTCTCCCCGTGTCGTCGTGGGGTTTCCTCTGGGCACTCCGGTTTCCCCCCACAGTCCAAAGACATGCTGAGGCTAATTGGAGTCACTAAATTGCCCGTAGGTGTGCATGTGTGAGTGAATGGTGTGTGAGTGTGCCCTGCGATGGGCTGGCCCCCTGTCCAGGGTTGTTCCCTGCCTCATGCCCATTGCTTCCGGGATAGGCTCTGGACCCCCCGCGACCCAATAGGAAAAAGCGGGTTGGAAAATGAATGAATCTTGAAAAGGAATAATCATTAAAATTGCAAAACTTGCAAAGTTTTTTTCGAGTGACAGAGTAAAAATGTTTTAGCGAAATGTAAACTTCCCGCTGTATAATATCCATGGCAAACTGAAGGTTTATAGTGATGTAAGAATTGGATGTGCATAACGTGCGTAATATCGCACATCGTCCAGTCCGACTACAGCCATTCTTCAAATTCAATACAAAACACCCTGCCTTGCTTTAGGATGGTGATTGGTGCCGGTACCAGTTTTTACTCCAGTGGAAAACCTGCACCTTGAAGTATCGTATTTTGGTACCTGGTGCAGTGGGAAACCGGCCTTTAGATGAGTGGTGAATTGGATGCGGTACATTTTGTACATGCTATACATTGTACTTTTTTTTTTCCTTTACAAATGAGACGCATGCTATTCCTTTATGGTAATGCATCAATACACACAGCAAGACTGGTGACAGAGTGATCTGACGAACATGAAAGTGAAGCTGAACATCTCCCATGACCTGAGTATTATTGAGCCACTTTGGGGTGTTTTGGAGGAGTCAGGAAACGTTTTCCTCCACCAGCATCACGTACTGACCTATCACTGCTATGCAAGAATGGCTCAAATCCCTCTGTGTAGGACCTGCATCTGTCATTCCCAAGACAAATTGATGTTGTATTGGCCACAAAAGGAAGCCCAACGCCACACTAATAAAATGTTGTAGTCTAAAATCAAGTGCTTCAGTTTCATTGTATAGCCCTTCTATTTTCTGTGTATACAGGCAGATAAGAGATAATGGGCATGAAATGCTAACAGCCAGCATCCCTGGCTGCTAAACTTTCACCACACATATTTAACACTGCTGGCCTTATTGGAGATCGCCCATCTATTAAAAACACAGTACTAGTAGACCCAAACCTGTTTTCTAACTTGAATGTTGCAATGAAGAACAAAGGGTTTAACAGCATTAGTCCTGCTAACGAGAGAGAGCAATAGTGTCACGCGCAACACGCCCCGTAACAGTAAAGGAGAGGCACATACATTGCTTCATTTTTGTCCATTTTGCATAACTCAGCAATTTCTACAATAATTCATAATAATCAGCTATGACCAGGCATCTGTTCCTAGCAAAACAACTCATTTCCTGAACAGTGCAAAAAATGGTTATAATTTTCCGAAATCAGCACATTCTTAACAATTTGTCCAAGCTTACTTCCCATACATGCTAACTTTGAAAGTACCGATGAAATCAGTGGCAAGTCCCCGCCATGGGGAGAGGAAGAGAAAAAACACATTTAAATTCTCGCCATACAAGTACAGGCAATAGTTTTAAAAGCTGAAGTGATAAAATCCTCATGAGTGGGGAACGGCAGAGGCATCCTTCATGAAGAGCTTATGGGTTCATGGGGGTCAGTTAGCAGGCAAACAGGAAACAAAGGAGAAAGCCAACAATACCTTCAGTTTGTCTCCATTTCATAAGTGGGTCAGAAGGGTCATCCTGTTTTTCCTTTATTCACTGGGAAATAGTCACATAGGAGAGGGAGATACCTACCATCTACCGCAGGCATGAAGGAAAATTACTATATTAAAAAACATTTATCTAAACAAGACCAGAAGGTGGTCAAGGGGATGCAGGCATTCAAGAGGATCTGGCCAACTGTCTGCGCTCATTAGCACGAACCACTTTCAATCCAGTTAAATGAGGAAACTGAACACAGTAAGATCCTCTCCAGCATCCAGTGTCTGGCTACACACAGAACGCCCAGCCACTGACTAAGCTATGTCGAAATGTATGGGGAGGCTGGAGAGTGAGACCACACCACACAAGTTTCTGTTCAGTGGAACTTAGTCGCCGTAAACTCAAATAGCTGGTCCTTCAAGATCACAGGCAGACACACATAAAACGACCAGTCAGTCACAAACACTGAAGTCAACATTTCCAGTGAATAAAAGAGCTTCTTTCTTATGAAAGTGCTAAATTATTGAACAGAAGGAGACTGGTGTCTTCACGCCCAATGACATGCTCAGTAAAAGAGGACACACAGACAATGAAACCACAAACACTTAAGCCAAATGTTTAATGATTTTTTTTATTTCAGGTGAATTTACTGTTGGCCCACAAAAGGACCAGCAAGCCCATTCTTCCACACAGAATATACAAGTCGCCAATAATTTAATAATCATCAGAAAATTCCTAATATTCATAATCTGAAACTGACCACAAACCTGTCACACTGTGCTGTGCAATGGATGATAAAAATGTTTTGTGAAAAAGTTGAAAATGTTTAACCTGCACTGTACAGGAATTGTGTAAATTGAAGTCAGCAGACTGGAAAACCATCATTCAACACAAAATGCCATGTTGTTGAACAGGAAGATAAAATAAGAACAGTGAGTGGGCAAGAAAATTTTCATTAAAGGTAAACATTTTAAAAATAAAAAGCCAAAACGCATCACTACTTAATTTCCCACTGCAGATGATGCAGATATAAAAACACTAGCAAAACAGTGTGGGAACACCGGCCAGCTCTTAATGGGGCACAAAGGTTAGCTTATTTTTTGCGGTCTGCCTCAGACAGGAAACCAAGATGCATTTTAATCTCCACCAAGCTTAGCGAGTGATACAAGGTTATCTAGAAGGTCCAGCCCAGTAAGGTACAAATGATGAAACAGTACATTTTTAAATAAATTACTTAGAAAACCTGAAATTCAAACCATTAAATATCTGAGACACACAGTCAGTTTGACCATTTAACAAATATACTCTGCACCTTCAATCTTATTCACCCAATGAAGCATGCATGCACACAGAGCGGTTTGGGGACACAGAACTATGCTGTACCACCAGGGGGCTCTATGCAACTACATGCCCATATTTACGAGTTGTTCTATAGCCCAGTGTTTCCCAAGTCGGTCCTCGGGGACCTGTAGACAGTCCACGTTTTAGCTCCAGGAACAGGGAGGGAGCAAAAACGCGGACGGTCCGGCAGAGAGCTGAGAAGGTACAAAAATGTGGGTCCCTGAGGACCAGGTTGGGAAACGCTGCTATAACCCATAAAGTGAAGCACCTTGTGTTCCAGAAGGTCCCTTAACCAGGATTTCCCAAAACGAAAATAGCAATTGCCAAGACAACCCATAACCTCCTACGAACAGAAGAACTGCACTCTGTTTTTGGCATTGAGCCTCCTGTCCTCGCTGTGAGGAGAAGCAGCCAGATTACTGGATAGTCTATATCTCTGAAGCAAGATGTGCAGCAACCCAGGTTATAGAAAGCTTCTTCAGACAGGGTGAAACACCAGTGTGCAATCTTTGTCGTCAAGGAAGAGTTCTGGCAACCCCTGCTTTGGCTCGGACTGCATGCTCTTCACGTAGTTACTGACAATTTGAGAGTCCAGTTTGTAGATGTGAGGGATGCTCTCGTATGGCTTCGGGTCCAAGTCTACGATTGACACAGCGCATCTAAACTTGGGCTTTGAGTGTGGAATCTCCAGAGTTGATCCGAGGCTGAAAGATAATCCAGAATACTCAAGGTCAAATGCAAGGGTACAGAGAGTTGATATACAGTGTTTTAGAATAGTCTCCTACAGTGGATATAAAACTGTGTACACACCTCTGTTAAAATGGCAGGTCTTTGTGATTTAAAAGACCACAAGAAATCATTTCAAAACTTTTTCCACCTTTAATGTGACCTATAACCTGTACAATTCAAAAATCTGTTGGGGGAATATATAAAAACATAAAAATGTACAATAAGCTGGTTGCATAAAATGCGCACACCCTTAAACTAATACTTTCTTGAAGCACCTTTTGATTTAATTACAGAATTCAGTCTTGCTGGGTACACACCTGCCATCAATTGAAGTGACTGATTAATCCCAAATAAAGTTTTGCTGTCCTAGTAGGATTTTCCTCACAATTACTCAGTTGCATCCTACAGCAAACGCTATGATTGGCAGAGAGCTTACGAAGTATCAAAGGGATCTTATTGTTGAAAGGTATCAGTCAGGAGAAGGCTACAAAAAAATTCCACGGCATTAGATATACCATGGAATATTGAAGACAGTCATTAAGTAGTAGAGAAATTATGATCTGATGAAACCAAGGTTGAACTTTTTGGCCACTATTCCATAAAGAATGTTTGGCGCAAAAACAACACTGTGCATCACCAAAAGAACACCAACTTCACAGTGAAGCATGGTGGTGGCAGCATCATGCTTTGGGGCCATTTTTCATTAGCTGGAACTGGGGCTTTAGTCAAGGTGGAGGGAATTACCAGTCAACTTTGGCCCAAAACCTTTAGGTGCCTGCTAGAAAGCTGACGATGAAGAGGAATTTCATCATTCAGCAAGACAATGACCCCAAGCATACATCCAAATCAACAAAAGAATGGCTTCACCAGAAGAAAATTAAAGTTATAATATAGGAGGACAGCACGATTTTGGAAAAATACGAAATATCGCGATGTGATTTTCTTGTAATAAATACTGGTGCATTTATATAAATTTCTCACAAACTCATCTTAAAATGGCAAGAATTAAAATGATTTTTGTCTGAGAGCACATGCAATGCTCATGTAAATGCAGTGGAGGTAAACTTTAAACTGATTTTTAAGCACATACTAGATAATCTTGAAAAAGAATAATTACAATTGCAAAGCTTGCAAGTTTTTTTTCCCTCACTATGACAGTAAAAATGTTTTAGCAAAAAGTCCCTGCACTATAATATCCATACAATATGAAGGTATGAAAATGCCTGATCTATATCTAGATGACTAGTGATGTAAGAATTGCATGTGCATAACATGCAATGTTAGTATTAATGTTGTACAGTCCAGCTGTATATACTACAGCCATTTTCAAATTCAGTAAAAAAAAAAAAAACCCGCCTCATGTTGTGATGTCATTCAGTGTCAGTACCAGTTTTTACGTCATTGGAAAGCCAACACCTTGAAGTACCGTATATTTGATTCTTTCTTGAAATACCAAAAGTACGGTACCTGGTGCAGTAGAAAAGTACCCTCAGTGAATTCAAGCATGGTACTTTACATGGTCTGCCACGTTTGCAATAAGTGAGTTTGTGAAATTTCTTCCCTGCTAGATAATCCACGGTCTGTAAGTGGTATTACTGCAAAGTGGAAGCTTTTAAGAACAACAAAAACTCAGCCACAAAGTAGCAGACCATGTAAAGTAACAGAGGAGGGTTACAGAGTGCTGAGGTACATAATGTGTAAGTTGCCAATGCTCTGTTGACTCAGTAACTGCAGAGTTCCAAACTTCCTCTGGCATTAACCCCAGAGCTTCATGGTATGGGCTTCCATGGCCGAGCAGCTGCATGCAAACCTCATATTACCAAGTGCAATGCCAAGCGTCAGATGGAGTGGTGTAAAGCACACTGCCACTGGACTCTGGAGCAGTGGAAACATGTTCTGTGGAGTGACAAATCATACTTCTCCGTCTGGCAGTCTGATGGATGAGTCTGGGTTTGGCAGATGCCTGGAGAACGTTACCTGCCTGACTGCACTGGGCCAACTATAAAGTTTGGTGGAGGAGGGATAATGGTATGGGGTTGTTTTTCAGGGGTTGGGCTAGGCCCCTTAGTTCCAGTGAAGGGAACTCTTAATGCTTCAGCATTCCAAGACATTTTGGACAATTCTATGCTTCCAACTTTATGTTAACAGTTTGGAGAAGACCCTTTTTTGTTCCAGCATGACTCTATCCCAGTGCACAAAGCAAGGCCCATAAAGACATGATTTGCTGAGTTTAGTGTGGAAGAACTTGACTGGCCCACACAGAGCGCTGACCTCAACTCCATCAAACACTTCTGGGAAGAACTAGAACAGAGACCGCAAGCAGGCCTTCATGTCCCACATCAATGCTTGACCTCACAAATGCTCTTCTGGATAAATGGACAAAAATTCCCCACAGACAAATCTTGTGGAAAGCCTTCCCGGAAGAGTGGTAGCTGTTATAGCTGCAAAAGGGGGATCAACTCATATTCATGACTTTTGAATCTGTATCATTCATTCACTGGTTTTTCTAAATAAAACCAAAAGTAAAAAAAAAAAAAATCTTGTTTTTTCAATATTCATTTCCAAAACCAAATGACTCATGGGGGGATCCGTAGGGATCAGGTTCACCTGTGGTCCATTACACCACTGCTGTACTCACATTTCATCCCCTTCACAAGGGGTAAGCGTGATCATGATTGAGCAGTCTTTGGCTGTCATGGCGACTCTGTACTGGTGAACCTGTGGGTTGTCAAGCAGATTTAGATTTAAACAAATGAGACACTCAAGAAAAAAACAGAATTTCTAAGTGATGCACCTTCAGTGTTAAAATTGCTGGTTTGCGAGGGGTAAAAACACTGGGTACTCTGAAAATCCCAGTTGGGCCAGTGTTGTAATTCTGGTCAGGTCCTACTAACCTTCCACACGGCGTATTCGATGGAACCATCATCTTCAGATGGACAGTGTCTCATTCTCTCCAGAAACTTCTCATTGTAAGGCCCATCTATTTGCAATCTAGTCCTGAGAAGTTATGAGAAATTTGTGAGACCAGTCACTCAAACTGAGGAGACCAAATATTAAAAGATACATTTGAAGAGCCCTTTGAAATGCAGTACAATTCCGATTTAAACTTTACACTTGTCTACCCCCCAGTGGAACAAATGGCTCATTACAAGCCAGACGAGGCAATTCAAAATGCTTACAATACCCCGATAAATTCAGCTTGCAGTCCACATACCTTTCTTCAGGGCATTCCACTAGGTGCCGCTCAACACGTTTGTACAGAGGATAGAGTCCTTCAATGTCAAGGTCATCCAGTCGCTGAACTTGGAGGATTTTAGACAGGACACAGTCTTTCGGCAGGCTTTGGTGTGCTGTATAACAAAGGTAGTGGACAATCTGAAATCTGAAATACCTACTGGACATACCACTAATTCTTACTTTCAAGCTCGGCCTGTCTGAAACTCAAAGATACACAGATTCCTAAATGTACTGCCCAAGAAGCCCTAATTACCCAACAAACAGATCAAGCCCAATTACAAACCTGTGAAGGAGTTGCTGAAAATATTCACATTTACATTTTGCACTCATTAAAAAGACCCTTGTCTATGGATCCAGGTCCACTGTACCCAACCCAGGCCAACAATCAATCCCCTCTCAGATATACTATGGCATCTTCTTCCCATGACAACCATAATTTGCAACTGCGCCTGCTAAGTATTTTAGCACACAATTCTAATCATGATGTAATTTAAGTTAATGTTCATTTATTCATGAGTCTCCATTCTCCAGTCGGTAACAGCTTTGACTTGGCCTGCTTGAACTTGTGGCCATGTTTGCCTTTAACTCAATGCAAATGCTCCTTCAAACCCTGGGTCCTCACCTTTGAGACAATCCAGAAGCGGCAGGCTGGCCTGGCACTGGTCCCTGCCCACGGGAACGTAGTCCCTAGTAGGCTGTGTGGGACCTTCCGCATCCCAGCTGGTCAGCAAAGCCGTGATGATGACCTGGGTCAGCTTGTTCAGCATGGCCTTGTTGGATGGGGGATCCTGGATGAGCATGTTGGTCGGAAAGAAGTACGAGCGAAGCTGCTGCGTCAGTTTATTCAGGTCATGCTGCTGGTCGGCGTCATCCATGCCTCCATAGATAAGCTCTCCATCCTGCCGAATGTGCACACCATTGTGCTGAGTGGCAATCATCCAGAACGGCAAAGTAGCTGACGATAACCAAGTCATAGTTCCACATGAGATCTTGTGTGCGTGCACACACATAAACTTACCCTGAATATTTTTAAGTTATTTTGTGGCTCATCCAACAAGTTTCTGATTGCAAGATACATTCTCTGTGTGTTCCTTAAAATAAGCAAAACAGAAATTTCCGCTTAAAACATCAGATGCTTAATACCACAAGATAAGTATTTAAAGGGACTAGTATGACATGCAAACTCCAAACACTAAAATCTCACCCTGAGAACAGATCCAAGGGACAGTATTTGCTGAGTCTCTTCCACACACCACTGCTCACCTACAGAAGAGCACAACCATAATTTATCATAACTGTTATAGGTGTAATGTGAAATTACTGGTTACAGAGTCTCAAATTCTTTTCCATGTAAACAGGTGATATTAAGTTATCTACCAGTAAAACCTTTCTGTAAACAGCAACAGAAAAAACCCAAGGGGCTTTAAACACTAATGTTGAACTGTTGAACTATTATTGAAACATCAGCTAATCTACTGCTATGCCAACACAAATGTGTGCATGTCAGCGGTGTCAAAGGGGAATCGTACTTTTATTTTGGTTCAGCCTATCATTCGTATTTCCTAACAGGGCTGCAGTGTTTACCTTCAAGTGCTGATGCATGCAGAAGCGACACACCTTCCACTTAACCTCTTTGGTAACTTGCCTCGAAAATGGAAGAAATCCACATTTGGGCTTTAAAAAAAAACACACAACGCATTAAAAATTACTATGGAAGTGAAAACCGGCTCAGAGGAACAACCTCAGTCTCGAAAACAATCATAAGCCAGCCAGAGCTCTGACTTCCACCCTAATGGCAGTGTACCTTGATTTCTATACAAATTGGGGGTCTGTGCTCTCGATGATGGTCAGGAAACTTGGTCAGATTGGGGAGACATAAGGCCCACCCACTGAACCGGTCCATAACCTTGTCAGTGCGTGATTCTGCAAAACACAAAAAACTTTACATCAGACGTCAAGGGAATTCTAACTAACTAGCATCATGGTAAGCTTGGCCATTTCTGGTGAAATAGTTCAAATAAGCAAATAAAATAAATATTCCCCTAAACAGACTAGTTAAGCAAGGAGTACAAAACTGCTTCATGAAGTCCCAAGTGTCACGCCCCGCTCCGTTCGATCCTCCTGTGTGCCACGCCCACCTCGTTACCTCGTGTTTTTTGCCTGATTGTT
>JAODJU010000108.1:19894290-19904708 GCA_026776725.1 Gnathonemus echidnorhynchus
GTCCGCGTCCGAGTTCGTTTCCCCAGACTTGTCATTGTATTGTCATGTGCTTTGATCGTCCTGTTCCTGTCTGTACCTGTCTGCTCCCATTAAACCCCGTTTCCCCGTACTCCCGGCTTGAGTCGCCTGTTTTCCCCACTCGCTCGCCTCCGGACGTGACACCAAGGGTGGATTTTGCTCAGCCAAGTGAACGATTATCCTAACCTACTCTGCCATTTTTAGCAACTAGCACGGGCAAGAAATATTTGTCAGGTGCACTGGCTAGCACAGAAACTGAACACATTTTTGTTCCTCATTTTACTTCTGAAATCTCTCTCTCTCTCTCTCTTGGCAACAATTCACACTCTGAAAACAGAGATGGAAGAATGTATATGTAGTCTAATCAAAATATAATAAAACAAGAATGTCTGGGAACAAGGTAACTACTTAAAATGCTATATTGTACCGTTTGTGGTAAAATACTCTGACCAAACTGAACTCGATCAATTTCTTATTTGGCACTCAAAAAAAGAACAGAAAAAAAGAGACACACATTGCTCGGAACTACCTTTCTCGAACATTCTGGAAAGATACTTGTAAGCAATACCTCCAGATTCTGCCCTGTGCTTTTGTGGTTCTGAGAACACATCAGTTATAAAACTAACAAAGTACTTTTTAAGTGGTCCAAAACAGTGAAAGCTTAGTTCCTTATAACCTCAATCAAGTGTGAGAAAGGTGTTTATGAAACACTGGACTAAGCACCATGTTGCATCAATAGTTGCCTAATTGTATTATTATTATTATTATTATTATTATTATTATTTTACCTGGTCTTTCTTGTTCAACCCTCAAAGCCAGCCGCTTCACAAAGTCAAGAGGTAACTTCACAGGTTCCTGCAGAGCAACAACTCAAACTTCAGTGCAGGGAGAGGCCATGCCATAC
Organism: Gnathonemus echidnorhynchus; assembly: GCA_026776725.1. Classification (NCBI taxonomy): domain Eukaryota; kingdom Metazoa; phylum Chordata; class Actinopteri; order Osteoglossiformes; family Mormyridae; genus Gnathonemus; species Gnathonemus echidnorhynchus. The sequence goes on from JAODJU010000108.1 coordinate 19,895,213, forward strand.
CTCAGTGCTTATGTAAACCACGATTTGACAAATAGATTTTCAGCACATTTGGCCACTAGTAAACAGCAATCACCAGCAATGCTGACAGGGCTATCTTTCTTGGCAAATATCAATAATGATAGTCAGCAGTGTTTTTTAAGCTATTACCACAAACGCTCTTGTGACATGCTAAACAGGCTTACTCCGTGGTGCACATTGATCTCCCCAAGCAATGGCCTCATGATGTGGGTGCTGAAGTCCACGATATTATGAATGTCCTGCAGAGCTTGTTCTGATGTCTGAAAAGATAGAACAGCAGAAACACGCTCGTGACTCACAGTGACATCAGGAAATTTTGCCCAAGCACATGCTACACACCCCTCTTTGTCTGTCTTCATTAGTTCCCTACAGGTGTTCCCATTGCTCATGTCAACAGTGACGTCCATGGTCAGGATCATGCAATGAAGAGGAAACAAATTCATACAAAATGGCTGGCTTATCTAATACGAAAAGAAAAAAACAACAATAAAAATTTTGGAAATTAAATTACTTTTAAACAAGACAGAAGATGCTAAAAGCAATGCACAACTGAGTTTACAATGAGGAGCCTTCTGGGGTGTGTGGCAATGGTCTGGGAAAAAAAATAAAATGGTCCATCCTGCACATGAGCGCATTCAATTAAAGGGTCTGCATATGAGTACATTCTGGAAAAGGCTCCTACCTGATGCAGGTGTTCAAAGTCTTCTGTGGAGTACTTAAGAAATCGAAGGACCTGGGAGTGCTGCACATTGGGGATACAAATATTATATAAACAAACTGCACAGGGGAAAAACTGTCATCCAATCCCATTTTTACAGTATAATTATTAAATATTAACACATCCAAAACAGCTGTACAAAGATTGTTGGTTGTGTAGGTATGTCCTCTTTGGCCTCCTGCTTTTGGTAACCTAATTTACTGGAATTGTATAACATATGTCGATAATTTTTATGAATGTCTTTACACAGTGATTTCATTATCATCATTAAGCCCTTTGCTCCTCTTGGGTGCATAGGCCATTGACGAATATCTTCCACTTCACTCTATCCATGGTTTTTTGCTCGAGTTCTCCCTAGTTGAGCCCACTCTCGGACATTTCTGCCTCTACACTTCTTCTCCAACTGTTCCTGGGACGGCCTTGTTTCCTTTTCCCTTGGGGGTTCCATTTCAGGGCTTGACGGGTAATATTTGTGGCAGGTTTTCTGAGGGTGTGATCAATCCAACTCCATTTTCTCCTCCGGATTTGTAAATCTATGGGGTCTTGACTTGTTCTTTTCTACAGGTCCACATTGTTCACCTCGTCTTTCCACCAAATGTTTAGTATCCTTCTTAGGTATGTGTTGATGAATGTTTGCAGCCTGTGTGTTGTGTGTTTTGTTGTTCTCCATGTTTCAGATCTATACAGCATCACCTGTTTCACGTTGGAATTAAAGATGTGTATCTTAGTGCTTGTGGAGATGTTTTTTGAGCTCCAGATCTTTCTGAGCATGTTAAACACCACTCTAGCCTTGTTAATTCTGCTTCTGATGTCTCCAGCCGTCCCTCCAGTGGTATCCACAACACTGCCTAGGTAGGTAAAAGCTCCTACCTCCTCTAGGGCAGTGTTGTTCATGAAAATGAGGTTGCTGGTTTTGGAGTGGATCTTGATCACTTGTGTTTTTGTTGTATTGGGAGTGAGAACAAGTTTTAGCATTTTGTGTAAGTCTGTCTTCTCTTGCATTTGTGTCTCTGTGTGTGAAAGGAGAACTATATCATCCGCAAATTCCAGATCATCCAGCTGCTCCCACATTGTCCACTGAATTCCATTCTCTTCCCCTCTGTTGTTTCCCTCATGACCCAGTCAATTGCGAGGAGGAAGAGAGGAATGGTGAGAAGACATAACTGTTTAACACCCGTCAACGCTCCGGGAAAGCTGGCCTGCATGCATGACTTTACATAAGGTGCCTTCATACAAGTTCTTGATTAGGTTTATGATCTTGGTGGGGATTCCATAGTGTTCCATTAGTTGCCATAGTGCTGCCCGGTCTAAGCTGTCAAAAGCCTTCTCAAAGTCAATGAAGTTCATGTACAGGGACGTGTTCCATTCAATAGACTGTTCGATGATGATGCGTAGTGTTGCTATGTGTTCTGTGCATGAGCGATCTTTCCTGAATCTTCCTTGCTGATCCCTGAGCCTCTTGTCCACAGCTTCCTGAAGACAGTTGAGGATGACCCGATTAAAGACCTTACTGGGCACTGAAAGTAGGCTAATCCCCCGGTAGTTGTTGCACTCTTAAGTCCCCTTTCTTTGGTAGTTTCACTATGTGCCCCTCTGCCCATTCGGTGGGTGTCTTTTCATCCTCCCAAGTTCTCCCAAAGAGGCTGTAGAGCATGTCTGTAGATGTATTTATATCAATTTTAAGGGCTTCAGGTGGAATATTGTCAGGGCCAGCAGCCTTTCCTGTTTTCAGTTGTTTGCAGTTTTTATTTCTGTTTTTGTTGGTCTGTCACACTTGATCTTTAGCAGTGTCCTGGTCTTAAGAATATATGGCTTCTCTGCTGGTGGTGGTCTGTTCAAAACCTCTTGGAAGTGCTCTACCCATCTATCAAGTTGCTCTTCCGGGGTTGAAAGTAGTTGGCCATTCTTACCCATAATCGGTTTATTTTGTCCCAGACAATTTCCTCGTAATGTTATAGAGTTCTTTCATATTTCTTTGAGATGCTGCGAGTTCTGCCTCCTTAGCTAGCCTCTCTATCTGTGATCTCTTATCCCTCCTGGTGTTCTGCTGTACTTCTTTGTGGCAATGGTTGTACTCCTTTTGAGCCATCACTTTTTCAGATCTTGTTCTTGCATTGTTCACTTTTTCCTTCAGCTTTCTCCTCTGCTGGATTATGTTGAAGGTTTCTGGTGTTATCCATTCTTTGTGGTTTTGGGATCTTCTCCCCAAAGACTCCTCACATGCTGAGCTCCGAGCAGCTTTTAAATGTTCCCACTCTTCGTTTATTGTCCATCCTTCCATCTTTCAAAGCTGTATCTCCGTGTTTTTATTTGAGAGAATATCCTTAAACTGTTTTGTCCCTTGAGCATTGCTGAGGTACTCAGTGTTGTATTTCGCTCTTTAACCCTTTACTTGATGATGTCTCTTCAGCCTTAGCTTGAATTTTCCCACCAGGAGATGGTGATCTGAGGCTGCGTCTGCCCCCCGTCTTGTCCTGACATCTTCCATAGTTGTTCTGAACTTTTTATTGATACAAATGTGATTGATTTGGTTTTCCGTGACAGTCTGGTGTCCAGGTTGTTTTGTGGATTGTCTTACGGGGAAAAACACTCTCTCCTATCACCAGATTATTGTTCACACAGGTCTCAGCAAACATCTCGCCATTTTCATTCATGGTCCCCACTCCATGTTTACCCATCACTGCCTCATATCCCTCATTTCGGCCTCCAATCTTGGCGTTAAAGTCCCCCATCAGGATAATGAGGTCCCTGGCTCCAATGCTACCGAGTAGGTGGTTTAGGCTGTCATAGAACCTGCCCTTGACCTGACCATCCGTGTCACTGGTGGGTGCATAGCACTGGATTATGTGGGGTTTCACTCTCCTGTTGCTAGTTTTGAGGGCTGCTGAGATGATGCGAGAGCTGATGGGTTCCCATGCAGTTAGAGCCTTTCTGGTGTCTTTGGTCAGCATGATGGCCACTCCCTCTGTATGGTTTGCTGCCTCCTCTTCATGTCCAGAATAAATAATGGACTGGCCACTGGTCAATCTGACCTAACCCGACTACATCCATCTTGTTTCTGCCAGGTCCAGGTCTGAGAGGTTGTGGCGCTCCATTTCCTTAGCAATGGTTGCAGCCTTACCAGCCTGAAACATGGTTCTGATGTTCCATGTCCTCATGAGGATGCATTTCCTTGTTGTCAGGTGTATCGGCTTACCAGTGCCCTTGCGGGTTTGGCTGGTAAGCGTCACAGTCCCCATTGCTGGGGCACCTTCTTCAGGCAGGTGTATGATTTGGTTTTTATTCGTCAATGTTTCTGTAACTGGAACGTTTTTTTACAGGATGGGGTAGTTAACCCCATGCCCAACCCCCAACCTGGAGGGCCAGGTGCTGCTTTTTATCTGGCCTCTACTCTAGAAACTTGCCCGGCATGGTTGAACCTACTGAGGGTATGAGCCCCCACCGATATGGCCTGTAGAGTCACGGAGGCACGCAAGCAACCCCACCACAACAAGGTAGCAGCACAGGGGGTTGTTTACACAGTGATACCTGCTGAAAAAAACTCTCAATTATCCCATTCATGACAGCAGAAATGGTGGAAACAATGTAAGAGTAACCTCTGACGGTTTTTAAGGAAAACTGCTGGACTTACTAGTCTGAGCCTCTGTAACTTTGGAATACTTGATGATTATTGGATGTACATGATTCAAATATTTTAAAAGTACAGTTTATAAGTTGCACCAAATTGATGTCAGGACAAGTGCTTGATGTGTGTATAAGGACACCAGAAAAACATAATGACATGTTCTCAGCATGTACTTATCAGTGAAGAGATACCCACACAGGAGGTAGTGAACATGTATAGCAATCCACACACGCAGCTCTATACCCACATGTTAACACAAAAACGGCCTAGAAAGTCAGAAACAATTGTTTGGCTTTGTTTCAGACCAGGGGCCTGTACTACGACGCGGGCTTACTGGCTTATCGGGGTAACTTGTCGGATTTAAGGTAGTCTGGGCAAAATGTAAGTGAATGAATATGAAGTCCATTTCAACTGTGGTACCTTAAATCCGACAAGTTACCCCGATAAGCCAGTAACCCCGCGTCGTAGTACAGGCCACTGGTACAGAACAAGTATAAACAAACTAATGTTAATATTTACCCTGATAAACCATAGTTTAAAAGTAAGTTTTTACTGTGATTAAAATTTCAGACCTATACAGCCACATTCCCCATAAATTTGCATCTCTAGTCAATTACTCAATTTCATACCCAACTCGGAATCTTACCCTCATGTGAATATATTGGCCAGCAATCTTTCTCTATACAAACAATTACAAAATGTTATCATATAAAAGGACTGAACTCCACTCAATACTCCTTGGAGATACTTAGCTACAAAGTACATCTATCCCTCTGTTCACAATAAGCACTAATGCAGATCAGTGAGCCTCATACACATTAAACTCAGAAGTCATACAAACATGTTACAACTGGGATTTTAAATTACTATACAGCTGACAGTATGTTTTTGAACCCAACAAAATTATCTGGATTTTGCAAATAAATGGCTCCTAAAATGTGATCTGACCTTCATCTAAATCATTACAAAGACGAGGTAATATTCTGCTTCTCCCAGTTAACATACTGGTCAGTATTCAAGGATTTGAGAATTGTATTTGCCTGCTTTACTTTTATTCCCCCAAACCATGGAACACTGGGGGTAGAGTTGCCACCCGTCCCATATATTTGTCCTGTATTTTCCCCCCGTCAGCAAATTGCATCGTCTGGGGACCCCACCCACTCAGCAATTTACGTCGCCACCCCCAACTTGTTGTACCAGTCCGAGAAGTTTTGGCATGACATAAACCAGTCTGTGGACATCAAAAGATCTGGAAACTTTAGTAGTTTAAGAAACACCCAGAACATTTTACATTATCTTTAACAGAGAAAAACTATGAAGGAAATTATTTCAAGACAAAGGATAATGACACTTTAGAGGAAGATAATTAGAGTTAGGCAATTTAAATACATTAGAAAAATGCCCCATCCAATAATTTTATGAAGATCAGGTAACCAAAGTTATGTTTAAGTGCAACATGGATGCAAAGATTTTAGAGGATTTCAGAAGATGAGTTTTGGAAGCTTAAACCTCTTCATAAAAATCAATCAAGCAGATCAATTGGAAATCGAGCTGGGTGATATGGCCTAAAAATAAATTAAATAAATAAATAAAATCTTTCACAATAAATCCGATTTTCGATTTTAATCGATTTTCCCCTCCCCTACTCAAAATCAAACTACAGATGACAAATCAATAAAACAAAACTTTTTTTTTTTTACTTTAGGGCTAAAGTGCAATCTGACAAGCCAAAAAAGATGCTTGTAAGTGAGATGGCCTAAAAAGATGCTTGTAAGTGAGATGGCCTAAAAATAAATTAAATAAATAAATAAATAAAAGACCACGCCATTGTAAACACTTTTAGAAACTTGTAAAAACTTTTAGCATGCTAATGAATCCCAGCTTTTCCACAGTTTGTATGGGCACCTTGTCTTTTGCAATATACATCGTGACAGCGTTTGTTATCGCCTTCCACCGTGCCCCATTCTTATCATACGGCACACAGTTCGAAAACGTGTCAGGGACGGTTGCTTGCTTAACTTTGGATGTTGTGCTGGTGCTGCGGCTATTTTCATTTCGCTGTGAGCTGCATTTCTCCCACTCCGCTGTGTGCTTCTGCTTTAGGTGCTGGAATAAATTTGTCATGCTGCTTCCTTTGGTTGCAACAGTTTTTAAACAAACTTTGCAACGAGGACTTGTTTGGTCTTCTCTGACGGCGCAAAACCGAACCAATTCCATATTACAGATGGAAACACCTTTCTTGGGCCCAAGCTCCAGCTTCTCCCCTGTCATTGTCATGTTGTTTATGAATCTGCTGCAGTGTTTGGCTGCGCGCGCCAATTTACCCGTGAAGAACGGTGCGTCGCATTAGTTCCGCTTTTGGCACACTCGTGTAAAATAAGTAATAAAATCGATTTTCATAAAAACACATCATCCTGAAGTGTAAATTCAAATTAATCGATAAAATCGATGTATATCGCCAACCTATAATTGGAAATGGGAGAAATTCAGCGATGTTGCCAACTCTGGGTATCCTACAAAATAATAATAAAAAAAAAATCCTTAAACAGGTAACAAAAATGTCTATGGTACAGCCATGGATCTATGGATCTGCAGGCATCTCATACACATCAGTGTTTGTGAATCTCCCAGAATCAACAGTTGTTTATGGGATGTCACTGCAGAGGCAACCACTGCTCTCCCAAAAAACATTGTTGCCCATTTTCAAAGGACAGCGATAAAGTACTATGGTAACAATTTTTGTTGAATTTTTTGATAAATTTCTATAGATTTTACTGAAAAAACACTGCATACCAACAACAAAATTCCCATCTCTGAAGCATGGTTGAGGGAGTTTGATGTGGTGGGGCTGCTTTGCTGTGTCACTCTGAACGGCTTGCAATCACAGAGGAATCAATGAATTCCAAATTGCATCAGGAAATTCTACAGCAGAATGTCAGGATTTCTGTTAGTTCATGAAAACTCAAATGTGGGGTCATGCAATTGAACAAAAATCCAAAACACAAGGATGGATTAACAGAGCGACTCAAACAGAAGACATTTTGCATTTTAGAATCAATATTCTATCCACATTCCTAATGAAATTCCGTGGCATGATTTGAAGAAAGCCATTCAAGCAAACCATCCTAAAAATATACATGGGTTGAAAGTTTTTCATAGAAATGGGCCATAATATGCCACAACCACTGCAAAGGTTAGATTCACATCTTGTTTGAGACCTTGTTTGGTTGATGTTTCTGTTAAATAGACATTATTTAAAGCACTTGCTCAATGAAGATAATGTCAAATGTTTGTGTGATAAGACCATCATTATTGTGATGCAGATGAAGATCAGATCACAGTTTCAAAACCACTGATGCAGAAATCTGAAGAATTTCCATGGGTTCGCAAACTTTTTCTCTGCTGTACTTCTTCACATGACCCTGGCGAATATCATCTACAATCGGTCTGTCAGACACATGAGACCTCCTCAGCTAACCACTGTGCTCAACAGCACTTGTCTACAAAAACAGATGTTTCCTCATGCACACTTCCTCTTGCATGGAAGTGGTTAGGTGTTTCTGAACAATGCCCCCTCAGGTCGCAATGATACATAGCGCAAACCAGCTCAAACTAACCATGCCTATGGCTGTATGACAGCCAAAGAATTTCAGCTGTGTCACAAAGGTTAAACAGGGAGTCTCCTTCAACAGTCCCTGGCCAAGTGATATAATGAAGAAAACATGCAAAATCCACACAATGTGGAGGTTCTTAGAGAGACTTGAGATTTGACCATCCCTGGTATGAAGCAACACTACAATGCAATACTATATGGGATAAAATATACACACACACGTATATATACATATATATATTTATATTGTCTGCATATATATATATATATACATACACACACACACACACACACACACACCAATGAGTCCAATAACTTTCTCCAGATTATTCAAAACTTGAAGAAAGTTTGGCTAACACGATATCCAGCGAGCTACCTCCTTTTGCAGCTATTAAACAAAACCTTAAAAACCGTCAGAGGTTAGTGTTACAGTGTCAATTCCGCCTTCACTTTCGATTAAACTACTCTATGCTACACAGTAACCAGACCATACGTATATGAGAGAATCTGTGGCATGTTACAACGATAGCTAAAGTTAACCGCATAAACTTTTTGGATTAAAAAAAACTCTTCAGACCCGTTTTAACCACTTTAAATCCTGTCATAACGGCTAAGCTATCTATTCTGTACAAACATGAAGGCGTATCTTTTATGACTGTACTACATTTGGCAACACACACTTCCAGTTAAGGTAACCCGGTAAATCACAACGTGACCATAAAACCTGTCCGAAAGTAGCGCTTTCACACCTTCCACGGGAATTTCGATATTCAATTTTAAAACATGGCTCTTTGAATTGAACTGTCAGGTGACTAGTATATTTAACCCCAGTGTCAGTTTTGCCCAGTGGTTCCGTAAATTAATATACTTGCATTCTACAGTCAAGGAACAGTAGTTAGCTTGATAGTTAGCTAAGCGACTCACCTGAATATGAGAAACTACTATGCTCTTGTTTCCTTCGCCGTGGTATTTCCAACCGTTTTCATCCATTTTGTCCAATTCCATAACAAATACCGCCAAGGACCCTTATAAATTAATATCAGAATCGCTTCAGCTCAATGAATCACCTCAAAATTAGTCCGACCAAGTAAAAACAGCACTCCTTCCACACACACAAACCGGTTACCACTGCCTCATTCGCCTGTAACCCATTCCATATTGAAAGGATGTCCCACCCATCACCTAATTTCCTATTGGCTTGTTGTATGCATTGACGATTTCGATTGGCTAGTAATTGACTAAGAATCAGACGGCTTGTATTTATACGCGTAAATGAACTTCCCGAATGTACGGAGAAGTTGTGACTGGTATTATTATTTATTTTATTTTTTTTTTTTTGCTTTTTTCAACAGTATATAAACAATGTAAAAAACATAACCATACAAATTACATTTTAAAGAAAGAGGGGTACATATTCTTTCTCATTTACAAAAGATTCTTCAGGGCCTTAGGCCACTTAAAATTAATAAATTGTTTTACATGACTCAAACTTCTAAAATATTGGTGAGTCGGGGATTTTATA
>JAODJU010000108.1:19972539-19996613 GCA_026776725.1 Gnathonemus echidnorhynchus
TGGTGGGTTGTAAGGTCTGGTGCACCACCTGTATTCCCTCTGTTTTTGTCTGAGGCTGATGTTGAGCACATGGAACATGATCATCACAGTTGCCAGAAAAGTTTCAAAACATCCAAAACCTAGTTGTACATGTTTTATAACATCTAAACATTATAACTGATGATGCAAAATTTCTGCCACTTACCTATTCACAGCTTGACAGGTGAATACTTGCAGCATGTACAGCAACAACCTCAAAATGCGTTGAGGGCCATATTTATTGTGGAAAAAAATCTGGTTAATTCAGTCAGTAATCATTATATGTCACTGTTACTGGGTCGTATGTGGTACAATTGGCTGTAAAGCAAAAAAGAATTCTTAACTTTGATGAGTGGGTTGAATGTAAGGCAGAAATAAAAGGAAGGGTTGTATATGACCCTGTGGGTTCCCCAGGGATAATGTACTGGGGCGGCACGGTATTATTTTGTTATAATAATTATTGGGGTATTTATAAAGCAAAACGGAGTTCAACATACATTTCTCACAAACCCGTCCAGGAGTGATTTAAACAGCAAGAATGAAAATGATTATGATTGTCTCAGAGAACGCATGCAACGCTTATGCAAAAGCAGTTAAACTTCAGACTGATTTTAAAACCTTTCTTAGATAATCTGTAAAAAGGAATAATAAAAAATAAAAAATGTTTTAACGCAACAAACTCTCTTTGCTATAATGTCTGTACAGAATTGAAAGTAAGAAAAGGCCTGATCTTAATCTAGCTGACTAGCGATGTAAGAATTGCATGTGCATAGCATGTGATGTTGGTATTAATATTGTACACCATCCAGCTGTTTAATATACTATAGCCTTTTTTTGAATTCAGTACAAAATACCCTGCCCTGCATTGTGATGTTATTCAGTGCTGGTACCAGTTTTTACACCAGGGGAAAACACATTCTTTAAGTACCAAAAGTACGGTACTTGGTGCGGTGGAAAAGTACCTTTAGAATGAGTTAACGGCAGAAGTACCGATAGTGGCACCGTTTCTCCAGGAGCTTATCGATAGTATCGGTATCGGCCAGTCCCGAACCAGTACCAATTCAGTACCGGTTCTCAATACCCATCCCTAGTGGCGGTGCCAGTTCCTGACCAGCCTGGTAAAATGATTTGCGAGTGGGAGCTCCAAGCAGCACGCTGGGAGATCAGCAGATGTATATTCTAATACATGCGTCTTAGAACCACCCAAAGGAGTAACAAAAAATGAGTAAATGATTTAATCTGCAAATGTACATTATAAGCATATTTAGACGTTTCTTGGTTTGTTTCTTCTTGTCCTGTCTGTGACACACTGTGCTTTCCTGGGAATTTTAAATGTATATTATGTGTATATGAATATATTTACATCTAAATCTAGATAATTTATATCAATTCTATCAATTAAAAGGCATCACAACTAGTCATAACAGAATGTAGATCTGTGTAAGCGACCATTAGTAAATATTTCAGTTTTTTTGTTTGAAGATTATCATGTCTTGATCTGAGTATCCTTCACAGTTTTTTAGACCCTCTATTTCACTGCTGTGTATGGGCAGATTCCATTGAGTCATGTAAGAATTATCATTTTGAAAAGGGGGATCTTTTTGTATGTGTTTGCGTGTGCCTGTGTGCGATTGTGCAGGAGGTTCGAAATGGAGAGGGATCCCAGCCAGGCCAGGTTCTGTGCCGAGTGCAACAAGCATCACGGCGTAGAAGATGGTGACCTCTGGGCCGAGTCCAGCATGCTGGGATTGCGTATAACCTACTTCGCCTTCATAGACGGGAAGGTGTATGACATCACGGGTAATGCTCATGCCGTCTGCGAGCTTCTGCTCAGCCGCAGCAGAAAATGAATGAGACCTAATGCTCATTTGCACCACGTGTGCCTCTTCTGGTCTGACATAAAACATTTAAGATGGAGTCTCCCCCCTTCTCTTTAGAGTGGGCCGGTTGCCAGCGGATTGGAATTTCTCCCGATTCTCATCGCGTGCCCTACCACATCTCCTTCAGCTCGAAGCACGCCACTGGTGCTGCACGGCAGAAGTAACGTTACATTTTGGCCTCCAGCTGGTTTGCACAGCTGCTGGTTTTATCCATGCTGTGTTTTGTGGCGTGATCGAACTATTGCCATTATACCTCTGAAAGTGATTCTGATCTTCTCCAGGGCTTCTTCTGAGCCGCCTCCTGGACCAAGCTCTCCCGCCGACCTTTGGGACGTCTTCAGCCGCATTTTCCAGGGAACAGTTCCTAATGGCACTGCAGCCGGTGGAGGCTTTTATCCCCCCTCGCCCTCGTCCTACCAGCCCAATGGTTCAAACACCTCTTTTCCGACCTCTGCATCACAAACGGGACCCTTTGGCCCAGGGGGGCCCAGGGCTGAGGGTCCCAAGCCTTCACGAAGGAGAAAGAAAGTACGCAGGCCATTCCAGCGCTGAGCAGACTTTAACAACTGATGTTTTATGTCTTAGAAGGATTTGCCCTCCACACCTCTAGCCATTTATGAGAAGGTTCGTGGACAAGGCTACTGACTCTTAAATGGAGGAGAAGGGATAGTTTGTTCCGTTTGTTTCTTTGCATTTTTTGTTGCGAAATGGAAATGTAGCCATATGATCCTAAAGCTCGAAGGTGCAGTTGGAGGCAAAGAGCCTTTGATGCTCAGAACCATAACTTCACATTCAGAGAATGGCTGAGGGTGGTCTCAGACAGGACCTAGCAAACGAACTGTCATAAATTCCACTGATTGAAGGCCACCTGCTTCATGTAAATATGGATCGGAGGGTCCGGACTGCCTGTGCTGTTTGTGGGTTGGTCAAGTTGTGTTACGGAGGGATGCTTCAGAAGGTTTCCCTAAATAGCACCTCTGTTGCTTCCTTCCTTGTCAAATCTGACTCATGGTCCACCATGTCTGCTTCCCTATTGGTTGAGATATAGCAAATCGTTAAATGGCAATGAGGACATGTGATAACAATTGCACTTAAATTTCGTTCAGTTCTCATATTTTGAAGTTTAAATGTGTTCAATGAAAGCAATCTTGAGTATAACCACCTTGCCTTTTTGCTCTGTAAAAATGTAGGAGAAACTTCAGAAGAAGATTCATCGACCTGTGGGAAATTCAAAGATCTGGATGCTAACGTCTGACTTGAAGCAATATGCGTTTTGTAAAATCGTTTGTGTTGTTTTTAGTGCAGAAATATGTGATAAATAATTGATCATGCGCATTTCCTAGGATGTTCTGTGTGTCAGTGTAGGGTATGTATTGATGAAATTCATGGAATACGTATGGAGTAAATACAAATTCTTAAATATTTTAACTAAAGCAGTTGTCCTATTTGTACTCAATGTTACTTTTTGATGAAGTTTTAACATTGATTTATTTTAAGGCAAAGACTGCACCTCCTTAGACTGAAACGATCTCTAGCTTAAGGTTACTTTGAATGAGTCTAACTCGCTCCTTTCCCAATGTTTTTATTGGGAATATTGTGATTCTGTGGTGATTCAAGAGAATTACTCTGACTATAGATTTCCCACATGCTATCGGTCCAACTGATGATTCCAGGTAGGGGTTTGAGATCAGTAGCTAGTTTTAGGCAATTTTGACTGGACATTGGTTTTACTGTCGGCTCCATGTGCCTTGAAGTCTGTTCACTGCAGTGTGTTGCAGTCTGTTTTTATCATTTTTATCAATCAAGCCATACCCTCCCAGAACTGCTATAAAGTGAATTATACATTTAGTTCTGACTGAGGATCAGTTTCAGTCCTGGCTGTGGCAGACTGACGGATAACAATAGTTTCAATGCTGCTGTTGCCTTAAATGGGTTCAATCAGCTGGTTAAAATAGGTGGATTTACACAAGTAGGAAAAATAAGATTTGTTCTTTTAGTAACTTAATTCATAGATAAGTAGATTCATAGACTATTCCCATCTCTGATGGCTTGCAATATTTAATGTAGTGATTTCTGTGTTTTCAGTGGAGAGGAGTAGTTTATTTTTCAGCAATATGGGACCACCTCCCTTGTTTATGTTTGGTGATTTTTACTTTTGGAGAGAATGAAACGGTTGATCTGAAGTAATCGCAAAGGAAAAGACCAACCCATATATGCAAAAACACTGGAAACATTTGACAGTTGTTGGTGTCTGAAAAAATATATTAGAAAAATAATATGAAACCTTTGACATGACATTTTATGAAGTTTTTGTTTTAATAGTATCTTTGCCACAGTTGGGAGTCTGGAATGTATCAGTGCTGAGGGGAGGCTACGTTTTTTACTTTTGTGAACTTTGGCTGCTAGACGAATCGTTAAAAGAACAAATTCTCAGCAGTTTGTTTTACTTGTTAAACTCATCACGACACTGAAGACCGTGGGCAACACCTCTTCTTTGACCTCAATCCACCTTTCCATTACTGTGTTAAAAATGTCTGCTTTTTATGAATTTATACACTAATCGATGGATTGAAGCAGCAACTGAAGCAGGAAATGCACCAACTCATCAAGTTTCATTACTACTGATCACCAAACAACTACTAGTGACTCATCAAAACCCAGTTGACTTCCATAATTAATTCAAATACTGTGGTCAGGTGACCTTTACTCTGAAGGTGCAGTTCCAGGGAGCCACAAATCATGACACAGGAAACCACAAAAGGGCATCTTTCTACCCGCAGGTTTTTTTTTCTTTCATGGCACGTGTCAGAGAGATCCGTACTCACCCCGTACCCAGGGTCAAGCTCAACGCTTCCTTATCAATGATGGAAAACATCCATGATATCACTGGGAACTACGTTTTTTTTTTTTTAAAGGATTCCTCTGTTCCACTAGAACCAGACCTGCGTGACTTATTTTGCATGTGTTTCCCCATGTCTGCTGTTAGGTTTGTGTGACACCACAGGCAAATGAGCACTGAGGTGCAACCCCCCCCCCCCCCCACTACTTCCTATCTACAAATTAAAACTGTTTACACACTACTAGGAAGACACCTCATCGTAACATCCTTGAAGTCTGTAACAGGAAGGGGGGATTCCCTTAACCATGTTGGGCAGCCCCTGATGTAAAGCAATGGGATTTCCCTCAGTCTGGCAGCCTGCCCTATAGCAGGAATCCTGACACATTTCCATGTTCTCCCACGGGCTACATGAAGGGTCCACTGTTCCCTTTCCTGGTGTTCCCTCACGGATTTACAACTGCTTATTTGCTCGTGTGTGTGTTTTTTTTTTTTTTATAACAGAGTGAAGTAGTCAAATGATTTCTTAATAATATGTTAATGAAAGTATATCCGCTTTTAGTTCCTCCAAATCAAATCATGTACAGTGAAGGAAATAAAACCAGTTTGCACAGTCACTCTCCAGTATATAAATCGAAAATCCAAAGTTATTTGACAATTGTATAATACAAAATAGGCATAGATTACAGCTAATTCATTTTTTGAATCATCTTATATCACAATATAATACAGTGTCTTGATATAACAATGGAATTTCTTAGGGAAATCAATAATAAAGACTGCATATAATAAAGCATGAGCATATTGTTTAATGATTTTAAATGACTACATTGCTTTACATCAGGGCAGAAACTGTAGAAATTCCCCTTGTTTATTGGGGTAAAAAATAAAAATATTGAGATGTAATGTCACAAACACTGACTCAGGTAAAAAAGGTAAAATAATATCACAGTCCAACTCAACTGAGAAGATACGTGAAAAATATATTCTGAAATGCCACAACTTGCAAATAAAAGTATCTAGCTACTGGCAAAACAGTACACATAGTCCATGTTATTTTATTCTTGAATAAATTTATTATAAATGTATTCACATAATATTCATGCACAACAGAAGAAAATAAATCCAAGGGATGTCGGGGAGATCGATATTCAAGCAATTCTTCAACCATACTGTAAGTAATTCATCATCAAAACCAGTGATTAGAGTTAAACTTTGATCAACTTAACTTTATATGGTGTCTTTTCCATGACTAAATAAATTTAAAAAATTAAAAATCCTCTCCCATTATCGAAGCCATTCCCATCACACAACAGTTGCATCTGTACTCTGGAGAAAATGGCTGTTACGTGTTTTAAAAAATCAATTCGATAAAAACAAAGCTAACATTTCCCCTCACATCTATATCAAAAGCATGGTATATGATAAATGTAACGTGTCATATCATGCACTGTGAGGTAGTTTTAGGAAAATAATGCACTTTGATTTTCCAGTGATCAGTGCCAAATGATAAGCATGAGCCTACTGGTGCTTTTCCACTGGCATACAGGAACCAGGCAATACTGGACCCATACCGCGAAGAGACATCACGATTTATGATGTCCCAGTTTCCACTAGTATGTCTGAGAGAATCGCCGTGTTATGTTAGCATCAAACACTGATGGAATTAGCATTAGCTTGCATAAATTTGCACTATGAATCCATTCCATTTAGCTGTTCTGTTGTACGTTTTTAAGTAGTAGGTCGGAAATTTTCCGGTTGAGAATGCATGGATTGAATTGAAAATGCATCCATACATCAGGATGTGCGATATGACTAATAATCTCCGAGCATTCAGGTAGTGGTGACGCAGCCAGCTCAGTTTAGTCACACTATCAGCCCTGCTAGTAAGCCTGGTCACGTCAGTGCAGGTACCGGTCAGCTATGGCTCGCATAATTTAATAGTTTAATGGAAAACGGTCTCTTCGCAGTTCGGCTCGGCTACCGCTCAGTTCTTGGTGCCAGTGGGAAAGTGTTATAATTAATAATAACCTGACTTAGGCCAAATATATGTGGGACATTGGTCTTTAACCCAGTCTAACCCTAGGAAGTCAGACCACCATTTTTGTTTCCCTTTGCCACCTGCACAATTCATTTTCTACGTCTATCAATCCCTTGACAAAGCCAGACAAAGGGGAGGCCAAAAGACTGTTCCAGATTAAGAAGTGCTGTGCTTCTCTCCAGTTTCACCAGCCAGGCATGGAGACAAGAGGCATACAAATGTAAAATTAAAAAGGGGGGGGTGAGTTCCTCATCCAACAAGGATTTTTTAAAACAGCAGAACACCAGACAGTAAAAAGGCAATGCAGGGACACTGAATTGAAAAAATAAAAATAAATAAATAAATACAGACACAACTGTACAAAAGGCACAATTTTTGATTAGACACAGAATGGCCACCAATATCTCCTCAGCAATATCGAAATATTGAAATATGTCATTTTCCATTCATTCATAAGTACTCTGTAGAATCAACAGTTTTATTTTCTATTGGATAAAGATGCGCACGTTCATGACGACAGCCAAGCAGACGTCTGATAGCAAATAAACCACCCTAAATTTAGCAGTATACACAGAAAAACTTCAGTACATTTCAAGTATTTTATATGAATCAACAGACCAGTGAAATGAATTTTAAAATAAAGCAGATGCATTTTTCCTGAACTGGTATTTTTCTGAACACACGTGTACATTTATACCAAATTAAACAGTCAAAGGGGAAAATGAGGAAAAACACAAAGGAAGACGGAAAAAAACAGCACTATTTTAGTGTTTCATCAACTAGCTACCCAGTTCCTGAATGTGTAGCTAATGCAGTGGTCCAAAGCATTTGCAGTGCAAAGACATGGAGCTCTTAAAGACAATCTCTCCAACGCAGAACCCAAATTCCACATGCCTCCCAACATACGTCTCACCCCAGCTGACCTAAGGGCTCTTTTCCACCGCACTAGGCACCGTACTTTTGGTACTTCAAGAACGTACCAAAAGTACAGTACTTCAAGGTATTGGTTTTCCACTGGCGTAAAAACTGGTATTGGCGCCTAATGACATCACAAGGTATTTGGTACTGAATTCAGGATGCATTGTATTATAATTCCAACATCGCATGTTATTTACATGCAGGTTTTACACTGCGAGTTAGCTAGACTGAGATCAGGCTTTTTCTTACCTTCAATACTGTACAGATATTATAGTGCAGAGAGTTCAAGTTTCACTAAAACAAACTTCTGAAATTGTAATGATTATTCCTTTTCAAAATGATCTAGTAGATATTTATAAATCAGTTTAAAATGCACATCCACTGCTTTTGCATGAGCGCTGCATGCTTCTCAGAGCCAATCATAGTCATTTTCATACTTGCTGCTTATATCACTCCTAGACGGGTTTGTGAGAAATTTATACTGAACAACATTTTTACTTTATAAATACCTAAATATTTATTACAACAAAATCATATTGAGATCCTAGTAGCTATATTATGCAAAATACTCTATTCCTTGTCATGCCATCGTGATCTTATTGTATCTGTTCTTCCTACCAAATCACAATTTAAGCTTCGATCTCTTCATTTGTCCACTCAATAAATATATATTATATATATGGAGCTCTTTATATATTTGACTGTTTATATATATTTTTTGTTTTACTTAAGTTATCGTTGCTTTCTGAGTTTGCAACTTTTTTCAAGATGGCGGTTTCAGAGGCAGGCTATTTGCATAACCAATCGACAAAGATAGCGCTTTACAGTAAGTCCCACCCCGAAGTACCGAAGAAGTACCCCAGTTGGTTTGGCACATTAGGCACTGGAACTTTTGATTGATACTGGTATTCGACCGGAAGTACGGTACCTGGTGCGGTGGTAAAGCACTAAGGGCCCTATTTGACAGCATGTCTACAAAAAAATGACTGCTGTTTTGATTCAGTATTTGTTAATTCCAAATATACGTACCCCATGGAACTGTGGGAGTTTGGGAAGGAGAACACTAAGAAGAGAGCATGTGTTAATGAAGAAGTGCGTAACATCGTACTTGGTGTAGAAACTGGCCAGGATGTACCTAGAAGAGCCAGAAGAAAAGGGTACAGATTACAGTAGATGATAGAGAAGCTGTTTTTCCAAGACATCAAGCCTATTGCAAAAGATCATGCTGCTATTGAACTTGCGGCCGTAATTGGTTAAAAGGCTGCAGTCTTTCAACAGAGAAGTCTACATATCAGGAAAGGTAATAATGGAATGGCAGTAACTGATACAAACTGCTCCAGTAAATATCCAATGACAAAAATGAAGAAAATCTATCAATGGAAGCCTACGTAACTCTGAAGAGGAGAATCTGGTCTAAAACTGAATAATGATCACTATAATTATTATTATAAGAAACTGTTTTACTACAGTGTTTACTAGGCTTATTGAATGACTATGGAGAAAGATAGGGTTCAAATAAATCTTACAGCACAATAGGAGAAATGGTGAGGAACTTGCGAGAGGAAGTGAACTGAACGCCATAGTCCATCTGCTCCCAGTGTGTAAGCAGGCGTGCCTTGCCCTGGTCAGGAGTCTCAAAAGGGGTGCCCTTGACCGTGTGGAGGAACAGGTACATCACCTGTGAGTCAGAGCGTAGATGCACCATCAGTAATGGCAGTCCACTTAACAGACATAAGCACCACACAGCTGTTTCACCTGCAACATGGAGTGTTTACCCAAACAACATACGAGGTTATTTGTTTAGATGCTTGATATTATTCAGCTGCATTTTGTGTGAAAATTGTTTTGTGGTGTGTATAGCTCAGTAGGCCGACTATCTATGCCAGTGTCCAAAAAGGTTGTAGGCTCTAGTCCTGTGGCCGGTAGTGATATAATCGTTGGGACCATGAGCAAGGTCCTTAACCCCAATTGCTTCATGGGTACAGGATGATGGTTGATCTGCTCTTCGACCCCAAGCTATCTTCACTTGTACATTGCTTTGAAGAAAATTGACTGCTTAAAAAAAGAAGTTAATGTGAAAGGAGGAGGATGAGAAAAGCCTGCAAAGCAAATCGAACTTGATAAGGAGAGAAACCTCCTGTTTGCTTCAACCCAAGCCACCTCATAATATCATGCTCTTTTGTCTTTAAATATCTACTACTGTCATAAATGGCACTTTCCACTGCCACCAAGAACCAAGCCTTACCCACCCTATGCCCTCACTCACTAGCAGGGATGACAGTGTGATTAAACAGAGCTGGTTACATCATCACTATCTGACTGCTCGAAAAGCATGGAGATGAGAAAGAACTGGAGTTGTTCATTATTAATAATATCACAGATCACTATGTATTGATACATTCCTGAAAAAGTACTATATAATATGGCTACAATGAATGGATTTGTAATGCAAATTTATGCAAGGTAATGATAATTCCACTAGCGTTTGATGCTAACATAACACACTAACATTCTCCCACCCCCTGAATGACTGTTTCTGTCAAACAATCCTCCCCCCTGAATGACTGTCTTCTATACAATTCTACGCTTAGGGCAGGTCATTAAGCACACACTACCTCGGACTGACATATTGTACACATTGTACTCAAACACTCATACTACATTAGGATGGCTGTCTCTTTTTGTGTGTCGTTCTTATTTCTTATTTACTACTTTAACTTATGCTGCTAAACAGAGAGCTGCTAAACTGTTTTTCACAGTTTTTGTAATAGTGACAATAAAGATCTATCTTATCTTATCTTATCTTATCTTACCAATTCTAACAGATATGCTGGTGGAAACTGGCACACAGTAAATCATGATGTACACCATGTGAACAGTAAACAAGCATGTCTTCAGCTTTACATCATTCTCACTTTCCAAATCTGGCAGCGATTCAACCGATCAAAGTGAGCTGGAACCATATGCTCTAACTAGTGACTCTTTGCGGTACAGTCTGGTTCCAGTATGCCAGTGGAATAACGCCATACATTATATACATACATTAGGGCTGCCACTAACGACTATTTTTCTATCAATTAATCTATTAACTATTTTACTGATCGGTTGATTAATCTAAACGATTAATTTTCCTCCAGAAAATCAAATTGACTGTTTCATTTAAGTTCATTTTGATTTGACAACAACAAACTATGTCTTTGCTGGGCTTTAGATAACGGACACCAGCCTCTCTGCACTTATTTACTCTTTCCTGTCTAAAGTCAAATATGTTGTTTTGGTAAATACAGTTTACATTTTTATTTTGTTTCATAAATTATTATTCTTTATTAAATGTAGTGTCCGTTTTTGTTTTCGTTTGCAACAGTAACACTGGTCCCAACAAGTCCAACGCGCATGAACACACACTGACACCGTCAATAAGCAAAGAATAAGCCCAGATTCTAGCCTAAATGTTGGACAAACACCTGCGTGAAGTTGGCCCCCCCCATATGTTTCAGATTTCAACCAAACTGGTCTCAATCGTATGTGCCGCGTTTGTGCCGGATTGTGCCGCTAAAATTTTTGTTTGTGCTCTTTTAGTTTCTGAGATATAAATGTTTTTTTACATGGTGACGTCATCAGCGTGAAGTTGGCGCCCCCATTTGCGTCTGATGTGAATTTTAACGGCACAATCTGGCACAAACGCAGCACATACGATTGAGACCAGTTTGGTTGAAATCTGAAACATATGGGGGGGGCCAACTTCACGCAAGTTTCTCAAGCACGTATTCAATGGAGATTCCACAATGGCAAAAGATATTAAAAAGCTCTCCATTCTAATGGTAATTTAATAACCATGAATAAGTAACATTTAAGGTGGTTTTACCTTTTCTGGCGGTCTATTATCCAGAATAGCGCCTGTGTGTTTTCTCTTCAGGCGCTCATGTATAGTGCTAGTGCTGAAACTACACACAATGTAAAACCACCTTTTTGCCTTTTTAAATTTTAATTTAAATTTTAAATACTCCCACAATTACATAATGATATTGAAGGAAAACGTGTTACAATTACCCGAGGCGTTTTAGGAATCAAAATAGTAATTTTATTCAAATTTTAAAAATGATGCAGCGATATAAAATATTGATGTTGACGCATTTTTCGTATTGACGTCATTGATTACGTCAACTAATCGCAGCACCCCTAAAACATAATTCAGACACTGTCAGTGTTGACCATTATATTAATATGTTACACAAGCCATAAATCTCCCACCTGCAAAGTCTGATACATTAAAATGTCACTCCAGTACCAATAGATAGATTTGCCTTATCAGAAACAAACTTAGGGTGTAATGCTGCGTTTCATTTTTCTTGGAGGTCGGAACTCAGAACTGGGAATGACATCACACACAAGTTAACAGTGTTGCAGTACATAAGGTCAGAAAGCCATTTAGCAGTACCAGGGATCCATTTCAAAAAGCAAATTTTCAGATTTAATTTACCCCAGTTTAAATGACCTAAGTGATCTTTGTTCACTTCATTGTCTGCTTAAGCAAGAAATCCTGCTAAATGAAATGGGCCCCAGTTCTAGCCTAGTTAATTGTTAGCCATTGTTAGCAATATCAGTGGATAACAACACATTATGCGGTATTTTGAATAGCAACACGTCCACAGATAGCGGTTGGACAGTATTGCGTGTGCCACCAATTTGATAAGCCACAAATAAGCTAATAAACAGCATAAAATACAGCTTTAACTTCTGTTGATAAAGGGTGCAACCATCTTGGATTCTGAGCTCGGGGGTGTGTCGATTCCTCCAAGTTCGCAAGTCGGAATTCCAACTTCAGGGGGCATTCCAGTTGAAATTTCTGACCAGGAATTTACGAGTTCAAATGGAACGCAGTATAACTTGAGCAGCATCTGTCTCCTCTGATAGGTACCAGCTAACTAGCTGTCAGTGACTTCCTCTGATGCATTATGGCACCACCTCAAGGAACTCATTACTCTTTTCTTTAGTGTACATAGTTCACAAACAATTTTACGTGCAGCCCCTCCAGTTAGCATCCAAATAATTATTAGCATATTTATCTGATGATCATAGCCTTAGGACTGGAATACCTGGAGCTTATAACAACCCAGAACTATCAGGCAGAATGGCCAGACTCCCCCCTCCCTCATTTATTGTCTGACTATTTGGTATATTACACTGTTCTGCTGAGAGACTGATCTCATATTGCAATGACTGTACACTGAAACACCAAAGCTTATAGACATTTTTAATGCTAACTTCTCTCAGAGGGCACTCATATATGCCATCTATTTAATGTTCTATTTTGAGGAGAACAACAAATGAATTTCCCAAAACCTAAGAATACGATTTATTAGGGGTTTTAATTAATTAAGGCTAATCAAGGTTGGGTACTTACACTGGAAAAACAAATTCTCGACCACAGCGTAGACCCTGACACCCTAATCAACTCACCAAGTTGTGGATGACATTGGTTAGTGTCCAGACCAGGCCCACACTCAGGAAGGGAATGCTAAGTAGAACCACGTGTAGTACAACGACCAGAAGCAGGTAGGCCAGCCAAATGCCCCGGCTGTTCATGACCCGGGTGTTGGGATTCACCTCGCTGTGAGCAACGCCCACGTTCATTCTAGGGGTTAAAACGGGGAAAAACTGGTAAAACTGCTGTCCTCCAAACCACACTTACACATTTAAATATTGCAATGTCATGCGTCTTCTTACTGGCTAGTGAACATCATTTACCGAGCAGCTATCTATTACGAAAAACAAGCGATACACGATCGCAAATTAATAGATCCATCAAAACTATTTTAAAAAAAGTAACACACTCAAAACTACATTAGCTAATTACTACCTATATCACTGTATTTCCTGCTACAGTAAGCAAAAGGGACTGAAAAGTTTGGTTCGTGTTGTTTTGCATATAATTTTTAATCTGACTGCTTCGTTTAGTACTTGAAAAATGCAGTTTGGACAAAGAATTCCTCGTGAGCTGCAGCGTACAGGACCCAGAAGCCGCGCGCTTCCGCTAACGTCGTGCCATTATTTTCTTTACATAAGCTGCTCTATCTCGAAGGATATTATCGATAAAATCAACGTAATTACGTTACACTTGCGTGTCTGCGATACAACCCGGTAACAGAAAGTAGGATTCCAAGTTTTATCTGCCATTAAAATGGAGCGACTCCTACCTTGCGCCTCTGCGACCAGGAAGTCCTGTTTCTGAAGTCAGCCACGCCTTCGCCTGAGCTGGGCTGCTGCGAGATTCATCCTTAAAAATACAGTACTATGAAATGCAAAGATGCACCAATACCTTACAAGGACGAGTCAAGCCAAATGCAACGTACTCGCTTCGTCTAAGAAAATGCATCGAAGCTGGTTTCTGTCAGAACATAAGTGTGAAAATTTTCTTTTTTCTAGTTCTGTCAGGTTCTCTCTGGGTGTAAGGCTTTTTGGAATAAGAATTTTGAATGATACCAAATAAAGTACAGAGCATCGGGTGATTGTAAAAAGCCTATGTTTTGTTGCAATATCTGACACGTTTTATGATAATTGTAAGTCTGTGATGAAGGGTACATGTGTAAGCAGGATCATAAGCTGCTTTTAGGGTATATGTGTCCATCAAGGCTGGACTGAGATTAAAAATCGGCCCTGGGCTTGTGTCCATACAGACCCACCACCAAGAGCGTAGATTTGGGCATGGATGGTAGGGACATGTCCCTACCAGTGTTGTGGGAGTACCGTGTGTGTTTAAGGGGTCCCGATCACTGTAGAAATCAAACCTACACCCTTACCCACATATACACGTACGATAGAATTTTCAATGGAGGAACTTCCCACAACATGATTTTTTTCTGATCCCCACGACAGGCCCACCAGGAAATGACAGACAGCCAGTATAGCCATGACGTTAGATCTGTCTAACCCCCCCCCACCGCGTGCCTGATCTTCAATTGCTTATCCAGGACTAGGTCAATGTGAACCTATCTATCTATCTATCTATCTATCTATGTGTATGTTTGTTTTTGGGCACAATTTTCCTCACTCCTAACACCTTAGAAGGTTACATCCCTGTTCTTTTAATTATGCAATAAGAGGACAAGTTTGCTGTGATAAATTAGTCTGTTAGTTGGTATGCATAAGTGAATGTCTAACTAAAAGATTCCATAATTAGGTTTGGCAAATGATTATGTATTACCCCAGGTTAGTAAGTACAACTGATATGTTTCTTGAGCAAGTTATTATAAGAGGATTTACCCAAATGGATCCGATAGGCCTAACTCAAAGGTCAAAACTAGCTTACATATTTTTCAGTTAAATATGTAAAATCACGCCAATTATTTTACTGAATAACAACAATGCATTCAGCATTATTGGCAATAACACATGAGTTTAGTACAGAATATTCTAAATAGGAAATTCTGTGAATTCAATCCAATGCAAGAAACGTGCGTCACGCAATTTACTTCCTTGTATGAGGTTGTACATGTGCCGTATATCCTACTGAGTGCAACTTCCCTTTTTCAGCTAGAGGAAATGCACACCATTTTAACAGCTGTGCCAGAACCGATTCTCTTTCAGTTTGCGGTCTAGCCTATAGGTCGTTTTTATTCACTACAAACGTATTACGATCTCTTTGAAAGAAAAAGAAAAAAACTACAAATATGCCCGAACCCATTTAATGCATAGCGTCACCAGCGGTGAAATACAGGAAAAACCCAAAAGTTGTATATTTCAGAATTTCTTGGAGACTTTCAGGAAAAAAAAAAACACAACTTCTTTGTATTTTCCAGGATAGTAGTATATTTTGGGGAATTCAATAAAACTCCAGTGGATAAGCACACGTCTTACTTTCCCGTCTAATTTAACCCTGCTAAAACTGGGATAGGGTGAATATTAATTCAGGGAATAGCAAAAACAGACTCTTAATCTACCGAAGATTGATTTATTTGCAGTTTTATGTTTCACAGTTAATAAGATAGATAGGTTAATTCTTGTTAAACATAATAAATAAAATAAATATGTTTAAATAAATAGATTATGACATAAATACACATTACATAAATTACTTCGTTTTAAATATGAATGCAGGATTTTCCATAAATATACTAATGTGCTCCCATTGTATTAAAAAAAAGTTCACAAAAAGAAATTGAAACGTTCTTCAGCACTCTAGTACTATTTTTCACAACTATCGATCAAAGAACAGTCACACACCAAGTCTGGAAAGTCGCTAACATTTTTCTTCTTTCACCTTTTAGCCTAATACTGAGCAGCCATCGTTATTGCACTCAGCAGGACCCTCAGCCGTGGGTGCAGCTCCCCCCAGAGGCATTTCCGTGCGTAGCAGGATTGCCAGCACCGAAGACCCGGGCTACCAGAATGGAGAAGGAAAGCAGACGTTGTGCGCTGTGGCGGCGGAGATCCTCCAGCATCCAGTCAGACTTTGGATAGGCGGCCTGCTTCCCCGTAGCCGGATTTCGCTCATCCTGGAAAGAGAAGTCTGTTGGTCAAGGAAGTTGAAGATTAAAGTTTTAATCAATTACATTTTTTTTCTAGAAACTTGATGTAGGTCATACTACAGAATCCATTTGTATATAACATTAGGGAAAAATCTACAAATAAAGATCACGGCAAAACCTGAACATCTGTAACTTCTCTCAACAGTGTGATTGCACCAGTCACATGGTAGCAGATGGGTCCTGTTTAAATGAGAAGTGAGGCAGCCTGCAAAATCAGTGCTACGGGTGTCTTACTACAAGGCTCGCGGAATGTAGGAGCTCCTGGAGGTCAGATAACGCTTCTGCTGCGCTCCGTGCTGTGTCCCAGTGCCGGAACAGACCATCCGCCCCAAACATATTGGAGTGCGTCTTCAGAGCAGTATCGATCTTCTGTAGACAGGGCTGGGACAGAGAGACAATAACACGCTAAATTCTTTCCCAATCAGGCAGCGTGTCCGACTTTAATTTTACTTCTGAGAGAAATGAACCTGTGGTACGCTTACTACAGATCTTAATCGTCAATGTCACCGGATTACAAAAAAAAAGTTCGACAAAATGGATATGCATGCAAATTAAATTAACTGTTTTATGCAACCCTCACTAAGCCATATTAGCTAAATTCCGAGTCGTGACAATCACCCAATATCCATCCATCCATTTATCCATCCATCCATCCATCCATGGCAGGGAGCAAACTCTTCATTAAGGCTTACCTTATAGTCAGTTCTTAAATTATTGGGACTGCATATATCAGAAGAAATTGCCAAGACGCTGTCATCTGTTTTTAAATGTACATACGGCGAACTCCCAAGGACCTATTAAAAAACATAAAATGTGATGAATTGTGATTCTAAATAAAAAATGGTAATACACATTTTGGTAATAATTACAGTGATCACAGTGTTCTGTCTGGCATCGTGTACCATTTGCACAATTGATAAATTTTGCAAAATCATTTAAGTAAGATAAAAAAAATACTTACGTGCTGTGCAATATGTTGAGCTTTTTGGTTTAATATGGTAGAGACTTTGGTGAATTTATCCCAGGGGATGATCGGATTCGCGTATCCCGTATGGATAGATGCCTGAATAAAAAGCACAACAGTAATGCCCCGGAGCAAGTGCATGTCTCTGGCAGCGTGTACACCTGTAGCAGATTTAAAATTCTTGTGCATGAAACTTGCACTGTACGACTGCAGTATTCCAACAGGAGCCTGTGAAAAGATAAATGAATACCTATCTACATTTATACAACTCGGTGACTCACGCGAGGACTTTCCCGGCCCCGGCCAGGTAGCTGATACAAAATTGCTCGGGGTTTCACTTTAATAACTGCCAGTTTAATGACTTCAGCAAAAACTTCTCCAAATATTTTCGTACCGAATCCATCAAATAATGTTAAAACATATACAGGGAATTCTCAGAACTGATTATTCATTCGCTCGCTGATGTTTGGTACTGTAGATTATCGGTCATTCCGTAGGCTGCAGTACTCCAATCATGATTTATTATTGATCTTCTTTGAAAAATTCTACAAAATATGAGTCATGGGGGATAAAGGTTGTTGGTTCTGGATCCTTGACCTTTAAATGTAGCGGATATAGAAACCACTTGCTATTTTAATTTGGAGTTAAAGCACAGGATATGTGCAACAGTGTAAAACTGTTCCCCCATTAACCGCGATATGACATATTACGTCATAATGCAGAATGCATTGTAAATTAGGTCTAATTATAAGTTATGCATTGTTGTGTCTCATATGTACTTCACGGATGATTCGGTTTGAAAGACAGAAAAAAGTAGCACTTCTGATTTCTCTTTGGGTTTTGAAAACATGGCAGCTTTGTCGGTGTTTCTGGAGGGTGAATGAATTAGAGTTGATTGCAGTTTTCAGAATCTCATAATTTCTATGTAATTAAATAATTAGAGTTTTATTATGCATCCTTATTAACAGTTATTTTTCACCAGCTAACTTTTCAGTTTTTAAGAATTCATTCTTGAATGGGAAGACTGCAGTTTTAAATGCTTGTATTACGGGTTTCTATCCGTGGCGCCCTGACCGGCTGGACTTGCGTAGGTCAGTTTGAAAGGGTCCGCAGAAGCATATTGTAAATTAACAAACTATTGGTATAGTTATGGTTTATGAAATGAGAAAAATAGGGAGGGAACATTTTCAAGTCCCCACTATCTCCTCTTCTATAGCAGGGGTTCTCAGTCCTGATCCTGTCACCCCCACCTGCCAGAATGTTTTCATTCCAACCCATTAGAACCCACACTATTTCAACCTGTCATATTCATTATTGGCCTATTAAGGACCATATAAGACTGATTCAGATAGGGTTGGAATAAAAGCATTCGGATAGGGGGTCCTTCAGTAACAGGATGAAGAACCACTGTTCTGTAGTCTCTAGTCATGTAAATGAGCACTCATTCAAATTAGGGGGGTCACTGCCTGCGGTCTGTTTCCATTCTGGGGGGGGGGGTTCCTAATGTAAGAAATGTTGGAATGCCCAGGCGAATTCTGGCTTGCTTTGAAATGCCAAAACCAGTGACGTCTGATTCCCCTGAGAGCATTGACCATCTTTCCGGAAGCTCATTAGTTCTCTGAATGGTCACACTGTTTGTGGATTGTCTCACTCAAAATGCAGAGATGACAAGAGGTAGGGCTGTGAAATTTCTATGCAGTCCCCTTAACATCCCTAAGCGTATATCTCACTGGGGAATCCAGCACTGGTAAGCAATTTCCCTCTGGGATTAATAAAGTTCTTTGAATCTTGAATCTTGAATATCCACATTGCTAATGATAAGCACTTTGCAGTTCTGTTCAAAATAATAAAAAGGCCTTGCAGAAGGGACTGCATATGACGGCTCCCTTTTCCTATCTATATTAAGCCATTGGGGAAAATTAGATTGCAATTTTGTCAAATTTTGAGAACGGGGAGAAAGAGTGTGACCTTCAATAACAAAAGAAAAACTATACCTGGTTTTCAAAATGTTCTGTTTGTACATGTGTGTATGCATGTTGGTTAAAATTCATAGTATAAACAACCAATTGTCACTGCCTGAAGTTCATTTCTTCATTTTCCTTCATTTACTTTTTAAGATGCTCTAAACTGTGCTTTAAATTTCAGGATACCTTCTCATCCAAATATATTCAAATATGGTGGTTCTTGTTGGCAATGTTTGTATTAAAATGCATTACTAATAGGAAAAGCAGTGAGTCAGTGTTAGTGTAGTTTCTGGCTCTTAAGGATATTTCGAACTAAACCTCACGTTACTTATTAAAATAAACGTACCCAACAATTTTCAGTACTAACTGAATACCATTCTATTTTTGCTTTAATTTTGACAGTGTAAAGAAAATGAATATTTTATTTGATGATCAGTATTTAGAAAACTTTCCAGGCATTGATGTGGAGAACAAAAACAAAATGGGAAAGAATAAAATATTATAGTATTGTTCACAATTACAAAAATTCTGTATCTAAATAATTTTGTAGTTCTAGTAAGAATACCCAGTAAACCATAATTTTTTTGAAAACCTTGGTATGTAAAACAAGAATAAAATAAAAGAATAATAAATGTACTTGTTTCCCTTTCTTGTTTCAGTGAAAATTTGTACATTTTTCCATTTAATACAGAACACATGTTGCATCAGTGGTCTGTGTGCCCTGTAATTGAAAAGCCTTTAAACAAAATGATTTCTCACACTCTAGCTGTGCGTACTAAAAAATTCCATTGACATCTAACATTCATGTGTTATTAGACTCATCAATGGATGCGTAGACTCAAGAGTGCGACTTCCTCTTTTGAAAAATTGGACAAATATTTATGTGGTTGGTTCAAAACGTGCATGACGGGCCACATTGCAGAAGTAACATTCCCCATCAAGCCACTCAGAAATGAAGCTTCATATGCACGTCCAGTCTCCTCTTTTTCTTAAAGACACACATATGAACACCAATGTCAGAGGATCACAAGCACAACGATTTAAGCTGCTGAGACACACACTACAGGTCTTCTGTGGCCCCTGTAGGGCAGAGGTACTTAATCGGTTTAGGTTCTGAGCCCACATTGATACTAGGTCACGACCCAAATTCATTTTTAAATTTTTCAACTTGGGGGTTTTGGTGATTTTTAACCACACGCTTTTAACCACATGTTTGTTTTTAACCACATGGTCCATGACTACAGTTGAGAAACATTGCTGCAGGGTACACTGTGACAGAATTAATGGAATTTTAGAAGGTCCATATATTATACCATACAATGGGAATAGGGGCTCTCTTGTGATTGTAGTTACTGTAAGTCGTGTTGGATTTTGCTGGAAATCACCAGCTCTGGAGAAGGTTGAGTTCACAGTGATTACTGTATAATAGATATAACACCAGAAGTATGAAACAAATGAAAATGAAGAGATGAGCACTCTTGGGTCTGTGAAAAGTGTATAGGTTAGTTTCATTCCACAAGGATAATGTTTCCTTAGCTTCCTAAGCCAAATACACATTTCAGTGTTTTTTCAGAAGACTCTCTTTGCTTAGACCTAACAAACATGATAGCGCCATATGAAAAGCAAACAGTCCAAGGTCAGAAGGTCGCAAAGTGTGGAGAACAAAGAACACAAGACACCATCCAAAATGTGTGAAAGTAGTATATCTGCATATTGATAAGAATATTGAAAAAATTTCCAACAAATGCAACCTGAACATAAGACATTTCATATTTTGTTTTCATACTTTGTTTACTCTTTAGAGAAAACTTATTGGGTGTTTTTCAATTAGTAACAACATTGCAATGATAAAAATCTTGCTATTAATAGTAAAATGGCAAGAACAGAACTGAATGAGTCAGTCAAAAAAAATTGTGACACTTATAAAGAAAATGTCTGTGTAGATTGTATGTGCTGATATGTTAAACATTGCTTGTCAATGGACTTGTTACAAAACCAAAACATTTGCAACATTTTATAGGCTTAAGCAAGCATTCCAAGACTTTTTGTGAGCACTGTATGTACAACTCGGAGGAAAATCCGTTAAAAAGAATGAGGTACTGTCTACAAAAACACCTTCATGAATAATCCAGTGAAAGTGATGGAATTTTTAAAGACTTATTTTTTTCATTTTCACAGTACTTAGTAAATGGTAATATACACTCAGTGTTCTATTCCAGATATTGCAATGCACCTCCTTTTGACTCAAAGCGGCATCAGGTCTTCGGGGCAGGGCCTCAACAACTGTCAGTGACATTCCTTGTGATATGGATAGCTCCTGATACACAGGGGACAGTATTGAAGTATATATATAGTATTATATATAGTATATATAGTATAAGAGTGTGTGTGTGTGTGTGTATATATATACTAATTCCTCTTTACTTGTTTAGTATATATAAGAGTGTGTGTGTGTATACATATATATATATATATATACACACACACACACACACACACACACACACACACACATATATATATATATATATACATATACACACACACACACACACACTAATTCCTCTTTAGTTGTTTAATCTGTGCCTCAGTTTATTCAAGTCATAAAAATGCTTCTTCAAATCAAAGTAAATTTAACAGCCATACAATTTAGGGATCATAGCTATCATGTCCAGGAAAAAGCAGTGCAATGTCTGCATACCTATATATATTTATATTGAAACCTATATTTTTTGCCATTTCACTTTTAGATGGCTACTATTTTTCACATTCAGAAGCCATTCATGGGTTTTCACGAGACTAATGTATTCCAGAAAAACATGCAGCCTGCATAAGTAGATCCATCTGTTACCAATCTGATTTTTCGGTATAGGTTCATGGGTCCAACATAAATATATCTTAAAGCAGTATTTTGCCTAACGTTAAAACATGCTGAGGTTAATTTCTAAAAAGATAATGTCAATTCTGGAAGTGAACGTTATACTATTTATGGAGCTTGATGATTAATTTCGTAATGACAGTGAATACGGTTAGATGAGTGTGTAAGGGAGGGGCCGTATGAAATTCCAGAAAGCTGCAATTTTTTTTTCTCCTCCACATCCCAATGACACAGTAGAAATTATTATAGTATACACCCCCATGCAAATTCTCATGCTTATTCAAAATCATTAAGTATTTCACACCAGCACTCATTGCTTCCGCAAAGTTGACGAAGCAGCAGCGAAGCAGATGTTTCCCAACACTGACACCCCGTGGTGAAATACGAACATCGCAAAAAGATTTGCATAGAAGCAATAACCTGTATAATAATTACATAGGAATATACTATAGAGAAATTTTCATGTTCACAGTCTATACCACTTCTTAACATCTAAAAAAAATACAAGTATTACAGCTACAAAGGAACCCTCTGTCTTAGCCTGGACATATTATCTGGAAATACCAGTTAACTATTTTTACTATGTCAGACAGAGACATTGAGTACAAAAAATTGACTGTTGTTGTGTAAATATTTAAATATACTATCATTATGTAATCATCACCAATCAGTCTCATCTAGCCTTTATACACATTTTTGAGTGGCTAAAATCAGAGATTTACCAAAGATATAAACCGCCATGAGGTGAACATTGAAAGAATCCCACTCAGCATGTCTACTGCCTTGTGCCTAGTGCTTCCTGAAAGATACTGCAAACGCGTAAGTTTGGTTTGCACACAGCTTGGAACTAAATCAGCCCCGAAACCCCCCGCCCTCATAAAAAGACATGATACTCCTACAATATTTGTTGGGACATGCCCCTTCTGTCCATACCCAAATCTACACTTATACAACCTGTAGGCTATACTGGAAGAGGATGGATCTTGACCATCTGGATATTTGCTTTCAGTGTGGGAAGTGGGAGATGGATTCTCATCAGTTGCTGCTGCCAGTAAAGGTTGTTGTGTTTCTCTATCTGGAAGTTAGCTAGATGGTTGTAATTCAGCAAGATTCACCTATTCACATATTTATTACTAGTGAAGTGCAAAATTGAGGGCTGGTCTGTCAGCTCATAATCAAGTACAGTAAATTCTAACTTCTTAATCCAAATTCCAGTTTGTCTAGATGGCAAATAACTGGTAGTCACCGGTGGAGAAAGGGAAATGGAATTTTTTTTTAATTTAAAAATTATGTTATTAGGAGATGTGGCAACATTGCGGCACCATACCTCAGTTTCTCAAGTGTGGGTTCAATTCATATGTTTCCTCCCACAGTCCAAAAACATGTGATTGAATGAATAATTTCTAAGTTGCACATAGTCTGCGCATTACAACAGACTGGCACATAGAAACACTAAATTTACCAGGAAGCCCCCACACTTCAAAGCCAGGCTTTTGGTTGGCCTCTCTGTTACATGCTTCGATTTTTCCTTATACGGCAATAGGGGCTGCTCACACTCACAAACATGCTGTTATAGTTTGAATTTCTTGCTATTATGCAAACCAAGGGAAAAAAATAGGCAGAGGTTTTACATGAGAATAACATTTTAATAGGATCACAGATATCAGCCTATAAAAGCTTGCTACTGTTGACATTGCTATGAAAACTGAAGGCATTGTGGAATCCTTATTTTGGGAATTTGTGTCAGCAAAATTAATTTTACCCAGTTAAAAAGGGGAATTTTGCATTAAGTTCCGATTCACCTTTTTATCACTAGTATGCACATTTGTCAATTCAATTATTACCCTTTGAGTTGCAGTACAGCTTCTCATAGAATCTAGGCCATAATCCATGTGAAATTCATCCATCCAACCATCCATCATCTTCCGCTTGTCCGGGGTTCGGGTCGCGTGGGTAGCAGCTTCAGGAGGGATACCCAGACCTCCCTCTCCCCAGCTACCTCTACCAGCTCCTCAGGGAGGACGCCGAGGCGTTCCCAGGCCAGCCG
>JAODJU010000108.1:19996713-20057419 GCA_026776725.1 Gnathonemus echidnorhynchus
AATCCTGTCCATAAATATTATAAACAGGATCGATGACAAAGGGCAGCCCTGGCGGAGCCCAACCCGCACTGGGAACACGTCCGACTTATAACCAGCAATGCGGACCAAGCTTCTGCCCCGTTCATACAGGGCCCGAATCGTCCACATCACTGGACCCCATACTCCCACAGAGCACCTTGGGGTACACGGTCGTAAGCATTTTCCAAATCCACAAAACACATGTAGACTGGATAGGCACACTCCCAGGCCCCCTCCAGTACCCTTGCAAGGGTATGAAGCTGGTCCAGTGTTCCACGGCCAGGATGAAAACTGCATTGTTCCTCCTGAATCCAAGATTCGACTATTGATCTCACCCTCCTCTCCAGTACCCTGGAATAGACTTTCTCAGGAAGGCTGAGAAGTGTGATCCCCCTGTAGTTGGAACACACCCTCCGGTCCCCCTTCTTAAATAAGGGGACCACCACCCCGGTCTGCCAATCCAGCGGCACTGTCCCTGACCTCCATGCACTGTTGAGAAGGCGTGTCAGCCACGACAGCCCCACAACATCCAGAGCCTTCAGGTACTCTCTCCACCCCTCGTCCACCCCTGGGGCAGTATTTAGAGTACTGACAGAAGACAAGTCATAGTGCTGAAATCAGTTAGATGTATATATTTTTTCTATAGTACCTATGAAATCTGATACATACTTTGCCTAAAGTTGTTTAAACTTGCTCACACTCGAGGGTTCCTTATGAAACATTCACATTCAAATAAAAATAAAATTGCATTGTCTGGTCAAGATAAACAGGAGCTTCCCTTGGGATTTCAGACTGCACAGTGCAGAATTTAGAAGCTCATTATGGTGATCAAGGTACTCATGTCACATATGTATCTGGTTATCCTGGCCAGTCACTAAATGCTACAGCTGGTGAAACAAAATAACCCAAATAAAATGAGTGCCAAGAGAAGGGTCACTCACTGTTCAAATCACAAGGTTAACCAAGGCTTTGACGCTCCCTGTGGCCAGATGCCAGATCTTGCAGGCTGTATCTGGGTATTAAATGAATCAAAAGGTGCATGTGAGAATTAGTCGATTAAAGCCTCAACGTTCAAAGCTGCTTAGGGTGTCAGTGTAGTCCAATACATCCAAGAAAGGCACAAGTTACACTCTGGCCACATCAAAGCAGACTACAGACCAGAACTTCAATGAATGGTCTCTTTCAGCTCCCACATAGGTCAAGTCCACAAGGCTAAGTTTCCATGAAAAGCTTTTACACCAGGGAAAACGCTTTGGGTCAAGTTTTGCCTGTATTTCATAGCATAGAACTAAAACCTGCTGTGTATACCCATGAAATTAATGGTTAATTGAAATTGCCATAAAGGATTAAAATTGTATTATTCTTTCCTTCAAACTTCTGATTTTTAAACACTGGCACAGGCATCACGGCAGTTTATAAGCCGTCATATGCATTTATGCTATTTGGCCACAATTCTCCATCACTATTTCAAATGATTTTGCGTGTGCATTGCTTCCCATAAAAAAGGCCACTTCACCAACCCAGTATGAATATATTTAGGTCTAAAGCAACACAAAGAGCCAGAAACAAATGTTGCATTTGCTAACACTTTATTATAGTAAATGAGAGGCATGTCAGCGACTATGCAGTGTCCAAGTTGTGTTTATGCTGAGGAGAAAATGCAGGGAATCAGGCTCTTAGAGTCTTTGGTCCATGTTTAGCAGAATGAAGAAGGGAAGGGGGACAAAGAGGAGAGAAGGCACTTTAGTTTACAATCGTCTCAGATTCACTGTGGCAGTAAGTCCCAATGGGGGGGGGGGCGGCTATGTGTAGCAGAGGTCCCAAGGTTAAGGGAGCATTCAAGAAAGATGCAATCGTGTGGAAAAAAATTTGAAAGTGGATTCTAGGATAAACAAGCAGAATGACTCAAAATGGTGGTCCAGCATCATAACCCTCCATAAAAAGATTAAGTTTTACCAAAAAGAGGCAGTATTAAGGCAGCAACTAGAACCAGATAACATTGATTCTTTGGAGGTTACTACATTTACATTGAACAACCCCAGGGCATGGTGTAGCAACTGGGGTCAAGAACTAGACAGTAGGCAAGGTATGGAGGCACCAAGTGAGATTAAACGATGATCCAAAAGGCTAGTTCAGTCATGAAAGTGAATGGACTGTCAGGCCCAGCATAAACTTGGACTGACGCGACCTTAAAACGAAACTCTGAACAATACAAAGCCGAGCAAACAGAAAACACGGCCACACAGCTGGCAGAGGAGACAGGCACCTACCCACAATGCACAGAGGGCGGTAAAAAAAAAGACATCACGAGTGGGTGGAAATGTTAATGAAGCCAAGTTGGGGGGGGGGCAAGATTGTTTCACTGCCATGTTGAAGAACTTGATGCTACTTTGCTCTGATAGGCATCAGTTCCCCATCATCTCCCAAAGGAAGCACCTCATCTCTGGTTGGGTTTGATTTAGCAGCCACTGGTCGATGCTCAAATCAATCAGCATGGTCAACCAAAACTGTTCTCCAAAACTAGGAGCAGATGTTTTAGCAACACTTTGTACATATGGCTACCTTCTATATCAGAGAGCCAAAAGTCAGTATCTGCCACTGCTGCAGCCATACGACATACTATCTAGCCCAAATGACGTTTCAAAGCAGGCTTCTGTAAAACTGACCACACTCAAAAGCTTGTAGCATTAACTGCAAACAGTTTCTTGGCACCAGGCTAAAAAGCACAGCGTCAGTCTTCAGTATTCCTTCTACCGTCAAGCACATTTGTTAAAACCTTTCCCTGGCACCACTTACAGGGGTGGGAAGCTTGTTCAACATACAGCCATAATGCAAACTGGAAGAAAGGGTTCTGGGAACAGATTTTTTCCTATAGAACAGAATAAGCATGGCACTTGGATTTGACAAAGAAAAAAAATATTGAATGCATGAGGATGTGTGCACGTTGTCTACTCCACTCTACACGATCAAAGCCTTTGCCTTCACATAAACCCGGACCTGTGCTTGGCTTGCAACAGCTGTA
Source organism: Gnathonemus echidnorhynchus (assembly GCA_026776725.1). Lineage (NCBI taxonomy): Eukaryota > Metazoa > Chordata > Actinopteri > Osteoglossiformes > Mormyridae > Gnathonemus > Gnathonemus echidnorhynchus. The sequence continues at coordinate 19,999,754 of JAODJU010000108.1, forward strand.
GAGCCATCTGCAGGGGAAACTGCAGCATGTGCACCTGTCTCCATTAGAAACAAAACACACTTTCCACCTTTGTTTGTATCATGCATAAGCAGTACTAGCAGACATGCATGAACTGAGACTAAGCTCATAACCCACGGCCTTGACGGTGACGAGAGGCGATAGTTTACAAAAGCTTGTCTCCTTCATTCCTGAGCTTCCAGTAGTGTGGTTCTAATGGTGGAGCAATAAGTTTGACTTCCCCTTTACGATTTACTATGAAGAGTCCATCAGAGCAAAGGACACTAAAGCAAAAAACATTGAGGAACGGAAATGAAACTACAGGAAAAACTAAATCAAAAGCTAAAATAAAGATGTATATAACTATAGTGGAAGGGGGGGAGGTCTTCTGTCACTGATGGAGCCAGGGGCTTACAAAAAAAATAAAAAGGCTCCTGCAGACACTGCTTTTAAAGTAAGGGGGTAGTGGGGGGAGGGGGGCACAGCCAAATGTAGGTCTGTGGATGTGACAGAGCATGGGAAGTATAGCCATCAGCAGAAAGGAAATAGAAGAGGAAGATCATATGGCAGAATGCAGGGAAAGGTTTTTCCAACTAGAGGACAAACGAGGTTGCCTATAGGTGGCACTACAGCTCAAGAAAATGGAAAGATGTAAACTTCAGTTCTATCCTTCATTGTGGAAGTTGGGGATATTTTTGGGGCATGAGTGGAAATGACGTGCAGGGTGTGATCTCAGGGGCAGCGAGTCCGTGGGGGTCTCTGGGGCAGGCTGTTAGGTGGTTGGTCCAGTTGGGGGGTGACTGGAGTGGGCCAAGAGGAACCGTTTGTGGAGACTGCGTACAGTGGGGAGGATGGCGAGGTGCTGCTCAAGTTTGGACCTCCTCCACAGGCATCAGGGTTACGGCGGCTTGTCCGATTGGGGTTCCGATCCTGGTGAGCACCACTGTTGAACTTCTGACCCCCAGACGAGAGCCCTTGACCAGAACGCCGGTGACCTTGATTACTCTGCATTAGCCCACAAAAAATGATCGGATCAGAACAGGTACAGCCAGCGGAAAGTGGAATTGCATCACATGCTCGGTACTGTTGGCTGCTTACCTGTTTACTAGGCTGGACGACACGACCCCCATGTGATGAGGACTGGGGCTGAGGTGTGGACGGCCCCTCCTGGGAAGTCGTGCCAGTAACTGAGGAGGCCGCAGAACTACAGCGGGAGCGACTAGAATAACCAGTCTGAGGGTGGTACACTGACAGGAAAGAACACAGAAAACCACTGACTTATAGGGTCATCATTGGAAGTCATCTCACTGACAAGGAGAGCCTGTTGGTTCCTTCAAGTTAATATCTCATGCAGAGTTTTACCTTGTCCAAAGTTCATGATGCTCTTTTTCAGAGGCTCAATCTCATAAGTAAACTTCACTGCCCTCCCTAGGTCCTCATCGTACTTGCGCTCGCTTACAAAGTGCTGCCAACAGTGAAATAGTTTTGGTTAGCAGATGGCACACTCTAGAAATCCAAGTATTACACCAAAAGGTTTGAGGCCATATACGGCTGGACTGTCCCAGTTCCTTGGGAGCCTCACCTTGATGTCCGCACGCAATTCGGTCAACTGATCCTCTGACATGGTGCCTGACCGGTCAGTCAACCGGCGGAGCTCCTCTGCCCTCTTCTGGCGGCCATCCAGAATGGCCACTGGAACACAGCATGAGCATTAAGCATGTGAACCGGCAAGCCATGCTGCTGTAAGTGCGACACCCACATGCACACACCCCTAGTAGGCATTTGCAGAGATAATTATCTAGCTACAGATCTACACATTTTGCTTGCTCAGCGTCTCGATTATGCAGTCAAGCTCGCTCAGAGTTCAAACTCTGGAGTAGACCAGCTGCCTCCAAACAGCTGGTCGATAAGGGAGGACACCGCACAGGACTGACTGCTCTGACTACACTCACTGCTGCACTCTGCCTTGGATGATTTCAGCAGAGGGATTCCCTTGTCTGCAGTAGCTATGGATGGGGAGCACTCTGGTCAACCATCACACACAGCTCCATGACAAAAGGCTGCCTCCCCTAAATCACCTCCTTTTACCACATAAAGCGACATCACTCCCCTGATACCACAATCAAGCACCTCACACTGTTCTGGCCTTCCTCATGACACCTCCACTGAGTCAGCTAATGAAGACCTCAATTCAGTAACTATGCATTCCTTCTCCTCAGTCTAGAGGGCAACACCTGGATCAAACATCTTAGAAATGGTGAAGCTTGCACTTCATGCATAAAGAGCAATCTTCATTCTTTAAGGCAAAAAAGAGCATCAAGCCAAAATGTGTCATTACAATAACAGTCAGCATTACTTTATGTATGAAACTATACACCAACCATCTATACACCAACCATCTGGAATGCTATTCTACAGTATACTGGAATTTTGTCAAGGCCCTACTGATCAAGAAAATCATCATTCCAGACAAATTCACCACATCAGAAATGTATTGATAAGATGCGAGGAAGTACTTACTAGCCTCAGCTTTAACTTTATCCATCTCTGCTAACAGGGCCACCTCTCGATCCATCAGGCTGAAAGAGAGACATGCTTACAGAGCTTGCCAAAGCACCCATGACCTTTCGCATACCCCTGATAAGGCCTCCACTTTCAGATGTCAACCAGTCTTTGTGATACCTTTTTTTATACACCAAGTTGATGGGATGAGGGAAAATGAATTTAATGTTTGCACGAACTGATGAGACATGTTACAAAATCTGTTTCAGGACAACCTGACCGATCATGGAACAGCACAGAGTTCATCCTGAACTGATCCACTGTTAGTTTTAGGCTCCTAAGTGACATTAAGATCGTGACACATATCAATGTGTTTCTACCAAAAGAACAAACAGAGGTCATACAGCACCATTTTTGCTTATGCTGACAAGCCAGAGGTGCTCTATGCAGCTGTAAAACAATGCCAGCAAAGACTGCTTGGGCACTGCGGTTAAAAGTACCAACTCAACTTTAAGGTTATAACTGTTTATAACCACCATTTAGCACTCTACCCCTTTTAAATTATACATATAAAAACAACCGTATAAGGTTGCCACATACACAAGGTAAATAATCACTATAACTGGGCAGGAAGCCTAGATACCAATGAAATGTGATGGAGAAATGCTGACCAGCTCTGGAGCTCAGCAAAGGTCTGCTTCATCCTCTTGATGGAAGAGTCCATTTCCTGTTTCACCACTACGCGGTAGCGAGTGAGAGAGGCAGTGCAGCGCTGCAAGTCTTTGATGGACTTATCGATGTTAGGTGCTGAGAAAGGTGGAGACAAGGTATTAGTTCAGGCCCCTGAGACACACCAACCCAAACTGCTCCAATTATAACTACTGGGGGCAGGAGGCCACCCCAAAGAACACTTTTCCTTTATAATTCTAAATTCCCCACTTTCTTTGAAGATAATGTGGAAACTGCATGAATACCTCTGGGACCTAATCTTCCAGGTCTAAAACTTGCCTTGAGACTGATGATCTGGAAATGATTGATTTCATATTAAAGGAGTTCGAAATAGACTCATTGAGTGAATGTGACATTCATGTGCATAGTAAAAATACCATAATGTACTGTTAATTTTACAAGACAAGGATTACAATGCAGAATTTTAAAACATCAACTTAAAAAACCCTCAAACATTAGCATTGAACTAAAAGGCCTTTCTAGGTCTGCCCATACGATCATATGGTCTATATCAGGGGTATTCAACTAAAATTTAAAAAGAGGTCCAGTTAGAGAAAAATTCTTGAAGCAAAGGTCCGGAAGATCATAATGTCTAACTATTTAGTGTGATATATATTTAAGTAGCCTATTAGTTGCATCAACATTGTATGTAATCAGTACCTGACTGTCAAATCAAATTCAGTACAATTCAAAAACGTTGACAATATTCATCGTCACGTGACATAAAACTTCAGCCAGCTCGCTGGAGTGAGATTTTCAGTTCGAGATGTCTGCACACATGTAACAGTTCTTACCTTGTAAATAGTCTGCTTTTGTATTTAACTGTGCAAATACACTTTTGATGTAGCTAATTTTAGGTTTTATAATGGAATATAGATTTGCCGTAAGATTTTCAGCATGAGTCTGAAAGCGTTGTCCCAGATGCTTGAGATTTGGCAACCCTGAAAACATACATTTTTTTCCCTCACCTGAGTTTATTTATATAAACAGATAACATTACTTTATACATATGTTAAAAAGCAGAAACTTCAACGAACATGAAATCAACAATAAACTATGTCTATTTATCCAACGTGTTATATAATACATATTGTATTTGAAAACTTTTCAGCTTTACGATTTCAGGAGAGCGCAGCCACTCTGTTAGGAACATTACGCTTTTTGGTTATGGGTGTTAGCTTCGCTGCTGCTATTAACACGAAAGGCACATTAGCGCAGACAAAGGATTGCATACGCCGAACTATACGTCTTGCTTGGCGGTCAAAGGCGTTTGACGCTCATAGGCGTGGGAAACGGCGGTTCTACTGCTAAACCACTACCTAAGAGACTACAAACGCTGCGCCGGTTAAAATAAAAGCGCCCTGTCAGGTTTTAAATAACTTAATGTTTTGGCTGTTGGTCTGGTTCCGTATGGGACAGCTTCTGGGTCCGGACCCGGACCGCCTGTTAGTGACCACTGGTCTATATAATATCAGCTCTAATTCCTTAACCGTTTTTTGAAACCTCACCAATCCTGTAGGCATGGCAGTCTGCCAGGCCCAAAAACCACTATATCAGGATACAGTATCAAGTAGCACATGACCGTTAAGTTTACAATTAGAAGCAACTCAAGTGCAGCTTGTGGAATGACGATTTGCACTTTATTGCTGACGTCCATATTCTAATATGTGCTGATAAAGTACAAAATTTACCATTCATGTAGGGGTTATAAAGCGAAACAATGTTTAACAAAGCGCTGCGTGTTCCAGACTGTAAAAGAGTTTTAGACACCAGACCTCATGTTTAACTGAAAAAAAAAAAACAGCTTTACATTCATTTGCCACACTGCATCGATGTCATTGTTGACAGTGCCAACAGGTGGAATGTGTAAATCAGTGTTTCCCAACCCGGTCCTCAGGGACCCCCAGACAGTCCACGATTTTGCTCCCTCCCAGCTCCCAGTCCCTGAGGATCGGTTTGGAAAACACTGGATTTACACATTCCGGCAGATAAATTGAGGGATCAACCCACAGTAGGTTGTTAATCAAATCTTACTGAAAGAATGACATCCAGCACCTATATCCTCCTTCCTACTTTGTGGTGGCCACAGGTACAGCTTCAGTTCAACAAGAGAACAGTAACAGTGCTACTGAGAACCCATTTGTTTCAATCCTCAAGACCAAATTTATTCAAACCCACTCATTGCATTCTATTCTAATCAGGGCCAAATACAGAAACCGTAGCTCTTATTATACCCTCAGTGATTCAGAAAATGCTGAATACGCCATCAGTTTTAAACCGCTTTGCGCTTCCCTTTCTGGCTTACCTATCTTCTTGTTGGCAGACGCCCCATGCTGGCTATCGAGAGCAAGCAGGGAGAAGGCAGACGCCTGCTGGGAGGTGAGTGAGGGACGAGGACGGTTCTTGCTGCCGCGTGGAGCTTGGTGACTTCTCCCCACATGGGTGTGTTGATAGCCCAGACTCAGGGTATCAGGTTTAGAATCCATATCAGCAGCTTAAAACAAGGCAGATATTTTGGGTTAACCCTCTGGGGTCGAGTGCATCGTCAGCGACGCAACGTACTTTTCGGATCGCATTCGCATGGTAATTTGATGAACAACACAGCGGTGAAACGTGATCCAGATACATCCCCATCAGCGCCATAAAAGGGGGGAGGGACGTGGCCAGGTGACAATGGCTCATTCACACACATGAAAGTTGCTACATATTCAATGAGCCAGAAATAGTGGCATGCGTTAGCTTTTTCTTATTTATCCAACTGAATGTTGCAACTACACCATTTAGTCATCTTCATGTTGCCAAGACTTTGGTTATCAGATATCTGGGATCAAAACAAACTGCCAGCATTGCTTACTATGTACTTTTATTATGTTTCTGCAAGTGTTCCAAACTCCATTTTGCAATGTCTATACTTTGATGTCTAATCACAAACTTAACAAAAATCTGACATTTATAATATACATTAAAGATGAGTTTAATGGCAAAACAAATATACAAGAAATAAATTATTTGCCATGAATTAAGTTTCTGATATTTGAAGTAATGTGTGATCATGCCCCAGTCAGTGAAAGTGTGTTTCCTACGCCTAGACCCCAGAGGGTTAAACAGCACCAGGATGCAACGGAACTCAAGGTTAACAGGTTTGAGGTTAATACAAGATGGCAGAAGTCTACAAAAAAAGTGCATGAATTCTACAAACACACAAAATGTTACAGCCTAGTTAAAAGCCCCCCCCCCCACAGTATATGTTCATTGGCATACAGTACATTTGTATTCTCTGTTAAGTTTGTCACTTAAAGAGTACTTGGTGGTGTGGGTGAATCACTGTTACTTCGTATATTCATAATGTTCTTTATAGATACCCAAGCTGTTAATAATCTGTTATATCTCTGAAGAACTGTACTGAAAGTCTGTACCAGCTGAGCAGAGCAAATCTAATGACACAAGTTAGCTGGAACAAGGAAAATAGTAAGTAGGGATTTGAACAAGTCTCAGCTACATCTTCACAGAATTACGTTACAAAGTCATTGGCATGCAAACTCTTTGGACGTCCATAACTCTGCCTATACTTTTGTTGACGTTCTAATGGCAGACTGAACCGCAGAGCAGCACGGATCTCTCTTAAGGTTCCCATATTACCCAGATACCTGTAGCATCCAAAAGATCAGGCGTGGCAATCTCCGAGTCCAGCTCGGTGGCATCAAGGGAAGCAGACTCCAGCTGCTCGCTCAGGGAGTCCAAAGAGTCACCATCTATGACTGACCCATTGGCGTGGAACCCATTCACTTCATCTTTGCTTTCCGCAGGAGGGGTAACCACAGCTTGGGCGGGTTCTGGCTGTGGTTCTGGTTGGGGTTTGGGTTTTTTCTTCTTGGGCTGGATTCCAAAAGCATTGTAATACAGGAATTATGAAAGGGAGAAAAACCAGTTTCAGCCAGCGTTATTCCAGCACAAAATAACTTAAAAAGGCTAATTATACATGTTGCAGATTAAAACAATGTGCACATGCATACCTTCTTTTTACCAGTTACATTCCACTCCTTCAAAATATCAGCTGCACTACCTGACAGGGAAACAGACAAACATTCAAATCATGTCAGACATGTAACCTTTCAAAATGGACACCCATGAGTGTCAGACTGGTGACACACATGACTATGACTATGAGCAAGACAAAGTTTAGAGGAAATCTTTAAAACCCGCTGCGTTTCTGATCGCACACTGTCAGGTGTCTTTCACCATTTGACTGGTTTATAGATCTTACAGGGAGGGACAGACAGACACAATCCGACAACAATTCTGAGCTTTAACGTTAAATCCCTGAGGACACATGGCAAAGCTGACCCCGCCAGTTTGCCCTGAAAAGCCGGCCACTGAGTCTGGTGCAGTCTGAGCTAAGGAGGTGCCATCTGTCAGGAGACGCAGGCAAGGACTAAACAGCAGCAGACCTCTGGAAAAGCTCTGGGACCGGGGGTGGGTGGGGATCGTTTCCTGGGCTTAGAGTCAAAGCGCCTGTTGTTTATGGCCCGCGTACGGCAGTCTACTCCAGTACTGCCACGTCAGGGCCTGGCTGTTGGTCCAGACACATACAGACTGAGGCAGACTTACAGGCTGCCAAGCCTGACTCACCAGAACCATTTCAGAAAGAAGGAAAAAAAAAAAAAACTTCTAGGGGCAATTTGATTCAAAGGGCATCCGAAACATTTTTCAACCACAACACTACAGTGCAGGTTATAGCACTGTTTAAACTGCCATCAGTACCAACTCAAAGTTTCCCCAACCTAGGTGTTTGATTTCTGAGCTAATAATTTAGGAGGAATACTACAATGAGCTCTCAGCTGGTTAGCGTAGAAGCTGAAAGCAACCTTCATTTAACTGTGGCAGGACTGATGATTTTTAGATAGCCAAATGTGAATTTTAATTAGCTTTAACTTGTCGACCTAGCACCACCATAAATTTGTACGTTCTTAATTGCAGTAATGCACATCACAGCATGTTCAGTGTAGGCAGACCAAGATTTGGGAAATTCACAACCGTTTGTGTATCAATTTGTGTGTCACAGTGACACGGGTGGGGTGGGGTGGGGGGGGGTGCAAGTAGCTGCCACGTTACCTTCCACGAAGGCTTGGACGGCACGGTCAACACAGTTGTCAAAGTGCTGCAAGACCAGAACGATCTCGTTGTTGCTCTTGTTGGGAACAACTGCCCTAACCGCATTTATCTTGGGAAGATAAGGAGAGGCAGACAGTGATGACAGAACAGCAAGCAATTCGTCACACCAAAAGACCTATCTACTGCAACATTATGTACTAATGCGAACATGCCCATTTCCTGCTACACTCCTGAAGCACCAGGTTTAAACTGGTAGACCTCTGTGAATACCAGAAATTCAGGTGCAGACTGACGCAGGAAGGTGAGGGCATGGCTGTATTTGAATAGCATGTTTGTTTCTTTTTTAACACCAGTTGTATGTGACATTAAATGATTGGAATCATTTCCTACTGCAGGGCACACAAAATGCATGCAGAAAAGGGGCGGGGCAAGGCAGGGGCAGAACATGAAGCGTGGGGTGGCGCGGTGGGTTAGTAAACCTTTACCTTCTCCTTCATCCTCTCAAAGGTGCCTCCCTGGGACATCACCATCTTGGAGTGAGTGTCGAACACCACACCGCTGGCATCTAGAACAAACAGCCCCAGGTGTTAGCATGGTGCAGGGCAGAACTAAGCATACCTGCTGAAGGTGGTCAAGAATGCATGGCCAAGGGCCCTCCTTTAAAACCAACATAACCTACTGAAGTCATGCTCTTTAAATATCAGTCCTGCTTAAATGAAAACCTACCCTCCTTGCTCAAGGTACAGCAGTTTATCCTACAAGGAGCCTGGAAAGGCACTGCCTGTGGGACAGATATCACAAATAGCCAGGTGTCTCATACCCTCAGGTGTCCAACCTGTTCAGCCAGTCAGGTGCTACCTGGGTCTGGAGACTCCTATAGCACTGGATTCCCTTGTTCCTCCATCTTGCTTAGTGCCACAGGGGCTAATCAGCCATGAACAAAAACAACTGCTCAGAGAAGAAGCCAGTGTGTCTCTGGTAGGTACTGAGTGCCACTTAAGAGCAACAATCAAGCATAGGTCTCAGAAAACAGGAGGACCATATCATATTTAAATTTTTAATAGAACCTTAAATACATGCAATACCTACAAGGATAAGTAGGCAGTATATAAATAGACACACCAAACAAATATCTTATCTGTATGGACTGTGCCTCCGGAAGTTGAGTAGAGGTGCTCAGATTAAAAATACCAGTTGAGTAATAAGTGATCTAGCAGCCCCGCTTAGCAACTTGGCCCCATTTAGCCCCACTGATGTTACAGTGCAGTACAGTTGCACAATCAAGCCCTAAAGTGGCAGAAGAGAGATGACATGACAAGGTTGTTTTGTCACATCTGGCTGTCCTTTTGGAGATTGGCTATGCAGCTGACTATACTGGCATGGGAGTAGTCAGTCTCAGTGAAACGCTGCTCATGGCAAGCCTGCCAAAGGCTGCTTAATTAGAAAATCATGTCCGAGCCGCATCCAGAATGCCACCGCTTGAAACTCTGCCACGTGCCCTCTGGATTTTCCTGGGTGCCCTTGACCCCTCAATTTCCCTAATTAAGTGGCAAGAATTGCAAAGCTGTTCAAATGAGGCTACGGATTTGCCAAACAAAAGTCTCAGGGTCAGAGCAGTCACCAGCTAACAAAAACTACTGAAAGAGTCATTGCTGCTTTTCAGTGGAATCCAAAATGGAAATGCACACAGCCTATGTCAGAGTCCAAATCCACCACAGCTGTGCAATACTTCAGCAACAACTTAAGTTAAAAGCAACAAACAGCAAAGTGTATGAGGGAGGTCTCTGCTGAGTAACTAGGACGTCTAAAACACAGCAGTTTCCGACACGAGGGGGATCTTCTCACTCAGTGCCTCTGTACTTCCGCTTCAAAAACCCAACTAAGCCTTCCAGCTCCAATGGTGCCATAAATATGGCATCAAAGCCTAAGTGGCAAGTTAAAAACTGCATGCTTGAAGGCTCTCCAACAGTGGCGGCCAGGCAGAACCAACAATGTGGTGAACAAGCGAGACGACAGCCGATCCGCTTTTAAAGCGCCCTGAGAAACTCTAGGAGCATCAGAGGGCTGTGCTCCAAGCTCTGTGATAAATGCCTGGCCGGCCTCCCACTTTTACAGCGTGGCAGGTTGGAGATAGCAGAAGAGCAACTGGCGAGGGTGGAATTACAGGGCTCAAGTAATTCCCATCCTGAGGGTGGACATCTGGAGTTCACTCTGTCCCCTATAGCTCCGACAGTGGACCAGATAAGACTGGCCAGCAGCATCAATTTCCCACAGGCTTGTTAGTCACTAGCCAGAGTTCATCTGTTCCTCCACATCAGCACAAGCCCACATGCAAGCTAAGGTAAGGAATATCTACAGTGTGTCTGAGTACCTCCTAAGCCACAAGGTCACATGTGCACAAGACCAAAAATCAGCACCTTGAGCAACAGTTTCAGGAAAGCGAAAGGTCTTCTATCTGTATCCCAGCAGGCAAAGGAAGATACCCTAAGCTGACTGGAGTCTTAGTGAAAAGACTAGAATTTTAAGAACTAAAGTTAAATTAATGTTGGATCAAAAAGCATGAAATGCAGGCTCACTCTCAAGTACTACCCTGAGTGAATGAGCAACTCGAGAGTCTGAACACCCTGAAATTCAGGAGAAATCTCATCTACAGGGTCACCAGAAGCAAGCATCAACTACATGGCACTAAAACTAACAGCAATATGACCCAATGCGCCCATGAACACATCATCCTCATTTTAGACCATACAGCGCTTGCCTAAATCTCAGGTGTTCGAGCAGGAAAGCCTGTGATTTAAGTGCAGATTACCGACATGTGTCTGGGCTTCCTGTGCACAGCCAGCAAGGAACAGCTGGGAACGCCCCCCCTAATAAGGTCAAGATTCTGTATGTCACGCAGAGAGACGCGAAACAATGGGATGCAGACGGTCCCCATGCCAAAGACAGGCCACTTAAGTTGCTTTTTTCACACTTGGGGGCAGAGGAGTTAAGCGCTCATTTGCACTGCAGTGCACAGTGAGGTTCATGGTAGGAAGTCTCCTGGGATGGCACCATAACAACACACAGGGGTCTCAAGGCTATAGTCGCCGCCTTGTACATGCAGTGGCCTTAAAGGAAAACAGAGGCAGCACAAAGAGGAGTTTTAACAATGCTGAAGCAAAAGGTAGACTGACAGTGGATGAAGACTTACCCTTTTGGCTATTCTTCTTGGCCATTCTGCAAATCCAGACACAAAAAATTTTTTTTAAAAAAAGCCTGTTGGTCCCCAGTAAAAGCCTCTCCAAAGGAGCTCTGTGATGATCTGCAGCACTTTTCACCTCCAAGGGGGAAATGCAGGACAACTATAGTCTGTATGCTTGCGTAGCACGAGTCACGCTGGTGGACTAGGAGCTCCAGTCTTTTCGCAGATGCCTCCTCGTCCTCTCATAAGAGGGGATTCCCCCCACCTCTTGGTTTCTCACTCGCTCACTCTTGCTCTCGCTCTCCCGCCAGATGCCAGCAAAGGCTCACATTACAAGACACGAGGACAAGACGACGTGGAAGCTGGGGCAGATCAGCCCATGGACACCCCCCCTTCTAGATGCAAGCTCACCGTCCACGATCACACGCTTGGAACAGTCCACTTCCCTCTTTCCTGCAAAGGAAAATAAAATTTTTAAGACCTTTAAGGGCAGGGGGAGGGGAAAAGAGCAGTTAATTTTTTCCATTCACATCAATTTGGTGGCGTTCTGGAAGAATAACTATGGGTTGGGAGGGGGACATAAGGATTCATTTACTGGCACTGGGTCTCAACTGGTCCCTACTGCAACAAATCCTAACACGGAAATGATCTGCTACAACTATGCAGACAGGACTGGCTACAGCAATTTTTGGAGCCCAGGACAAAAGTACAGTAGTACACCCCCTGCCAGTATCTCATTTTGGGGAACTCATTTCATGCACAAAACTCTTCTGAAAGATTTTATCAAATCACTTTCTGCTTAGCAAACTACTAATGTCATTGGCCACAGCTAGGAGCTGGGTCTCAGGCTCAGACACAGCAAACAGGCCCCTGAAGGATCCAACTAAAAACCATGCGGGTTCAACTTTTTTTTGAAAAGAAAAGAAAAAAAAAAACGGTGAGAATCTCTACAGTTAAATGGGAAACTCCAAAACACCCTATGAGGAGTGACAAAATGCAGCTTTTAAAAAAAGGCCAATACCAATTCATATTTCAGAATGCTGGGGTCCAGCAATTTCTTGTTATACACACACATGTCCTCCAAATCTTTCCTAAGAGTAACAGAAACAGGCAATAAAATTCAGTACCAACGGCCTTCAATTTCCTAAAGCTCTCAAAATACAACCGTAGAAACACCAGGCACTGAGGTCATCATGACTTCTCACACACACACACACACACACACACACACACACACACACACACACACACAACCCAGCTGCTCATCCACCAAGTTTCATTTTACTGCAGCACAACTCTGGAAGAGAAACTTAAGCTGTGCAAACACACGCCCCTGTGACGAACAGCTCGCACGTCAGCGAGACGATCCTACCTGCGGGATAGGCCCGGGGACTCCAGTAACAGCGAGGCAAACAGACGTCACACCGGCATTTAAATCCGGAGCCTGGAAAAATGTGTCCGTGTTGATCAAAGGGGAGGCGGGTGCGGCTGGCGCAGCTGACAGCTATGCAAAGTCAATGGCTTTGGGACTTTGAACGATAAAAGGCGGGACAGCCAGGCACTAACTAGACTCCTGAGATAGGAGCAAAGATAGGCTGGTAACATGAACAGCTGAGCTTAATGCATTGTGAAAGAGGGTTACTGAATGGAGAGACACTGATATGGGCCAACAAAGACCTAAGTGTAAGGGAATGACATCTTACCACGCAAAGCCTAGTCACAGATGTCTTTCTGCAGTCAATGAAAAGCAGACTCAAGTGAAGGTGACATTTCACAAATCACTTCAGAAGGCCAAAATGTACTTCCATGCATAACTAGCTGCTTGTTAAGGCAAAGTGCATAAAGGACAATAGATTAGTTCCAGGACTCTTGATTAAAACTTGGGTTCATGGCAAAAAATAGAATACAGAAACTAACATTCATTGTCATGACATTTGCCTTATCTTCATTAAAAAAAAAAAACTTTTCTCCCCCTCTGTAGGGCCAGATCCATGTCATAGCACAGTGTGTTCCTTTCGTTGGGGGGGGGTGGCCCTGGATTGAAGTTTCCAGGTGGTTCTATAGACCAGTCTAGAATGTGACCACTTGTGGGTGTACCTGCTTAGTACCTGTCCTGTCCTGTCCTAAGGGTGAAATGCCAGCCTTTTGCCAGAATGTATCTGCTTAGTACCTGTCCTAAGGGTGAAATGTCAGCCTTTTCTGCTGCCCTACTTTCAATAATGGCACACTGTTTTACTCAGAGTACACCATATCACACTGACAGCAGAATACGACAAAGAATGAAGGACTGCTTAAGGCTAAATATTTAAAAAGATAAGATATGGCCTATGGGATCCCTATTATTCCTCAAAAAACCCACAGACTTACTAAAAGATCTGAAAATACAATGTCCGAGCAAATTGGTATGGAACAGCAGTTTAAGTACTAGTGTGTGTCCAGGCAGAATTAAAATTTAGAAAGCTACATTACCTTGTTAGCTAACATGTTCAGTAAACTCTGCTACCTTAGATTTTAATCACTAAATTGCAACACCACAATGGCCAGCACTTCTGCCTGATACCCACAGCATCAAGAAGAGACTTGCTACATTATCCTTACAAGACTTTCTACAGGTACTCCAGCATCTTCCCAATGTGCAAAGACAATCCCAGCTGTGCACAGCCCTTACACAAGGGGTTCCCAACCTTTTCATGCCTGCAGCCTGGTTTACACTAGAAAAGTTTTACAGCGCAGTGAAAAGGCCAAGAAGTGGGAAACCAGCAGATTGATTGTTGATTTCACAAGTTAAATGGTTTCTGTTCATTTCAGATGGAAACAGAATGCGTAAACTGACAGGTTGTAAAAAATTGAAAATGCATAGTTTCATTTCACTTCACAAAACTTCCAGCATTCAGTGGCCCACTAAAAACTGGCCAAGGACTGGGGGTTGGGAACATCTAACTTGGAACATCTGGCCATGTGGCTCACCCATTATAAGTGCACTGATGTCCCGGGGAGAGTGAATCGTGCCTTACAGCCTATCCGGAGCACTGCAAACCAATGTGAGTAATACAAAACGTGGGGTGGGTAACAGCTTGTGGGGAAGAGCATGTTAAGAGCATTCTAAGAGTCATCAAAACTTACTAGCTATTTAGCAGAGCAACGGCCAAGAACTAAAGTATTTTCAAGGGATCCCGTTAACACTAGTCACCAAATCATTAGGCTTAATCAGCAGAGCAGTCAGAAACGGGGGGGGGGGGGGGGGGGGGGTGGGGGGGGTAACTTGTTTTGTGGCACTGGACCTTAAACCAGCTTAAGTGGGTCTAAATCAGAAGTTCCACACAACTGGTTTCTAGGGGTGGGAAATATATATGATTAATCGTGATCCTAGTTTTGACTATTCAATATTGATTTACAAAATCCCAAGATTTCATTAATGCCTTTTTCCCATGACTATGAAAAATATTTACTGAATTTTACCGTATCGGTCCCCTTATCATATAGGTGGAGCTACTTTCACCTACAGGAGGGCTGCAGTAACATTGTGCAATTGCCTCGTGCCCAGATCTTGGTGCAAGTCAAGTCCACCACAACACTGATTACAGCGACGTAAAATAGCATTATATAAAAGCAAAATAAAACTAAATAAAAGCAAACGATGCAAATAAAACAATTTTTCCAATATCTTTTTTTACGTAATGCTAACAATTATGGTGCTTTGCAATGTTAAGGCTACAGTGCTGTACATGTCATTTTTAGAAGAGATCTGGTTTGATCACATATTAGTAAATGTATCTTAAATGTAGATTGAAGAGTCTAAAAGGAATCCAGTCGGGGTACCTGTGAATCGAAATCCGATCAAATGAAAATTGTGAGGTCAGGGTCGTCTTCCAGCCCTAAACAATACCTGTATGTTCCTCAAATAAAATTATAATTTTTATTTTTGCACATATCTAACTTAAAGTCCATTCTGACACATGGCACATGAGGTTTAGACTTTATTTTCGCTATTCTTTTCAGTCAGAAGTAATTTTTGATGGTTTGGAAGAGAGATTGGTTGTTTTTAAGGAAGTATTCCCATATGTTCTTCAAATAAAGATTTGGTATACAAGCCTTTGGTCTTCATTGGTTGCCACAATTTTTGTAAATTTGTATTCCATTTAGAGCTTTCTAAACATGTCTCAAACTAAGGAAAGCTGCTATATAGTATTTGTCTCATTCTTATCAGGTTCATATAGAATCAGATTGAATCAAATCGTTTGTAAATTGGAATTGGGGAATCTATGCCAACTTCCGGCCCTACAGGGTTTGTAAAATGACACCAAGGCAGCTTCACAAAATGATATACAAACCTGAGAAAGAATGCAAGAACAATCATACAGGTGCTAGAAATGTACGAACAAGTCAGACAACTAATTTAATCAGCTTTCAGCATCAGCATATACACATACTATATATAAATATAGCCTGCTAACCAAGAAAGTTCTTTCACTTCAGCGGCTTGTGGTTTATATGAGTAGCTAGGAGGCATCAGCTTGAATCAACATTCAGCTTTACTTAAGATACCATAAATTCAAAGTGTCTTATATGCACACAGACAATCCAGTCTTCACTGTAATTTATATGACCTGCATTATTGGTCATAAGCACGGAAGTTATCACATTTGCTGAATTTACAGCGTGGCCTGGTGTGGAATTTTTGTAAACACTGATCCCATGGCAAACAATTCACGATTAAAATATGTGCAACACTATAAAATTTATTTATTGCTGTATATTGAGGAAAACCAACAGGACACTTCCTGCTTGTTGACGGACTTGAGGGAATATGCCTTAAGGATACTTGTTGCATAAGCTCCGATTTCTTTGATTCTTTAAACTTAATATTTTGCTCAATAAAGCAGCATATTATCCACATCTCTACACTTAAGGTATGATATAAAAAAAGTTAAATGAGAAAGACTGCCACCTTTTACCACACACATTCACAAAAGTTATTCGTAAGAGAATGACAGGCCAGCTCATAAGCTGTTGCCTTACACCTTCAGGGTTAGGATTCCCTGAGGACTCCTCCTGCAATCCAAAGGCATGGAGGTAGGCCACTTGAACCATAGCCCAAGAATGCAAGTAACCTGTGATGGCTTAGCACCCTCTCCCCCATGACCCTGACCAGGATACGCAATGAAGAAATTCTTTGCATAATTTTCTCACTCTACAAGACAAAAACAAGATGGCATGGTTTTAAGATCAATCTTTGAATGATGCTATATAGCCCACTATTGGAAATAAATCCAACCAAATAACCAACATGGCCATTAAAACCATCAGCATGGGCAAGAATCCAAATGCTTGCATAGGTTTACAGCTAAAAGTTTTGTAGAGAAATAACGTCTGCTACAGGCCATTTTGATTTATACTTTTGTTGACAACTGTAGGAAGTTACATGTGTCCACTGGCTGCACAAACTACGGTTTAATGACGGTGTTAACATGAAACGCCAGTGCTTTATGCAGTTCAGCCATCTATCAAAGTCATGCACAAATTACATTATACATTCAAAAGATGAGGGAAGAGGAAAACAAAACATGGGGTGGGGGTGAACTACATTAGCCAATGAACATACACAAAGCAGTAAGCAAGACTGACTTGTATGGTTATCAAAAAACAGGTTCAAAGAATTACGTTCTTTAGAGGTCTATGTGGATTACTCCTAGGAACACATTCATAAAAAAGGTAATGGTGAAATTCTTTAGTTTTAAGTAAAAAGGCATCCAAGAGGGGGTGCGATCCATTTTCTAACAGCAGTGCCTAAAAACACGGGTCCTTGAAGCCCAAAGTGTGCAGGTTTTCATTAGAGCTGTTACTTTCATTGGGCTCTTGGTTGAATCAGCTACACAACACAGATCACATATAATCAAGATGTTACAGATTCACTCGTTTTATTGACCTCATAGGAACTTCCCAGTACAGATAAATGTGCATCAATCATTTCTAACATTACTTATTTTTGCCCAATCAATAGTTGAGGCGGTCATCTAATTTAAATTCTCGTATTCTGGCATGCTTATACACCACAAACCAAGAGCAGGGAGTAAATTTTCTGTACTGATGACCATTTTCTGACCACCATTAAATTATGCCTAGATTAATGATGCGATTAGTGACAATTATACATATTTGTAATGGGTGGGCCATCCTGAGTTTTATCCTGCCTTGCACCCATAGCATCTGGGATAGGTTCCGGACAAATGATTACTGAAACTTGGATGGATGGATGACAATTAATCTGCAGTCAAAACCTTCGACTTGTATGATTTAAGGCTCCAGCTGAACCAAAGCAAAAGAAAGCTTGAGCAGCTCGACAAATGGAAAAGCAACAGATCCCTGCATAGCAGGTTTCTGGGGGATCTCTGCACTTGGCCGATGCCAGGAAGCAACAAAAAAGCAAAAGCCTCCAAACCCTCTCTAAAGTGACCTACCACCGCTCCAGCCCCAAACAACCTAAAAGTAATCAGAGAAACAGATTTAACTTATTTGCATGGTATGAAGTACCTTTGTGTCATCCTGACCTCAATGAGGTCAACGTTTTGCAGACTGCAATTCTGATTTATGGCCCCTAACCTACTTCAGTGTGTAGTTTAAGATGGATACTTAACCACTTACTTGAACTAAGTATTAGGCTATTATACTATCAGTTTAATCAGTTAACTCTTTGAACACTACACAAAGCTTGGCTGTAGTGAAGAACCATTATTTAGCCTACTTAAAATGAACTTTCATGTATTTCAAATATTACATGCGTAACGTGCTCATTTAAAAGGAGGTGCACTTATCTAAGTATTACCTTATATTTCGAAAATGTTAGTCTTGAATGTAAATGTCAAAAACGCACCACAGTTAAATTATTAATAAGTCTTTAAGTTCCGTCTCTTTTTTTTTTTTAACTAGACTTGACTTCTGGGATTTTTAACAATAATCCCCTATGTATCCAGCCGCCTAGACACTGTCTTCATACTTTAAGCTTAATACACGAAAGTGACCATCCCTTTTAGCCAGCTAGCTAGCTAGCTTTCCAGTCGCTTCTTGTAACGAGTAAGAAAGAAACCAAGCTTACCCACCAGCGACCAAAGGTTACATGTGCGGCATCGCTTGACGTGTTACAGAGCTTTAAATAACCCGTGAGGAAGAGGAACCGCAGCTCACCCCGAACCGAAAGCGAGGCGCTAGACCACAGCGGGACCGAGAGCAGCTGGCCCGCGGGATAGCATCACGACGGAGGCGGTGGTCCTCTTTGTGCTCAGCAGCCGGGTACGCGGGGGCCCGGTTCTGCAGAACTGAGGAGGAAGTGGGGGGGGGCAATCAAAACTGTTCACACACAGACCACGGCACCGGACTACTTAAACCTCCAGGTGAGCCTTTCACGCCGTCGCCGGGGACCTGTGCGAAGGGACACCGCTGCGCGTGCAGGACGGCCGACCGACCAAACGGCCGCCGCTCGCGCATCGCACCCCGCGCGCCTTCCGTCGCACCCACAGTCAAACTTCATCCAGCGCACATAAACGAGAAGGCCCCCCATTATTAGTTTCGCCGACTTACCCCTAGGCGAATAATATCGCGCTACATTCTTGAACACCAGCCTAAAGTACAATAAACGATCTCTGTTCTGTGTAGCATTGCACTTACGTGGGTGCACGTATGCACGTCTGGTAACTTGTGTGCACCAGCGCTGTGCTCAATTTAATACGAAGAGATAAAGTCCCCTCCCTCAGACCCCCTAGAAATTCAATTGTTCTGACCACCAGCTATTCCCGTACTATCACGGCTTCAAATAAGAAATACATCAAACGTAGACAATACCCCGAACTCGTCCTTTACAACCCAGCGTTTTCTGTGCAATCGTGCGGATCAACGGCGATCCTTACCGCCAATTGTCTGGCGAAGTTAATGAAAGCCGCCAAAGCGCTCGTCTTTCCGAGCTTACAGTTGCAATCGCCCCTCAGCCGGCAATGGTGGCGTCACTTCCGAGGTCCTTTTTAAACCAGGGTCTGAATCCACCCACCTTCCTCTCCTCCCAGTTCATGGTTTACGCTTCCTATTGCGTACGTGTTGGGTAATGCTGCTTGACGTTTTACAATGGCTCTATATATTGCTTTGTCAAGGGGCCCGATTTTCAGTAAAATATAACTGCAGCTGGAAGCGAAATCGTAGCATTACAAATTAATTACCTTAAGAAGACGAGAAGGAAATTGATTCGCCTGAAGAAAATATGTTACACCGTAGATTTTCTTTTCACAACTATTTGACTATAAGCTATACGTACTTTGCATTTGACCATTAATTTAATTTACTGTAAACGAATGGCTGCACGTCTCTATTAAAGTAGCATTATTTTCAAAGTTCACAAATAATACCGTCCTGTTTAAGGGTATAGAAATGTATGTCATAAAAAAACCTTGCATCTCTAGAAATGTAGGATGGAGCCATCAAGATCGGTATCTGAACATTCTCCATTAATGTCTGGTTGGGCACTGTACCAGCCTGCTCCAAGGACTACAATACTATAAGTCTACCAAACCAGAACCAACCAACCTTCCCGAAGCTTCCTTCCTGGGTATTAGGCAACTGTGCAGATAACAAACGTCTATAATCACCCAGGGAATTCCTACCAGGACCGCAGTTATTGTTACTTGTGTAACATTTTCCCAGTAACACATTTAACTGTCAGTACAAATCAAATGAAATCAAATAAGAAAACCTTTTAGATTAATTTGTTTGGTATGCTGGTCTATTTCTCTTGCGGAGAACCGTGGAAATGAACATTTTGACTGAATGCACGAGGAAAGCGTCTTCGAGATTGCATTTAAATTATGTGAACGATTTACAATTGAAATAATTCTGCATACTTCTGTATCATAGTTCCTGCTAAGTGAGCAGAGTCCCTTTGAGCTTAAGCAGCAATACTGACGTAATACTTCAAATGCCCTAATTACAGTACGTATTCACTTTTTACAAATGAAATATCTCTTTAATTTAGACGTGATCAATGTACTGCAGTCCATTTTACTTAAGAAGCAAATTCATCTAATTCCCTGAAGTGTCCCTTGAAAAATTGGCTTTAAACCAATTTATTGAAATTTACTTTACAAGGCATTAATGTCAAGTATTGTTCAAGAAATACAAAATGACAAAGTATTTTTATGATGAATGATTAATAGACTGCTGCAACCCTGACTGGGATAAGCGGTGGGAAGATGGATGGATGGATGGGTTAATAGGCCATTATTCAGTTAACATTTAACTGTATAACAGATTTGGGCACCTCTGTCCTCAGGCATGATTACCTCCCATTTTGTATACTGACTGCTTGTAGATTCGCACTCATCAAACCATGCCCTACTTACCCAGGCAAGGGTCACAGGGTTGGCCTGCAGCTCATCACAGGACAAAGCAGACAGCATAACGCTGAGGTGCGATGCCATTCGATCACAGGGAGCACACGTAAATATGCAGAGATGACAATTCAGCTAGCAAGCTGCAACCCTGGAGCTCTGAGGAGACAGTGCTACCAATAAGGGCAACCTTATATAAATATGTAGTGTACAATATTAAAATGTTTTTTTCAATTACAAGGATGCATTATTATTAATGATTCACTTCCAGGGCAAGACCAACACTTTCTTTTTACTTTCTCTGTCAAATCGAGAGGTGCCACTGTGGTTTTGATGCTGTCGATACACAAAGATTACATACTAACATTTACTTATTGTATAGCACCGCAGAGCACATCATTATCTGTCATTCTGTGATATTCTTATGCTATCCTATGTTTATCTGGTATTTGTGTTAAGTTTTGAAAAGTTCTGATATTATTTTATTACACATCTACAGTACTGTGCAAAAGTCTTACACAGTCAAAAGAAATGTTTGCAGCTATTTATATGCGTAGTTCGTGCACATTTACTCAGAACAAAAACACAATATAATATCAGAACATATACAATTTAGCACAATAAAAAAACTAGTAAAATTGCCTTCTGTTCTCTAAAAAGCTACTGATATCTAGTTGGATGACTAGATGAACACCGCTTCAGTTCCCAAACCTCTCCTCAGGGGCACCTCAGCCATTCCATGTATTTATTAAATTTCACCACCAGCTCACTTAATTAATTAATTTAATTAGTTAAAAATTCAGTGAGATATTGATTAGCTATATGAGGTGGGCTAGTGGTCGGGTCAAAAAATACTTGGGTGTATTGTATGGTTAATGGAAAGAATGGGGTGATTTTAGCAGAGGTTTTGAAATGGCTAAGCTGACACACTTTGACAGGCGTAACAGCATAGTTTTACACCAACATGAAGATCATTTAAACATAATTTTCTTTGGCTGCCTGCGAGTTTTGTACAGTGCTACAAGGTTCCATGTAGATGTCCCACTGTAGTATTGGTTCACAGATTGCAATATGTTTGAAAGTCAATAGAGATAAAATAAAAGTAGATTAACTCTTATACAACAAAGCGGTTATTGTACATTTTATCATTTCCTGCAATGTGATGGGCTTAACAAAAAGTCCTTTATCATTTTCTGGTAGGTCCAGTTTCCCAAATACCCTTTCGTCTCGGCATGTCTCTTGCGCTTTCAGCTATTCATCTTCTTTTAATTTGCCTCTTTTTTCACGTCTTCCCCGATTGTTTGGGCAGCCCGGCAAGCCTGGAACCTATACTTCAGCAGGGTGTGGAACTAATGGCCTTACACAGTTGGGGATTATGACGTCAGCACTGTACTTTTGGCCTGGCAGATCCAAATACAGGTAGTACCAGTATCTTGGGTAGGCTGGGGTGTGTGAGGGGTAAAGCAAGAGCACTGGGGGGCTCTTTTAGTGCACACACACACACACACACACATATTTTTAGTGCACACACACACACACACACACACACACACACACATATATATATATATATATATATGTAAGGTTTTTTAGCAACTTTACGGAATTTATTGAATGGGCAGCATTGTGTTTTATTGTGTTTAGTTTTATGAAACATAGCTCTCAGACAGTGGTCATATTTATACATTTGTCATGTCACTTTCAGGGGGTGATGTGAGGCTCAGTGGGTCAGGCTACTGTGCCTGTGATCAAAAACTTGCTGGTTCAAATCCTAGCACTGGCAGAGTGATTTCAATGTTGGGCCCTTGAGCAAGGTCCTTAATCGCTCCAGAGACTGAGAGATCCTGCTTTCTCAATTGTATGTCACTCCATCCATCGATATTACATAACGCTTACCCATTACAGGGGCCCTGGGACCTAGCACAGGGCAGAGGACACCCTCAATGGGACTCCAGCCCACTCTAGATCATAAAGGCAGCATTTAAATAGATTCTCTAATAAATTGGATTGCATTTTAGGTAGCAAGGAATGTATTGTAAGTCTGTTTTATAGTTGATGTACCAGCACCTGTTTTTAAGGTGCTGGCTGACCATAAGATACAATCAATTTGTTTGTTTTTTTTTCTTCATTTCTTTCTTCATTTTTTTCTAGTTTATACTGTTACAGCAAATTCTACTATAAGCAGTCTGTCATTTTACAGAAACCATGAAAGAACCTTAAAATGGGACACCTTCTTAAAAGACAACACAACTGTCTATTGTTTGTGGATCTCCTATAAGAAGGTTCCGTGTATGGGAGCTGAATATTACCAAAAAAACAAGCAGTGTGACCTGCTTTCATTAAGGTAATGTTTTTCAATCCACACCCTTTGAACAATAGCATCAAGTTGTTTATTAATGAAAAAACTTCATTACATCAGTATAATTTTTCTTTGTTAAAATTGATTTCATATTTCAGTTATACTTTCACAATACAATGGAATGCAATATGTACCAGGGGCCTTTTAAATAGTGATACATGATGGTTGTTGTTAACATTTATAATTCGAAATCCACGCCTACGAGGAGAGTGTTCAAGGAAGATACAGTACAGGGTTTTTTGGTTGATCCATATTACTGAAAAGGAAAATATATTTTCATTTTATCATAATTGTTTGCCATCATTATAAGTAACCTGATACTATTGCCACATACACCACAGTACAGTACCTATCAGCCTAACTGCATGCATTTGGACAGCAGCATGGATCCCTTGCATCATAAGGGCAAAATACAAACTCTCCTGATCCTGGAGGTATGAGGCAATATGGCTGTCCACTCAGCTACCATGCTGTCCGGCATTTTAATCATCCATTTACGAAACTAATGCCTTAACACAGCACAGTGGCTTAGTGTAATGTACTCTCACACCTTCAGGTTAGTGGTTTGGATCCTGTTGCGTGTGTGTGTGAAGCTGTGAATTGGTGTCCCTAAATATCCCGTAAAGTGTGAATGTGTGTGTGTGTGTGCCCTGTGATGGACGGGCATCCTGTCCAGGCTGTACCCCTGCCTTGTGCTTCCTGTGATTGGCTCCAAGCTCATCTTGACCCTGTGCTGGTTTAAGCAGCTGGAAGATGCATGTATGTACTGTAATTTGAATTGTTATAATTGCACATGCAATATCTGATTTCATAAAAAGTGTTATCCTCATTTCTTGTTGGTGATTATGACAGTGAAGAGGAGATTTCAGAGACTGCATTCTAGAAACAGAAGACAGTGCAAGACAATGTCATGTAGTGTAATGAAACTACATCTGAATGCTGTATACATCATGAAATAGAGAAGATCATATTGGACAAGATCAACTTAAACAGAAGGCATGGTTTTCAGGTAAACTGAAAGTCAGATAAAACAAACTTGCATGCATGCATTGCTTTGTTGATATTAGCTGGAAACTATACATGAACTGCTAGCCTGTGGAAAGGTGATTCTCTGCCCTCCCCCATTTAATATTATTATGGTGTCAGACATACCTGACTTTGGGCAAAGACACAAACTGGCTACAACTAAAGATGTATGGAGTAAATCGGTTTGAGGTATTGCTTGCTTAGCGGGATAACTTGTTGTATTTAAGGTGGTCTGGGCTAAATGCAAGTGGACAAACATAAAAGTAATTTAAACTGGGGTAAATTAAATCCAACAAGTTATCCAGCTAAACAAGAAAACCGGCTCTGTGAAACAGGCCCCTGACCCTCAGGTTACACAGGACTAATGTTTTGCAGTCGAAGGATATTGTGCCTACAGCTTCTACACTCCAAAAAGTACAGAAAGTATGGCATCAGTATTTGGCTCTAAAATACACCAGCTTACAGAAGAAAACCATTTAGAAAAAATGACTTTAAATGTCAGCACACAGGTAAGAATTTAACTGTTATGTTTACACATGACAACATGAACCTTGATACAAGTGAAAGGCTGCAGGGTCATAATATCATATTTTACAACGTACAATCTAAAACCTGGAGCTGACTAATGAAATAGCAAACTAACTAGGGTGGTGGTGGGGGAGGGAGGTATGGGGGGTTAGGAATTAAATAGATCTTCTTCATGAGATTTGTGAAATCCCCAAAATTAGCTTTCTCCCAAAATTCCTGCCGCGTTTGTCCTGCCTCAAGAGCACAAAGAGCTATTTCTAAACAGAAGATATGAAGCTACAATCCATTCTGGGCAACAGTTTCACTAAAGGAGGGGTTTAATTATGATGCATTGACAAGGTGACAACAATGTCTGCATACAACGCCCATCTGCTCTGGAGAAACAGAAATCAGCAGTGGAATGATGAAACTTTCACTAACACCACGTATTCCCCAAGGAACTTGGAAAAGCCCAAATCCAGAAGCCAGGCCAACCAACAGCTGGAAGAAGTATTCAGGGAGTTCAGACTGAGGCACCAAAGCCCCCTTTCAGATCAGCTGCAGTAGGTGCAAATGTGGGAAAAATGTGAAGAACTGCAGTTCAATCTCCCTGGCTATGACAATATAACCAGCACCACATGTGCCAAATGCAGAAAGCACATTTACAAAATTTTACAATTTCTCTCTCTCGCACACACACATACACAAAATGAAAAGTGAGTGAAGTAAAAGGTGATAGTAGATGAGTAGAGTTCAAGGACTTACCTAAATATTTCTGTGAAAACTGAATGTGCATAACTTTAATGGTAACTGATAATAAAAACAGATTTGAACAAAAAAGTTTTCAAATATATACTACTATTAAACAGGCATTTATCCACCACACATACAGAAATCTTCCAACTTATTATCTTTTTATGGAAAAGTTAAACAGGCATGTCTTTTTAAAGCATTTTTCTACTACTATGAACAGAACTGAAATGTACAATATGCGCAAAATAACAGGTGTGCCTAGTTTATCAACATAACAGGAGGGATTAAGCAGTGTCACCAACTTCGGCCAGTAACACGTACACATGTAAGTAACAGTTTTATCACCTTGTAAATAATCTGTAGGGTTTGCAAACTACCCCGTCGCTTTTGATATGGCTAATTTAGGTTTATAATGGAATAATAGATTTGGCTTAAGAATTCTTGCGTGACCGTCTGAAAGCATGAGTGTTGTGCCAGATGTGTGAGAGTTGATAACTCTGATAAAAGAAAGAAAGAAATAAACAAAAAGAACGAAAATACAGCCACGACGATTTTTTTTTTTAAACATTCCGATCGATCAGCGCCGCTTCCGCCGCGCGACGGAAGAGTATCGCGTTTCAAGATGGCGACCCCCTATGTGACAGATGAATCTGGTAAAACTGGAGCATTTATTTTTGGGTCAAGCGCACTTTTTCCGTGTTTCTTCCTATCCTCGTATATACGCGTAACAGATATGTTGTATAATTTAAATCTGGGTCGTAAACAATCCAGTTTCGTCGACACGTTTTGCAGAGCATTGTTATTTGGGAATCTGGTATGCTAGCTAGCTAAAATGATTATTAAGATCTGCTATTTCCAAAGCTTTAATAATATGTATACCTATCGGACAGCCAGATGATTAGTGTGGTTGATAAAACGAGAAAATGCATTCAGTAGTCCAGCCAGCGTGAAAGACCGCCACGCAGAAGTTAACATCACGACTTGTGTTTCACTGTTTTCTAAATAATCAAATTCCTAGTTGTCTTAAGTTAGCTAAGCATAAACATACATATGTGCCCGTTGATGCAGCTGGCTAGTCGTTTTATGTCAGTGCTTGCATGGATTCATTGATTAGCAGCGGGGTGGTTGCATTTGTACAGTGCGACGGGAGCAAACGCAGTTGCCATAGTTACGTACGTATGGTTTCTCTTTTGCCTTAAGCCACATCGGCACATTCCTACCGTACGAAAGCAAAACGTACCGAGGTAGGGCCTTTATGCAATTCACCGCCCTGTATTAGTAAGCTAATTATTAAGTTGTTTAGAATATGAATTAAAGTACACAAGCTGCATTATTGAATGTAATCTCAGGATGGGCATAGATTTGGGCATGGTCGGGACACGTCCCTACTAATTTTGTGGGAGTACCGTGACTGTTTAATGTGGGGGGGTTCTGGACAAATTTGGTCCCTACCACTGCTGAAACCAAAGCTATGCCCTTGAATCTAAGTGGACAATACATGGTTAGACAATTGCTTTACCTGATTTGGATAATTCATTTGGTTACATATCATATGTATATATATATATATATACTGTTCAATTTTTCATGTATATCTTGGTCTAAAATATCTGTAATTCTATCCACAAACTTGCCTTATTCATTTTATTGTGTCGGCCTCACTTTCTCCCAGGAAAATACATCGCTGCCACGCAGAGGCCAGACGGAACCTGGCGAAAGCCTCGCCGGGTGAAGGAGGGTTATGTGCCTCAGGAAGAGGTCCCTGTGTAAGTATGGACCAGGCACATGGAGGAGTCCTGTGCTCCCCAACAATCACAGCAGTGCACTGTAACTCCATTCATTATTCTCCCATTAGTGTCAGCTGTGGATTTTTTGCATGATAGTGTAAATTAATGGAAATTCATTTACATCCCAGGTTATAATGGGGTTACGTTCCGATAAATCACAAGGCGAAAATGTTTTTTTATACAGTACACCTAACGTAACAAACATCATAGCCTAGCCTACCTTAAACATGCTTAGAACACTTACATTAGCCTATAGTTAGGCAAAATCATTAACGTAAGGCCGACTTTATAATGAAGTGTTGAATATCTCATGTAATTCATTGAATAAAGTAGTGAAAGTGAAAAACATTTACCCATGACAAAGATGAATTATCGAAACACGGACCGTCGGAACCTGGGGAGTATCTGTAAGTGCAATAAATTAACTTTGCTTTTCCAGCTACGAGAACAAATATGTCAAGTTCTTCAAGAGCAAACCGGACCTTCCGCCAGGCATGAATCCAGAAGATGCGGAGCAGGGGCGGCAGCAGCAGCAGCAGCAGGCGTCGACAGGGGGCGGCGGGGAGAGGGACGGCGAGACTGCGGGTCTCTCGAAGACCGCCAAGCGCAACATGAAGCGCAAGGAGAAGCGCAAGCAGCAGCAACAGCAGCAGCTGCAGGGACAGGATGGTGACGTGAGTGCTGAGGAAGGGGCGGAGACGCTCAGCGCCGCCGTTGGGAAGATGGAGATCGGGGGGAAGGCGAGCGACCACAAGGGGGCGCCGCAGCACGACGGCCCCTCGCCACAGGCCCAGGGGGTGGTGGCAGCCGAGAAAACCAAGAAGATCAAAGGCCTGCGGAAGAAGCTACGACAGGTAGAGGACCTGCAGCAGAAACTGGACTCCGGGGAGATAAAGCAGCCGACCAAGGAGCAACTGGAGAAGCTGGGCCGGGCCCTGGCTCTGCGGGAAGAGCTGGAGGAGCTGGAGAAGGATTTGTAAACCTGGGACATGTGGGCAGGGTTGGGCGGGGAGACACTGTCAAGAATATAAACATCCAGCTGCGGAACGTGACTTGGACCAACTCGGCCTGGACATCTTAGAGACATTAGTACTGTCAGCCAGACGGAATTATCAGCAGAGGCTGGAGTATACGCTATCGCAGTGTTTCCTAATCCGGTCCTTGGGGACCCATAGACAGTCCACGTTTTTCTTGTCCCTCCCAGCTGAGCAAAATGTCGACTATCTGGCAGAGAGCTGGGTGGGAGCAAAAACGCGGACTGTCCCTGAGGACTGGATTGGGAAACACTGCACTATCCTAACAGTCAGACTGGACATTAACACATGTAAAATAACAACAGATCACTTCCTTACTTCAAATATGCCATTTAGGTTGATGGTTAGTAGATCTGATATTACCCGACAGTTCTGTGACAATAGTTCAGGTTGTCATTTCAGTCCTGATCAGAACTGACTTTGAGGCTTGTCTTCTTCCCCTTTATAGGATGCTGTAAAGGCTTGTGGCATTATCTGTAAATTTCTTCATGTTCTTGAAATGTTGGATGCAAATTATTGCTCTAGGGTTTCTTGTCAGTGGCTAAAAGTGTCCTGGGTTGAAAAAAAACCCCAGAAACTTGATGTGATGAGATAAAAGGTGGCATATATAGGTTTTCCTGTTTTGCAGGTAAGTTGTGTAGTAAATTCATAAGAGGAACAGAATTTTTTAAATGGATATACATCTTTATGCTGGTAAACCACGGAGCAGTTTTCTGTAAATTCAGCTGTAAAAGTATTATTTTACCATTAGGAAAGATTTTAATTTACAGATGTTTTCTATGTTGGTTCTGTTCCTTTTTCAGCATGCGATTTTGTGTAGTTTCTGCAAAGATGCGCCTTCTTGGTAGAAACTAGCATATTTTATGTAGGTGGTAACTTCCGCGGGAACACGGGGTATTTGGTTCTGAAGCCTGTTTTCTGAAAACACAGCATTCACTCTATGCCAGTACCTGGGAAGTTACGTGCACGCTGCCGTCGCTGAGAGTGACATGAGATCTGTGTACTGAAAGAGGCCTGGGGTTTCTGCATTCCCAGCCTGCTGTAGTCTGGGTTATGTGGTCCCCTGCATGTTTATATTCTAGACAGAATTCTCTGTAAGGAGGGGTGGGATTTAAGGGTGGGGGTTTGGGAATGTTTCTTCTGGGTGTAGGAAAAGACAAATAAAAGTTGCTGCAGTTTTGTAAAGAAAATCTGTGAGATTTATGAAGCATGTACTTTTTTTTCTTTAGAGTTGGTTGTGTTCTTAACTTTTTCCAATATAGCGATTTAAAAAAAAAAAACACCTCTGATCCTCATAGAAATGCCAGTCGCTGTCAGTTGTGAAAGCACTGCCATTCGCATTTCTTTATTGGTGGTTACATGCTCGGAGATTCCAGTGCCATCCTCTAGGGGGAGTTTAGGATCTTGAGTCATGGTTATGCAAGAGACAGACTAGCTAATGTAAATGAACCTAAAAGAAGGTCTGTTTAGCTGTTGCTCCTGCAGAAGCTGAGGTTTGCGGTGGTCCGATGCTCGTCTCTGTCTTTTCACTACAGGCAGTTTTATTATTACAAAAACTGGTCTTCCACGATCAGCATTTTTCATTATCTTCCATGTGGAGTGTGATCGAGTCTGATGACGGCTGGCACAAAGACCTGCATGTATTGCAACCCTGGCCTGAGGGATGCCCTTTAAAATTCAGCCTTGTTTGAGACACGGTATCTTTTAAAGTTAGCCTGGAAATTATCAGCAAGTGGCGCAATACACGCCTTTAATAGGAACTAAAAGATTGTGCCATGACAGAAAGACAACTTTCAATAATTATAAACAACAAAAAAAATTATGAGAAGTTCCCACACCATTCAAAGACAAGAAACAAAATCCACAACAAAGCCAGCTAACTGCAGAATAGTGATACTTTATCTCACTGAGGAATTCATCTTTTTGCCTATCCTCTCTCGCTCTCCATGAGACACATACATCGGTAAGAACAAGTTTGGGGGCCCAACACAGGATCGGCCAGCATCCAGCACCCTGGAAAAATTGGGATTAAAGGTCTTGCTCCATGGTGACATCACAGGCACTAGTCCTAACACCCAGAGCAACTCACCACCCAGGAATTTCAGATTATTCTGATGCTTCAGTGTATCACTTCCATGTAACTTTTGGTCTGTGACGGCTGTCAGGGTGTGCTGTGGGTTCCTCCATTTTCTAAATACCTTTAGATGTTCCAGTGCAAGGCTTTAATGGGGTTTTCCCTATTTCCTTATTTTGACTATTGTATGTTATCTTGATGATTTTGAACATGCTTTAAATACTCGTGGTTTGCATTCAGTCACTTCATCACATCTTATTTCTGTGGGCTGTTTTTAAACCCGTGAGCCGATATCTACCCGACACCAGACATTTGGAGAGGCATGTGCAAGTAATAGTGAGTTACTTAGCCAAAGTGATTCTGGGTAGTAACTGCCACTCTCCCTCCCCCTGTTGCTTCGCTCAAGGCTGCCCCACCCTCTTGATCCGAAGTTCAGGTCTTAATCTACTGGCCACCTTCTACGATTAGCTATCAGGTAGCTGCTGTTCACTGTGGTGTTTTGCCCAGACCTGGTAACTGGTGTCTTCAAGATCCATGTCAGCATAATGAAAGTTTTTACTGGGAACAGACTGTTGTGTTCAGAAGTGTTTTTTTTTTTTTTTTGTTTCTCCCTATTACTCTATCAAGCCAAGGATGATTCCAGATGTTTTTTGCCCTTGTGCGAGTCCAGCTGCCTTCTGTTGCCCATGCATTTCTGCCTAAGAAATTTCCGGAACCCCATGACCGTGCAACAGCTGTCGGAGTCACCCACACGGATTTGCTGATGTCACTGACCGTGGTTTAAGAGGGTCGAACTAATCCAGACTTTGGCACGCCACACCTTTAGATGGAAATGAGGTGCCGACAGTATTGTGCATTTCTGTGGGATATGAGCTGCGGTTTCAGGGTGTGAGCCACCTCTGCAGATGAGGTGTTGGCTTCAGCAGGCTATTAAGTCTTAGAGACGTAGACAGAAAGAATATGAGTTATTTTGATGAAGGGAGGGACAAGTAATTAACTCTGCTCATGAGTAACACTAAATATAGCTCTAACTAAATAAATATTTCCTTCTTGCAAGAAAGAATGTAAAAGTTCTTGATTTTTATTGCACATGGGACCTCATTTTTTGAGTGCTGTGATAGTGAGATGTGGATCGTTGTGTCGTGGAAATGGAGGTATGTTGAGTTCTCTACCATGGATGGAGGTGGGAGGGGGCAAAACGTCAGACCTCAAAATGTAAGTGTTCCCAAAGAGGGAATTTATGGTGTGCTCTGAAAGCAGGCATTCTGTTTAAAATTGTCGTTTTTTTCCCCCCTTTTTCTCCATGATAAAATACAGTGGTGCAGGCCTCTGTGTAAACACTGGTTTGGAGACAAGTACGCTCACACAGAGCAATCAATCAGCATGAGGTGGACCCGCTGTCAGGGGTGGAGGGACCTGGTTTCCGGCCTCAGAGCAGAATAGCGGGATCTCTGCTGTGCTGCAAGAAAACAGTCACCGAGTGACAGTCAATAAACAATCTCTGCAGCATGTGAGCATTTCAGACTGCAGGGGGCGTAGTGGCTAAATGTGAAGATTGCGGCTTCAGATTCCAGGGCTGGCGAATTCACAGAATCTGAATTGCTCTGAAAACGGTGCCTGTGAAAGTTTGGATTAACTTTAAGTTGCTTTGGATAGTAATTTACTACAAGAAAATAAATGTTATGAGAATTGTGCAAAGTTTTTCATGCTACCGCGAAAAGTGGTAACAGAATTGGATATGTTGGTTATTAATTGTCTTTGTCATGTTACATTTTTGTTGAAGAACAGAAACTGCAGGATGAGATATACTTGTTTGCCTGGATTTTTCCCAAAACTTTGTTGAAAGCCCTCCTAAATTAGACAACTGAAACCACTTCTTAATCTTCAAGGACAAACAAAGGTACATCCAAAAAAAGCTGCCATCCATTGAAATAGTGCTCATCTTTAGTTTAGTTTGACATTAAGTAGTTTCCCAGCCCAGTTTCTCAATCAAGAACACCAAATACCAGGTATTGAGAGCTGAAAGGAAGTCAAAACGTGGGTTGGCTGGTGGTCCCTGGGCACTGGGTTGAAAAACACTGACATAAATTGTAGCTTTATACTTATAAAGTTCATAATTGTAAACAAGGGGCAACACAGTGGCTTGGTAGCTAGTAGTTGGTGTTTCCTCACTCTTCTAAGTTTGGGTGGCCATTCTTCACCTCTGCTCTTTGCATGTCTGATTTCCATGTTCACTGTGTGCTACAGAGTAACAGAAGTTCCTGCATGTATCTCAGTTTCTTGCCATAATCCAGAGTCATACCCTCAAGTGATTAATCATACTGTGTGTCTGTGCGTGTCCTGTGCTTCAGTGGCACCTCCTTATAGGTGTTCTCCTTCCTTGTGGAGGTCTTTAGTACTTGGATGATGGTTGGTTGTTATCGTAAATTACATAAGCTACTTTGAATAAAGGCACCTTCAGTAATCAACTAAGAAGCCAGGGTCTGAGTCGTGGACAGAGATGTCAGGTGACACAGCAGCCTTGCAACTCACCCCCTGCTGGTGTCCTCATGGTATGACGAGCATGCCAGCTGAAACCTGTTCCTCCATGCCCGGCTGCCAACGCTTTCACTGTTGGCGTCATGTTTGCGAAGCCATCAGGGTTCATGACTTGTAACCAAACATCTCTACCTCTGTGAAATTATCCACTGTGAAATTTACTTGCTGACATCCATCCTTCTCAGGACCATTTCTAGGATTGTTTTTTTCATTCATTCATTCATTCATTCATTCAATCTCTCATTCATTCATTCATTCATTCATTCATTCTTTCATTCTTCCACAAATAAACAAACCGAACACAAGAATTTGTCAACTTGTAAGAGTACCCTGAGGAACTCAAGGTCTCGCTGGTACACGGCAGCCCTGCCCATCCCTAACCGGGATCGCAAGTGGGGCCATAATGCATACAGTGGAGCCAACCTTATCATTAGCCAATGATTGGTGAGTGACAGTGAGGGGGCACTCTGGGGGCCAATCAGCTTCAGCCCTGTATACACACCTGACCCTGTATACATGGAGTATGACACAGACATATTAAATGGAGTCAGAGGGCTGATACACACAGGAAATTAATCACAAGCAGGATGGAGAACGAGGAAAACTGGGGGGACAAAAAGGGATGAGTGACTATTAATGTGCTGAGTCATGATTAAAGGGATGGGTGAAAATAAAAGAGAAGGATGACAGTTCATATGGAATGAAATTTTGCGAGACAGATGTAACAACAGTCAGTAAAAATGGAGATAAATATGAGTGCTCATATAGTGTACAGGTTTTTGAAGTTTCAGTAGCGGGATGTGGACAGTCTGGCACTAACAAGCATGTTCCTCCTAAGACAAGTTAGTAGATAATCACAGAGAGACTGTAAAACCAGACATCAGATGAATATAAATGTGGTATGGAAAAACTGCTTGTGCGTTTTTCACCACAACATTAAGCAATAAGACAACAGCCTGGAGGCATTTAGCTCGCTCAGCGATAGCTATAATATGTGGTACAAATGCAAGAATAAATGTCTAGCTTTGGCTCTTCACGTCTCTCTCCCTTAGCTTCGCTTTGTGGTAACTATTTAATGCTAGTTAAGTTGTCATAAATCGAAGGGGCATACAGAGATTATCTTATGGTCATTAAGTATGTTGGTATGTAAATGACATCAAATCCTTTGTAAAAGCAGGCTAGCCCTCTGATCGCAATCAACTTACTGTCATTGTTAGCGCCATCAGTGGAATGACGCACGTTTTAACTCGATTATCCTCCTGCTATTGTGTAAAAGTGAATGAAGTGCTGCTTCGTCACAGATTCGTGATTCTGATTACAGACAGAATCCCCTATAATTCACTAACATACATAGAATGGGTAAACATCTAGCCATAGTGTACAGAGTAGAAATGCAAACATACTGGTTTGTATGGAGGTGACTGTGCCCCCATGAAGTCCAGTTTTCTGTCCCGAATGTTCATGAGGTGCTTCCTGGGGTGGCTGTCACCTCCATGGCCGTGGGTTTGAGTGCTTCCACATGGGGATTAAATGTCCTCGGTGTATGTACGTGGGTTCCTTACACCTCCTCTCATTTTTCAATAAATTGGCTTCTCTGAATTAGTGGAACACTGGTCCCCTTCCAAATCCCACTGCGTACATTCTCTTCATCCAGGGATAGCTTCCCAAATGAAAACATTTCATGGTGCGTGGTTTGGTAAACGCTTCAATAAAGGTCATTTCATGCTAGATGTGGGCGTAATTCATAGGACAGCAGCTGTTACTGGGACATACGAAAGCACAAATGTGCATTAAAAATCTGAATCCATATGCGTGTGTTTTTTTCACATATGAAATTGAAAGACCAGAATAATTTTGCTTTTCAGACTGAATGAAATCCCATGTGTAAATTCCTGGGAGCAACTCATTAGCCTTTCCAAGGCGTGACTCAGCCATAATTAAAGATCAGTAAGAATTCCTAACCACCAAAAATCTTCCTTTCTGTCTAATTACATTTTACAATATATGACAAGTGACGTCATTAAAAAAGTAACCTACACCAACATGGTACATGTTTTTTTCATCTTTAATACTGATTTTATTGAGCTAATTATTTTAGTTTACGCAAGCAGAGAGGATATTAAAAGTAAGACGACTGTTTTTGTTAGAGGGGAGGTTTGGGGTGCATGTCTTCTGGGAAGGGCAGGCTTGCGGTGAATAACTCTGAGTGGTGGCCGGTTGCCTCCCATCCCAAAAAGAGCCTGGATCCTTGGGGATGGGTCACAGCGGGGGCTCAAGGGGCACTGACTCATCAGAGGGTATAAAAACGACAGGAGGAGAAGAGAGACAACGAGTGGAAAGTCAAGAGCAAATGCTGGAGAGGTTGCACTGTGGAGGGAGTCCTCAGTCAAGGCAAACATACTCATCTGCAAAACACACAGGGGTCTTGTCATTGTAGAACAGCTGACTGCTCCTGGTGGAAGATGGGTCTCTTACTCCCAGCAGTGCTGCTCTCAAGCATCCTCTCCACCACGCTCTCCACCCCGATAGACTGGAGCAACCTTCTGGAAGCCACGGTAAGAACGAGGAATGAAGACACGAGGGTGCCGCTCATCAGGCTCGCTTCGGACATTCCCATTACCAATAGGGTCGTATACACGAGGTCTGGATGACGTCTGGTCCCACTGCAGGCACGGCTCATTAACGGACGACCGTGTGCATCTCTGTGTGTGGGGGGAGGTATTAAGTCCTCCTTGGGATGGTGGTGGGGGTGACAGTATGACAGTATGACAGTCCCAGCCTTAGGACCTAGCATGTTGTGATCGGAAGGTCGTCAGTTCTGATCCCAGGGCCAGTAGAATGATGTTACTGTTGGGCCCCTGAATGAGGCATGAAACCCCAAACTGCTCCAGGGACTGTCTGACTCTGCCTTCTCAATTGTATGTTGGTTTGGATAAAAGAGTTTGCTAAATAAAATAAAATGTAATTGTAGTTTCATAATGGAGCTAGTCTATTTTGTTTAGACATCTTCATGCAAATGTATAAGGGCAGCTTTCCATCACTCAGACTAAAACAGCTAAAAGTCTCCTCTACTACTTACTGTGGAAAATCCACACCTCTCGTTGTCAAGCTGTTATAGAACATTACATCTGACAGCAGGAGATCAGGGGATTAATGGAAATACACAGAAATATATACTTCTGGCATCTCAGTGATTAATCTGCAATGGTGTTTAGATCTGGAGTTTTGTGGTCTTGAAACCTGCTGGAGGACTAATGTCTGCTTTGACAGCAAATGGCTCCAGCTGTAATTTAATCTGTTATGGCACTGCATCTGCTTGGCCTACGCGTTAACTCTGTCTTTTTCATACCCCAAAGTCTGTTTAACACATAATTCCTTCTCTGACTGACATAATGCCAAGTAGGCATAGCCTTTTTCTCAGCAGGAAAGCTTCACAGAAAGGACCTTGCTATTCATTTCACAATTTGAAAGCCAAGGGCAAGTGACTGAAAGGGTCATTCCCCCATCTCTCCAGACTTACCTGAAGCGTTACGGCTACTTGCACACCTCGCTGGAGGCAAAAGAGCACAGCTATGGGCCAGAGGACATTAGAGAGGCCCTCAGGTAACCAGGATGTTTGTACTAACGACGACACTTGTGCTAACAACAGTAAAGCTGCCTGCAACTCGTCTGAACATATGCATGTGTTTGATGTTGCCATCTTATTGGTTTTACTAGGCTTAGGTTTTTGTAAACACAACTGAATCGCCGAAGATCAGAATGAAAAGCTTGGTTATGTGGAGGATCAAGGCTGAAGCTTATGGAAGCCTTTTTTCCAGAATGTACCATCAGTCATTATTATTGAGGATCTCACTGTAGGGATTAGGAGTAGCCCTGGTCTGCTAGCTTCTCCTGGACAGTATAATTGCCCCATTCTTACCCTCATTCCCTCCCGCTCCCATTTCCTCCTCTCCCCAGGGTCTTCCAGAAGGCAGCAAACCTCCCCGTGACCG
This sequence comes from Gnathonemus echidnorhynchus, assembly GCA_026776725.1. NCBI lineage: Eukaryota > Metazoa > Chordata > Actinopteri > Osteoglossiformes > Mormyridae > Gnathonemus > Gnathonemus echidnorhynchus. The sequence continues at coordinate 20,036,713 of JAODJU010000108.1, forward strand.
GAAACTTTGACAATGGAACAGCAGTGATGATGAATAGGCCTCGTTGTGGCCTGCAAGACCCTTTTACCCAGAAGACCCACAAATACCGTGTGATAGGCGAGTCGACGGCCAGCGCGGCTATAGCAGCATCTAAAGATTTCATATGACAATTATCTCTAACTGAGAGTTTAACGACTTACTAACCCAGCCAGTTAGATCATGGCACATTACCCAACTGTTGCGCTTATCCTCAGTCCCTCAGCTGAAAACATCTATTTCTATAAATTAAGAATTTATTTTAAAAGTGCTCGAAAACCAAAATTTGAATAATCCTCACCAATGTCATTACCAGAAGGATAATTAAGCTGGAGACATCTTTGTAATCGCTGTTTATGTGCGTTACGCAGGCCGTTGGCGGAAGAAGGACCTGACATACCGTATATATAACTACACACCCGATATGGGTCAGGCTCAAACCCGCGCAGCTGTCTGGACCGCTTTTAAATACTGGAGTGATGTCTCTCCCCTGAAATTCCGAGAGGTGACGGACGGGAGAGCCGACATCAAGATCTCATTCCATAAGAAAGCGGGATCGTGTCCGGCTGCATTCGACGGGCAAGGTAAAGATGCTGAACTCTGTTTGGCTAGGAGGCGGTCAGGATACACGTAGGCAAAGCACCGTTGATGCGTTTCTGCCTCCGCCCCTTAGGTGGCGTGCTGGCCCATGCTGAAGCCCCAGAGTCGGGCATAGTGCACTTCGACGAGGACGAGTTCTGGACAGAGGGCAAGTACGACGGCACCAACCTGCGCATTGTCGCCGCCCATGAGATTGGTCACGCCCTGGGGCTGGGCCACTCCCAGTATAGCAGTGCCCTCATGGGTCCCATCTACAGCGGTTACCGTAGCAACTTTAAGCTGCATCCTGACGACGTGATAGGCATCCAGGTCCTTTATGGTGAGAGACAGACCTGACCCCCATTTTATTAAATATACAGGCCTAAAGAGACCAGTGTTTCCCAACCTAGTCCTCGTGGGGCCCCCAGACAGACATTTTTTAGTTCCCTCCCAGCTCCTGACACACCTGCACCAGGTATTCGGTGTTGGGAGCTGGGAGGGAGCAAAAATGTGGACTGTCTGGGGGTCCCCAAGGACTGGGTTGGGAAACACTGGAATAGACAGATGGAACATTAATGTGAGCTTGAGATGTGTTCATTCAGAATGATTTTTGCACGCAGCTTTGTCCATGATTTGCTGTTCCCTTTAAGGCCAGCCAACCACTCCCAATTCCCCATCCCACTCGTCAGGGGGTCAAGGGAAAGCTCCGGATCCCTGTACGGTCAGCCTGGATGCCATCATGCTAGGTATGAAAAGAGTCTTTACATCAGTGTTTCCCAATCCGGTCCTCAGGGACCCTGCAGACGGTCCACTGCTCTACATCATCATAGTATACAGTATATAAAAAAAGCATTAACTCAGTATTAAGTCAAGCAAGAACCAATCAGGTTCCTACAGTTTCACATCAGATTAGCATCACCTGTGTTTCAGTGATATTATTCTGCATATAATTATTGTATTATACCTTTTGCCTGAAGTCCAAACATCCTTGCTACCTCTACTGATCAAGGTCCCCTACGAAAGACATATGCCTTCAGTGGGGAGTATGTGTGGACAGTGTCAGACAAGGGCTACAATGCTCCCGTCAAAACTAACCTGCTATGGAAGGGTCTCCCTGGCAACCTCGATGCCACCGTCCACTCCCAGAGAACCGGCAAGACCTACTTCCTGAAAGGTAACCGCACCATTAAAAGTCCAAATGAATGTTATCGTTTTGTAAAGAATTGGATCCTTCTTATATTTCAAAAGTGGCATGGAGCCTGTCCGAGACAGCATGGGGAACAAGGCAGGGATGCAGCCTGGGTGGGATGTCAGGTACAAGCCTTTGGGCCACAATTAGTTTTTTCCGCCAATTTATCTATTTTACCGGATCATTGGCCTATGGGGAGAAACCCAGGGAGAACATGCAAACTCCACATGCAGCAGAAGAAGCATTGAAGGGAAGGAGGGTTGAGGCATACTCCCTGGGGTGGGGTGTATCTAGAAATTCTGGGTCCCCAGACGAATGTCACCTTGGGCCCCCACCCCAATTTTATGTATAGTTTTACATATTCAAGGGCCCCTGTTAAGGACTGGGGCCCCTGAATCTCCCAGGGTATCCATGACCCTCCAGTGCTCATGCCTGCACCTGCTTAAGGATATGCTGGTCAAGTCAACCTTCATCTCTAAATTTCCCTAACCCTGCTTCCAATGATGGTCTTGCAACCTGTCCGTGGTGTATCCTGCTTCAGGCTCTCCATAACCTTACATTGGATTAGTTAGGGTGACCAGATAATCTCTGTCAGGAAGGACACTTTGAGCTTGGACAGGATTTGTAAACTAGCATTTCAATTAAAGGGACCTGAGTTGTTGCTGTGTGCTGATTGGTCATTCACCTATAATCATGCATGCGTCACTAATGTTAATGTTAAACAGCAGGATGAATCTTTCAATCAAGGAAACAAACCAGCCAAAGTACAAGATGGGCTGAACTATTTAGCCAAGCACAGGAACCTTTCAATTTTAATGTAGTTTGAAGTGTCCTCCCTAACATGGATTATCTGGTTACTCTAGATTAGTGCTTCTGGAAAATGGATCATTATCTGCAATCTTAGATTGCACCGTTCTTCACTCTCTTGATCTGTAACTGACATGTTAGGTTCTCATTTCCCTCATCCACACACTCCAACTCAGGTGACAAAGTGTGGAGGTACACCAACTTCCAGCTTGACAGTGGCTTCCCCAGAAAACTGAACAGAATTCCCCCAAACATCGATGCAGCTTTGTACCTTGAAGCCACCAAGAAACTTGTTTTCTTTAAGGTAAGAGGCAAACTTCTTGGAAGTTCAGATGCCGCAGGTGTAAGGAAACAAGTATTTTAGCCGGTAGCTAAAGAGGATAGCCTCTAGTTCCAGTGATGAGGCGCCTTGCTGGGTGATGGGCCTGTAATGCCAAACTGTGTCCTCCCTCTTGCCCCTCAGGGCTCTGAGCACTGGCAGTGGAATGAGCTGGACAGTACTAGCCTCAGCTCCTACCCCAGGCCCACCTCCCAGCTCTTCAAAGGTGTGCCCCCCAAACCTGACTCCGCCCTCACCTGGACCAATGGGAGAGTCTACTTCTTCAAGGGCGATCAATATTGGCGCATTGGCAAGCAGATGAGCGTGGAGAGTGGCTACCCACTGAGCAAGAGTGAGCGCTGGATGATGTGCGATGACTGACGTCACGGACGAGTGACATCAGGACAGTGGTGATGGTGATAATTCAATGTGTGGGGAGGGGCCCCAGGAGGCGGGATCAGGCACAAGCTTAAGCCTCATGGGACATTTGACGGCAGACACCTGAATGCACTACACACATCTCAGTGCAGTGCACTTGCTATTACAGAAACAAAGGCCCATAGTAACGTTATCTGTCCCCGTGGGACATGGCAATGGGTACTGTATGGTCCTGTGACATTACCAACCAAACAACTAAAAAAAACAATAAAGTATGCTGACGCCATTGTTTACAGCTGGTGGTCTGAGGTCCTAAACATGGTGTACGTCTCTATATCACTGCAAAACCTGGGGGTCAGAGTGCAGGGTGACCACGTCACTAAAACAAGGGCGTGAGCAGAACAGATTAGAAAACACACAAATTATGTCAACACATATAACAACAGTGTAAATGTACAATTAACACAATGATCCAGGTCTAGCTGACCCTATGGGCAGCTGAATACCCCATGACCTATTTAACAAACTTCTGAGAATCACCCTGTGAGCCAAACAGCTGGAGGGTGGATGGATGCTGAGACTGTGTGAAATTAAAGTAATGTTTGAAACTCCTCTCTTAATAGGTAGGAAAATTAGTTTATGAGGTATTTTTGAGCCTTGCTGAGTGTGACAATGCAGGTCAATTAATAATGAATGAAAAATGAATCTCAAATAAACAGCCACAGCTGAACTGCACATGTAGTTTCTTTAATTTCATTATGACAGACACCACAGATGGAAATTGAACTTGAGTTACCTGTTGTTCCAGGTAATCTGAAAGCCAGGTGTGGCAACCATTTATAACATATAAACAAAACTTTGGTTGCCATGGAGATTTTGTTGTTTTTTTCATGGTTGTCAGAAAACACAGTACTCATTGCTAAGTAACCTGTCAATCACATTTATCAGGTTAAGACATTAGGGAAGTAATTCACCTGTTCCTAATAACAAACAACCTTGTATATAATTCCTTTAAACGAATTAGAGGAAAATCATTTGCAGAGTATCACTTTCTTTGCAAAAAAAAAAAAGCTTTTAATATTTTTAACTAAAACATAAGAATCTACAGTCCTCACTGTAAACAGTCAGCAACACACTAAACAGATCAGAGTATTTACAGTCTGTGAAATCCTGGTGGATCATAAGCACAGACTCTAAGACAGATACTGCATCCTACCATAAAAGGACAAGTCGAAATAAACAGTGAAAAAGTCAAAGGCCAGGTTAAATCTGCCACCGCTAGCAGACAGATGAGGATGTCACCTCACAGAGTCTGGCCTCTCTCATGGCAATCACAGAATGCATGCGGATTTCCTCATATTCAAATATGTTTTCAACTGTACCACAATGACAGCAATTACACCATGATTGCATACATTTCGGATATGTAATTTCATTGCATGATTCACTTTTATTTCTCCATCATGATTCTCATGGCTGACTAGACGGGCAGAAATCGGCTCCCTCGTGGCAGACAGCATTACAGGATCTCTGGATTCTTCTGTGGCGATGAGGAATCGAGTCAGTTTGAGAGCTGCAGCGTTTCACAGAGCAGACTCACATTGGCCCGGTATCGGCTTAGCCGGGACATGGCCTCAGACCCGCACGACAGGACTGGTTGCCGTCAGGGGCACGGTGGAGCCCGTCTCGAAGTCATAGTCGAGGGTGGTGTGGTTGGTGGTGCCCAGGCTGCTCATGGAAGTGCCTGTGCCCATCTGACGCTCTCGCAGGCTCTGCAGGTAGCTCTGAGGAAGGCGAATGACAAGGTTGACTACAAGAGCCCAACTTAACACTAACGTATCAGCACTTACATATGCTGACATCATATTGACTTTATACTGTAACACTAGCGCCCTCTAGCTGTGCTGTTCATACATTACTGATTTCCAAATAGAATTATAGCAGCACTTCGCTGTCAGAGCAAACACATGAGCACTAATTTAAAAAGTCATATTAAATGTAATAGTACAACTGTTTGGACTTTATTTTAACGTCCCTGGGACACCAATCTTGTGTCAACGTATAAGAAAGAATTCCCATCATTCCTTGCTGACACCGACCGGTGCCAGGATGTCTCCAGCGTAGCGCTTGATTGGCGTGGCTTTGCGGCGGTACGTGGCCAGCTGACCCCCTCCCTGCTGCTGCTTCTTGGCCTCTCTTTGCCGGATTCGCATCAGCTGGACCTTCTTCTGCCTCCTGCTGACGATGACTGAGGGTGAAAGAGAGCGCCGTTAGCCGGCGGGCCGGACGTGGCTACCGGTCTGGGCGGACGGGCGGCTCACCCTCTGCGTGGGAGTACCCGTCGGCGGTGAGCTTCCATTGGACCAGCATTCCCATGAAGCTGAGGGCCGGCCAGATGCCCATGATCACCCAGCTGTACCAGCAGAGCGGAGGGGTGGGCGCCAGGCGCAGGCAGTTGTACACGTGTGATGCCAGGGCAAACATCTCCACGAAGTAGTCCGCGCACACTGTCACCACGGCCGCGCCGAACACGGCGGTAGAAACCACCGTCAGCGGTTTCTGCCACTGTAGCGCCAACACGGCACACAGCACGCCAGTGCCCAACAGCGCCCCTAGGGGCACCCACACCGTACCTGGTGTGTAAAAATGGCCGATGGCCACCAGGGCGGCGACAGCCAGCAGGAGCCCCAGCAGCAGGCCGGTCATGAAGAGGCCGACACTGCGCACTAGCATGGTAACCATCCCACAGAGCAGGCCAATGCCCAGGCCGATGCCCGCGCTGGCTTCCACGCTGAGCTCCGTGTCCAGCAGCCGCTCTCTGTGACACAGCAGGAAGACGACCACCGAGCCGAACATCAGGCCAGAGAGGAACATAACGGCCTTGAAGCAGCGGTAACCTGAGAGGGGAAGGGGAGCAAATGGGCAGGAGAGGTCAGACAGCTAGGGGAAAAAACAGAAATACCACTGCTGAAAGACCAGAAACTGCAGTATTCTGCACACCCACTGGGTGGCAGCAGAGACTATTTTTAAAAAAATATACATTCTATCCACAAATTGGTGAACCCCAAAGCCAGTGAGTCTGAAGTAAAAACAAGTTCAACATAGTAGTCATCATCATTTTAGCTGAATGAAGACACAAAAAAAGACACCTGGCTAGCAAAGTATCGACAAATACCTCATTCATCTACTAGACAGGTGCTGAGCTAAGCAGGTTTCACTCATCCGAGCCATGACATCTCGGAAAGCGGAGCAAAAAATTGATTTGAGGTGGGGGTAGCTCAGGATTCCCATCTGCCTCACCCAGCTGGCAGGAAAGCAGCTAATCTGCTTACACTGGCAGGCGGATTCTAAGCCATTCCCTTGCTATGGGTAGATCAGGCCTGATCCTATTTAACACGGCTTGCTGACAGACTCAGGTGGACTACTGACTTGCAGAGAGGTGAAATGGAGATGAGAGCAGGTGGAAAAAACAACCAAAGATTCGCACAAAGCGCGGGGGCCGTCTGGGCTTACCAAAGAAGCAGTAGATGATGCCAAACAGGAAGCACATGGAGCAGATCACGGCTGGGATGACTTCATACTTGCGCTCGATCTCCAGGGTGCACGTGTCCACCTCAGCCATGCTGGCCTCTGTCCCTTCCAGGACCAGCGGGGAGGGGTCCGTCATGTTGAGCCGGAGGTTTGGGGGGCTGGGACTGAAGATGGGCGATCGATGTCAATTGCAGATTACGTCCATGAGAGCATGCTCAGCTCTGTACCTATAAAGGAAACGGAAATACAGTCTGGGATCCCAACGGGACAAGGGACAGCCCACTTATCTATACGCTTAAGCACAACTTCATAAGAAAGCAACGTACATTACACAAAAGCAAACATGGGGGCACGCTGGCTCACACCTCCAAAGCGGGGGGGTCTGATTCCTGCCTGCAGTGTCTGTGCAGTTTGCATGTTCTCCCCGTGCTCCTGGTTTCCTTCCACTTTCACAGACATGCATTCAAGCTAAAATTGCTTGCAGTGTATGTGCCCTGTGATGGACTACATCCTAGCCAGGGTGCAGCACTATGCCATTCCTAACTAGGGATAGGCTCCAGGCCCCCATGGTGACCCTGTCCGGAATAAGTAGTGAGAAGATGGATGAATGGATTAAAGAAGATACCATCAAATACATGATACACTTTCTTAGAAACCATAAAAATTTCCCAGCTGTTTGTTTTGGCCCTGCAGCCACACTGAAAGCCTATAGGAGACACGCTGGCGGTGTGGGGAGGTGCGGGGCCTGACGGCTGGGTGAGTAGCACTCCCTCAGCTGGCCTGGGCGTGCTCGCGGGCCTGCTGGGGTGCGGCTCTCTGGGACACTCCCTCGGAGCCGTGGCGCTTCCTGCACAGGCCCGGGCATGTCCCGGCAGGCTGCTCGGGGCGCCAGAGCGGAGTGGCGGTCCAGCAGCGGAGGGTGGCTCGCTGGGAGACGCCCACTCTGCGCCTGGGGGGCTCCCCACAGGAATGTCCAGCAGAGTGCCGGCATTCATCCTCGCGAGCCCCGTAAACTCGGCACGGACACTGCGGTCCAGACGGCACGGGCACCGAGACTGGAGACCAGTGGGCCGGGTAGAGTGCCCTCTCAGGGGACACGAACATAGCAACATCCCTCCCCATGCAGGATGCAACGTGAGCCATTATTAAGCAGTTGATCATTTTTATAATATTAATGAGCAATTTCCCTAAAGCATTCTTATCTCACAACTGAAGGCCTCTGCCAGCTAGTTAGTCAATAATTTTTATTATGCTGAGTTCATTAAAAGCAATTTGGATCAGAAATTTAACCCGCCAGAGAAACCGCTGGCAAAGCTGATTAATAATGCCATTCTATGCTTCCTAAACTCCGTGCTGCTATTTGCTCACGCTCCAGCTGCTATTTGGTTTTAGTCCACATGTTTTCCAGACGGGGCAAAGCAGACCCCAGCCAGCCTGGCCTCTCTCAAACAACCCCCCCCCCGGGACAGACCCGGCCTGTGAGCCCCCAGAATGATTTGACTTGGAAAGAATGAGGGCCTGCAGGACGATGTCCTCGTGTCGCCCGCTCTCTCATTACAGAGCAGCTCCTCTCAGAGCTGCCCCCCATTGGCCGCTTGTCAGTTTTGTGGCAGGGGCTGTATGTGCGTTAACTACCCCCTGCTTCAAACTCAAAAAAAAACAAAAAAAAAAAACAAACAATGTCTGAACACAATCACGGGCTTTGTGGAACGTGGATAAACGATCGGGCCAGATCGCTATCTATTTTCATCGTCAACACGGCACAAAAACCACCACTGCTTCGAGGCAATATAATTGGATACTGATTTATTATGCCCAGAGCGGGGCCAAAGACGCACTTATTGTGAGTTAGTATTACAGCACAGTATAGCTGCACCCAGGTTATATAATACTCCACTCCCCTCCCCATGTTAAGGACATCCCCTATTTGAGCCATTTAGCTGGGAAAACAGAGTGGGGCTGGGGAGAGGTGGGTGGCTCTCTGTTAGGATGTCGTGTCTGTGATCGGAAGGTCATCAGTTCAAGGCACATGGTTGGCAGAACGATGTCACCGTTAGGCCCTCTGGTAAGGCCTTTAACCCCAATTGCCTCAGGGGCTGTCCAACCCCGATTCCTTGAAAAATGTACTTTGGATATAACAGCTTTGGATATAGTTTGCTAAGTGGTTTATAGCCACTCTCCAGCTCGCAGTACCCATGATGTGGTCCGTTCCCATGTCCTCAGCCGTGGGGGCCGTCTGTGAAGCTTGAGGGACTGAGTGCAGCAACCCGAAAGCCCACATTATGGGTACTGTGAACTGGAGAGCGGGGGGCAGAATTAAGGAGGGTGACACCACTTTCACCCCACTTCAGAAGACGCTGCCAGGACTCTTTACCAGACCAGAGCGCGGCGGACACCCCTCGCTCGCTTGGGCCGGTCCGCATTCGCCGGCTCGCTTGAACCTTAAAGAGAGAGGCCGCCATTGTTCCGCCGCTCCTCTCCTCGTCCTGCGATAATCATGCAGAGCAGCTGACAAAGGCCCCACAGTGAGAGCATGCCTGGGGGGGGTTTTCCACATCCCTCACTGGGGCGGGGGTGGGTCAGGGTCGCTGAGCCTCGGGTGACATGCACGCACGCGCATGCAAAGCATGTACAACAGCTAGAATCAGAGTCCCGCTCCCTGAGTGAGTGGACCAGCTGGCACCAGCGGGCATGTAACCCTACGCCACCGTGTACCGCTGCCTGGCACTGAACCCGTCACTGTGTCACCTGGCGACTGGACAAGGCCATTACCACGGCCCCAGCACAGAATGTGAGAGGCGTGCGACCATCACGGTGACGTCGCAGACCCTGTAGCAGTGATGAGGCGGATCAGGTGACAGTCTGATTGGCAGCCCTGGGGAGACCTGTCCTCACACTTTCAGGAGAGAAGGGATTGAAAAGGACAGCAGAGAGACAGAGAGAAAGAACTTTCTCTTCAAAAACTGGAGCGGGCAGCGAAACTGGGGCAGGTGGGATGCCAGCCTCGGCACCGAGCTGCTTCGCTTTGCCAAATGAGCAAAGCATCTGATTACATGGTGCAGCAAATGCAGCCCGGCTGGGGAAGGTCCCACAGCGAAGCAGCACTGTTTGGCAAAATAGAGGGAGTACAAGTGAGAATAGAGAACATGCATAGCAACACACTTCTCCTCAGGACACAGAGGTCTAAATAAAAAGTCTTCAATGTCTAAAGGCAAAGCCAAAATCTCATTTTCTATTGTGAAATTTTTCCTTTTATACAATCCCCAGGAAATGTTCCCTTGAAATCCGTCTGCAATCAGATTCTGAACAGTAAGCATGACTGTTGTAGCTAGAGCAGCAAGACGCTTACATCATAGTAAACTCAAAATCTAGAGTTTCTGTGAAATTTTTCACAGAGCTCAGGATAGGAGAGGGTTAGTCGTATTTCTGGAGAGCTGTGCAAAGTGCCCCTCACGCCAAACAGCAGCAGCAAAAATACAGCTTATTGGATGCTCTGTTAATTTTGGTGATTCCTCTCTGCTTATAGTCACAGATGAATGAGCAAAAACAACAAACAACAAAAAAGAGAATGAGAGAGAACAGAGAAGTCGCCATCCAGCTGCAGAGGAGAGGAAGCGCTCCACATGAGGGGACGGGCTCTCCCAGGGAAGCGGACGGACACCTCCAGGACGGCTTCCTCTTACCTCCATGCTCGGTCACCGTGGATACCCCACATGGTCATGCTACCGTAAAAGGATCTAAACCGCAGGCCTTCCTGCCGCTCATTAATCAACCACAGGGACCCGAACCACATCGCCAGGCTGCTGGCTTGTCCCTAGAAATCCTGCCTGCCATCGCCTGAGCTCACAGCGTTACACGAAGAAGTAGGGCTGGGGGGGGGGGGACGACAATGCTGCTTTGTATTTCTGAAGACTCGTGCAAAGTAACAAATGGCCAGCCTGCACTGATTTTATTCCAAACAGCACACTTGTGTAAAAGAAAGTGTAGCCGTCGCAACAGCTGAGACCGCAGCTACACAGAGGCTGGATTAAGTACCCGACCCTAAAGCAGAGTACTTAACCTAATTAGTTAGGACAATTCCATGGGCCCCTGAATGACAGGGGCCCCAAAAAGTTGAAACATAGTTGGATTGGTCTGGGTTTGGGGCCCAATATGGTATGTTTTCATAGGGCCTAAGATCTCTAGTGGCACCCCTGCCACCAAATACTGCGACAATACTGTAAACATATTCATACCTGCCTTAGTACTGAAATATATACACAAAGTTTGGTATTAGCAAACAAAAACAGTGTGATAACGTATTATCCCTGTATATTGTCGGGAATCCCCACTGCTACATTACACATAATAATAACGTAATGTCCAACTTGCAAAAAACTTGATACACACTAAGAAATTGGTTTTTTTGTTTGTTTGTTTGTTTTTATTACACAGATGTTTACTGTGGATGAAAATAATGACAGATTTGAACTATTAGCTTTAGTTCGGTTCATCATGCAAAACACCTCCTGTATTTTTAATCATCATAACCGGAAGGGGGGGTAGGCTCACCACGGTTAGATGGGTGAGTATGGATCTGTTTTTGCTTAACTCCGTGTCTCTCATTAGCATGGTAATTTTTGACAGGAATATCAGATCAAATGCGCCCCGGCAGAGTGCATGCAGTGTAGTTTCACTCACCAGTTGAAATGGTAGTTTTATATTTATTGAGGGTCTTTAAGTGTCTCAATCCCTCCTGGGAGACATGGTGGTTTAGTGCTGCTGCTGCATGAATGCAGCTTGCATGTTCTCACCCTATTTGTGTGGGTTGCCTGAGGGTACTCTAGATTTCACCTACTATATAAATATGCAGGCTTCTCTAAATTGTCCAATGTGTGAATGTATGTCCTTCCACAGACTGGCATTGGAATTACGCGTAGTGGATCGATTGCTTTAGACTTACCTGCTCTACTGCGATGACAAACATCGGGTCTTAAATTATATTAGAACTTTTATGGAACGTTTGTTATATTGCTATCGAGAAAAATTACAATAATTATCGTTATTGTATTATCGCCTAGCCCTATGGCATGCAACATCCTACAGCATATTAAGTTCTCACGGTGCGATTAATCGCACTCAGAAAACACAGCGCAGAAAACACATGCATTATTAATGGCTCAGGACACATGCCAGGCATGGACTTCAAAACCACTTCCTCGCAGAAATGCAGTGCAAAGACTTTCGCATGTTTAGGGGCACAGTGAGAGTCGGCCTGGAGGCACTGTAATCCACAAGCAGACCCCGCTGGGACCCTGGAGCTGAGCCATGGTGAATGGGTGCCTGGTCTGGCCTCTGAGCCACCAGACAATCCCTCCTTTCAGGCCACTGGCCCGCAAGCCTCTCAAACGGGAACTGCCATCAGCGGGAGGTGTGGAAGGCTGACGATCTGACGGTGGAGGCTTTATCATAGAGGGGAAACTAAACAATGCCACCCTAAGAACATCTTCTGAAGTTGCTTCTGGGATTTAAATACAGATTGCAGCATCCATGTGTATTCGCCTCCTTAAGAGCCCGTTTCCACATTTCACTCGTACTCCAAGCGACAAAGTGGAACGACCTTCATTCTCTGTTGAAAACTATCTGGCTCGTTGCTGTGGTCCCTTCCCATAAAAGGTCTTATTGAAGACAGTTCAGATGCTCATTTCGGCTGAAAAGGGACCGAGATCATGGGTGGTTAATTTGAAAGAGACCAAAACCCGACACAGAGATCAATTATATAGCAAAAGCAATTAACAGAAATATCTGCAATCATCCTTATAAGAAAGCAATGGATTGCATGAATTGCACATATTGTACATTTTCGACAGGATGGGAAAAACCAAGAAAACTCAAGAACCTTTTTGCTATGGTTCTGGCTCCAGCACTGGAGCATGTGGTCCTGATATCAAACTTGGCCCATCATCAGTCCAAATAGCAACGGGTTCCATTCTGGGTCTCCCATGCGTTCATACGGCTGACTGCCCAAAGGGTAAATAAAAGTGGGTGGGTTAATGGCAGAGGAGCTATCTGATTGGAGCAAAAATGAGTGAGGCCCTCCCGTCGCGGTGCAATGTTTTCCATCAGCAGCAACGTTCTGCATAGACCTATCAGCCAACAGCAGTGAAACCTCGTGCCCTCTTGCCCTCCCCAGCACCCTGGCGTCCTCTACGTTGGGCATGCCATTCACTGCACACTGCACCCCGGGTGATTAATAGCCCCACGTCTGGCCCCCGGACTGTCAAGTCCATATGTCCAACTGTCACCCCACTCAGCACCTGCTAGAGAGGGGCACTCAAGGACCTTATTTATAGACCATCCAGCCACGACGGCAGCTTCTAGTGACGAGTAAATTGAATTAAAATGGCATTAAGAGAATCCATTGCCACATGCCTTCGTGGGGGGAGTGTCTTACATAAACTGGTGCTGTCACAGGTACATACTCATGATAAAAATACTAAAATTATTCCAAAGTGTCCAATTCAAGTGAAATCAATAACGTAAAAAGCGGACAACGTACAACCAGTCTAAAACAATAATCCATGACAAAGGCGAGACAGGAAGTGGAATATTCTAACTCTATGCTGACCACTAATCTTCTGTGTTAAATCATTACAATGTTGTCAACGTGCCAGCAGGAAGGGGGACAAAGCAGATAAGCTTTTGTATCTATAAACACAAAGTATAATGGCTACTTTCACGATAAACTCATTGTTATTTCTCAGATAAAAGAAGGATACTCTCAAAAGTCTGGCTTACTTTAAATAGAGGGACACTCTCAAAAACGGTCTGTCTGGCAAGAGCAGGGTTAGGTATTCGTTCTGAAAAAGTTCTGATATTCATTGCAGAAAAGTCTCCTTCCAAAAATCTCCAGCCAGGATGGCTTAACATAGGAGCGTGATTTATTTTTCGTGAGTATGACTAAGGCTGGCTGAGTATCAGTGCAGATTAATTTATGCTTTATGGCTGTTTAACACGCAGTGTTGTTTTTCTGCCACGTTTTCCTCCTCCATCTCACTAGCGCAAAACAAAGCAGTAACACCATTTAATAAAGAGCCGTGAGCCAGGTTTCAGGCCCAGCCCATCAGCAGTTGAGAATGGAGTGAATGTCCACAACAGGAAGCTAATGCTTCCTTCAGAGGGCCATCTGAGCATTCCAGTGAGGTCTGTGCCTGAAATTTCTCCCTGCTGAACGTGAAACATATTTGTCTAATAGGCATTTCAGTATCGTCTGTAACCAATGACCAAAGAACGTGCACTGAAGTCTCTAACCCCAAACACCAAATATTTAATTTGATGGAAATACATTCTTTACATTAGAACATTAACAATTTACTATAAAAAAACACAAATTTAGGCTAAATGGTTTGCTTTACACTATCTGTTATTGCTATTGTGTTAATTCAGCTGTACAGCCTGAGAAAATTCTCATTCTGCGTAGTGAAAAAGCCAACTTTTTGGTATCAGAGTCTGCAGGTAATAAAAATAACTGAATTATTATTATACTTTGTGTCTGATGACTTAATGTGCATGTAAAGTACACATTTCAGCCAAAGTACATTTTCTAATCTTAACTGCTCTGTATACCATTTATAAACCTCATTCATGTGGTCCATTTAATTAAGGCCCTCAATAAGACTATTCCTTTAAACATGGTTAATAAATAACATGACTATTTAATCATCAGTATACATGCACTGAAAAAAAATTTACCAAGACACGTGAGCTTAAAGCACACACAGCTTAACAATTATCGACCAAGAACACCAACACTGATCACCCCAAACAGGCATAGCAATGTTGAGTTGTGTAAGTCAGTCTCTGGCCAGGACCAAGCAAATACCAACATTTGGATGGTGCTGTTGACCAGAACTAAGAAAGACAAATCATGGAAAAACACAGATTAAACATTTCATGAAACCACACTTCAATGGTTTTCATTTCTGGCTCATTTCACTTCTTGGCAATGGGAAGAAAGGCCCAGTGTTCTGTGGATGGCACCCCAATACACCCAAGAACCCAACACAGAGGATCCACTGGGTATCGGAAATACACAGTAACTATGCAGATACTTCTCTGTAGTGGAAGCACAACTGAAGCCCAGCCCTTCAAATCTGGAACCAGAAACTGGTTTGTAAAGAAGCAGAATATGGAAGGCATTGCACAGGCTGGAGAAGCTGTAACAGGTGCATTAAAACCATCAGTAATACATTTTTAAGGTTTAAAAAGGAGAATGGATGGGTGATGAGCCGTTATACATGCAGCAGATGGTTCTCACAGGTGACGGGCATTAAGGGAGGTTAGTGCTGCTTCAAACGACTGCTTTTCTATCAATTCATCTATCGACTATTTTACCCATTAAGACAACACTTAAGGTGGCTTCTCCTCTTACGGCAGTCCACAATCCAGCATGGAGCGCATGCCTTTCCTCTTCAGGTGCTCGTGTATACCGCTAGTGCTACCGCGGTATGCAACTGAAACTTTGCGCAATGTAAAACCACCTTTTTGTTTTGTGACTATTTGAAGAACTCCCATAATTAAGTAGTGATATTAAAGGAAAACTTGTTATAACGAACTGAAGCATTTTATAAATCAAAAAGGTAATTTTATTACAATAATTTCAAAAAAACGATGTGTCGATATAGAATATTGACGACAACGCATTTTCATCGTCGACGTCATCGACTACGTCTACTAATCGCGTCAGACCTAGAAGAGATCTCAGATCCCCTGAAAAGACATTCAACTTACAGTACAAAACAGCTTAACTATAGTATGATGAGTTAAAAGAGCTTCCTTTGTCTTAAAAATTTATTGTTACCATTTTATATGTGCAAATGTTGCTGGAAGGAAAATCTGTGTTGCCCACAATACTTCAAGCTATCATTGTCCACATCAGAAATCAAACTTCCCCCAAATAACACTAGTTTTACTGGCAAAAGAACTTCCAGGGATTTTAACAAAAAGAGCAGTTAACCTAACTCGGTGAAAGCTCTTGATCAAACTAAATGCATTTTTGCTGATAGCAAGTGACAGTTATAACTAATGAGAAAACACTGGACAAACATCAGAAGATTACAGAAAGTATAAAGGCTTTAGTTTCCTCTGCAGGAAACAGCATGACTAAATCCAGATAATGGATGCGTACAGTTACATGAGCATTTACAATACCTTAACCGTTACTGTTAAATAGTACTTATAATTATACTACATGTTTTCAGTGCTGCTCCCGTTTCTAAGTTTGGAAACACAAAACCAAAAGGCTAAGTAAAACCAGAGTCAGAGTGTGCTTTTGTTTCCAATGGCAAAGTGGTCCTCACAAAATTAACAGAACTTTAGCTACACTGTGCTATAAGAACCTCCATACAAACACTTTGTACATTTTTGTCTCACTGTATTTAACACACTGTTTAAACAGAAGTCCAATTTAGCTACATGGCTATAACTTTATTTACAGCTGGCTCCAGTTGCCAGGGTGAAATATCAGCTTCTAATTTCCACAGTTAGGTTGAAAAAAGGCAAGATGAGAGACTTCTCCCAAGCAGATTCCATCTGGGAAGTAACTGGAGATGCAATGTGTCCACCAGAATGGACACTGACCAACATTACACCTCCTAGAGAACAGATGGCCTTCTGCTCTATGACTGACACTGACACACACACACACACACACACCCTCCAGTGAGGCCACGTGTGATCACAACAACCTGAAAATATGCAGAGAAAAGCTACACACCTTCTATAAGATCAGAGGATGAGGTCATCATCCAGGTTGTAAACAAAGGGAAAGGCAACAAGTTCTTGAAGTGCTCAGCATGTGTTCCCAATATGTTGCAAACAAACCCACATGCCCTCTTGCTTAACACATCTTTATAGTAAAAAAAAAAAAAACCTCACATCACACCACCCTGAATACAAAAGCCAACCAGATGAAGTTAATGAGAAAAAAAGAGTACATTATTATAGTTCAATATATAGCAAAGGAAAAGTAGCACATCTGAACACAGAAACCAGCTGAAAATGTGTTTTTGTACCTATATGAGGGAGATAACAGGTGCGTGTCTTTATACCCCGGTCACTCCACCTAAAAGCCCTATCTCAGGTAGCCACTGGCGTTGGACAGAAAGCACCAAGAACCCAAAAAGTATTTAATTAGACATCAGATAACTGACGTGTTGCTCTTCTAGCACCTGCAAGATTTTTCTAAATGCACATTTTGCAAAGAACTAATTAATGCACACACTTAAAATGAAGAAGAAACACTTTGAGTTTGAAAAGCTCCACTTAAGTGATTAACTTTTATTTGCTCATAATTTATGAGGACCAACAGATGAGCTCGTAAACCAAGTTTCGCGCTGATACTGCACGCATTTTGCAGCCGGAGTCAGAAGGAAGGCAAGGAAAGAAAAAGATTTTCTAGGTAGGTGATCAGTCATAAAACGAACAAAAAGCAATAATTAAAGCCAGTTTAGCGTATCAGTAAACAAGCACGATGAGCAATGATTAGTTTAGCAAGTGGAGTATTAGTGTTTCCGCACGTCAGTTAGTTATCTTATATAAATAGTGCATGTAGCCAGTTAAACTTAACATACCTGTTTACCTGGCCGCGTAGGTCTGTGTCGGTGACGAAGAAAACCGAAGTGAAAGCGGATAAAAGCCCCAAACAAACAGGTGGGCCACTTATATCGCCGCTTTCCGGGCGCTGCAGGCTCGCAAACTGGCCAGTATATCCCTTTCGAGCAATCGTCCCATTTCTGTTACGAATACTGATGTAGATTTATCCTAAAATGTTCTTCTTAGATGCCACCCATCACTTGTGAATTGACGAATCGACGCTTTCTTTTTCCTTTATTTTTTTAAACATCCAAAAAACACTTCAGAGGCTACAACGGAGCGAAGTAATAACAGTCTGCAAATCGGTTATTGACTATTTTGACGTGTTGCTATATTAGCTAGCGCATTCCCCCCCAATACTGGATCGGAGACATGAGTCTGGAAAAAGTTAGCTAACTGGCAATGCTGGCGTGCCCTATATCACGCCGCGTTCACTCCTTTTTCTTGTTTTAAAACTGATGTCACGGATATATAGCTCGCTTGCCGAGACTTTCTTTAATTCCCCACCAAAAACTTTCATCGGAGTTTCTTTCCTGCTAAGCCAGCAACAGCTGAAAGCGTTTGACATCATAGGCGATCCTGGGACCATCTGTGCCGGCTGGGGCGAGAGGGTGGCCGCGGGGAGGCAGCGACATGCGACGCTCACACGGGGGTTGCCAGATCCAACTATTTTCACGGTCAACACGCGCGCAAAAATCTCATGCAGTGCACTGTTCATTATCATTTTATCCTTAATGTTTAAATGCTTAAGTTAAATATATGTCAACTTTGTAGTGTGGAAACTATTTTCTCCTAACAAGAATTCTGCTTAATTGTTTTTCCGTTCCTTATCTCAGCAGCGATGCAAGGAAAGTTTGAAGGCACATTTTACCTTAAATGTGTAATCATATTAAAGATTTTATGCTCAGTTCCAAAATAAGCAATTCAGTGCATTTATACGGTCAAGTTTTATTTTCCATATCTGGTAATTCCATATAACATGGACTCAAAACGGCCCAGAGCCCAGATTATAAACACACCAGCAGAGAGACTATTTGTTTTTTTCTACAAGTACATATATCATTTTAAAGTAAGGTATCGGTTAAAGCAATTTATTCATAATTTTCTATAGATTAAGGGGGAATTTCCCCCAACGTGGCAACCCTGGTCTTACATGTGGCCGTTATTTTCATTTGAATATAAAAAAAGTGAATGTTTGGGGCCTTGACAGCAGCTGAATTAAGGTAAACCAACAGAAGGTGCTGGATGCACTATACTACAGCATGACGCTTCATGTAAAAATAGTCAACTTGTAGTACAAAATCTACTTTTCCCATACAGAATCCATCGACTCCTTGGATTCCTAATCTGTCATTTTATGGAAAACTGCAAGATCATTTCTGATTTAGAATAATTCCAATTAGAGAATGAAACCATAATTGGTGTAGTGTACGAATAAAAACACCCACATACTGTAAACTGGTCCTGCATGAGAAACAGCACCCCCCCGCCCCCCCCCAATTTACATGAATTGCCATTCAGTTGCAGCATACCAACCAGATGTAACCAACGGCTGAAGCATTTCTATGAGGAGAAGGAAAAGAGAGGGAGAGAAAAGCCGGCCATAATATGCCCTGAATGGAGCTGTGTTCTCAGGCATCTCACAGTCATTCACAGAGCTGCCTTCTGACGGAGATTTGAACGTAAACAGCACAATCCATTCGCTAAAAAAAGAAAAGCAAAAAAATCCAAGAAGATAAGTCCTGCTTCTAATGGGTGGTCGAAAGTAGCTATGACTGATGTCGTCAGGCAATTAAAAAGATATTTAAAGAAAAACAGCTAGAAGAATTAACGTGAGAGAATGAAAAGCATATACTTAATGTCGCTAGTATACTGCTTAAGCATTTTCTGTAATTTGCAAAGTCTGTATTACTGTTCAAGATTTCATTC
Organism: Gnathonemus echidnorhynchus; assembly: GCA_026776725.1. Taxonomy (NCBI): domain Eukaryota; kingdom Metazoa; phylum Chordata; class Actinopteri; order Osteoglossiformes; family Mormyridae; genus Gnathonemus; species Gnathonemus echidnorhynchus. The sequence goes on from JAODJU010000108.1 coordinate 20,056,092, forward strand.
TGCAGGAAATGTCTTTTTGTTGATGATAAAGACAATATGAGGCATAGTAGATAGAAAACATTTGCAAATGAAGAAGGGGAAAAGATGAAATGACGGGTATTTTGCGTTTTTGCTATATGTATATATTATAGACAAGGGGATATAGGAATCGGAAGGTATTGTGAGCAGGGAGACCAGGTATCATCAAAGTGTTTAATATCATTGCTCAAGGTGGTCATGTATTTTTTTCCAATGACCCCATGAGGTAGAATTTGTGATTCGTAATGTGAGTTCTGTGAAGGAATTTATATTGTATTGGATAGATTTCAGAATTCCATGTCATGTTATTGTATAGGATTTGCCAATTGGTTTGTAATATTAGTCTTCTCTCCTAATGGCTTCTTTAAATTGGATGTGCTGTGTTTGGTATATTATAGGTCATCACTGGATAATTGTCCCCAGCTTTTTGTTCCTCTTAGACACCATGTTGGGAAAGAAATGGTTTTCGTGTTAATTATAAACATAGGGTTATGACATAATGGGATTTGAGTGGATGGTGGTGAGGCTGTAATTAAGAACTTCATTTGATCTCCAGGGCTGGCAAACTGAAGGAAATGTGTAATGTTTGTTTGGTTTAAATCCCAATTAAAATATAGTCTAAATCTCTTCCTCTTTAAAAGTTGACCTACATACTGTAATGTTTCTGTTTAAGGGCCCTGTGCATTCCTATGAGTCCCAACAAAACACACAGGATTGCTGAGCTGCTTGTGATTTACTGTCTTGACCACACCGGATTTATTTGTTGCTGGACACCACTCGTCCTGCTTAAAGGGCTCCTGCTTATGTTTATGTTTTGACGACTCTACTTCTCCATCCCTCACACTCTGGGCTGACCGGATAAATCTGGCAGGAAGTGGTTAATGTAGGCCAGATGTGGGGAGTGGAGTCCAATACAGCTGCAGAAGGTAGGGGGAGCATTGAGTTTGACTGTAAAAAGCTGAAGATCTCAGGATGTGAAATGACAGACCAGATCAGGGCTTTAAAATACCACGGACAAGGATGGCATGGTATTCATGCCTTGGAAAGATGCATGAGTTTATATATCGTTGGAGGGGAAAGTATATAAGCTGCTTTTATAAGATAAACAGATATTGAGTTGTTTTTACATGTATGGTGTGGAAAAAAACTAATCTAAGAGCATCTCAGGGGTGATTGCATAAACCAGGGGTCACCAACTCCGGTCCTAGAGAGCTACTATCCAGTAGGTTTTCTATCCTATCTGGCTTCTGATGAGCCACACCTGCTCCTGGTATTTACCTGAGAACTAGTGTGGCTCATCAGAAGCCAGG
>JAODJU010000108.1:20065673-20079480 GCA_026776725.1 Gnathonemus echidnorhynchus
GCCATCCCACGTCAAAATAATAAAATATGGAGGGTGCCTCTGCCCTCGTAAATATAACTGGCCCCTGATGCCCCCCCATAAATATAACAGGCCCCTGATGGTCCCATTCAAAGTTTTCACTGTACAGCTATGGACTCATATTCATCAGACCTCAGTGTCATACCTGCACTCTGATAAAAGCTCTCCAACTGCATCTTCAAGGGAACAAGGTCGCCCTGCTGTCTGTAACCTCTGGTTGGACTGCATGTTCTGTTGCCCTTGATACCCAAACCACCCCCCTGTTGGCACAAACCTCCGCTGGAGCAGCGTCAGGTCCTCCGCCAGGTTGTCTCGCTCCACCTGGATGCCGTCCCTCTCCTTGGCCACGAGGTCCAGCTGGAGCCGGAGCTCGCGAAGCTCTCGCTGGTACAGCTCACAGGCCCGGCCAGGCTCCTGGCGGCTCTGCTGTCTGCCCAGCTCGGCCCGCAGCCCAGCATTCTGCTGCTCCAGGTAGCGCACCTTCTCGATGAAGCCAGCGAAGCGGTCGTTCAGCTCCCGGAGCTCCGTCTTCTCGTTGGTACGCGCCGCCAGTATTTCCTGGTTGACCGCGTCGGCCAACGAGAAATCCACCTTGTCGTAGACAAGCCGGGGGGCGGGGGTGCTGGAGCGCGGTCGGTGGCCCCCCGGGCGGGAGGATACAGGAGAGGCAGAGGTCGGATAGCGCCCCCCGGATAGAGACAGGCGGGAGAGAAGGGGGGTGCCATAATTAGTCTCCCTGAAGGAACGTCGGTATGAAGATGCGCCGGCTGAGGAACTCATGTTTGGCTGTCCTGTGTCTCCGTTGGTGTCTCTGAAGAAGTTGAAGAGAATTGGAAACAATGGTGTCAGAGAAGAGTCCGAGTAACACTGAGGGCTTTTATACCCCTGTCTGATTACTCCCCCCTACTTCCACCTCCCTCTGCCACTCTGCACCTCCTTCTCCATTTATTGCTCAGATGCGCCCACTCCCACCCACCGCTCACCCCCCTTGCCCCCTCCTCCTCTAACATGGCCCCTCCCCCAAATCCAAGGCACAGACCTAATCCACATCCCAGAGCAGCGCATCTCTTCCAACGTAAGCTCCTCCCCCCCACGGTATCTCCAAATCCTCCATGCATCACCTCCTCATTTTTTTCCATCATTTCCTCTAAATGATTTTCATCCCAGATGCACAAATTCGCTGTGTGCTCAGAATCAGGATCCTTAGGCCACATGACCAAGGTCGGTAGAAACTTTGTTCCTTTGTGTTCAGTTGTCCAACAGTGACCTAAGGACATAACCCAATCAATTGAGTGTTACTGAATTTGAGTTATACTATATAGTGTCTCTTTCCCAATAGTCCCAATGGTGCATGACTTTTATCCAGTTGCAGGGTCCTTCACTTTCTCTGTCTTTGCAGTATCTGGCTTTCCCATTCTTTCCTGGCCCCTCCCCTACCCCTATCTGAACGAGGTCAAGGATTGGATGGCATATTGTGATCACATGGGTCTGAGAACCAATGAGGTTAAACGTGCTGCTGTTAAGGACTGTTAGCTTTTGCCCAGTGAGTGTACTAGAACCTCTCAGTGGGACACAAGCATGGGAATATTCCAGAATGAAGGCCAATGCAGTCTTTCAAGGTCATACTTAACAAGGTCATACAGGCTGTAGCCCAGGGCTCTGAGTTTAGGGGCCCCAACAATGACTTTAGCTCAGCACACCCCCCCCCCCCCCCCCCCCATTTAACCCTGTAGGCTTTACTGAGAAGCTGAAATCATATATTCTGTCAATAATATTGCCCTTAGTACTAAATCAAGATTCAATGCTAACAAGTCATATTATGCATCAACAGGTGGATTTGTGGAAGGTGGCTAACCAGCATGAAGGAGGGAGACCATCACAGGCATTATTACCCATAAATCACCCTTTTGACAAATGCCCGATAAATGTCAATAATCGGCTTTGCTCGCCTTTTTGCCGATGGAGCTTATTGTTGATTTTTTTCCCCTGGTGAAAAATTAACTGCTGCCAGCGTATGCAGGGCGAGTCCACACGGCCTCCGCACGCTGTGCGTATTCTGTTCCCTGCCATCAAAAATATGACTCGCGCACTCTCTCTCATTCACACTGACCCCATTGTACACTGGGAGCCCCCAGCCAAAAGTCTGGCTGTTGTCAGGGCAACGGTCAGTTGAACTGAAGAAAGTGGTCATTTGGGAATGCAGTGGGAAAAAGGGGGGTTAAACAATGAAGTAAGCCCTAATTTTGTCACATGGAGGAAGATTTTATTGGGGACTACATCAGTTGTTTCAGTAGATATGCATGAGCGGCCATATGTCGTATTTGACCTGTTCATTGTGGCAGATGAGTACTTCAGTAAATATTTCTTTTAGTTTTATGAACACACAATAATACAAGCCTGTTTTTTCCTGTTTTCCCATCTTCCTGCTGTATTTTATTTCGGGATTCAAGGATTTAAACTCTTCATTATCACTGTACAATGCCTGTGTACCTCCCTTGAGATTAACTGCCTATAATGATGAAGTACATAAATTGTAATTGTAACAGAGGCAAATAATAACATACAATACAGAAGTACAATAATCTATACAATATAGAAGCAATATACAATAACACACAAGTAGGACAGCAAGGTCCTGAGGTTTAAAGTGGCAGTGATTAATAAATTACATTGGTGATTAGGATTATACTGTGTTATCTGAACTATCTATCTAGGCCTGAGCAAAGATCATCAGCTGGACCCAGAGCTTGTGGGAGTTTTACTTACACAGAAATGTTCTGAGGGCAGAAGGAAAAAAACGATTGGTTCAGAGAGATAACCAATTAGACTGTAGAAGAGGTGGGTCAACTGTAAGCCACTAGAGAAGGGGACCAAGACATCTGATTGGTTGGTCCCACCTCCTGCTGGCCTGTGTTAATCTATAGTGAATCCAGCATATCAACATAAGCCTTTCTTAATCCTCTACATCAAAAGCTCCAAAAATGATTAATGGCTAACCCTGTATTCACAACCCAAACTTTGTTCTCAGTTGTACATGTGGATGTCTCACAGATAGGATATGCCATCTATCCGTTTTCTGTACCTGTTTGTCCTATTCATGGTTGCAGGGGGTCTTGAGCTTATCCTGGAAGCTATGAGCGCAAGGCAGGGAATAACCCAGGAAGGGGCACCAACCCATCGCAGGATAGGACGTGCAAAAATAAGAATTCCAATGTACTGGTGCAAATGGCAAATAAAACAGCATTGCATCATTTCATTTCCTCACTACTCCCCAATTGTTTTCCCATTATCAGGACATTTTTAAAAATTGCATGTCATTGGCTTTGTTATTTATACATTCCAGAGACTCCATTTCTCACAAGTATTGCTTAATCCCTGTTTTTGCAGAGACCATGAAACAATGTTCATTTTTCCCAGTTTCTGACCATAGTTTTTGTGAGAAACTCACTTGTGAAAATTTGTTGCTTTCATGCAGTTTGAATCACTGTGTGGAGCAAAAAGTCTCAGTGATTAGCGCTGTTGCCTCCGACCTTCAGAGTTGTCAGTTCAGCTCTAATCACTGGCTTTCTTGGTGTGAAGTTTGCATGTACTTACTGTTTGGGCTTCCTCTTCCTCTTCTCTCAAAGACATGCAGTATGTGACTGCATGCCTTACAATGGACTGACATCCCATCCAGGACTGCTCATGCACTGTACTTCCTGGGATAAACTCCAAACATAAGAAATTAATTTTAGCAATAAGTTGCATTCTTCTGGTTATGGTAAAGACATTGTGAAGTATTTTGGTATTAGATCTCGTAAGTGATTTATCTGAAGTTTGTGTTTGCTTGTTCGCTGCTTGCTGTTAACTGGTAGTGCAGTTGAGTGGTCTAAGGTGCTGGCTCTAGGCTTCATTGTCTTTGAATATCTGGATCCGAATCCTTTTGTGGCCATTTAAGCACCTTCACTGCATTTTGGTGTCTGACAATTCAGTTCAATCCCATCTAATGACCACATGCACATAGGTCAACAGTGAAGGTGCTATTAGAGACTGCAGCTGACTTTGGAAACAGCACACCAATGATAGGATTATCTGGCCGACTGAATGAAGGCATATGAAACATGGAAGACACTGCATGGCTGTGTAGACCTTCCAGAAAGCCCCTGGAACAGGGATATATACTTAGGAATTTGATAGTAAATTACTACTTCCCTCCTACCAGGGAGCCCCTGCTTGAATTTTCCACCTGGCCTGCTGGATTTCTGGATATCTTGGTCAGTCTTTTTGTAAATTTTGGCTGGCTTGTCAGGATGAAAAAGTATGGTAAACAGCCAACTAAAGAGATAACAAGAGACAATTTGTACACTGTAATATATCGGTATTTTCTGCAGTTAACTCAGCTAAATGGTGAGCCCCCTTTAAGCTGTAGTTTTTTACTGGCTACTGACCGCCGCGGTTTGAGGAAGTTATACAGAGTCGACGCTTCTGTGAATCCAGACTTCTGTGCCAGGAAGCTCACCTCACAAAATATCCACCTTTGTGACCCTTTCTGTAGACCCTGTAGATTCTTTTGTATAGAGACAGGTTATTCATCCACACTCATTCAGATAAAGTGCCCGACCCTTCTGGCCGTTCTCAAACGAGAAACGTTTCTTAATAAAAGCAGAGCAGCCAGAGCCAAACCACACAAACTAAGAAACATTTCGGCAGTAACAGTGGGAGTAGCAGAGAAGCTGTGCGGGTGAAAGACTTATTAGTCTATTTATTGACCATTGTCTCCATGGATTGTCTAGAATTAGCGTCAGCAATGTTGTAGAAAGTCCATACTAGCCTATAACTGAAAGAACATTTTTGGTCTACTAAGTGTCGGCCAACGTCAAGAAAGAAGAGCCTGGGTTTTAAATTCCTGCATTAAACTAATGCCTGTCAACACCTCATGATGCCAGGCTAACAGACAAAATAAACTTATATAATCTGGGGCCAAGCCTCAGCAAGTTGACTAATTGGCAAAGCAATGCTGGGAACTCACATTTAACGTTTCTGTGAATTACTTCTAGCAACACTTGAGTTCTGAAGCAAAGAAAAGCTGTCAAAAGGTCAAGTGTCATTGAAAGTAAGTGAATGGGAAATGAATGCTTCTTTTTATACCCTCTGTCTCTTCCCTTGGCAATTTTATTGGGCCAGGAAGATCACATGGCATCCCACAAAGTTGCAGCACAAGTGCATTCATGGGCTATTTGCCCCAAAGGGTACATAAAAAAACGTAACCCTTTAAATGTGAATATAGTTTTAATTGCCAAAGCCCAGAATAATGAACTTAAAGTGAAAGGTTTTTTTTTTTTTTTAACTGTGGTGAAATATTTCTCCATTTACAGAAGTAAAAGCATACAATGGGGTATGATGTCATCGTTAGCCAATCGTAATGTGACGATCCCTTCAAAGAGGGCCCCTGAAGTCTTTCAGACCAGTTCAGACCAGTGGTGGCCGATCAACTAATAGAGTATGATTGCATCTCAGCTTTTGGCTCTTCTGCTGGTTTGCGATGCCAGTCACGTTTCATTCCTTAAGATATTGTATAATAACGAAATGAAATCCTAACAGATTTGACCCCAGGACATCACACAAAACACAGAAATTTCAGTTTCAGAAATGCACTCCAGGGTGTGCTGTGTTACATCATTACCAGATAGCTTTCAGAAACAAGCATATTTTTCTGAATAGGTACAGGCCTTAAAGGGAGAAGAACAGGATTTTATAGCATAAGCTGAATAACAGAACCATCCATAGACCATGCAACCTCAGAATGCCAAGCTGACTGCACACACACACACACACAATTTGCAAGGTACCACTATCTTGCACAAGGGGACAATTCCATTATATGCAGGGCAGTCAACTTGCAGGATGGGGCAAAAAAAGGTCTGAGGTCACTGGCAATCAGTGATGTGCAAGTTACAGAAAATTAGTAATTAGTTAGTTACTTGTTACTTCATTCAAAAGTAATTCAATTACTTTACCAATTACTACATATAAAAGTAATTAGTTACTAGGGAAAAAACTATTAATTTTCCTATTAATGCTTAGCACATACATACCAGACAGCACACATACATCAATAGGACATTGATTTAAGATCAGAATGTTGTTAAATGATCATGTTCCATTTAAGCCTATTAACAAAATTTAAATTATTACATATGCTAATGTGTGTTTCGGGGAGCACATTTTTTTCAATAATTTTGCTTTAATGAGTTCAGCATATCTGTTAGGCCTATTGTTACTGCATCTGTGATGTTGTCAATATTTAATATAATAAACATAACGTTTAATCAGTTTAATTGTTTGTGTGGTATATGGTTTTAAACAGTATGTCTACAGGTTGGATAAACAGAAAAATATACCCTACAGTATTTAAATAAATATAGTATTAACCTGTTGTGTGTTATACAGACTCCCATTTCAACACAATGAATGCGTTCTTGAAAAACCTCATGTTCACTAAAATCATACTAAAATATACATATCCAATGGGAAAATTAGGCTTGGGTTAATACGACTCCAAACTTAGTAACTCAGGCCAAACAAAATGAATTAAATAATGAATACAGTGATACCAGTGACCAATACTATGAATACAGTGATACCAGTGGCCAATACTATTATTATATGCATTTTAAATAAGAAAAAAATAATAATTAATGAATTATATTATGAACATCTTCCATGGGTGTTGTCACTTAATGAGAGTTGCCTAGTGACCGCTTCAAATCAACTTGTAGAACTCGCTAACGTTTCGTATATGAGTCGGACGTAGTGATGGCCAAAACAACGCTTCATGAACCTTTTGCTGCATTTTTTGATTCCACTAGATGGTGCTCTTGGTTTACTTCGGGGCATGCTTTGAACCCTTTTTTGAACAGAGGGCACCAACTAGTGCAGTCAAAAAATACAGCAAATGATTCATGAAGCGTCGTTTTGCCCATCGTTAGTCGGGAGTAGTGAGCCACAGCTACTATGCAGCTGGGCATGCGCACAGCACAAATACAATCGATTACAGCAGGGGTGGCCAATCTTATCCGCAAAGGGCCGGTGTGTATGCGGGTTTTCGCTGCAGCTCCCTAATTAGATTACTAATTAGAGGACTGATTGGCTGAAAAGTCCTCACACCTGGGTTTGAACAGCTGACCTACAGGTTATCCCAAAAACTTGCATACGCACCGACCCTTTGCGGATAAGATTGACCACCGCTGGATGACGGTATGTGGACAGGACATGGCCACAAACAGTCTACGAAAGCAAATGTAAGTGATTTTATAAAACACTGCTGTGTTTTTATATGATAATTTGTCGAATACTTTTAGATTTTAATAATCCAATACTTTGACTTGTGCAATGCGTAAATATATAAGTTTGATTCTTTATAGATTTGAACACCAGTTCGACCAATTTACTGAAAAGACCCGGTTGAAGCATCAAGCATCACAGAGACATCGTGCCAATACATGTGTGCTGTCTGGGTAGTTATTTTAGTGTTGCTGCTATGACACAGTGCAACTGTCAGATCTTATCTTATCTTATCTTATCTTATCTTATCTTATCTTTTCAATTCAATTCAATTGTCCCCAAGGGGCAATTAAAGGCACACAGTGCAGTTGAACAAAGGACACAGTGACGTTAAGTGCAACAGTTTGTATCTAATATCACCCCATATATTATATAGTGCAATAGTAAGGTCAGATGACATTAGCTCGTAAACAGAATATTAGGGGAATGTCACAGTTCAGTCCTTGACCATGGTTCTTAACCATCATTTATTCTAAGGTTGCATGTCTGTAAGAGAAGTATATAAAACTATAAATGCTAATGTGCTAAAAATCACTCAGTGTTATGGCCCTCAACATCCAAGGCAAGGGTATGCTTCTGATACCAGACCATAGACCATCTACTGACCTGTCTTACTGGAATCACTGTCAGACTCAGTGGTCTCAGTGTTTAAACCTGCTTTGAGCCTGTTTGTACCATGTAAAAAAAAAAAAAATCTTCAACTTGTCTATGAACCATCAGCAGTCAAACATCAGTGATACGTCATTATCTTAAATAAACGTACGTGAAAATTCAATAAATGCATCCACTGTTTCATTTAGAAAGAAGATAATGCTTAAGTCTGTCCGTGAGCATTTCTGGGCTGCGGATGGTCCTGCAGCTTCTGTTCATGCTACCTTTGGCTGCAGGTGCGGATGGTTGCGGTGATATTCCACTGCATTGCAACAAACACAAATATAAACAGTGTAGTGAAACTGGTAAACTTTTACGAACAGTTTTAAAACTACTAGTCAGGGCTTGGCTGGGGTTAATAAGGCATACCACAATACTTATAACATCCTTATGACAAAATTAGCTGGGACCCCACCTACTTGGCGAATTTTTTCAAAATGCCATTATAGTGCTGTTTTTTTTAAATACAATATACCTTGGTATAATGTCTGGACAGTATAAAATATTTGTACCTCCATCCCTCCTAATACAGCTGCTCATCATAACTACTACAACAGCAACAACTGTTCTTCCTCTACTGTTTTGCCATTGACTGCTGATCTATGGAAGTCCACGCTGCCACCTACTGGAAACACCTAATCAATTATCTTGCACATGTGTAGTCGACGGACATGCAAGGTTTCCACTAGACATAAAAGTTGGGCTACACACACACCGACCGCAGTCGCAGCCAACCCTTGATTACAAAATTTAAGTCACGTCCCTTCGTCTGCATTCGAAAGCAAACACAAAAAAGTGAAGTATGAATTGGCCTTTAGTTTGGAAGGATAGAGTAAATGGAATCATTGTATCTTAAGAGCAATTTTTATTGTGAGATTCCTGGAGGTTTGGGGATGGGAGAAAGTTAGGAAGGAATTTGGGAGTTTCCCGCTTCCCTCTTGTCTTCTTGCGATATATGTGCCCCAGAGTCTTGTGGACAGTAACTTGAACTGGACAGAAGCCGATAAAATCCCAGGAGTCCAGAAGCTTGGAGGCCAACAGAATCACAGAGAACCTGGATGGAAACTTCTGACTTTGCAGATAAGGGTTTTGTTTACTTAGAGTGCAGCCAGAGTAGCGTAGCAGAAGAAAAGCAGGGACACACTCAGCTGGGCAGCTGGAGTGCTTTAGGTGATAGGAATCAGTTATCATGTTTACCCACAATCCCCTGCAGGGGTGGCCATGGCATGAGAGTCCAACCCCTCTTATCACATATAAGCAGCTATTCCCTTGACAAAGCTAACTCTAATAGTCACACCAAAGGAATATTTTGCTAATTCTGCTCAATGTAACAGTTCTTAAGCAGAATGTTTTTTTTCCTGTAATGGTAAAGGCAATGAATTGGAGAACTGAAAAACCAGGACAGCATCTTGTTGACATCTTTCCCAGTTTATATTTGGCCAGCTAAACCTCTGGGCAATGTTACATCATTTAACAAGGCTCCATTGTGATTGCTTCTTTGTTTCTGTATATTTCCTCTCCTCTATTAACTCCATCTATACCTCTCTGATTGCTTCTAATTGTCTGTCTTGGAAATGGTACAATGACTAAAACTCAGCCTCATTCTGATTGGTTGAAACCTCTGCCTATCAGATTCTACAAAAAAATCCATCCATTATAAAAGGAGGTTAGCGGCTAGTTGGGTAAAAGATTACGCAACAAATCATAATCCGTCATTTACAGCCTCCCATGAAATGTGTAAAATTCACATCAATTCAATTTACAAGTTCTTCAGTTTAACTAGGGCTATTGAGAAAAAGTGATTTAAAAGCTCTATACATAAGTAAATCTGTCAGGAGGTTCCCAATATAATAACAGTTTCCAAAGCATTACAACAGTGTGTAAGCAGCTAATTCAGCTAATAACTTTGGTAAAGTATCTTTTTGAGGCTACAGTTGTTAGCCAATTAAGAGAAATGTGAAAATTCAGCTTCAGGGTCACCTGCAAGTTTGTCAGCAGATTGAAACCACACACATCCACATTCTGAAAATCAGTGGCTTCCTCAGGGCTGGTGTCCATCTCCTGGTGCAATAAACTCTTATTTACTGCAGGCTTGGACTATGCATCCCAAAAGCCTGTTGCTTCCTCTGAGCTCATTTTTGCCAACAAACACAGGAATGTTAGCTTAATGAGTATAAATTGCTTTGGCTTTGAAGTATGTTTATATTACCTGTTGAGGAGAAGAGCCTAACAAATGACAGATGAATATGCTTTAAAGCACTTTTACAATCTGGCTTTCAAATGAAAGATACTACCGCAGCCTTTTGTTCCAACTAGAAAGGACACTGAAGCCTTAGCTGCTCTTACACAGGTCCAGGCAGGCAACCATCCATCTTCGAACCACAGATGTGAAGAGGCAGGGGTATTCACTGAGACACCATCGCACTCTCCAGGTCAGCGTTCAGTAGAAAGTGAAAACTTCTTGATGTTCGTATCATATGGCTTGGATCTAACGTGTAATTAAATTTAAGTTATTCCTTATCATAGATGGGGTGGTGAAGTGCTCAGTGACAGGAAACATTAAAGTAAAGCAAAGCGACAGCAGCATTTTGCCTTTAATAAAATATAACTGGAGTGATTACATTAATGATTTAATTAAATTAACACTAATAAATAGTACAAATGGAGACATTTAAAAAGCAGAAACACCTTAGTCAGTAGACAGCAAATGAGGGACAGCCTCATTGTAATCACATTGTAATACGCTTTTTTAACAGAAGGTGTCTCTCCCGGCATATAAAGCCCTACAAAACACAACGATTCTCATATTACAGAAGAATTACCCCAATATTAAAAATAACACAGATTACGTACAAAGCACGTGCCTTCAGTCTGACTCTAATCTTGAACTTATGAATTCAAACACACAGGTTCATAGTAGAGAGGTGGAGTGAATTTCCACTTATTAAATATATTCAAGAGCACTGCGCAGTTAATCTCATACTGTATGCAAGTTGCATAATGTTTGAGATAAAAAGTGAGTGTTTACCTACATTTTTAATTCCTTAAGCAATGAATGAATGACGTTTCTGATGGGCGGTTGTTGTTTCTGTGTGCGCTGGAGAATGTGGAGCAGGCAGCCGATTTTGTTATCTCCCATTACTGAGGACAGACACTTGTGCAGCGGTGAAAGAATTGGCCGATGATCAAAAGAAGCCCTATGCAGGGACTGCTGCTGTTCTATGGACCTAACAGGATTAATAAACAGATGGCATCTACAATGCCATACCTTCCATAAAAGCATTTTACTAGCAAATTATATCAAAGCGGTTATAAATACAATATAAACCATGTGGTCTTTGCATGTATTTTAACTTTTTATTTTTTTCTAGGCATTGTGCACAAAAATTGTGGCTAAATAATTTCTGATGAGTTAGTCATTGTAACACATACACTGAAAAGGTAGGTACTGTATAGGGTTTGTGGATCTGTAATATACAAATTGGCAGACTTTTATATTTCTCCAAGGATTGTATTCCCTGGACTTAACTTTTGAGTTCATTTAGGCATAATTTTCCATATACTTTATTAAATTATTTTGTCCATTTAACAGTAATTAATCTTCAAAAAGTGTTAAGCAATTAGCAAATTTAAAAACACAGGACGCACCTCTCACGGCTCTGACGTTTTTAACAAACTGACGAAACTGAAAAGTCTCAAGCCAATTTCTCTGTGAAATTAGAGCAAGGATATTAAAATAATCATTTAGATAATAGAGTTATATAATTTCAATGGAGTGGCATGCGACAATGGTCTGACTGCTGTTAAAGCCATTAAAGTCTTTTCAGTCTGTTTTTTCTTTTTGCTTTACAAAGTCTGGGCAAAAGAGCCAAACTAATAGCAGAGATGGAAATGGTACAAAGATTTTTATGAGTCAGTGAGATTTCACTGAATTATGTTACCCCATTTACTACAGGGTTAAATTACATTCCATTTCACAAATTAATATGACAAATACAGAGGATGCGGCTCTGAGTTAAAGATCTGCAGCACCAAACAAAACCAATGAACCTGGTGACTAGCAGCTGGGGGCCAGACGAGGGATGTATCGCCTTTAAAGATGACTTACAAGTTCAGTGCCCTCTTGTCTTCATCAGCATAAATAACCTTCAATGCCTTGCTTTGGTCTGACATGTTCGTCTTCTTTCATATAAGCCTAATCTGTTTTTACCGCAAAAAATCCTATGCATAATATTTTGACTTGGCCAGAAAAAAAAAAATATTGCCGAGGAAAGTTTGAAGGAAATTTTCTTGGTATAATAGAAGAACATTGCATCCTATATAGATATTGGATGGAATGGGGACCTCTGCAGTGTAGGATGTACCCTGCCTTACTGTCTGGAATGGGCAGCAGTCCCTACACCATGTGACCTCGCAGAGCATAAGCAATTGGATGGATGGATGGATGGAGGGATGGATGAGCAGTATAAATATGTGCAAGAGCCATAAAGTAGCTAATATATATTTATCTACAGGAAGAATTCCTACGAAGGAGGGTTCTGAAAATATAAATATATTTTACATTTTAGGATGACACGTATGCTCTGGAAGAATACAGGATATAACGTTTGTCAGTATAGTTGACTGACAAAGGTGCTGTTTATATTATTGGACAATTACCATTATTCTGTCAATTTAATCTGACAATTGTAACATCTTGGTGACTGATCATTTAAAAACATGAATTTGTTAAAAGGCTGTTTAGAATGTGCTTCACTCTGGGTTAAAACAAGGAGACATTAAATGCAAACGATTTCAGTTTTACAATTTATATATGCGTAATAGATGGTTCACTTTTGTAATGCCTTATTGAGGTGAATTGATGTCTCTGTTTCACATACTACTTTTTCATAATAGTAGGTGGATTAATGACACGTTGAAATGTGCTCTTTCATACCGTCAGTGCGGTAAGTCTAGAAGAGGAAAAGGTTTTATTCGCAGGCACTTAGTCATGGGGACAGACGCGTTTGCGTCAGTCATAGTCTCGTGTTTATTAGTCGGTGCTGTCATTAGGGTGAATAGTTTTGAGTGCCTGCAAAATGTGGAACGGTTTCACGTTGACTGGATCAGAGCCTGCTAAGATGGTCTGGAATGTAAACTGGACAGCGCCAATACAAATTGGAGCGCAAGTACATTAATGTTTAAATGTCTGCAGGGGTTTAAATAGCTTATGAATCTGTTATAGAAATAAAACCGTAAAATGCTGTAACAATAGAAGCAAATGGAGCTTATCCAGCATACAGATCTAGGAATACAATGATGTATCAATGCAAATGCTAAGTAAATTTGTTTTTGCTTTCAAATGATAATTTTATTTTATAAATGCATAGATAGCCCTCCTCTCAGGCATTTAATTGAGATTCAGTCCAAATAATTTCTACATTTTACTATTTATTCTGATTTCTGCTGTATTCAATAATTTTAATCACTTGGGCCATTTTAATCATAAGACCAAACGGTACACAGTCACGGGGGGGTCAAAGCCAAAGTACTGTTCAAGGAACAATAACATTAAATTATGAAATATAGTTTTATGGTGTCCTGGACAACCCCACCTATACAGCTATACAGAACAGCTATATATTTATGTATATGGATATTTCAGGGAACGGCTTTAATGATAATAATCTGTAAGGTGAATAACCTTCTGCTGTTTGTTCATGCGTGAACAGTGTGCTTGAGTTTAGAAATGTATTTGTGTTGTGGCTCGTTGAACCCACCCACTAAAATTACACAGCTGGGGCATCCACTGCAGATCAGCATACTGTTACCCCCC
>JAODJU010000108.1:20097780-20119926 GCA_026776725.1 Gnathonemus echidnorhynchus
CCCCCCCCCCCCCCCCCCCCCCCCCCCAACCAGGGGTATTTACCTGTACCCTCAACTCTAATGGCTCCTTGCCCAACACACATTTTTGGTTTTATATAATTGTGTACCTGTTAAAACAAATAGGATGGGGGTATTTGGGGGGGATGCCAGTCAATCACTAGGCACACACACACACACACACACACACGCACACTATGGGCAGTCTATGACTAAGCTAGGTCTTTATGAAGAAATTGGTTTTCTGTGTTACTGATACGGTTAAAGAAGGCAAGCTATTGTACGGATGTATCCCAAGCACAAAGACCAATTCAATTACCAGGCTGCTGATGGGATTATGGGCCATTATTTTACAACATTTTCTTTAGATGGGCCAGACAGAATTTCATCATGACAGAATAAAGTCACTGATGGAAAATTAAGTTAAGTCTGTAACCCATTTCATTTGTTTTAGGGACAATCAGAAAAAAATCATTCAGTTTTTATGACAAAGGAGACCACAGATTTCAGCATAGAGATAATAGTAGGAGTAGCATGATCACATAAAAGCTGTGCTTGTCAAAGAATCCAGCTTTTCTGGCATTTTTCAATTATTAGATATAGGCATGTATAAATTATAAGTGATAGAACAGCTGTCTTGCTGAATTGTTGCTGTTGAACTGTGTAGCTAAAGGACTCAAGAGGAATTAAGCTTCATGAGTTCTAATTGGTGAATTCTCTCCTGCCCCTTCACCACCTTAACTACTGTGTGGTCAGTGTACTGGTGCAGAACGGCCCCTGTCACATCATCCAGGTGGGGGCTATACAGTGGTGGTGGTTGAAGTGGCTCCCCATTGGTTCTGTAAAGTGCTAAATAAATGTCAAATTCATTCATTCATATGTCAGTTTTAACATATGCTGCATTTAATATACGTTGATTATGTAAAAAAACGAAAGTGAAAAAGGAGTTAATCTTCCCTAATGCTTGCTTTGGTTATTGGTAATTCCAGGGCATAGTGTACAAAAGGTAAAACAAGTAAGCAAACATTCAATAAAATACCCTCTGAGATTCAATAAATTACCCAGTAAGGTTCAGTAAAATCTTTTGTACTGGAACTGAATGTTTGCGAAAAGGCTCAGTGGTTGATCTTCACTTTGGTGGGTTGAGGGTAACTTCGTTGTTGCTTCTTGAGAGCAAAGCATTATCAGGCATTTCTGACAGAGAGCTCTGTTCCAGGTCCTGGATCAGCGTAAGAGCCAGGTGAATGAATAATGCATTATTGAGATTTAATAAACATAAAATAGAAAAAAGAAAAAAAAATACAGCTGCTTCAGTGTAATATAATAGGCATCTTGAAATCAAGATGAAATGATTCACCTCTTAATGCTGGACAGCCATTGTCCTGCTCTATTCATACTTTGATTATGCCTGTTAGAATCCGAATGGCAAGGAGGATGGACTCTTCAGCGTAGAATTAATTACCCAAACGATAATGACTCATGGAGATTGGACACGAGGTCCAAACAGCCCCACTGTTTGGGGGGTTTGGTATGTTCATGTGAATGAGGTCCCCATGTAGTAATCACCCTCTGTAATCATACAAAGTGGACGGCATCAGATTAGCATTGTGAATTCACTCATTTCTCAGGAACATTCAGTAAGCTCCTCAGTGAGTCTGAGTTCCAGTAACGTTTCAGTGAAGTTTTCAGCAAATTTGACGTCTCGCCACTTTTCCTGAACACACCGAGAAGGCTTTGATTTTAAATGGTTTGATATTTTGAAAATTTCAGTTTCTTGATAAATGGTTCAGAGGAAAACAACGAACAGGAAGCAACCATTCGTTGCTGGTTATTTGTTCGTTATGTAAGTGTCTCTCCATGGATCATTAAAGGCTCTCGGGAGGCAGAAAGAGCAGCAGATATCTCTGTGGTGTTTTTTTCCTCATCGAAGCTGCTAAATGTGATTAATGCTTTAAATGGTTGGAAGGGAGACGGCCGACTGAATAGACAAACATTCACTCTGTTTTTTTTTTCATGGACAGCATATCACTCGGCTTTTGACAGACACAGGGGACTCAGGCTTCTGCCTGGCGACCGCCTCTGAAGTCCATAAGTACGGATCCTCGCTGTTGGCCGTAACGAGCTCCCCTGCAGCTAATACAGCTCTGATTCTTTGGTTTTTAGCACTTACTTCCAGCCTTGATAAGCAGCACTGCAGAGGCCGCAGATAATTGACCATCTTTTCGCTCTTCTGCCAGAGATGCTGGACTTGCCACCTGACAAATCAGAAATATGCATGTTCAATCAGGACAAGCAGAGTGGCTTACCTTACATTGTGAAAAGGTATCGCTCTTGGTCACAAATACCACTTTTTATTGCCTACACTAATGCGCCTGATTTATAGCATGTCGTTAAGTGCCTTAAGTAAGTCTTTTTCCATTGTTTTTTTGGATGTTGTGACACTGAGCTTCGTTCCATGCAATCTGTCTTTTTTCGATGCTGATTTTTTCACCAGATGTTTATTTAGAGATGGAAGATTTGACCCCAGGTTGGTTCATAAAGTTTCCATACACCTTCGCTCATAGTTTTTTGTGGTTTTGGGATGAAACCACACACACAGAGGTCATCCTACACTGGTCAATTGGCAGAATATTATACACAGAACCAAGGCCATAATTATAATATAATACTGGGACACACACCCCCCCCCCCCAATATTCAGATGTGCTCACAATGTCCCTCCCAGTATATATTATAATTACAGCCTAGGTCCCCCCCAATGCTGATTCCATGGCTATGGTCTTGCACAGAACCAATATCTTATGTAACATTAGAAAGAAGGATAATGGTTAATGTATTAGATCTAATATTACATTCCATAGCATTTATAATTTGTAATTATCATATCAAAATATCCAAGTGGGAAACCATTTGGAATTGTGTTGTTCTAAATTATTTATATTGAGTTAAAATTTTAAACCTTCCTTTTAGCTGCGAAGATGAAGAATAGAAGAAGATTACTGTGATTACAAATAATTACACATTACATTGTTTGATTCCCTTGTGATGTGTGTGATTTACAAAGGGGGTGTGTATTGCTGTATTGCAGCAAATCCTTCTTACCCATGTTAAATATAACCCTCCTGGTGTTAGTCAAGATCCCGGAACATAGAACTATAAACAATCCTAGAGTGCCCAAGTTGGTCTTCAGAGCTGGTCCACCGCTTAAAATCTGCCACGTCATTGAAATTATCAGCGAGTGGCTCTTATCTGAATGCCAATGTGAACAGCTCTTCAGGGGCGCAGTTTGTCACCTTTGTGCACATTTGTATGGGTCAGAGGAACTGATAAGACAAACTGTTTAGCCATTCAATTACCTCTCAAGCTGATTTTGAGGGTATTACACAATGAGAATATTGTTAAAGAGGAGTTGCTATGCATTTCTGTGATACTGGCTCAGCCAATCAGCAGCACTCTGACTCACCCATGCCCGGTCACTTTAGAGTCTTAAAGGTAGTGCTGTTTTGATATATTATCTTATAGGTCAGTTGGTTTAGTTTAAGACTACAGGTGACTTTTTACTCTGCAGGAAACCTAGAGCTGTTTAAAGGACATCTCTCAGTACTACATCTAATCCAGTGATTTAAAAACCCCTATAATAAAACCTAAATGCATAACTTTTTGTATTACCATATAGGTAAAAGATTGCATAACGATATATTTCATGTCATGTCTAAATATATTTCATATTACCACATCCAAAGGGGAGAGACATATCCTTTATCTGGTCCTATTTTTGCTGACACAAGCCTTCATAAAAAGTCACGGATCATGCGGCAGAGGAGCACAGAAGCATTCCATTAGCGAAAAAAAAAGAAAACTCCTTCAGAAGTGCAGGTATAAGCACTATGTGTCCATTGATCAAAAGGCTGATCAATACTGTGGTTCTAAGTGTGTGCATCCATGACGGGAGCAAGCAAGCATCTCGAATGCTCGCCATGGCAGGAAGTGACCGATTGTGCGTGAAGCTCTCGGCATTCCCTCTCAGCCACTTGGTCCGGCGTGTCTGCGCACGATGACTCAGTCCCGGTTGTAGGAGAATGGCATGGATCGCATGGGTAGGATGTTCTGCACTGAGTCCCCACTGCAGTAACAATTAGAAATTGATACTGAAGGTGTGTCAGCTTCTTGCATTGATTCGACAGTAGAAGCAACAAATATAGGTACTGTAGTCATATAACTGATGCCAGTTGCAGGGCTACACAGTTACTCAGTAGCGGGTGCTGTAGAGTCAGAGGTTTAAATCCCGCCCCTGGCTCTGTGTGTGTGTGTGTGTGTTTCATGCCACAATCCAAAGTGTGTTTAGGCAAATTAGCATCTTTATGCTGTTTGTGTGTCATGAGATGAATTGGCATCCTTTCCAGGGTGTTCCCCAGTGCTGCTTGGTTAGCACAATTAGCTTCTCAGTTAGCCTCCAAGGACGGCATGGAAGATGGAGGCTTATTGCATCAACAGTACGATTTATGACAAAAATTAAAGCTTTGGATCTGATCCTTTTTTTTTGCAAAGGATAATTTCTAAAAAATATTCCAAATTCAAAGAGAGGATCCGTCACATAAAAAATGGAATATGACAGCAGCACTGCGTCTGTACAATATGCATTCGCTGTATATCCTCTAATCTAGTATTTATTGAAGCACATTTCAATATAAACAGTGACAAATGGATTTTGGGATTAGGCCCAGACCAGCATTGTTGTTAAGCTAATGGTGTCGGGTTGACGATGATGATGTAAGTGACATAGTAATGGAAGATCGCCTGGCCCACGTGCCATCATTCACCCCCAGCTGGCTCACAATACTTATTATAGCTATCAAGAAAAGCTTGGCACTTTAGGAGTAATCGCAAGCCCTAGCTCTCATAGCCTCTGGTTCACCAATCTTTTCACAATTGCCGCCTACTTTGCACCCCCGTGAAACGTTGCAATTACTGTCTCTCTACGAAAAGGCTGCACGTGTATTGCAAAGCCATCTGGCGTGTCGCAGAACACCCCAACCGGCTGACAACTCTATGTATAGCAACAGCTATTTACCAAGAGCTCTATTCCTCTGACGGAAAACATACATCCAACGGAACCTACAAACCTAGACCAAAGATGTGCCTTCACATCTCGCAGGTATGTTTAGGAATTCCATTTCGGTGATTTGTTTGAGTTTAGGGAACTAGGGCAATAACAAAATATATATTTGAGAAAACATGCAATTTAACAGAGATGGGCTGGATACAACTGAATTGACTGCACAGTAATAACTGAAAACATCTGAAAAATCCCACTTTTTAGAAGTTGACTGTTCAACAGAATTAGTTACGGACTTGAGGTATATGTTCTAGAGCACTTAAAGTAAAAGGTATTAGAAGTAAAAAGTGAAAGACAAAATAATTTAGGAAATGGCCCAGCTGCAATACCATGAATTACACTGAGTGATGTTTTATAAAATTGTATGTTTGAGAGCTTTTTATGTAAGTATCAGGAGTAAAGCAACAGGGACTGTGTGGTAAATCATGTTCATGGTGAAGTGTGTCTGTTGTTATCTTCAGTAGCACAGTGGTTCTGCTGCTGAGTGCATTTTGATACTTCACCTTGAGGTGAGCGACATGATAAAGACCCCCCCCCCCCCCCATCCAGAGCTGCTGCATGCGTGCGTATCAGGAGCGATACTGAGATTTTTTTAGGGGGTGGGGGTGGAGTATAAGAGTGACCAACTTTTTTGTTAGCCAATGATATATTTTGAATCGATGAGTGACAGGGGAGGCAGCATTCCTGGAGCCAATCAGCTTTCACATTGAGCCACTGCCCCTGTGGCCCCGCCCCTGTATTTGCCCCTGGTACATATTAATCCTGTCAGTGTGGAAGTCACTGGCATAATGAAACGCTCCATCCTATAGCCCATATTGGTGTGGCCAACACGCTGCCCGAGCCCCCGATGTCCATGATGCTCACCATGCAGACAGACACCATGTCTCAAGATTGTGGGATTCACTGGGTTGTGGTTTCAGAAGCTGCCAGCTACACCCTCAGCACATCACAACACAATGTTGGGTTTTACCTTTCTAGGATATAAGCTTGGGTTAATACTGCAAGACACTTTATTTTTTGACTTTGGCTTCCATTCAAATCAGTCATATCCTGTTTGCAGGTACCTTAGAATTAGAAAACAATGACTGAATAAAAGTCAGCAAAAGACTTTATTGTAAGCTCCTCTAGTTCAACAAGTACGACCCAAAGGTTGTGGGTTCAAATCCTAGGGAGCATGCATACACTTTAACTCTTACCTCCACTATAAGTCACTTTGGTGAAATGTAAATGACATCTTACAATCCAGTCATGGTGAGCTGGTTTCCTTACCTCAGGCTGGGCCAGTTATTAATTAGGATGGAAACTTAATTCACCTAAACCCAGTACTGTTCCATAATCATACTTCCTGCTCGGAATAATGTATACTAAGCAAGTTCCTTATGAATTTAAATCAAAAATTTCATTTTTAATGTTTGGTCTTTAAAAACACAGGCAAGCGAGCAACTGGTGAAAACACAAACAGGTTCATAAATGACCACAGGAAACTTCTGTAGCAGTGAGACCACAAGAAGCCCTGAAAACATTAAAGCATTAACATGTTATGGTAGCGTCTTTGGTCAAATTAACACAAAGGAAAATGGTCACAGAAATTCTAAAATGAACACTGTCTATAACTGGGCTATTATATTTTTGACTTGCTGCCTTTGGAAATGACATATTCGTGGTTGGCTTGATCAATGCATTATTTAAGTGCTCTCAAGTTCCTATAAAATAGGAGTGCAATATTAACAAAAACTTCTCGCTGTCATGGACTGCCTGTCTTATGCAGTATGGGGTCTAAGCAGTTTTGTAATATCCGGAGCCAATACTTGGCATCTGTGTACTTCTTAATCCCCCAGTCTGTGGCAACTCCTCACTACATGTTGATAAAAACATTTAATGGCGAGTGTTTCAGGCAAATTTAGACATTGTCTTTCTTGGGGTCAGTATATTTCACTTCTATCGTGTTCAAAAATAGTTCTGTTTCCTTCTTTTACCTGTGAGATGATGGTCTTGTGCTTATCTTTCTGTCACAGGATCGTGGCCTAAATTCGGTAGGCAATCAAAATGGAAATCAAATCCCCTACAGATTAAACAAATAAATAGATAAAAAGAACAAATAAAAAAACTGCAGTGGAATCTCAGACAGAAGTTTGATCGTCTTATGCATTGTTTGCGATATTTACTGCACAAAGAATCAAAGCATAACATTCATTTCACTTTGATAAGTAATAAATCGAACATTTCCATCTTCAGCTCAGGCTGCCGTGTTTGTGTCTGCGGAGGATTCGCAGCCATCTAGACAACAATTTTTCCTAGCACCAAGGACCCTTGAGCTACATCCTTTAACATTAATGTGATACCACCATACTGAACATATCAACGTACAAAAAATAAAATGGGATGCATGGTAGGCACTGTCACTAAGATAAGAAAACAATACTATTTGCACAGAGTACTGTATACATTTTACTCTCCATAAACTCAGTACAACTCACATCACCTGATAATATCAGAGGATGATATACTTCAGAAAATACTTTCCAAGTTGCATGTAACAAGATTTCTTTGGATGCACGAAGCAACTGAGTTTGGGTGCAATTCCCTGTTAAACCCATTGTGACATATTCTTCCAGTAAACAAGCCTTTTGAAAATAAACATCAAGGGCATCAAACTTATGCGTTAAACTGAACAATTTAAGGAGCTTGGCTCTTTTTCATACATCTATTATAAGATTCAGAAAAGCTGACTGAAACAGTAAGCCAAGAATCTGACAGGCTCTCTACGATGTCTGCACTTCTGAAGGTCAGAATCCACATCACCAGCATCTGGTTTGAGGTCACTATAGTGTATCAGGGACCAGCCTGGTTAACCCCTCATAGGGACAACTCAACAGCCACCAACTCTGAAGACTTGGTTATCTTTTAGCGTAGCTTAACATTACAGCATCATGGCCTCCAGATGTTCTCTGTGTTGCCTGACTTCAGTTGATCAATCTACACTGAATGAGCAAATTCTGCAGAAAAAACTAATACTGAACATGTACAAATTCCTTCCATAATGGATAAAAACAACCACGAGTAATGCAAATAAACGGCCCTTACTTACAGCCCTTTAAAATAAGATATGTCACTCTATTTACAATGAAATGGTAATAATATTGTACTAACAACAACACCACCATTCTGACCAAATAATCCTTCTGGAAAAGCAACAATATCAGTGAAGACATTTTTTCTTTTTAAAGATCAAAATTACAAAAAGGCAATATTGTGACTCTTCAAAATGCTTGATACATTTCCAGTATATGAAGTTTTTTTTTTTTTATGAAATATTCTCCTCAGTCTGTGACAGTTTGTGCTGATATATGGGGTTGTTGTTAAATCATTAACTCCATTATACTCGGGTTGTGTTTAAACCTTATCAAGTGCTTTAAGTGGTCACCTTCGGGAAAGATACTGAACCATAGTGAAACGCAAGCAGTGAGCACACAAGACCTCCACGTCTGGCATTTACACTGCTTTTTCAACCACAGCAAGCAACGATGACTGGGAACATTTTCAGGTAACAGACAAATATGTTTAAACTATGAATAGGAGGTTAGGTCCGCTAAAAGAAAAAAATATTTTGTAAATGACAAGCAACAGACGCGCCTGTTTAACTGTTGATGTAATGCAGTTTTTGGATCATTTGCAGTTTATATATCCAGGTGGACCTGGAGGACATCATCAGGACCTTCTGGATATGCTGAAAATCACTGGATGAGGAATTTTTGCAAGAAATCAATGATACATTTTATGGCCAAATGTATGTGGGGACCAGTTTGTCCAGCTATTAATATGAAGTTGGTTTGTACTTTGTTGCAATTATAGCCTGTACTCTTCTGGGAGGGATTTTCTCTAGATGCTGGAACATTGCTGGTGGGATGTGCTGCCGTTCAGGTTGGGAATTGATGCTGGGTGATCAGGTCCCATTCTGTGAGCTTGGGTGGTCAACCATTTCACACCTGAACTTGCTCGCAGATATTCTAACATCTAACATCTCAATCACTTCATTTTACCAGGGCAGTTCTAACTGGCAGACTCACTTGTTTGGAACGATGGTGTCCTATGATGGTGCCAAGTTGAAAGTCATTAACCTCTTCTGTAAAACCTCCCATTGGCTGTGTGCTTAATTATACACCCGTGTCAGCAGTGGGTGTGGTTCGATCAACTAATTCCTCTAATTCAGTGTTTCCCAACCCAGTCCTCGGGGAACCCCGGACAGTCTACGTTTTTGCTCCCTCCCAGCTCCCAGCTAATCAGGAACTCCGCATACCTGGTACAGGTGTGCTGGGAGCTGAGAGCTCAGAGGATTCTCGGGGTTCTCCAAGGACTGGGTTGGGAAACACTGCTCTAATTAATAGGAGTATCCACATACTTTTGACCATTTCTTAATATTTCCCATAAATATATATCTTTTTGGAATTTAGGCATTGTCTGCTATAATTTAAACTTCATGATTGTACTTAAAAATAAAGCTTTTCAAATAAGAGTAAAAGCACTGCTACAAACATAATTTCAAGCTACTGCCACTCGCTGTTTCTTAATTGGCCTTGAAAAGTTTTCTGTTCATCACGCAAACCCATTCGCATCCCTTCAATGGGAAAAATTCGCCATCTTAACCAGCCGAGGGGATCCGGCATCAGGCGATGCTAAACATGGCGCTGGCACTGTCGCATTTGCCTGTGAAGTTGACCTTCCGGCTGCCGACTCCGTAGCAGGCGATATCCTCGTGCTCAGTGCCGTCGTGCTCGGGGCTCTCGTGGGAGGAGTCCTTCATGACGCTGTAGTAGACGGGCACGTTGTACTTGGTCACCTTCTCCGCTCGCTGCCGCTTGCACTCGCAGAGCCGCCGGAAGGCGCTGCGGAACTTCTGTGACATGAGGTTGTAGATGATGGGGTTGATGGCGCTGTTAGTGTAGATGCTCATGCGGGAGAAGAGCAGGAACCAGGTGTTGAGGTAAGGAGGGTCCATAAGGGAGTTGACCACCACCAACGTGCGGTAAGGCATCCACAGCAGGGCGAAAAGGACCACCACGACTGCCAACATTTTGGTCACCTAAAGCGCGGTGGACAAAGCACGATAAAAACAACAAGATAGCCTTCAAAGCCGATATGACATGGTAGTAATATTAGATTCAAGATTCCTTTATCACGTACATAGTTATACAAGTACAACATGTAGTGAAATGTACTATGCATAAATATAGAAAATAAAAAAAGGCCTAGATGGTATACAGTGTGCATATGTTTAAGTTGTATTAATAACTTAAGGAGGTTTTATAAAGAAAAGCATGTGAATTAGCTCTGAAGCAAAGAATCATTCATTAAACTGGATAAATGATGTGTTTCATGGCAATGGTGATTTCTTTTCAGGGAAACAATCACCCTTTAAATTGGTATGTAGCAAATGGGGATTTTGGTTGCATATTGTACAGTTGAAAGTTGGTTTAAAATCTGGTTAATAATCAGCATGTGTTCAGCTTCTGCTAGTCTCCCATGCACCCATCCTTCGACCGGTTATTCTGCATGGGATTGTGTGACTTTTGCTAAGTATGGCTGACCTGTAGAATTTATATATTTATTTGTTTTTTATGGCATGCTCCCTCTCAATCAATTTTCACAATCTGGAGAGGGGTCCTGCTCACGCCGTGATTTTCCTCGACTGTGGGGGGCGGTGCGGATCATCGGTTGTAAAGAATCGGCACTTGGAATACCAAAGGGGGGCACCTTCATTTGTTTAGGAAAAAGGGACTGGTGCTCAGGCATCCTCAATCCCCCCCCCCCAAGTCCCCACACATGCCTGTCAATATAAGATGTCTATTACCTGCAATTTATCAGACCGATATCTCTTTTCCCTGAAATATTAAAACAAAACTAAATTTCCAAAACAAGTAAAATAAAAACAATATTAAAGTACTGCTGTGTAAAACATCTGGCTGATAAATATATCACTGAACATCACTGTAAAATCATGCCGTTTGACAGTGCTGTCCAGTATCATACCTCAAAGCTATTACTCATATAAATAGCCATGATAAAATCCAAACTCCCTTTCATGGGCATGTGACTTTCGCTCCAACATAGCCTGCATAGTAATCTGCATTTTGATTACGTTATGCTCTACTGGATGATAGATTTGTGCCAACAGTTACAGAACCAATACATTTGATATGGGCCTGAGTGACAGCTCACCCAGCAAAGTCAATTAATCTTGTTTAACTGTTTAACTGTTGTTTACCTGCCAGAATAACTATACTTTAATCAGCTCCAGTCTTATTTCATACTAAGACCAGGATTTCTTTTACATGTCATACAAAAAAGATGGCTTGTATATTTGGATTTTGCATAAGCCAAATTTAATTCATATATGAGTAAGGGTATATCTTAAGGGTAATTTCAGCTGAACCCAGCAAACGTTGTACATTGTTTTCATATAGATTTTTAGACAATGAGATTGATCTCCATTACACGCAGTTCTAGACCCTATTTGGGGGGGGAGTCAGTCAGTCTTATTTTGCGTCTCTTCTATAACCATTTAGCAATTTGTCCCTCAATTTCTTGTGCATTTTCTCTGCAAATGTTACTGTGGAGGACCCCCACTCTCCCCATCCCACACCCCCGCCAAGGGTCCAATCCAACAATTGTCCCCGATCTGCATTATTTACCAGATCAACTGTAAAACCCATTGCTAAAGAAGATTTATTTTTCCCAAACCAATACATCTACAGCTAAATATTCAACCGGACTGCAATGGAATTTCCCATGGGTGCTACAGAAGCACATAAATTGATTCTTATATATTAGCTTGACATTTATGGGCTTTCTATTTCATGGAATACGGGTCTAAACGGCCAATTAAAAATCTCTAAGTCTTCACTACTATTTACAAGTACGCGTTATAATTTAGCAGAATTAAAATAATAATAATAACAACTTCCAAGATAATTAATTATAAGCAAAGACTACGCGCAATACATTAGTATATACACTTAGTTTATTCCATCATTGGAAACATTTATCTCGATATAAGGAATTCTGTCCATTGTAAAGAAAAACGTTTCTTTATGAAATATGACCAGTTTTAAAAATAATATTTAACATTTATTCTAGAAATAAACTTGTAAATTATCTCTTTATTAAGCTACAGTGGTTAATAATTGGATGGCTTATCCATTAATTCGTAAGTAATTAAGATAATGATAAAAACAAACTTAAAAATACCTGTTTCCTGGATGCGATGGCTCCCTTATTGGATTTACATGACACTTTAACCGTGCTCGCTCGTCCCTGATGGACCGAATCGTTCCCGACTCTTTCTGCCGGGGTGACCGGGATCGGGTTGGAGAACAAAATCCGGGCGATGAGACCGTACAGCACGGTGGCCACGATCAGAGGTATGACATAAAACAACGTGAAGTCCAAGAAGTAGATCGGCATGTAGAGGTTTCTGGAGACGCGGTAACCGCACCTTACCACCACCCCATCGGCGTACGCGGTCTCGTTGGTGTCCACCAAAAAGAACCACATGATGCAGTAAAGCGAGGTGAAGATCCAGACGCACGCTATGATCTTCTTTGCCCGTGATACGGTGCAGATGAATTGCGCTTTGATTGAGTGGCAAATGGCAATGTACCGTTCAACTGTAAAAGCCGTGATAGAGCAAGAGGACACGTTGATGCCCAGGTATTGCAGGTATGTGATGCAGAGGCATCCGGCGTAGCCGTAAACCCAGGAGGCGACAACTTCGGAGATGTTGGGGAGACCTGCAGCTAGAAGCACTATGAGATCTGCTATAGCCAGGCTTACGAGGTAGCAGTTCGTCGGGGTCATCATGTGCTTGGTGCGAAGTACTACCAGCACCACCATTATATTTCCAGCAATTCCCACTCCGCATATAACTAACGCTAAGAGGATTGTGGTAACCTGGACTTCCACGGGGTTTTGTGGCATCTTTATGAGCGCTTCGCTTTTCGTTAGGTTGATATGGGTCTCCTTCCCGAGAAGCCTCGTTAGGTTCTCCATCGTGTGCGTCTTGCTACTGCGTGGATTTTCGGTCTTGAAAGGCGGTTATTAGCGTCCGTACGAGTTGTCATAAATCCTGGAGATAGGATAATGAGAAAATTAACTACTCCTTTTGGGAAAAGTTAATACTGCATTTGGTACTGAGTGCTGTGCGATTTTTAAGTTCTAAATATTTGCGTAATGAGAGACAAAGATCTATCACCACTGCTGACTGAAGTTTATCAATAGCTTAAAAATTAACCGATACATAGGAAGAGAGACACGTACCGGGATGAGATGATCTAACGCTCACCGTGATTCCATGATTGATGTAAGTCCCTTGGGGTCCATGGTTGTGTCCAGCTGGTGGGGAAACTGTTGAGATTATATGTTGATTATTTTGAACTGGGCTGAATGCCAAAGCGTGGAAATGGCACATAGCCACTAAACATTTTTGGGGGTGATTCAGGGAGAGTCGTGCTCTTCCTACCCAGCTTCAGACCAGTTAGATGCTGCATATGATGGACTGTCTCACTCCCTCCTTCTGCCTCTCTCTCACACACACCTTCTCTTTCTCACCCTCCCTCTACCGCCCATCTCTTATCCGCCACCCCCCCTCCCCCTAGCCTGTTAAGGGCAGTTTTTCCTGGATGGAAGGTTGATGAATATCTGACCTTGTAAGACCTGAAGGTGCTTTAATGTTCCTTTACTCTGCAGCATAAGAGACCCGCCCACTTACCAGACCCTCACATAAATAATAAAACGCACAGTAATCACTTATAAAATTTTAAAAACTGATCAGCTGCCTAATTCGTATACCACGTTACCCCTTCCTTGAACTACTGGTAGGATGATCTCACCGCCTTATCTGAAAGTAGCTGTTCATTGACGTGGTGCAGATTTGCATATGATATCAAACACGTACTTTTAGTCCATGGGCTCCACCACAAAGCACTTCCCTCTGCCCTCTTTCGCTGGATGTTTCTCTGCATCACCTTGATGATGCCTTGGATCTCGAGTAGCAGTAGGAAAAGAAGAGAAGGAAGTGCTGATGTCGCAAAGGACAGGGCTTTGATGGTTTTGTGTTCATGACCCACAATGGAGAGCAAAGAGAACGAACTGTGTTTGAATACGGCATGTAAGCACATAATAAAATTGTAATTTTGTACCCTACAAAAAATTCTATCAGTAGGTTTGGCAGATGCCCATCCCTCCCCCTCCCCAAATTTTATTTCTGACTATGGTTTGATTCGATGACTGCAGGGTGGCATGCAAGATAGTCTCTCCTCCACAACCAGAAAAAGACAAAAGAACGTGTTGCTTTTAGTACCTCTCCTGTCCTTTCATATATGCACTGCACTATATATATGTCCTGGCAGAGTTGGGTCCTCTGGAATCTTATGTACCAGACTGTATTGAACTCTTGTAGATGTATGTCTTGCTTGTATATCTTTGGCATGTAGTGCCCTTTCATTCTTATTGAAACTTGCACATATTTCTTTTCCACTAGAGCACAAAGCTTACACCTCATCCCAGGAACTTTCTTAATGCTCTAGAATTTAGCAGTTCATATAACAGCTGGAATCAGTTCTCCACTAACAGCATTGTCCGTTCTCACTGTATGTTTTCCACTGGAGGTTTGATCTTAATTTAAAACCAAGAGAAGTTTCCCAAACCTCCAGGGATGGGGGTTTGAAATCTGCCTCCACTGCATGTGAAGTTTGCATGTTCTTTCCATGTCACTCCATGTTCTCCGGCTTCCTCCGCTTATCCAAAAACATGCAATAATGCAAATTGGCATCTCTAAATCGACCCCCCTCCCTGTTCCCTGGATATGTTACGTGTTTGTAAGATAGACGCATGGTGTTGCAGTAGGAAATGTATTCTAGTCAAATTTCAGCGTTGGCAAAGTTTCATATACTGTACTAGTTATCCCCCTTTAAACATAATTGGTCATAGTACTATAATAATGGCAATAACAAAGAAACAAATAAATTAAATGCATGAATGAAAATAAAAGTGAAGTGGAGGTAAGGAGCATGTGCTGATTACTGCTACCCACCACAGGACAGACCACCTCAGGGATGTGGTGGGCAACACCTCAGCATCACACTCGTCCAGACGGAACAGTGTGAGTTTTTTCCAGCAGCTGGAGTGTCAGTCCTGCCACCACTCTGTCACTCCTTGTAAGTTGGAGGACCTGCTTGCAGGGCTGGATGGAGATTAACCTCATACCCAGGACAAAGCAGTTGCAGCTTAAAGGCCTCGGTCAAGGACCCAGTGGAGTAGAAGCACTCCAGGTATTTATGGGATTCAAACCAATAACCTTCCAATTACTGGCACAGATCCATAGCCTCAGGGCCACCACACCAGCCTTTGTAAATTGCTTTATAGGTCAGAATCTGATAAAAAAATAACCGTTGTGCTTTGATGGGAAGATTACAAATACAGCAGCTAAAGTCAAGGGTCTGTTTCCAAGTCTGAAGAAACTGCAAATTCGGATACAAAAGCTGGGACCTGCAGTGCTGAACTGGAGGTTCATGTACTCATCATTTTATAGTGTGTCTGTGGGAACCTTTTTTCTGAGCTATGTATGTATTTGATCACTTGTAAATAATAGAAAAATGGAAAAAAAGGCATGGTGGAGTCAATATTCTGTTTTATTGTTGTCCGTGTGAGGATTGGCATATTAAGACATGTAGCCAAAGATCATTAGCTAAGCAGTATGACTTTTTTCAAAATTAAGTGCAGCTTATGTCCCTTTTGATATTTTCTCTTGTCATTAATAAATTAAATGAAATGAACCAAATTTGAGTTCATTTACTGTTCCTGTATCGCTTCTTGCTGAGGTAACTATTTGTTGTGATATGGAAGATTATAGGATGAAACGTGTGGTGCAGAGGATTACAGGATACACACCTAGACACATGTGGATGCACACACACATATACACACACACACATATACACACATATACACACACATATACAGTACACACACACATATACACACACACACATATACACACACATATACACAGACAAACACACACACACACACAGACAAACACACAGACAGACAGACACACACACACACACACACAAAGACATACACAAGCATGGACACAGACACACAGACAGACACACACACACATACAGACACACACAGACACACACACCGCTGGGTAAACTAATGGAAATGTATCATTTGCAAGATATTTCTGTCACAGATATGACTCTGCTCACTGTTTTAGCCATTAAGCTGGACCTGAATAGGGTAGTGAAAGTGGAACACAGTGAAAGCTGCATTTCATTTGTAAGCTAAATGCAAACTGTAAGGCCCCAAAATCCTCTCTCTGATTTAAAAGGCAGCCTCACAAGCCTGGCAAGAAGAAAAAACACGGAAGACTGAGTAACTGCTTTCAGAGAAAATGACTGACCTGAATTTTTCTGATATTGCCAGAATATTCTCTGAAATGGAAACACTCAGTTGTAAATGCTTAAGCAGAGTTCCCAGAAAGACTGTGACAGAGAGAGAATGCTTGATGAGTTTTTCTGTTGTGTTTTATTTAATTTTATGGTCCTTTGAAGGCCTTGCAGTAAAACATGCTACTTGCAAAAGTCTTAAGCAGTTAGGGTAGTAAGTGTATAAGTATATATTTGGTAAATAAAGAAAAAACACAATTAAATATTACAGCATATGAAAATTCCTTGTTTCATACAAAAAAGTAACATATCATGTTGGATGGCTAGACGAACACCGCTTCAGTTCCCAAACCTCTCCTCAGGGACACTTCAGCAATTCCATGCATCATTACATTTCACAACCAGCTCAATTAATTAACTTAATTAGTTAAAAATTCAATGAGTTATTGATTAGCCAAATAAGGTGGAGTGGTAGTCGAGTTAAAAAATACATGGGTGTATTGGACTGTTGCTACAAATACTGAGGTAATTTTATATTTCAAAATGACTAAACTGTTGTATTTTCAAAGATATGAAATCATAGTTTTACACCAACGTGAAGATCATTTATACATCATTTTCTTTGACCGTACAAAGAAAATGATGCATAGTACTGTACATCAGGTATAATGAACATCAGATCCTTAACATATAATAATACACAGTAATACATGCGTAGATACATAATTCAAATAAATTAATGCTTTGTACATCAAGACTAAAAATGTATACATTTTTCCAAGTATTATTATAACCATGAACTTACTGCTCATGGCTTCCTGACTTCTGACGGATTAATTGACGAGTTCATGCAGAGAAAATTGAAACCCTCATATTACCTCTAAGCAGAGAGGGACATTGACTGAAGGTAACTGCACTGAAATGCTGCACAGAGCAGCAGATCATTTCAGACCTAACACATCACACAACTATAAATGTGAATAAATATGACACCCATTATTTGTGACATATGCCCGATTTAGCATTGGTCAGTATATATAGAACTCTTGCATAGATGTT
The DNA here is from genome assembly GCA_026776725.1 of Gnathonemus echidnorhynchus. Lineage (NCBI taxonomy): Eukaryota > Metazoa > Chordata > Actinopteri > Osteoglossiformes > Mormyridae > Gnathonemus > Gnathonemus echidnorhynchus. Next base: position 20,115,403 of record JAODJU010000108.1, read on the forward strand.
AAACCACCAATAGCTTGAACCCTAGTCATTTATGTTCTCAAACAGAATGTACTTTCACAATATCTTAAAACAGAGTAAAAAGCCTGTTGCACTAGTTAAATACAATTTTTCTTGCGAGACCAGTAAATTACTGGCTAACTATAATGGCTGTGTTACCTCTTGAAATGGCCCATTTAATAATCAAACAGGACATTCACCACTCCTTCATTTCAGAAGCCAAAATGGCGCATTAATTAATATAAGGTCCCTTAAATTAAAGTTTAATTATCCAAATATTTGCCTTCTTGCAGCAGAGCTGTCAGGGCTGAACTGAAGGGCCTTATTGAAGGGTTCAGTTTCCCTGAAGTCTAGCTGCTCAGCAAACTACAGCAGAGGGCTGAAGTGGTACCGTGTTCCATTGGTCCCTAACAATCATTTCAGTTAAAGGAAGGATTTAAATTCAATACATTCTGGCTCCTCTTTAGCAACCATCTTTTATAATTTATTTTTGATTGAACTGCTCACTGCGCACAGTGCTAATATGTAAGATGAACACAGAAAGAGTATTCAGTCAAATACATGTGTTATACCTGTGATAATAGGTTATGATTATTTTTAAGAACTTATTGTTATTATTGAGATGTACACTGTTACAAAATAAGCCAGGAAAGCAGTCTGCTTCTCAATCAGCTGCTGTCTTGAACAGGTGAAATACAATGATATGTAAATAGAACATTAATAAAATTACCCTAATCTAAATTTAGGGTATTAAAAAAAAAAGAAAAGAAAATAGGAGGAACCTCTGATTAGTATGTAATAATCAGCTTAGGCTTCATTAGCACACAATATGCCTCTTTGTGTCTATTAAATTCAGGGTGAATATATGTGTGCACTATAGTGTTTCATGTAAATTCTGAGCCCATTCACTGGACATACTCATAGATAAAAATGATAATCAGGGCCCGTGACCCCACATTGCTTATTCATGCCCCATTAAAGTGGTCATTAACATCACAAACTAGTCCTATTCTTTGCCTTATGATTTCTTTGAGTGAATGGGAAGTGAACATCTTCCATATACTTAGCGGCCCCCAGTGGTACAAAAAGGTATGACAACACGGACCATGCCGTTTCTGAACTGAGGCTTGTATCATTGTTTCTTCAATGGAATAATCTGGTAAATCCATATGCAATCGATGTTAATTAACTTTTTAGTCCATTATCCTTGTCAGGATTGTAGAGGGAATGGATCTCAGGCAGCAAAAAGTAAAAAGGAGAAGCACAATCTGAAAAGGAAGCTGGACATATTAATTTTATAACTAATTATGTCTCATTAGTCAAGGTTTTGGTTTGAGCATAGAGCTGAGAAGTTATAGGAAACAGCACCACCAGAAGATAATTTTAAAGGATACTTTTTAATTTTTACACCCACTGGTTTACTTCAATGTAAAGCAGAGATTTTTAATATTTTGAAAACAATTAAGATGGAGTCGAACTTGCCAATTATGTTGCTTTTCCAAAAAAATTGTGGCCCTTTTGTCACTCAAACCCTTTAGCAAATGAATGTGTGATTCTGTGGGTTAGGACTCTGTGTTTGTGATTAGAAGGTTGCTGCTTCAGATCCTGAAGCTGCTAAAGTGGTTTTATTGTTTGACCCTTAACCCTAAATGGCCCAGGGACGGGCTGATCCTACTCTCCCTCTTGTGTGTTGCTTTGGATAAGAGCGCCTGCTTAAAACATATAAATATATTCGGCAGCGTATTTGGCTGAAGGTGCGAGGCTCTGATTAAAAGCTGTCTCCTCCATGAAGATTACAACCAGAGATGTGTATAATACACAGTCCTTGCTTGTGTTCCTTTCATAGCACTGTAATTAAAAGCAGTTGTTCATTTCAGGCTCCTTGCTAAGTGCTGTATTATTTTCATTTCAGTTGTGCCTCCCGTGCTATTTCTGATGCTTGTTGCTGCCCAGCTAGCACTCCCAGTGAAGGACTCGTCACAACTGTTATTCTAGGTCTTTTACATTCATGCAATTAAGGCTGTTCTAAGTAAACAAGATGGGTGCATCCTGGGAAAAACAAGCGCAGTTCTTGTATGACACAGTGCAACCTGTGCGTTTCTGTTCATTCGTGACCTCTTGTGTATGAACTCATATTCTTTTTCGTACCATGTGTTACCATTTAATTGCATGACAAGAAATGCCTTTGACCACTAAACATGAAAGTGGAGGGAAGTTCATTGTTATCGTTCATGGAAATGACCTCGAGCAGACCGACTTTTATCTAACTGCATTTGTAGGGTTTATGGTGAAATCAGTGGTCCTGCTACAGGGCAGATCAGTGGATTAATGGGGCTTGTCTCTTCTCAACTCACTTTCCCATCTTTTAAGGATTATGGCTCTGCAATTTCTGAACACTTCTCCCCACTGAGTTTGTCTCCGACTATTAGAATATGGTTTTATAAGCTAGTGAAAAATGGGAAGGACCTCTCAGTTTTTTTTGACGTTGATGACCTTCAATTACCTTTGACTCCACAGAAGCTGGGTCTAATATATATCTGCAGGTATTACACACTTATTTGTGTTTTAAAGCTCATTCTTCTAAGTGTTTTTCTCCATAGCCGCTTGGGAACTGTGCACTGAGTTGTTGTCCCTCATTTCCACCCATCCAATCATTTTCTTCACCTGCTTGGTGTCGTCTGGACTAAACTGACCACCATGCTGCCAGCAGGCCACCATGAAGCTAATTAGAATTAACAAATGAGGAATGAAGAACGTTGAAATGGAAAGAAGAGAGTCGATTTCCACCTGCCGCTACCTGTGATAATCCAGCAGGGGTCACCAGCAGAACAAAGTAAAGCGGTGTTTATTGTAGGGCAATCCTGGCCAGAAAGGACTCAGGCTAATTTCTGGAATTCTTTCACGCTATAATAGGCTTATCTCAGTGGTGCTTAATAACGGCACTAGGAACATAAACATTCCGAGTTTAATTACTGAAATTTCTGAAGCAGCGGTTTTCAGTAGTGCTATGTTTCATTCTACATTTTCCAGCAATTTAATGACAATAAAGTATTCTCCTCTTATTTAGTGGCAGTTTATATCATTAAATGTCATTCATTTCAGCTGAATTTCAGCTGAATCTCCTGCCTCACACTGCCTCAGACCCTGTGCTGCCCAGGCCTGCCTCACACTGCCTCAGACCCTGTGCTGCCCAGGCCAGAAGTACAGTGACTCTGTCACTGTGGTTCTGGGTAAGCAGTCAATGGAAAGGAGGGTTGATGGCCAGTGCAGCCACTACTCGCATGTGTCTCAATGGAAAAAATGCTGCTGTTCGCCTGCTTCGCTCGTGCTCTTTGATGCAGGTATTTCAGTCTTATGGCCTCCTGACTCTTGAAGAAGGAAGCAGAGATGATGTAGCGCCACCGTGTGGCAAACACCTCGAGGAACACCATGCTGTAGGCCAGCAGATAGAGCAGTCCCAGGCGGGCAGCAACTCCGGGGTCTGGTGCCGATAGGTCCGAGATGCAGTGCTCTGACCCAGTTCTGATGGACCAGGGGTATACCCTCTGGAAGTCCACCAAAACCCCGGTCCCACAGCTTGGGTCGAAGATACAGAGGGATGGACTGTAGGACTCAACCTGACATGAGAGGCAAGACGCCTGTTACCACAACTGCTACTCTTGTTTTATATTACTATAGTCATTTTTTTAGTATTCAGTCTTTAGTATTTTCATTACTTGTACAGGCTGTTCTCGACCGACTTAATCCATTTCACAAACCATTAGCTAAATAATAATAATAAAAATAATAATAATAATAATAACAACAACAACAACAACATTTTATAGTCGCATTTTTCCATACCATTCAAGAAACTTTATAGCAAAAAACACAAAAGCCAAAAATATATAGGTAGCACTTCACTTAATGAAGCACAGTATTATTTATAGTATTTATACTATTGTATTATACTATTAGTATTTATAGTATAGTATTATACTATTAGTTTCTAGTATGGTATTATACTATTAGTTTATAGTATAGTATTATACTATTAGTTGTATATTAATTAACCACAAACTAAGTTTTAGTTACATACTGATCTCATGTTAATTCATCATTAATTAATCATCCCAAGCATTTACTATATTTGTTATTCTATAAACCTTTGTAAACCACTGAAGGAAGTAATGAATAACACAAGTGAAATACTCTCATGAATCGTGACACATCATTTCTCATGTAGCAACTATATTTGTTCGTGATTTGTTCAGCAGTAACTGAGTTATTTATAAGTATTTGTGCCTCATCAAGTAAAGTGCTACTAATATAGCATATATTTTTAGTAATACAATTAAAAAGGAACACATATTAAATAAATGAAAAAATAAAGTTGCCTTTTTGCATTAATGCTTCCATAAACTCTGTGCAGCTAGGATATACACTGTGTGCAGAATTATTAGGCAAGTGCGTATTTCACTTGTATCTTCTCAACCGACCAATACTTTGAATCAAGATGAATCTCTAATTAAGAATCAACTGTTTAAA
>JAODJU010000108.1:20125070-20136597 GCA_026776725.1 Gnathonemus echidnorhynchus
CGCACATTTTTTTTTACGTATATTCTGTTTGTCGATAACAAAACATCGCAAAAAACTGGATGGAAACTTGGCTAATGTCATGTTTAGGAAATTGTACTCAAAGATTTGACTTTGTGCAGTATATACACATACAATTATACATACAGACTGGGCTTGGCTTGGGAATCTATATAGCATCTTCCTAAATACATGCATGGTAACCTCAACACATTTACACATGTTAGAGGTAACATCCGCTGTCAATATTTCCACATTGCTTCAACACATTCCCACACAAGCTTCGGAGAGTGGCTAAGTGTTAGCAATGTAAATCAACTGAGGAAGCGTTTGGACTGACGCTTTTACAATGACATAAAGTCATACTTGATATGGGTCTAGCTAGCTTCTTTCTCACCCGGTGTGCACTTAATGTACGTCATTTGCACTTAAAGTACATAATAATTCCGAAGTTGTACAAATTAAGCGCAGCTTTTGTATCATGGAAGTCTCTCTAAAGAGATCGCTGCAGTTTGCTAACTTCAGCACTAATGTGAATTCTGTGAACTCTCATCTATGGTACAACGCTGCTGTAAATAATCAGCGTTACGTGTCAGGGCTTTGCTGCAATAGCTAACTTAAGGGCTGCACTTTATTACTGTAATTGTGCACCAAAAACGTTGCTGTTTTGTTCTACACTCATGCTGATCATTCATAATTATATTCTCCTAATGTTATTATTTATTCCAATGTTACAATTTAATTTTTATTCTTTATTTTTAGCTTAATTTTATTAATTGAATTATTGTTTCGGATTTGATTTCTATTTTATCACTGCTACATATATATCAGACCCAAGTATCTCATTTTGCTCCCTTCGTGTGTTAGAGTGACAATAAACATCCCTTATCTTTTTTATCCTTTGTAATGAAATTTGCTGCTTCAGAATGTTTATTTACATGCTTGAATTCAGTCAGATGCGTCTCAGAGGATAATTAGGCATGTTTATAATTAATTTCACGTCTTAATCTATGTAACAAAATCACACTCGAAGAACCTGTGTGAATATTTTAATTTTTACATTCCTCTGTCAGAAAAATGAAAAGCTGTACATATTCGGAAAAAATCCCATGCATAAACTATACACCATACAACTCAGTAAACAGGTAGTGTTACACTAAACTAAAATCAAGTCATTCATCATTTCAAAAGTTTTTATGTTTAAATTACAAAAAAAAAAAAAAACTTGCATTACATTAAAAATCCAGATCGTCTGCATTTCGGAAACAACTTTTGTCAAAGTGCCTCATTTCTTTTGCTGATTAACAGCTCCAGTGTTTCTGCACCGTCAGGAAATAGCAGTCATGCGCGACATGCCTGTGCGTGTATCTCTGCTTATCTATGGCCGAGACGAAATCGGTCCCTAAAACTACAGTGACAGTCAGTTACAAACACGGCCCCTTTCAGGGAGGTCACGTGCAACTCAGTTTTCACATCTGAAAATGCATCTCAGCACCAAGTTAATACTGAACGTGTAGTGTACCAGTGAAGGACAACCTGTTTATGATTATCTGACAGTGACTGATTATGCTGCTTATTCCCAAACTAAAAATGGGGCTTAATGTAATCTATATAAAATTACTAGGGTAAGGCATTGGGGTGAAGTTTGTTGCGTTTGCTTCAGAGAGGTAGAAATGAGCTTTGATGGGTGTTTCTTTGATGAATGACAGTGAGCTGAAAAACCCCAACAAAGCAAATGCCTGACCATTAGCTTACTAAAACTAGATAAACACATTTCTGTAAAAATCAATATGCTTTTAAAAATTACAGTATTTTGTGGTCTTTCTAAAGAAAACTAAGTGCTATTGCACTATACACAGTTTATACTGACTTTCATTAAAAAAGGAAAAAGAAAAACCAAATAGCACGAAAGAAAATTAATCAAGCTTTCCTGAAGTTCAATAATTCCATATTTCATTAGTCATAAATAATTATAATAACACATCACAAAAGGATCAAAGGAAAGAGAATGAGCTGAAGTTTTGAGTGGTTTTCACAGTGGAGTCGAGGAGCTGCGTTAGGTTGTGCAGGTCTGTAACACTGTCGGTCGTGTTTAAAGGACGGGCCCACTCCGGAATCGTCGACAGAGAGAAGATGTGTGCCCCCCATGTGTTTATGGCAAGGGACACTGTCAGGATGCCCAGGATGTTCATCATGAAGCCTGTTTTTACCTGAGGGAAATACAGACCTGTCAAGCTCCAGCTGGCCAGACAAAACGCAACTCAAGAATTTTGTTTGCCATCTATCGAATACGTCACTTAAGTAAAACAGTGTACAATCTCTTTGTTTCTTGACATTTAAAGATGTTTTCACTAACTGAAGGCACAAGTGAGTTCAAGGATAAACTCATGCAATTCCAGTATTCACAATAATAATGAAGAATTTCTCCCTCATATACACCCTAGGCCATAAACTGTAAAATTGTCAGAAAATATATCAGTGTTTCTCAAGTAAATGTGAGTTTCATGTTTTTGGTTGGTCTCCAAGTGATGGATCTGATCACTGAAGCATGAGACCTTTGAGAGTTTGTCCTTCTACTGATGAACTGATTGGTGGATGGTAACTAACCAGCGTGTCCCTATCTGGGTGGAACAGTCTGTGGAGTGGAACGTACCATGTCTTTGACCAATAGGTGTCCGGACGCGAAGGCGATGGAGTTGGGTGGGGTGGACACAGGGAGCATGAATGCGAACGAGCAGGCAACCGTCGCCGGGACCATGAAGTACAGAGGGTTCACCTGTCCATGCTTCGCCTGCAGGGGGAGCTCAGTGTCAGCACCACAATTGACGTCGGGCAAAAGGAGTGAACACAGGTGTCCTTGAGTAAACTCGTTAACAGGAAATAATGGGGTCAGATCTGTCATGGTGTCATCTGCACAAGAGGGACTGGTGATCACGGCTTTTACATTGCGTTTATTTAGAAGATGCTTTTATCCAAAGCAACATACATTGTTGAGAGAAAGCAAAGTCAGATCATCCCTGGAACAACAGGCCCTACGTCAGGCGCATCTTCTGGATTCTCATACACCAGCAAATCAACTTCCGGTCTCTCTAGGCCTGTCAAAATGCCGAACAACAGGGCTCTGTTTTAAACTCTTTAATCTATCTATCTTTTAACAGTAGTGTCATACTCCTTTGTCAGAGTTAATCCAACACAGACTAAAATTGTTTTATTTTCTCTATTGTCTTATTAACATTTTTAATTCTGTTGTCTCACTCTGTGACTGTTACCATCACTTTATTCTCATCGCTTGTTAATGCAGTGTTGCTATTTTGCCTTTTGTGATGTTTTTTTTCTCTTTAAAGAGAAGCTGGGTGAGAAAAATGTGTTCAGCATATCTCAGTTTAAAACACACTTGACTTCACTTGAAATGATGTGAAGAAAGACCAGTAGCCTATGCATAAGGAAACCTTCACACACAAGGAAAACGGGGTAATTATTAATATAGATTAAGATCTATCATGAAGAAAATTTTTACACTGTAGGCTAAATGAAATGTATTTTATAAACTTTGTATATTTTCAAATAGAAATGGTTTAGCGATGTTAATTACGAATAATCAAAGGCAAAAGAGCCAAAAGGATGCAACTATAGTAAATACACCCATCAGCCTATTAAACTTGTGTTACTGTAATCACTACCATATTACTATTTAAACGGATACCTAATAATGGATATTAAACCGATACAGGCCTTTTACTACTGAAAGTAAGCATCACGGCTAAATGACACGTCTGCGCTAATGAATAACTTTTTAAATCTAAGTCTGACGCAGAGTTCACAGGCATAGAAAATATTGAAAGATACCTTGCATGAGCCATGAGCTTAACAGACTCATCCCTGTAATTTACAGCTAATAGTTTTCATGCCTTTTGACATAACGTGACGGGATAGCAGAACACGGCTGAACAATGGCAGCAGTGATGAACTTCAAAAAATTCTGCTACTTTATTCATCACCATGCAAATGTATAGGTGGAAAACCTATTTTGAAATACAGTGTGTGAACACATTTCCCAATCAGCTCTGAATAAGTGCATTTCTAATGCATTGGCTCTCTTTTGATAACCTCACCCTGACACGTAAAACTTTCCCTGAATATTTCATTTTTGTTTTCTTGGTTAAACCTCAATCACTTTTTAAAAAGTTGTTTTTTTTATTAGTCATATTTTAAAATACTTTATTGTGCAGTGTTTCACTAAGGATGATCAGTGTCATCAGCCTTGGTTAGCTGGCTGACATTAGATTTTCAATTTGAGATAAGTAAGCATGTATGTAACAGTTTTATTACCCTGTAAATAGTATTTATGGTTTGCAAACTACCCCAACGCTTTTGATGCAGCTAATTTTAGGTTTATAATGGAATATTGATTTGCCGTACGATTTCTGGCGTGAGTGTGACAGTCAGGAAGTGTGTCATGCCAGATGTGTGAGACTTGACAACCTTGGGATAATTTAAAAAAATGTTTTTCTTAAAATGCTTAATTATAATGAAAATATGTTACTGTCTTCTTACTCACTTTACAGTATTTAAAAAAAACCCTGAATATTCTCAGCTCTTCACCATAATATCACTGTCTTGTTTTCAGGCTAGCTACTGACCCCACAAATCGTAAGCTATGCTGCTGGTATAACGTCTAATGGAAATACTGTACGTCACGTACATTATGTGCATAGAGCCTATTGGGGCCTAAGGGCCTTTCTTAAGGACCCAGCAGTGAAATTACTGCCAAGGTTGGGATTTCAACTGGTAACCTGCTGATCACAGGCACTGCATCACTTGCTGAGTGAAACACCACCCCCACATCTTACCCTAGACAACATTCATCATAACTGAAAGGCAGACATATTGCTGAAGGCTGGTTTATAACGCACTGCACCTATACATTTTGGGCCAACAGCTTCCTGTAAATCTTGTATATCTCGTAAATCAGCCACAGCTACTTCCTGCTGTTTGGAAAATCAGTTCCACAGACGAGGTAGCTGAAGCCAGAACAAGCATCAGAGACCCAGGTGGGGACATTACCAGCTCTGCGATAATCGGCAGGAATATGATGATAGTGGCCGTGTTGCTGGCGAACTCGGTGAAGGTGGCGACGAAGGCAGTGATGAGAATGACTGCTACAGCGGGGGGGACTCCTACAAGGGGGTGCATGTGATTCCCAATCCAGGTGGCCAGGCCAGACTCCTGCAACACACAGGGGCAGGGATAGCTACAGCTCACAGTAAAAGCTATTACAGTTCACTTATTAGGTACACACTTCTGTCCGACGCAAAGTCCAGGGGAGAGAAGCTTGGCTTCAGACAGCAGGGTCAGCCTGCATCTACCAAGAAATTGGCGTGAAGGGCCTTGCTCAAGGGCGATGAGGAGGTCACTCAGGTAGCCACAGGATCTGGACCCATGTTCTCCCACATAGGCAGCATTAGAGCCCAACCCAGTAGGCTGGGGGATACTTCCATGTACCAGACCATCAGAAAGCTGAACTGTGGTCAATGAACCCATACCCTACATGAATCCACGGCTATCACTAGATTACTGTCTCTTGTATTTATTGCGCTTGTCTCTATTTATTATTACTGTCTTGTATATGTACTATTCTTGTACATGTACTATTGCACTGTTCGTTGCTACGGTTGTGAGAATTGCACATAAATGTTTCACTCACTTCCACTCTACTAATCATCAAGTCATGTGACAAATGTGATTCTGTTTGATTGGATAAAGGCGCAGATCTGTAATTCACTGAGGTACACACCAACCCGGTGCCAGGAAGGATCAGAGCAGGTAGCCAGGCTAAATCATTAGCCTTATTCTTCATCTAGCCTGTTGTATAGGAGTTGAGCGACTTTTAATTGGACATGGGAGGCACAAGCAAGGCATTCTTGGGCAGAGTTTCATTTTATGTCTTCAAAGATGTGAGAATGGGTACCTCACATCCTTTGGCCATGGCGAAGCCTCCACCAAGCAGCAGGATGATGTTCCAGGGTACGCAGTCTTGGGCTTTTTTCCAAGACAGCAATGGCACATATTCCGTATTTGGTGCTATGGGGGCAGAAAAGAATCAGGGCGATATAATGAAAATGCCGATTATCCAAAAAGCAGAGCAGCCCATTTAAAAAACAACATCAGCGAATCAGTTGCATCTCAGAAACTGATAATAGTTTGAGAACACTGGATTTATTTTGATCATGCCACCACTACACTCTGCAATATAAAGAATACAGAAAAGTTCATAGACGCAGAGGGTTTATGCCTGGGAAGGTGTCTGACTGCTCAGGTTACCATAGCGAGGGTAAAGTAAACATGGATTTGGCAACATTAATATAATAATCACACAAACAGAAGGGCCACAGTCCTCATCCACCCCAGGACGCCTCTCAGTCTTCTTAATCCGAGTCATTTACATTCCTCAGATTATTTACAGTATTATTCTTATTAGTGTGCTTTGGTTACCGGCTTTTGCTGGGGCTTGTGAAAAAAACAATAAATTTTTTAAACTGTGCAACTATGCCGTTTGTTTTTGGTCAGTGATTTTAATTGAAATTTCACAAAGCCCGTGATGGTTATGACACTTCCCTTGCTTAATTGAAGAAGTGTGACCCGACAGTTACTCACAGTGCCAGTCAATCCACCACTTCAAAGACGGCTTCTGGGATGGGAAGAAGAACAGTATGGACACGATGGCCACCCCAATGACGGCATCTGACACATACCTGGAAGGATGATTCACACATAAACATAGGTGATGTGTCAAATACGTCTATCCAGTGTCCCACTAACAACCAATAGAAAGTCCAGTGTCAAATTAAAGCGTGACTGCAGTACCAGTGGCATTACATATAGAATACTATGCAAAAATCTTTGCCAGTCAAAGAAAATTACGTTGAAATGATCTTCATGCTGGTGTATTATGTCTGTCAAAGTGTTAGTTCACCCTTTTAGAAACCTCCCCTAAAGTCCCTGCTGTTTGCAGTAGCCATTGCATATACCCATGTATTTGTTGACATGACCACTAGATAAACCATATTTGGCCAATCAATGCCTCATCAAATAATTTAATTGAGAAAATTAATTAATTGATCTGGTGGTGACATTTAACATATACATGGGATGACTGTGGTGACCCTGAGGAGAGGTTTTGGGAACTGAATTAATAAGATATCAGTAACTTTTTCGAGAACCATTTTACTTTTTATTGTTTATGTTTATTTCCATGTATTCTAATGATATTTTTTTCTCAGCAAATACATACTTACTACCCAGATAAATAGCTTTTCTGTGATTGCTTATGTGTTTTGCTCAGTTCTGTGTTTTGTGACAAATATAGCACAATGGCCTCCATCACTCGTGTGAGAACCTGACTCATCCATATTGTCCACGAGAATCCTGCTCATACCCTTTGGGGAAGAAGACGGACCACCCTTGGAAGAACTTTGGATCTCTGGTGAATAGGAGGACGGCAAACAAGATGAAGAAGAATAAGATGGCTCCTTCTGAAAAACTGAAGAAAAAAGGAAAAAATGGTTTAGGCTGGTACAATTACACAGGAAAATAATTCCCAGGTAAACATGGGCAGCCATGTTTTTAAAAGGGTACGCTAAGAAATAGCATGTTAATTTCCCTGTGTTTTATGCAAAATACAGGTAACTGCCAGTCAGTGTCGGTCAATCCATTGGTTGACATAGGCCAAGGGTGGCAACTTCTGAGGAAATATAAGAGCCCCACCCACTGTAAACTTCACCCCTGACACCTCCGGAGCCAGGGACCACTCTAAAATCCCCTGAGGGTATTCAATTCAGTTGACATTTGTTTACGTGGACCTTAATGGCATTTGGTTTATATTGGCAAATGGGTGGGGTGTTTATGGTTCTGCAAATTTAGGCTTTTGTGTCTGTAGTCAGACGTTTGTTGGCTCAAATGCCTTGGGCAACAGAACAGTTGCTTCAAAGTTCTTGAGTATAGCCCTTAACCACAAAACAACTGGAAAACTGACTGGCTCTAGGCTCTCAATCCAAGATTTGTTCTTACCTGTTTCTCAAAGGAGAGCATGATGGGACACGTAAATACGACAAGGAATTGCTGTGTAGCTGTACTCATACTTGTACAAATGGCAAATAATGGACGTGCTCATTGTCATACTGGGCTATTCCACTTTCATTAAGAGGGAAATGCTTCACCACAAGTTGAATGTGTGCATTATCAGCTTTTAGCTTGTTTACTGAGGTACCTAAACCACAGCAGAAAATCACGTCCCACACCATAACAAACACAACAACATCAACAACCCTGCAGGCTCCTTTTGGCTTACGCCACACATGCCTTTTCTGTGAGCTGAGAACTGGATGAGTGATGATTCATCCGACCATGTTACATTTCAGCTGATCACCAGTCCTGTGGTGTGTTAACCAATTTACTGGGAAAGTTTCTTTTGATAGTAACGAAACTGCATGGTTTCCAGATAACATCTCTCGGTCAAGTTCTGATAAAAGATTGCAGCCCACTGGCACAGAACAACTTGTCTGGTCAGCCTTTCATCTTGAACCAGTGTGGGGGCATCCAGGGAGAAGTTTACTCACAGTATTACGTAAAACCTATGGCACCTTTCCCTCATCCTTCACAATAACAAAGCGAGCAGTCTTCTTCACTGAAGCCCCCTTTAAACCCAGCCCCTAATCACCCTTCTTTCAAAGGCAATGAAACCTATTCTTCTAGTCATGGTATTATTTTTGCACAAAATACAAATTTAGTCACCCAGAATTTCTATGGGATTCCATTTGAAGGTACAGTAGTCTCCAAGGCAGTTCTGCCAGGTTCAACAACAGCCTCTTAATCGAGGCTATCAGGACACTAAACACTCTGTGTCCCACCTCACCGCCTATCCCTTCCTGTTACCCCCCCTTATAAACCCTCGTGTCCAGCCCCCCAGTTTCACACTGTGTTCTGCACTTTAAGTCCTACAAAAACCCTGCCCTTGACACTTGCTGTTTGTATGTTGTATGGGGGACCGTTATCTCGTGGGACCGTTATCTCATGCCACCGTGTGCCTGTATATGGATGGTATGACAATAAGGAGCCACTTGACAACTCGATGATGGGATGTTGCTCAGTGATTCATGAAACCTGTGTGAAAGCAGATTATTTCCACATTCTTCCCAAGTTTAATCGCTTATTTAATAGTTACTTGTATGTTTCGCATTATTTACAAAACACCCCACAAATCTGTATTAGGTATGCAGTTATGGAAGATGGATGGATGGATGGATGGATGGAAAAACAAAACATAAATGTGTGAATAAGGTAAACCATTAACCATTGCTTTAGCAAATTGCTGGTTATTATAATACAAGGTTCACAATCTGCTGTATTTTTCAGCACTCTGTACACAGGGCTGACTTTATGCTACGTACTTCATAGGTCCGAGTTTCTTGTAGTCATCATCAATGATGGCCTTGGCTTGTTTCTCTGCTTCTGCTCGCCGATCCTGCTTTTGAACACAGAGTCTGCAAAGGAAAACAACATGGTGACGCAACAGCAGCAACAAGTGACAACAAAAGGAAAATCACCGTCGTAATGATTTTGAAACATCACTGCAATTGTTTACAAGCTACAAATACTGCACAACTCATCGTCACGCCATCCTGGTGGCGTCAGAGGTGAACAAGGTGTTGCGGGTTCAACTCCCAAAAAGGGAATTTGTTGTTATGGTCATGAACTTGGAAGAAACATCCAGAATGGGTTGAATATTACAATGTTTATGATACACAATGGATATAAAATGCACAAACTTACACATCCTTTGAAAAGTTTGTGCTGTCTGTGGGCCTTGTATATATCATATTTATAATAGAAGTAAGTCGTAATTGATGATGAATCACCCATAGAGACAGCTGGGGCCACATAGTAACCAGGGATGGACTGGGTTTTAAAATCAGCCCTGAACTTTTGCCCAGACAGGGCAACCACACATTCAGGTCAACACTGCTGCAGTAGCTCTCACACAAAAATTTGCTTTGTGTGTGTGTGTGTCTGTGTGTGTATATATATATATATATATATATATATATATGCTGATATATATATGATGTTTGTTATCATCACATAATGCTTATTATTAATGAATAAACTGTTATGAGGTATGTTAGGATGTTAAGGTATACTTGCGTGCTGCATATGTTTGTTCTATGAATGCATAATTAATGTATTATGAAGGTGCAGATAATGTAAATCCTTACCGAATAAGCATAGTAATTGACAGAGTAGGCATTGCTGTCAAAATTATTGATCATTAACACATGTGAAGCGTCTAAAATTTAACAAATCCCAGGGCGTCATACCACTGAAATTTAGCCAAGAGAATGAAACTCATCTAAAGTTTTGCATGACGCTGTCTTTTATGAATTGCTTCAATAATATGTAAATAGGGACATACCATAGTAATGCCTCGTTCAGTGAAAACACTTTACGAGTAAAGGTAAATATTAGGGTGGGGTTACGCGCCGTTATAGGGAAGCTAAACCAAGCGCTAAGCTTTATGAAGCTGGTCCTGATCTTTGGCTCTGCTTCCAAGGGGTACGTTTGGTACCAAAACACAATAAAGTTAGAGATTCAGTTAAGGAATTCCCTTTAAATACAGGGGCCCTTGAATATATAAAATTTTATGTAAAATTGGGCAGGGAAGGCCCGTGATGACATTTTGTCCGGGGACCCAGAAGTTCTAGGTATGCCTGCAGCCTTAACAGCTGAAACAGTGGTGCTTCAACTGCATGGATTAGCTCACATTTTGCAGCAGAACAGTGCAGTTCCAGTATGAGGTGGAGAGGCTTACCTGGTGTTAAGCCCTCCGTAAAGAAAGGCGATCCAGATCCATCCCAGAACCAGGAATAGCAGCATGAGAGGAAATGCAAACACAAACCAGGAGCCAAAATTGATTGCGTCACAGTCTGGGAAATAACTGTAAACAAAGCAGAATGTTATGGATTTTATATTCGGTTAACGCTGGGTATTTCAGATTAATTCCTGAAGCAGAGCTGAGCTAAAGGTGTTCCCCAACGTGTCCCTTTGTCTTTTGTACACTATATTATATTATTTAGACATTCCTACATTCAACTGAACTCCAAAAAGTAAAAAAAAAAAAAACAAGCAATACAATGAGGAGTAAACCTGGAGCTGTCAGCTGATCAGAGAGAAACTTGCACTGCACTTGTTGGGCGAAGGTGCCGCACAGGTGTGTAGTTTGGGTGCGGAACAGGTCCAACTGGCCATTTTTAACCAGGCACCACCCACGCAATGCATTTCACCCCCAGTGTTTTGAGCTCTTCTTAATAGTTATCATAACTTTCTTATTGTTTTTGTTGTTTTTGTTTTTCTTATTGTTATGTTACTTATAACGATAGGAAAACCAGGCAACTATATTTGGCTAAAGTCAGAGGCAGAGGCACAGTAGGGGCATGGATATATCTTGGCAGATTCGGGGGGGGGGGGGGGGGGGGGG
>JAODJU010000108.1:20190570-20203594 GCA_026776725.1 Gnathonemus echidnorhynchus
GTTTAAATGGACTTCATATTCGTTCAATTACATTTTGCCCAGACTACCTTAAATCCGACAAGTTACCCCGATAAGCCGGTAACCCCACTTCGTAGTACAGGCCACAGGAGAGGTCTGTATCGCAACAGATATAAGCTGTGTAGTGAAATAGATAAACTTTCATGAACAGGTTTAAAGTTTAGTCAAGACTTGGGCTAGTATTAAAGTAATAAGGTATACCATAGTATTTTGAAATCCTTACAACAAAATTAGCTGGGGCACCTCCCCACCACCTCTCTGCTTCTGCAGCTCAGTCCACTGAGCCAGCAGAACCTAACTCACCTGGTAATCCACCAGCAGCTCTGGACCTTTGAAGTAGCGGGAGGCCACCCTGACATTGTACTCCTGCCCGGGGTGGTAGAACTCAGCTAGACCCCAATCGATAAGCCGTAACTGCAAGGGGAAAGCAGGCGTGTTCCAAACGTGCAAAGAATCAGAGAATCAGCGGGCGGGGAGGCGGGGGTGGTGGAGTACCTTCCGGTGCTCGTGGTCGATCATCACGTTGTGTGGCTTGACGTCCCTGTGCATGATGCCCATGCTGTGGCAGTAATCCAGAGCCTACAGAAAAGTCAGCCACGAAGCGAGCTCAGGCATGCATAAAAATACAACGTACAAAAAAAACCATGGATTAAAAAAAAACAGGTCAGCTCTCACCTTCAGGATTTCGTACATGTAGAACCGTATGTCAAAATCTGTCAGGGTCTGGTACAACTGCTGTTAAGCATACAAGACAAAATACAATGGAAAAACTCCTTAATCAAAACATTCACCTAATTTTTACCTAGAACTCAATACTCAGCTTTTGCTTGCAGTGTTTAAAATTTCTCCACCATTTCTGCAAAGCTAGATCTTTCAGCATGTTCGGACTGCAGAATATACCAGCTTTGTACAAACAACATTCACATGCAGGTCACAGCTAGTGCCGGTTAATGACAGACGTAACGGATAAGGCAGGCAGAACAGACATGATTACTCTCTCAGGAATGGCAGGAAACACTACCACAATAAGGCTTCAACAGATGTTCATCAGTTTGCCTGCAAGAGCGCTAGCCTCTTTTGCACTTGTCTCAGGTATTTTGTGACTCGACAAGCACAGCAGTGGCAGTTTCACAAGATGAATCTGGAGTGTTGTTACCTTGAAATCTGTGTTATTTACATGCTCAAAAACCAAAGCAGGGGTCCGGGACTGTAAAGTGAAAAGATAAGGAGTTAAAACTGGCTCAAGATGGACACACAAACCTCATAAAATAAGCAACTCACCACTGGATCTTTCACGATATCTGCCAGTGCGATCAGATTGGGTCCTCCTCGGAGGTTCTCCAAAATCTTAATCTCGCGCTTGATTTTCTTCTTCTTCACTGGCTGCGGAGTCACATTTGGCAAAGGTCACCGTGAGCCTAGCAGAAAGCCTACATCCCCTCGCTGGGGCTTCACATGAGAATAAGCCGCACGCATAAACAAACAATGGCAGCAGCACAGTGCTGCAGTTTCACGGCAGTCTGAATGAGTCACCTGATCGAACAACTGAAGGTGGACCCAAGTGCTCCAGCAAACTGACATGTATTAGTCATTTGAAAGTTGAAACAAAAATAGAATCACCTTGGCAACAGAAAAAAAAATCTCCTACAACAAGGCAAATTTTTTGCAGTCTGCTTCAAGCATGTCTTTTTCATCTATGACTTAGTTTGTGGGAAAGCAAAATGTAAAGTTACTTTGCAATTCATGCTGCCTTAAAGTTGAACAAAATCTGTTTAAAATAAGTAAAGATGGTTCAGTAAGTATTGTTCAGTGTTATACTAAAGGAGAGAAAACCACAGTTTGCCCTACAGAGAATTCACAATTCAGCAGCAGAAAGAACATGCAAAAGAGACAATGTGCTGGGCTGCACACAAGCTTCTACCTCACTTACTTCCTTAAATTCCTTCCACTTACGATCATTCGAGCGTGAAGTCGCTGCACTGTGTCAACCGTTGCAAAGCCATTAGATTATTGGATGCAAGTCTTTTTGCAACTCTGAGTAATTAAACTGCTGTCAGTAAAGCCTTTGGCTGTAGTCAAGGACAGTCTACCAGCCGACAAAGGATTCAAAGCGTTTATTGTCATATGTACAGTAGAAAAGTGCATTTCTCTGTGCAATGAAATTCTTACTTGGCTGTCCACACAAAAATGCCAAGGTATAATATAATAGAAAAACGGAAAAATAAATACTTAAGTGTAATGTGCAAAAGAGCTTAATGTGCAAAACATTACAGTATGCAGTAGTATGGTACGGTATGGTAGTATGATGTCCATTAAAAGATGTTTTATAAAGAAGAACTAATTCTGGCATATATCACCTTAGTTTTAGCAAACTTTGGAAAACCACTACTGGGGTGCTGTACTGCTGTCCCATGTCTTGACCAACTTATCATATCATAGGGTTAGCACAGACTTGCATCTCCTTCATGCCTGCGGCAAACATCAACTGAGCCTGCCATCTCAAACTCACAGCTCAGACACAGCAAGGTCATAGGCAGAGCTGCTGACATTCACTGGCTGTCCTAACAGACACCTGAACAGAAGTTCACCATCACACTCCCAATGTTAGCTTAAACACATACGCATCAGAACCCGGCTTATATGTTTTTGCGGTTATGGGGGTGGAGCCAGGCAAGCTGCTCAGCGTGGCGCCCAGAGAAGGTCTTCTCCGGCAACTATCAGAGTTGTTTCTTTGATGACTTTTCATCACTTAATGTTAGTGCTCACCAAGTACCAGCAGCTAACTACATTGACTGAGGGAAGTGTAAACAACTGGTGCAAAAATATTCAGCATAAACTTATATTTCTAGCTAAAAACATATTTCATTTTTTCCCATAAAAATAAAGGTTTATTCTTATTCTTCTTTTTTAACCAACCCTTGTTAAATTCCACTGAAATCCAACAATTTTTTGGTTTGGTCCAACAGAAAATATTGGCCTATTTCAGCCTCAATTTTGTCATAGAAGCTTGCAAAAATCCCACTAAATTTCATTGTGTATCTCAGGTCTTTAGTATCAAAACTGAAATTTTGACTTATCACATCTAATCTAATCTTTTCAGTTTTCACCTGCTGGTACATACTAAGACAGAAACCTGCCATTTCACTTAAGGGCTTTCAGTTAGCTATGCGCAGAAAAGCATGGGGGGAGAAATTAATGCACAGCAAAAGGGCTCTAAAATAGCATTTCTCAACACGGTCATCTGGGACTCCCAGACACTTTTGCTCCCTCCCAGCTCCTGGAGCAAACATATGGACTGTCTGGGGTCTTCAAGGACCAGGGTGGGAAACGCAGCTCTGAAGCACCAACATTTTCAAACCTACCTTGAGTATTTTGACCACCACTTTCTCATTATTTGTGATGTTAATGGCTTCAAAGACCTCACTGTACTTTCCACGGCCCAACTTCCGCACCAGCTGGTAGTCATCTTGGTTTCTGTCATCAAAACAAATATTTCAAGCATTCCATGTGTAGAAAGAAAAAACAAGCCAAAAACAAGAGGAAACCATGTTCCCCTCTATTGAAAGTGTACAATGTAGAATAATATATATGAAGTGACAAGCGTTGAGAAATCAAATCTAAACTATGTTTTACATTTGTACAAGGGGTGAATGCAGCCATTCAATTCCTGTCTTTATGCAAATTGCAACAAATTCAACATGGTAGTCTGATACAGGGCAAAAAGGTTGCTACAATGCTACAAAGGAAATGCTGCAAAAACCTGTTACGTTATCCCTTTAGCTTATGATTTCACTGTTGATCCTAAGAGCCACTAGTTCACTCACCAGGGGCCTATCAAGATGAACCCCCCCATTTCACACAGCGCTGCTGCTGCATGAGTGGGTGGGTCTGTTCCCTCACTTACCCCCATTCGACCACATGAGATTCGTAATCCCAGTATCCTCGAGGCTGATGCGTGTTCACTTCCGTGTACACTCTTGCCCGACTTGAAACAGGTCCCGACATGTTTGCCGGGCTGGGCAGGAAGGGTGGCGTGCACAGCAGAGGAGAGGCCAGGCAGGGCAGGGAGCGCACAGGAGGGAAGGGAGAAGGGAGGGAAGAAGGGGAGGAGGGGGGGAGGAGGGACTGTTGCGGGGTGTGAGTTGGACCTCCTGTACAACTTAAAAAAGGAGGGCAATTAAAAAAAAGGAAATTGCAAAGTCAAAACATGTATCATAATTCGTCCGGCAACTAAAATCCGGTTCATTACTACATAATTTTTTAAAAGCATAAAATATTCGTCCAAATGCCAGGAGGGTATGAGAACACGTCAAAATTGATTCACGTGATAAGGGGCAAACGATCCCTATGGTAAATAAGGCGGACATGTACAGCACCACACAGCCAAAAGAAAAGCCCAGATATCGCGGCTACCTTTTGCACTTAACACCTATTTAAATAAACATAGGCCAGTCAAAAAGGCTGCGTAATTAAACTCATATGACAACTTTATCGACTCTGTCAACTCAGACGTCGTTACCACTAACAAGCTAATCAAAAGCGACTATTTCAAACAGATTTGTCTAATTATTACGCTAAAATCGGAAAAGCAGGAAAAGCAAATTATCTAGGCAGCACAGAGCGCAAGCTTACACACAGGTGCCAGTCATCGGGAAAACCATAAGCGCTGGTTTTACCAGATACCCCAACAGCGGGGGGAGAGGCATCACGACCAAGTACAGGATAATTCATCCGCTTTACACATTTTATATATTCACCCCTTTAAGAAATCCCCCCTTTTAAAATCTCCCCCGAAAATGACTTCTCCTGCAGTACAGCGTCCGGCTAATACCTGCTCAGTACAGCCCCCAATTTCCCACTTCACGCTGTTACGATGCTACCTCTCGCTGTTCCTCACGCGCACTGGTACCGCACAACCTACGCAACCACCGCTAGGAACCGGAAATCTCCATGTCTCGCGGTGAGATCTTTATATTCTGAGCGCCAAACGGGGACAGCGATTGGCCGAGCTGAGCTCCACCTCCGCGTAAAACAACGAGCTATATTTCACTTTGCCCGATATACGTCTGTTAGATTCCCAATATAGGAATATAAAGACACATACATTATTACCGGTACTGCAAACCTGACCAGGAAAAACGGTCTGCAGCACATACCATTAGTATATTTTAGTATTGTATATTTGCCATAAAGGCAGTTACGTAATGAATGACGTGAGGATTATGTAGTCGATGACAAATTCCTGCTAGTGACTCGCGATTTTTATAGCAGCGCCTCATTGTGGTTGGTGGAGTTAATAATTAGTAGTCGTTTATGTGAGACGCCTCTAGATGGCGCAACCTCATTACGCACCCGTTTAAATTTTGGAGCTTGGAGCGTCGTGGGTAAATGATGACAATAAACCGGTCGGCTGACCTTATGCCCTTTTTGCTGTAATGCATTTCGTTGTAGGAAATCGATTACCATTCACTAGGTCTGCTAAATTTCACACACACACACACACACACACACAGTCGTGTAACCATATCCTTTTGGGGAACGCTCATTCATTTTTGTGTGGAAAAATGCTAATGCTATCTATGACAACTTTAACTCGTACCCGGCCCTAACCATAATCATAAGTAACCAAACAAAATACAAGAGTTTTTGCATTTTTAGTTTTTTCATTACAGTCACAGATCTTTATAAAATAAAGTTTTCCCATATGGGGACCAGGAAACCAGTCCCCATAAGATAAAAAATATGGCATATGTATCTAAATGGCACCCTTAACCCCTACTCAGCCCTAACCTTAACCATAAGTATCTAAACAAAATACAAGTTTTTTTGGAATTTTTCCTTTTTTGATTGCATTAACAGATTTTTAAAATTGAGGTTATCCAAATGGGGACCTGAAAAATGTCCACAAAAGTAAGGAAGTTTCAGGATTTACCACACTTTTTGGTCCCCAAATGTGATCTATGCAAACCTACTCTCTCTCTCTCTCTCTCTCTCTCACACACACACACACATACACACAGGGGATCTGTAAAGGGGGTGGGCATTTAGGATGATTCCAAGGGGCCCTAAAAAATTTGGAACATAATTGAATTGGTCTGGGTTGGGGGCCCAGTGTGATAGGCTGTCATGGGGCTCAAAATCTTTAGCAGCACCCCTGCACGCACACACACACACACACACACACATACACGCAGACACACACATATACACACACACACACAGGATGATTTTTTTCATGCAGCTACTGAGTTTCATGTTGTCGACCATTTTGGGTATTGTTAATACTTTTCACCAAACTCGTTTATCGAGACTTACCCCTTCCCCTTATTTGCCGTAATCCCTGCACATCTGTCAAGGTTTTTTTTGACACTTTTTTGGACCGCTTTCCAGTACAAACAATCTACCATTTGTCTTCTGGGCACCCTTCCCGCCAAACCCTAACCCTTGACACCCCAAGTGTTAGCTCGTTGCTCCACAGCTCCTCTTTCATCACTTGAAGCTTCTCCTCTGCCTTCCTGTCTTGACCTGAACCCTTGAGGGTCTTTTTGGACACAACCTCACCGATGTCTGCATGGCTTCTGTCCAAACCCACCTTCTTCGGTTGCAGGTCACCCATCCTTCCGCAAAAGTGACGGTTGTCTTTTGCCCTCAGTGATCATTATAGCAGTACAGCTGTGTTCACTGCGCCGGATTATGAGATTTTCACAGGCTACTCTCTGGTTTCTTGGATGTTAAGGATCTTCAAAGACTCCCTGCATGGATTCCATCGTCTTGGGACATGATACCCTGTCTCTTTGGGAAATTTCTCGTCTTGCAGCCAGAAGCTACAAAGCCAAGACAGAACCCAACAATAATTAATTTCTCAGAATTATTGGTACCACTTTACAATAAGGCTCCCTTTTGCCACTTGTAAATGGTAGTAACTCATTAATAAAAAGAAAACTGTTATAAGTTGTTTAAAATTGTCTCTTGATAATTTACAAAGTGTTACAACCTAATTAATAACCAGATTATAAACCATTCATAAACCCTTTATATGGATAGCCTTATTGTAAAGTGGCACCGAATTATTTTAATCTTAAATAAGCTCAAAAAGCATGCTGCAAATGTATCGACTACCAGAGCCCAACTTACTTAACCAAGCCAGTTGAGGGTAGCCAAAAAACCCTCCAGGGAGTTTTTATTTTATTTTATGTTATTTTATTTTATGTTATTTTATTTTATTTTATTTTATTTTATGTTATTTTATTTTATTTTATTTATTTTCTTGGCCAAAACGCCTCTCTAAAATCACTTACTAACATTAACTGGAGTGTTATTGGCAGCAAAATGAACAATTACATCTTAAACAAGTCAGAGGGCATGTCAAAAAACGTTTAACAAACTCTGCCCCTTAGTTTGAAGTGTATATAAACTCTCTCTACGCACAAACCACTGCTCCTTTTTTGTGTTGCTCCCCAACCAATGAAATATTCGGGTTGTCTAATTTAACTGATTAAATGTGTGATATGAGTCACTATGATTTGAAACTCTGAATATCTTCATCAAGTCTATTTGCAAAGAAATACCACAGAAAGATCTGAACCTTTTTTACCTTTGGTAGCCCAGTTCTTGTAATTCTAAGGTCCTCCTAGTGGTTGCTATTAATTCAATTTAAATTTTGGGAACTTTTTGATGAG
The DNA here is from genome assembly GCA_026776725.1 of Gnathonemus echidnorhynchus. NCBI lineage: Eukaryota > Metazoa > Chordata > Actinopteri > Osteoglossiformes > Mormyridae > Gnathonemus > Gnathonemus echidnorhynchus. The sequence continues at coordinate 20,198,268 of JAODJU010000108.1, forward strand.
GTCATCCAAATGAGTTGTGTCTTTGATTATAAAGTACACCAAAATGAATGTACCTTACACCTTATACATTTATTAATATACTTTAGTAATAGATCTTGATGATTTCTAAATGCCATACCAAGGCTGATCAGTCTATAGTCAAGAAGTTCCTTTTAGTCTCAGCTACTTGGAAAGCAATCTCTTCCTGTTGTTTTCATCCAAAAGGGCCTTCCCATTGTCTCTGTGAGCTGCAGTACATGCATCTGTCAGTCCTGTTAACAAAAGGAGCTCAACAGTTATTAATAGGAGGCTGCAAGAATGGAAAGGGGAGGAGGGCGGTCATTGGATAGATCCAGCTGGGTTGCACAATATGAAAGAGAGTGTGGATGACAGATTAAAATTGATAGTGATGTCCTTTAAGAGATCCCAGTGTTTGTTTTGTCAGATTCTGAGTAATGAACTGTACAATATCAGAAAATCCTTTATGTACAGCTTTCATGCATATAAAATGTTAGTATTTTGTACCAAAAACCCAGGAATATCGTGAAATAATCAGTAATTGTTCAGAGAGGAGTATTTTGTTTTTGACACAGGACACGATACCAACATATTTATGGATCTGATGGACGTGCTATCCAGTCTAGAATCCATCTTAACTTTGTACACGGCTTATGGAAAAAAATGCTGACACTTAAAAACTGACCCGTGTTAAGCAATAAACCTCACTTTTTGTGGCATGCCAGAATTCCAGCAGTGCTAAGGACCCAAATCTGTTAGGTCTTGGTCACGGTGACTCACAGGTTGTTCCTCGCCTCTTGGGAGCCTGACAAACTTATTTGACTCATTTGCTTTGGAAGCCATGTCAGCATTTGTGAGCCAAATGGGGCCTTGGCGATGATTTCTGGGTAAATTTGCCGCAGGACGTCCGAGGCATATCCCCTGGATAGGAAGGCTGTTCAGCAGTAACCTAGTGAGGTACGGTGAGCTGTGGTTTCCCTGTGCTGGGGTGTTGCAGGCCCAGGGTCAGTCCCCGAGGTTGTTAGCGAGCCCCAGCTGCACGCTCCGCATTTCTGTCAGCGAGGCTGTTCCCCACTGCTCTGCACAGCCCTGATTGAGGATATCCTCTCCCCGATTGCTCCTAGTGCTGAAAAGCGAGACGCCAGCTTTGTCTTGGGTCCTGTGCAGCTGGAGGGGGTCCCGCCCCCCTGGAGGAGAGAGCCGCAGCTGTAGTGGAAAACATGCCGGCCGTTCCGGCTCCGGGATACGTTTGGGCCACTTTGCCCCTTTGCATCCCAGTATGAGTTATAATCTTCAAAAAAATGTCCTGTCCACAGTGTGCTGAAATATCAGCCTCCCCATCCTGCAGTTATAACGTACACCAGCTGATAAGATTCTATAGCTTGTATTTTATTGCATCCCACTCCTGAAAAGTTCTTCCATCCATGCAAGGCTGTATGATGCATAATGTTTCCTTGCACACTGTCTGTATGCTGTATATAATGCTATTTTGCACACTGTCTGTATGCTGTATATAATGCTATTTTGCACACTGTCCTTGAATAATTTTTTGTGCTTAGCCTTTATCTGTATTCTGCTTGTCCTTTGTTTTTATCCTACTACTCCCCAATTTTACTTAATTCATAAAATTTAATGTCTTTAAATTTTAATGTATTTAATCTTCTATCAGTTTAACGGTGTGTATGAAAAATAAAATTTTGAGTCAAGGGTCCTGGACGGTACCTTTTATAATGCAATGTGGACGCAGACTGAATGTCAAATTCATAGCTAGCTCTTAAGAGATGGCTTCTCCAACCTCCTGGAACGTCAGTGGACTGTATTTTTTCGGCACACGCTGTCACTTGGCCGGCCGTCCCATCACCCGCACGCCGCGCGCATGCAGTCCAGCACGCACACATGCACACGCGCTCTGCACACGCGCTCTGCACACACACACACACACGGAGAGCCTCGGGGCTGAGGAGCAGCCAAAACAAGCAGGCACCCCTCCCTTGGACCACCGTGTCATTACGCTCATGAACAACAATGTCGAGGCGGCGGTAGTTGGGGCGGGGGGTTGGTCATGTGACTGCTGTGGCATCTGAAACAAGGAAGTGTTACTGAAGGTGTGAGGGACAAGCCAGCTGAGAGTTCACCACAAACTCGTTACATGCTCATGTCAGCCACTGTGAAAAGCCACTGGAAGTTCACACTGGAAAATAAAATATTAAATTGCCCAATCAGGGCTTCTGCTCTAATTGGGGCCTCTCCCCACCCCGCTTGGAAATAACCCATGCACTTCGGGTCATCCCTTATTGTTTTATTGTTTACACAGGGAAACATCACCTCTAAATTACTATAACCGGTTGTTCACCCCTGCCTCGGGGCCCCCGCCCGGTTCCTGGGGTGCGGAGGCGGGTGTCGAGGCCAGAGCCAGGGCCTTGCGGCAGCCGGTCTCGTCGAAGGACGGCCCGCATTGTCTGAGCTCCCGTCGCAGGGAATTCCTGCGCTTCCCCTTTCTGTGGCCAGTGAAAAAAAGCACATGTACAATGGTTCCTGTGTGCCGGCGAGTGTGTGGGACAGCCCTCGCCTGCCTGGGCCCGTCTGCCGGCCAGAAAGGGGCTCCAGTGCTTTTTCCCTTGAAACGGATCATAAAAATTCGGAAGCATCATATCCAAGTCCCCCCGTTCTTGAACAGGGGTGCTGGGGCGCATGTCTGATAGCCATTAATATTTGTGAGGTGGGGGTGAGCGGAGAGACCTCCTCCCCGTCAGTGCCTGCCTGAAATACGGCCCAGGCCGCCTTCCTCCTCAACACCGGGAGGATGTCATTAAAATGCTGCACCGGCCATCCCAAGATCTCTTAAGCAAAACCGCTCTGCATGTCGCAAGCGTCTGGAAACCGCTGGGCTGCTGGGAATTGGGGCTTCGGCCCCTCAGGATTGGCAAAATAGCTTCACGTCCTGTTCTGTTTTTTGTGTCTGAACTCGCCTGGCTCTTTCATGTGCCGCTGACAGGAGGACACCGGCTTTTAACCCTGATTAGCGGAACTGGGTTTTGTGATTAGAGTTACCTTAAAGGTGGCAAGGATGCCGGGGAGCTAAGCAGGACCTGAATGTGGCCTGCGTTAGAAGGCTGTGTTTGTGAGCAGAGGGTTGTTGGTTCAAATCCCAGGCTTGGCAGAGTGTTTTCACCATTATCCCATTGCTCCAATAGTCTGGCTGACCCTCATGTTTTATATAGTCTGTTATATAAAATGTAAATGTCTTGTTTTTATAAAGGCACAGTGGGTATCCCTCAAACCTTTTCGGTTCGGGATTGAATCCCACCTCTGTTCTGTGTATGTGGAGTTTGTGTCTCTGTGCTGTGCAGGTCTCTTTCCACATTCCCAGGACATACAGTTAGGCTAACTTGTGTCTCTAAATCACCCATCATGTGATTTTCCTGTAATATGCTGGCACCCTGCCCAGGGCATTCTCCAGCCTCATGCCCTCTTCTTCCCGGAAAATCCAGGTCTCCACATATACCTCGGATAAGTGAATGGAATATATCTGAATGCTACATACAGGATGCCTCCCTAGAGTTCAGTAATTTTGTGCTGTCCTTCCCGCTACTGCTAAACATTTTAATGGGAAGATGAACATTTCTTAGCATAATGCTATAAATAAAGAGCATTTATTTATAAGATTGAGTTATTAAGCATAATTTGTTGTGCTGTAATATGCATTATTTCTAGACCGATTTGGTATGTATGAAGCTTTGCTGCAGGTGGTGTTTCTGGTGAGTGCAAGGCTAGAAGGCTCTTTCCTCTGAGCTGATTTGCATGGCCTTTCCTACAGCTTCACAGCTGAGGGCCTGATGCAAACACCGCAAGCAGTAAGTATAACAGCTGAAGTAACAGTTCCCTGTTCAGGGAGACCTCAATGTAATATGTAAGAATTTTTATATTCATAAATTCCATATTATTTATTTAGCAGATGTTTTAATCCAAAGTGATATGAAATGGAGAATGTCAGGGTCAGACAGTCCCTGCAGCAATTGAGAATTAAGGGCCTTACTCAGGGGCCCAATAGCAAAGTCTGGGATTTGATCCAACAACCTTCCAATCACAAACACATCACCCAGACCTGCTAAGCCACAGACCACGTCTACCACTATGTTGCATCACCTCTTCTTTTAACAACATTATGTGAATGGAAACTGAGGAAGCCGGTTGCTGAGGTTTTGAAAGTGAAATGTTGTCCCATTCTCGCCTGATACAAGATTTCAACTGCTCTCCTTTCAAATGATTTCAGCGGGTGACAGGTCTGGACTGCAGGCAGGCCCGTGTAGCACCCAGACTCTTCTATACGGTGCCATGCTGTTGTAAGATGGGTAGAATGCGGTTTGGCATTGTGTTGCTGAAATATACAAGGCCTTCTCTGAAGGAGACGTCGTGTGGCTGGCAGCTTATGTTGCTCCAAAACCTGTATATACCGTTCAGCATTAATGGTTCCTTCCCAGATGTGCCAGCTACCCAAGCTAATGCACCCCCACACCATCACAGATGCTGACGTTTGAACTGTCCGCTGATGACAAAAATGGACGTTCCCTCTCTTCTTTAGGCTGGTTTTTGGCCTGGTCCCTTGACTACAGAGATTTCTTCAGATTCTCTGAAACTTAATGATATTATGTACCGTAAATCAGGAAATTCCCAAATTCTTTGCAATATTACGCTGAGGAACATTATTCTTAAATTGTTGCACTATTTGCTCACGCAGTCTTTCACAGAGTGGTGAACCTCTCTCTATATTCACTGCACAGAGACTCTGCCTCTCTGGGAGGCTCTTTTTATACCCAATCATCTTACTTATAAATGAATAAATACAATAAAATTTCTCAGTTTCAACATGTGATGGGTTTATATAATTCGTAAATTATTGCATTCTGTTTTACTTTACACTTCACACAATGTCCCAACTATTTTGGAAACAGGGCTGTAGTTATGTTATGGTCAAATGCAGATTTCTGCTCATTAGAGAGCAATAAAAACCTTGCGAAACATCAGAAATATAAAAATCAAGTAGCAGATTACGGTTACAATTGCGATTATGATTATGATCATCATCGTCGTCATATTTCCTTCCAGACATCTGACACGTCCAGCCGTTTTACACCCACAGATTGCACAGGCTGCGAATGAATGGGTTTGAATGTGACGCCTGGAACATGTGCAGCATGACTAAGGTTAAAAGGAGAGGAAGAAGGCAAACGGTAAGCAACAAATGGCACTTACTGGGAAAGCAGGAGGAGCGTGACATACGCAGCGGAACCGCGGGGGGCTGTAACAAATCAGCCCCATCTCTTCATTGG
>JAODJU010000108.1:20210618-20226663 GCA_026776725.1 Gnathonemus echidnorhynchus
CTTGAATATGACAAGTGGTTACAGAAAATGGATGGATGGATAATTGCTCAATAAATCCACGGGCTGATGGACACCCAGTTGACTTGTAATGCTGATTTAGCGAGCTTGAGCTGTCCTTTGGGTCGGGTCAATAATCACAGTAAATGAGCTGTATTTGTCAAACGGGGACGCTGGTAGCTGTACGACGACCTGTTTTTAGTGGGTCGCTACCCAACAGTCATTTTCAGTTGATTGCAGAGTCTGCGATTTAAAAAATATATATTGCCCACCCCCCATCTTTTTGTATCGTACCTAACAGATCACAGCAGAATGTGGGTCCTGAGGTCTAACCAGTTCAGGACCACTGGTCTGTAGGGTTCGGTTTGCAGTGACGCCGTCAAGTCCATGCTGCCCCCCCCCATGCATGCTCCCAGTAACTGGCACAGCTTCCCTGCCATTTCCGCTGGTCTTTGATGTGAAAGAAAATCTTGCGGCGGGTGTGCGTCCTCCTGACGAGTGGCACCCATCCCTGAGCTTTTCCTGTTATTCAACCCCACGCCTGATGCCCTTTTAGGGAGGATGGGGAGCAAGGGTGAAGATCTAAGCCGGGCCGCGACCTCACACATTACTGGCACCACCTGGGATACAGTGGTGCTCGAACCTGGGTCTTCCACATCCATTTCCAAAATAGGCCAAAAGTGACCTTTGTAGAGTAATGCAGGCGTGAAACAGGAGAGTTTCTGAAATGAAGAAAACTACAGCATCCGACCACGGGAGGTCTAAAACACAGACAGGATCAAAGGGGATTGTCACAGCGGTCCATCACGATACGTATTCTTTTAAAAGTTTTTGTTTAATAAATTACAGCATCACAAGTTCATAATTTAAATAAGGTTTTAGAAATATCAAAGAGCAGATATGCAAATGGGTGATTCCAAGTTCTCGCACTAGTAAAATTATTATCATTGAAATTTTTAGGAAAAAAGAATCAAAAACAGAATTATAGTATTCAGGAACATATATCCAACATGACGTAAAAAATGTATTTTCATTCTGTCAGAAGCATTTGAGTTTTGAGATTCATGCATTCTGTCACATTTGTTAAATCTCCACTTAACAAATTTTAACAATCAATAAAATGTTCACAGCACGATGTGGAGGGAAATGTCATGGCAACACATGTTACTGTTTAAGGCACCTTGCATTGATCCCAGACTGTTAATGAAGTCCCCCGAAGAGACACACATACATATGGTCTGAGCAAACTGTCAATTAATAACGCCATTATATCGTGACAGGCTGACTGATTATATATATATATATATATAAAATCAGTATATATATATATAATCAGTATATATATATATATATATATAGTGTGTGTGTGTGCATGCATGTGTATATATAAAATTTATGTGCTCGATGTATATTATGATATACAGGTCTACTGCATATATGTATATATACACATACATACATTGCATATCTATAATCACATGGCCTAGAGACAATGCTAATCTGAGACAGGTGCAATCACATCCATACGCAGATGTATCCCTTAGCGTTGCGGACATTAAGTTTCGCGTTTACATAAATTACACAAACTAAGCACGTCAAGGTAATGCTCAAAGTAACTGCAGTACAATTAAAAAAATCGAATACATTTTCATATTTTTTTTAAAAAAATACAGAGGTTTAAGGTGTAAAAAATGGAAACGATAAATTCTGCAGCTATTGAAAAAATAAACTTTATTTGAAAGAGGAATACAAGCATTGTCTCCACGCAAGTAACAATTCAATAAATTCTCTTTTAACGGCAATAACTTCATGCTCTGCATTAAAGTTCAAACGGCCTTAAAAACAGTAACTCCCCCCCCCCCCCCCCGCCCAGAGTGGCTGAAACATTTCGTGCGACTTTCTCTAAATGAAAGAATTTCACTCTGTTTCTCAATCTGGATCCGTCTTTCGCGTCACCCAATACGGACAGTTCCCCGCGGCCGGCTTGGAGCTCCCTGAGATGTGAACACTGATTCCGGCTCCGGGCGGCTTTGCAGGCCGTCTACCTGCGACTCATACGCAGCGAACTGACTCCACGCATCCTCAGGCAATCTCTGCCATCCTTCACCTACAGAAAATAATTAAACAACAATTCAGTTTATATAGGCCTATAGCCCTTCCCAGCAGAGCCATATCAAAGCGCTTAATTACTTGATCCGAATCAAATTTGGGACAATTACGCAGACAGACATAACAGCAGGTAATACGGTGTTAAAAATAAGAGAAGCACATAAGGCACTGTATGAGTAGAACAAAAAACGTATAGCTAAATAAGTTTCATATTGATATATTAATAGTGATGAGTATCTTAAGACAGATGGCACGGTGTTATTTGTAGGATAAATCAGGAACCGACAAAATCAAGGCCTCAGATAAAGAAACCAAGAGACAAGCAACAATCAAAAATATATATTTTCTCCCAAATTAAAACTCCTAGACTGGAATAACCTATTCCTTCCCCACGTAGGCCTAAAAATAAATAAAGACTTATTTGTCATAAATTAATGAATATTTGTTGTTACACATTTACCCGTACATTATTTGTTATTCTTGATTTTATTTTTTATTCTCTCATTTATAATAACACCTTTTTATTGTCTTAGCCTAAATTTCCCTAAGAATACTTCAAGGATTTTTTCAGGCCTAGGCTATATTAGGCTTATAAATAAAATCTGTGTATTGTGATGCTTTTTCGTTTTACTCATTTGTTATTTATGGTAATTCCTTATCGTTTTTATAGATCATATTTTTCAGGTTATATTATTGCATACAGCCTGAGAGTTTGGATGCAAAAATGTTATATCGCGTATTACGATACTGGTCAATATTCTGATGCGTGAAATAGAAAAATAACAACGGAATATAGTTTACTTCGGATAGGCCTAGTTAACTACATACAAACCGTGTTTTCACGTTGTATTATTAGGCCTGATACACCTATCATCTGCATACACCCGGTTTTCATTTTTAACAGCTATTTCGAATGCAGCCAAGAACAACGGCGCTGCAATATCTAGTGAACTTGTTTCCCAATTACTCGTCTTAAGCATTAGGCACATCAAAATTTATCTTAGTAGACAGTTTTGGAAAATCATTTCATTGGAGTATTTTAACTTTACGCCTATTGGGGTATTTAGCTGGGCCTAGGCCTACTTGAAATATTTAAAAGCTTTCAACAGTATGAATTTCATGAAATGGCATTGACATCTATAGATTTGTATTAAACTTTGGTTATGGAATTCAAACTCCTGCTTTAAAAAATGTATTCCTTTTAAGTATGTCAGTTATGGGCAGCAACTCAAGCCATCCATCCTTTAATGCTTACCCCTTTCCTCTGGTTGCTTAAACAGAATGTACAGATGGTCCTCGGCTGCTTTCCGTCCCCGTCCCCCTGCGCGCTGTACACCGCGCTCAGGCACGGCTGGCCATCCTCGCTACCGTCCCCCAAAAGCAGCACGTTTGCCAGGTGCGAGATATAGCTGGAGGCCAGGCGAAGCGTCTCGATCTTGGAGAGCTTTCTGTCCACCGGCTCGGTTGGAATGAGAGTCCGCAGCGCCGTGAAAGCCGTGTTGACGCTCTGCGTGCGGTCCCGCTCCCTGGCGTTGGCCGCGTTGCGCTGCTTCACCATCACCACGCCGCCGACCCCGGACTTGCGAGACATCCTCCGGTGCTTCTCGGCGCAGTATCCGTAGCTCTGATCCGAGCTGCCGTCGCTCTCGCTGCGGTTCTCCTCGTCCTCGGACATCATGCTGATGTCGGGATAGACGAGGTGAGTAGCCATGGGCCTCAGCATGGCAAATGTCATCATCGGGAGGCTTGGGGTTTCGGCAGCACGGAGAAATCAATCGGGAAACACTCCCGCTGCATATATGTATGTATGTATGTGTCTCCGAAAACTTAACGTCAGACTATCAGTTGCAGTTATTGTTAACATGCGTGTATTGCGGATGTTAACTGTCAACACATGATTATCCAAACTACGTTTGATCCTGGAGAGAACTGAGCGCGACGCGCTACTTAGTCCTTATATCTGAATGGGAGGGGTTGCCTGAGGCATGCAAATCCCCAGCTTCCAATGGAAATCGTGACATTTCCACCATCAAATTCAGCTTCTACAGTGAATTACTTATCTATTTGCTTCATTTTTACAGCTTCCAAGCAATTCTCGCATAGCAGATACTATTGCGATAAAATTGTCTTAGAACATAATCTGAAATTAGAAAACCATTTAAAAACGAGATGGCGTTATACACTAACTGATGTAATTCATGCGGACTTTATTAATGATCACATGATTCAAACTGTATTTAAATCGAAATATTATGCAACGACGCGTGTACTGTACTTCCACCATGCAAATATTCTGCAAAATAGTTTCAGTTTATTTACCAATGCAACTTTATTTGATTAAGCAAATTCTATTCTATAAAAGCTCTGAAAATCTTTAGCAGTTCATTTGCATGATCGTTTATGGACATTTAAATTTTAAATGGGTTGCATAATGGAACATAAATGCTGAAAAATTAATGATAGGGCGCCAATTAGTAGTTAAACACAAGTTAAAATGACTAGCACACTTTATTCCGAAGTTTAAAAAAAGTTGTTTAAGAGTAACTGTATATTATGGATGACATAACGAAAACAAATCACTTTCCATTTCCGTTAGGCAGACACAAATTCCAGTCACCGGTTCCATGGTTTTCCATTTATTTCACACGATCTTCAACTAAACACCAATCTAACTTAAAAGCTGATCAATTCCACTGTTCTTCTGGGCGGTTTGAAAACAGAAGCTGCCTCCTATTCCAACTTGCAGACTTTCGGGAAAAGGCGAGCACAGTCCTTCTGCACTTGCCGGCTTTTAAATATTTTTCTTCTCCTTTTACTGTCTGGACTGTCTGGTGATTCTTTGGGGACCGTTTCTGTGTAAGTAATCATCTTAGAAATGAGCATAACATTTGTCCTCGCTTCCACATTGAATCAATAGCTGTCTGTTCCCCGTTCATTAATAATTCTGACAACAAAGCCATCCACGTGCATGACAAAGTTATGTTCAACATTGTTTTAGTTGATATTAATAACGTGTACCCGCAGAATGTTTAAATTAGAAAAAAAGAAATGTCTTATTTCGCCGTGTTTTTTTTAGTTTTGGTCCAGTAGTGCACTACTGAAATTTTATTTGAAGAAAGTTTTGCTAATTTTCTATTCAGCGGGAAATATTAAATGGTCCTCCTCAACATCGTTAGAAATAATCTCTTCGACTATTTATCAATTAACTAAAATACGGGCATAGTTAAATGGAAATGTAATGCGCAGTTGGGAATAATATTTCTGAAGAAAGAATTCTGTGTAGTAAAATCAAAATAAATATTTCCGCATTGGTTTGGTTCGGCTGCACAAGTTCTTTCTTATAACGTATTGTATAAATGCAGACACATGTAGGCCCGCAATTTTTATTTAATTATTTTTTGAGACAGGACAGAAATTGAGACAGGAGTGCAAATCCAGATTTTTAAAATGGCGAAGATTCAAACAACCCAAACTGATTTTACCTTAGGTTACTCGTACATTATATAGGCCTAGGCATATTTTATGACTAGTATGCCATATTAATAATAAGTTGTAAAATATTTTGGGGGGGTTATATAAAACGTGGGCCTGCTTACATGTTCTCAGGATATTGAATTAACTGTTTCTGTGTTTGGAAACGCACTTTACACGTCGTTCTTTTCACGGCCTGCTACATTTGTATAAATGCCCTTATCTCTGTCCCGCTACCTAAACATGCAGCCAAAAGCGCGTCAAATCCGCAAACATCAAAACATCCGCAAACATCTGCACTCTCTTCTTGCACCTCGTTTGTACCGTATTCCCTTGACACTGGGAAAGCATTTCGTGAAAAACGTAAAATCCCACGTCACACAATAGAGAATTTAATATATCGGCTCTATGAGAAATTTCAGTAATTCCCACTAAGCAATTAAATTACTCGAGGTCAGCATTTTAGCTCTGTATCTTGTGGGACCATTGGTATTATAATATAGTCCGTTTCCCAGCTTCCCTCGCTGGTTACTGTACGGAGTGATTATTACAGGTTATAAATGTAAAAATCGGTGCGCGCTTTAACGCTACGGTTCAGAGTTTTACGCTGCCTGCGCAGTAAAACGTTTAGCACCAATGAAACTGGTGAGGGTGAAGCGGCGGCGGGGGTGCGACGGATCGCTGTCAGGGATTCCCTCGCTATATCTTTGGCGCAGGTTTGCCCCCCTCCCCTCCCCCGCTGGGTCTTGTTTTCCTTCGGTGGCGCAAACCCAGCTCCGTTGTTTATACTGGGAAACAGCGCACACTTTCTGCCCCTTTGCGTCTCTACACAGCCGCATGTGCGTAAACTAATAATGCGGCCACAAATGAGCATATCGAATTCGGTCTTAATCGAATTCATGTTATTTATTTTTAACTAGGACATAAAGTTGTATTACGATAAATAATAAAAAAACAATAGGCCATATATACATTTTTAATTCAAATTTGAATCTGTGAATACCTTTCTATTTTGGGCTAATAGTTTCGGAAAATTCTAACTACGTCTATAGGGCTATCTAGCTGTAGGCTAGGCCTACTTGAAATATTTAAAAGCACATTATAGCCTAAAAAATGTGATCTATATAGAATATTAGGATAAAGGTCGCTTTGTCTAATACCAATGCCGATGCACTGATAAATACAGATATTTAATACTAAATGTATCATTACTGAATAAAATTAAAGTGTGTGTGCTCTGAATCATGTAGGTAACCCATCCGATTTCTTATTATGATGTTCTTAAGCAGTATAAGAGAATTTGGGAAGAGCTGGCAGGACTGAACCTGTACAAAAAAGACTTAACACGCATAAATCATAAGGAACGTGTGGTTTCCAAAGCATTTCTTATCCTTTTCCAGCAAACGTCGTAACCTATTAGCTGGCTTCGGTTTAGCGCCTGGCATTTCGGTATAAGTCCAGGCGCACGTCTCACGCGGGGCCCCGTCAGCTTCGGGAACGCCGGTGTAACGGGACGAATCGCACAGCACGCGTCGTTTTTCCAAATCATTACTAATAACTTGAGCATTCGGCTTGAAGTGACCATTACTCTGCTTGAGGGCTCCGTTGATGAAAAACAGCTAAGCTTTACCGCTGGCAGCCTGCTCTCCTTTCTGCACGTTGTTGTTGCTTTAGTCAGCCCAGAACGGAGCGGCTGCTGGGAAAGTGAAGCAGGCTCATAATCAACATAAAAGAGCCTCTTTATGACTGAGCCTGGTCACCGGCAGACTCTGTGTTACAGCTGATGGAGCATGAGCCCTTCAGAGGTTATTGTGAGCTGTTAATGTGGAGAAAGGCGGGTCGGCAGTTGCCCATGTGTTTTCAGTAAAGCTGCACCTGTAAACCAATTCATCCCAGTCCGCCCCCTCCTGTTGCCTCATAAGCCTGCAATTAAGGGGGCTGTACCAATCACGGCAGGGGCAGAACCACTCGGGGGGGTGCTGTTATTCTGACGAACCTAAGAACTGATTTTCATGAAAAAATGCCCCACCACGCACTCGAGAGCAAGGGGCGTTAAAACGGAGGGTCGTGTTGCATTTTTAAAATGCCACAGGCTAAGGTCCGCTCCTGCATTCCACGTGTCAAGGATCAAACGGTGCCCAGGATTTCGCCCGAGCTTCACCCCTAAAATTTACTTTACAGCCCTTAAAAAAAAAAAACAATAAAAATTCCCTGCCCACAACACGTATTGGGTGGAGAGCAGTAAAGTGGCAGCCTCTTTTTAATACGTATGTGAAAGGACAGCGTCCTGACTGTACAAATGGCCATGCAGCTTGGGGTCCTCGCATACCAGGGGCACCTAAGACCCCTGCACTCAATTAAACCCTTGTGAAGTTCCCTCCACATGGTCGACATTTTAACCCCTTTTACAAACCTATAAGAACTGTGCACATTTGTTCCGGCTCTTAGCGGAGATGCCTACGTCCCTATAAATCACCACACTGCCCCCCCTAGCTATGTGTCATCCTTCTGACCCCCCTGGTTAAGGCACTGTGTGTCATTAAGGTGCGTGGAGTCATTTGCTCACAACATGTTTTTTTGGGGCTGCCCCCACCCCCGAACGAGGTGTCTCTGAATGACGTCCACAGCTGCCCCCTAAGACAACGGTGGGGCTCTTTTTCTTTTCCCGCTCTTTGGTTACCCAACATGGGGGGGGGGGGGGGGGGGGGGGGGGTGTGATCAGCTCATGACACACAGGTTAAGCATCTAAGTTCCACGACGATGACATTCTGCTGCAATTACATCGCAGATCCACACAGCGAGTCGGATCACTCATTACTCTGTGAATTGGCCACAGATGACCAGGCATCCCAGTCGGTGGATTTACGGGATTTGACATCATAACTATGCGATGCTTTGGAGATCTTGCAGGTGTGCAGGTAAGGAGCAGGTGTAACCTCTGGTGGCCTGGAGGCGTTGGTGACACACCCAGGCTCCCGTGGAGTGCCAGACAAGCCATCGGTGATATAGGAGCCCACCTAGGGTGGCATCTTCTGAGGGGGCACCAGCGGTGAAGCTGGCCTAGGCCACCACATGGAGATTGCCTGGCACCTGCTGCCACCACAGCAGTAATACTGGGAAAGGGTTTCATAAATGCTTGGGTGGCACACACCAGAGAAAGTACAGACACGATGACAGGATTTACCTTAAAAAGACTGTGAGAAATATGCCCCAGAAAAGACTTTAGATAAACACCACAGTGCCAAGGGCCCATACTAACTCATCGGGGCGGCAGCCAAAAGCCACATCATGCTGCCGTGAACATGCATATGTTTACACATCGGAATGTAGCTAATGTGATGTCCCGTTGCATGCTGGGTAGGATGTCAGCAAGATTAATGCCACTGATGCTCTGTGGTTTTACTGAGACATTTTTATTTTTTTATCCATCAGAGAACATATATAGTTACTTATCTGAGACCTTACATAGTTACATATATTTTTTTTAATATCAAATATTGATAATAAGAAATTCTGTCCAGGATATGCACCAGCCTTGTGTCCTGTAATGCCTTGGAGGGGCTTCAGTCCCCACCTCCTCCCCTCCCCCACCTTTACCCCCATGACCCAGACCAGGATAAGCGTTTAGAAGATAGATGAATGGAAGGATGTATGACATCGCTGGACAAAACTCCTAGAATTAAAACAATGATTCTTCCTAGTACACGGGATTACAGAAATAACGAAATATTGAAATGTCCTTCCCTGATATCATGTGACGTATTTATCTGATGATAAATTCTAGATTAGATTAGGTTAAGTTCCACACTATTGTCATTGCGTGAAGTACAACTACATGGACAACGAAAACCAGTTTGGCATCTAATCTGGAAGTGCCATATAGTGCAACAGTGTGGCATTTCTCACATCTGGGGAGATCAAGTCCTGGCTTCAGGGAGGCATGGTCCCATTGTCCTCACCAACAGCTCTCCTCACCGACATCATTATTTACAATAACAGGGTGCAGGAGAGAATGGAGGAATGACAGAGGAAAAAAGTCTGGATATAGAAATACTGCTGAAAAAACATGTTATCCAGCTATTTGTGAATCAAAAAAAACAGTTGCTTTTCCATAGTTAGTTTTACACAAAATGTAAATTTGGATTCAATGGTCTTAATTTGTGATGTGTCACTGAAAATTTCCCCAGTAGCTCAGTGGGACTCGTCTCCTGTCGATTCGGTTTGTTTGTGCGGCAAGAGAAAGCTAAGTGTTGAGTAAATAAACGCTGAGCAGATGTCTTGGGGCGAAGCTCGGCCCTCCCGCTCCCTGCACTGGGAAAACAACCCGAGGGGGCAAATGGCTTCCAGATATGGGGACTTTAAAGGACGCTGTCACCAGAGGGCATGTTTCACAAACAGCACAAGACACATCAAACCTGCACTCTGCGCTTCAGCTGCACTAACAATACTGACCCACAGTGCACCCTCATCTACTCATAAACCTTAACACAGCCACCCAGATCTACTCATAAACCTTAACACAGCCACCCAGATTGAACTGTCAACCTTAATACTGTGCACCCAGATTTACATATAAATCTTAACACTGGTCACCCAGATCTACTTATAAACCTTAACACAGCCACCCAGATCTAACTGTAAACTTTAATGCTGTGCACCCTGATTTACATACAAACATTAACACACTGCGCCCAGGTCTACTTATAAACCTTAACACAGTGCACTCTGATCTGCTTAAAGATACACTTACTTATATTAACTTATAAACCTCAACACAGTGCATTCGGATCACCTCATGCACATGAATACAGCTCACCAAAATCTATTCAAACCTGAACGCCGTGACAAATTACCTTCAATATACTTAAAACAAAAATAAAGAGAATCTTTGAAAAGGAATAATTTCTCATTGATGCTAAAAATATAAAACAGCTAGATATTGTTGACTTGTCACTTAGAGACTAACCACAATATGTAGTGTGGAGCAATCAATAACACACAATCTGATTGGCAATGAAAGACAGAAGGCAAAAAGTACTCACCTCCCTGCAAAGTGTGATTGAAAGTCACCTGTATGTAACATAAAAGTAAGAACAGGAAGTTGGGGTCACATGACAGCAGGCTGGTCACAGTGGAATTCCGCAGAACGCACGTGGTTGACTGTGCAGCCAATGTTACAGGGCTGGTGACCAGCCAGATGCTGTCTAACTGACTGGGGGGAGCGGGCTGGGGGGACAGCAATCACTGTCTACTCAATTCTCGTCTCTACTGGGGTCCTTCAGGGCTATTAACAGCCCCACCTTACAAAAAAAAAATGTCTTTGCTATTTCAACAAAGTCAAACTAATCTCAAGTACCTAGATTATCTAATACCTCAAGGACTGATGAGATGATTCCTACAGGCTCATTTGAAGGTTTAAGTGGTGACTTACATATGTGTGAAACTATATTGCCAATAAGCAAAAAACAGCTATTATTTAAGATAAGATTTCATCACGATAAGCTCACAAAACTTTTGATGTAAGCTATCAAATAACATGTAAAAAGGTAAGACAAACATTTACTTTTTATTTTTCCACAAAATGTCCACCAAGAACAAGTATAACAAATAAATTATGATAAGCCAGGTAATTAGTTAAAGCACATTCCCAAAAATATGAGAACGAACATCTTTGGCACCCAGTTGATGTTGTCGGTCAGCCACTATCTGTCAAGAGGTCAATAACTAGTATGGTAAATGATCTGGTGTATAGCATTGTGAGTATAGTCTGCTAGTAAACTTTGTTGCACTGTTTCTTATGGTACGTAGGCTGGATTCTGTGACGGCCAACACAAATCAAATTAGTGGTAGGACCCCCCCCCTCCCTCCCCACCACAATGGCCCAGTGGAGGATGGGGGAGAACAGGTGGACATGTCTGTATCAGGAGCTGGAGCTGATGATTCCCGCACCCACCAACCCCCCGACATTTATCTCTTCTCTGGGACTGTGGGTAAGGTCTCACACTTCAAATAACTTAATGGGAGCCAATTCCGACCTGTGCAGATGTCCTTTGACCTGGGAGATGAACCCCTCAAACCCCCCCCCCCCCCGCCCAACAAAATTCTTCTTACAAAGGAAGACAAGGGCTGGTCACATGTCTCAAAAAATAACATGATAGTCAGACTTAGGGTGTACTGGATGAGCATGTTACACATGTGAAACATTAATACTTGTCCATTTTGTCATTGTTCTCGGTCATAATATTTAGCAATAAATACACAATAAAATAATTAAAACTTGAATAAAAAAAATCCAACACAGTTACAGCTTAAGTGGTTATCAATTACAGCTAGCTAGCTATAAAAGCACAAGTCACTGCGTGTAATGAAGTAATGAAAGCAGGGTCCATCTTTAAGGCACATAGCATTCATGCTCTTCCTTTGGTGATTTAAAACTCTAATGATAACTTTTTGAATTTTTTTATTCACTATTAAGCAACTGTTGTTAAGTTGACTAGACCTCAGCGTAAAACTTCTGAGTAAGACACACATGTCCCAAAGCGGTCGTTTCTGAGGCCAAAACGAGCTCCACACAGGTCACAACTTCTGTGACCAGGGAATGGTATTCTCGCCAAACGGGCCGTGAATCCAGATCCTGTGGCCTGCAATTTATCATGCGTGTGCAGGAAGCTCCCGACTAAATGCGTGGTGATGCACCAACACAGTTGGCCTTGATGCGAACCGGTGGAGACAGACCCTGCTGAATTCCCGGCAGGTAGCTCTGTCAGTTAGCCGCGTCTGTGAGGCTACGGTCTGTGGGCGATGGCACCTGCTGGACTCCCTGGTGGAGGATTCTGGGAAAGGACCTGTGTTAAAGCAGAGCGATGATGCTACGTGGTACCGGCTTGCTGGTTTGGCGCAAGCCTCCACACGGCAACATCGGCAGCTGTAATCTAACACTGAGAGTGTCCAAGTCTGGCCTGCGGACCAGCGGCTGAATACGTAACAGCTGTGATTTGTATCAGGAGAGTAAAAAGGGCCGATTCAGGGGAGGGAAAAACAGTCGCGTTCACAATTCAGAGCAGTTACAGCCCTCAGTCGCAGGACCCAGCGGCTGATGGATACCAGGCCCAGGCGAGTTGCAGCCTGGACAGTGCCAGGGATTTCGGCAAAGCAGGGGAGAGGGGGGCGGTCTGGCACACATTACACGCCTTCTGGGGGTGCACAGTCTGCTGGAATTCCGGATAGGGGACGCGCGGAGGTGCGTGAGATCAAAGCCAATGGCCCTCTGCGGTAAGTTCACCGGTAAGCCTCAGCAGTAATCCCTCCTAGAGTGGAACAAATGGGCTGGCAGCTTCAGCGGAGGTCAACTTTCAGGTTTTTATTGGCGGTGGGCTCTAGAAGACAGCGTGCCACCTAACTTCTTGGGTAGTTGGGAAGAGATGGTGTTTTGGGAGCAGAGGCGTGTTTTATGATGGACGGGCCGGATGTTCTTGGCCCAGCAGTCGAAGGTGAGGTGTGGAATCATGGAGAACCAGGGCAGAACCAGCAGAAGGCTTCCCTCAAACCATTATGAGAGCTGGCAAGGTCCAGCTCTCCAGCAGATTGTTCTAAATTCATACAATCTCAATTTATATAACCAAAAACAAAAAACCCTAAGACCCTAAACTTCAAGCCAAGTCACTGGATTGCCCATGTGCAGAAATGATAGCAAGATAATGACAGTAATTATATATCAATTTCTGCATCCACAGCCGTGCAGTCATTACTCTGCTGTCATAAGGGAGTATTTAGTAGTTCTGTAAGTCTTTCAGATGTATCAGACATGGCAATGGACAAGGCTTACTTCAGACTTTAAACTGTTTCATTATGTCACATTTCTAACACAAAACTAGACATTTCGCTCAAAAATATGGAGTGGTCTACTTCCTCGGTACTTTATATGGATTTGATTATTGACTGTGGGTATAAGATTTAGGAGTCATTCATGTTAGCTCCAGTACAGCAGAAAAATAAAAGGTAGGGTGGACATGCGTCGCAAATTCTCATTGCTTGTTGGAATAAGCATCGGCGGAAATGTCCGGAAAGGAGGTGGGAGGGGCCGCGACCTTGAGGAAGATGCTGAAGCCGATTGGTTGACTGTGTCACCATTTTGCCTCTCCGCTGCTTGTCCTCCTTCAAGCTATAAGAAGTGATCAGCATCTGGGTGAGAGCAACTTTCCCGAAAACGATCACTCCTGGCACCTGTCGCTCCTGTACCTCTGTAGAGTGTTAACAGTTCATGGGTTTAAATCCCATGTAGCACATAAATTTTGTTATTTCATTATTCTGCAAGTTGCTTTATATAAAAGCATCAAATAATAATTGTATAAATAATAATAATTAATATCCCCCAAAGTCCATGCATGGGTTTTCCCCCCCAATTTACAATTTCTCCCGAATTTCCACATCCCCCCTTTATCCCTCAGGACCCCCCCCCCCCCCCACACTGCAAAATCTTCCTATTTTTCACAACCTCATGTTGGCAGGTATGCCAAAGCCTATACACCAGCAAGGCCCATCTCTCACCACATGATAACTGCTCTCCTTTCAGTAATGCTTTCCTTCAGTCACCTGGAACATCTCTTCTCTTCCCCTTTGGTTTCCTTCAAAAAAAAAAAACAAAACTTAAAACAGCAAGAAGCAGAAAAGCCTTCTGGCAGTGATTTCCACAGGGCAGCAGGTGCAGCCTAGCCCCAGGATGGGTTCGAGTGAAGGAGAGTCTCGCGTGTCAAGGGACCTCTAAGGATATAGTTACTTCCAGGCAGCCCGAGAGCAACAGGAAATATTCTCACACGCGACGATTCTTTTGGGGGATTTTTACGGTCCTTCAGGGCCACCGCTTCAGGCCACGATTCCCCTGCCCCCTGGTTCCCTTCATTTCCTCAACGGTCGCCCGGGGGCCACGGACTCCGTCTGGACCATGGAGCCTAGGGCTCTTATCTTGGCGTGGCAATCGGCAAGGCGAGCAATCACCTTTTTCCGTTTCTCTCTCGCCCTTCCTCCGTGGTCCCAGGCTTAAGGAAAGAACCCATGCAAAGGTAGCAGAACTTTCCATGAGTCCACTGTGACTGCTTTGTACTGCGGGCAGAAAGCGCAGTTATTACGGCAATGAAACCGATTAGCGCGGCCACCGAACGTTAACCATACCATGCCCTTTCTTCCTTATGTATCTATATCCCACACTAACGTCCCAAGAGTTCTCTAATGTGTCTTTATACTAAGTGGCTGACACACTGAGCACAGGGTTAGTAGGTTAACTAGTCACATCCTTCTTACAGACTCGTGTTTTTTTGGATGGAGAGGGAGGTGTGTCTCTGAGCCCAGTCCTAAAATAGCCCACCCAGCGTTGAGCAGGGGCTGCTTTTTAGGTTCTCCCATAAGAGGGGGTGGAGGGGGGGTACAGTTTGGAGTGCAGTGGGGCTCAGTTCTCATGACACCTGACCTCGTCCACATCCTGTCTTTGGCCCTACAGCAAGCAGCACGTCAGGCAGGCTATAAGGGGATGAGGGCTACAATCGTGCTCTGCCATGGCGGCTGGGTCACAAACACACGAATACACGCACGCGTACACACACCGCCAACAGAACCACAAACACAGTTAGACACAGATAATCCACAGTTAGACACACACGCAGAGTCCCCCAGGCCGACCCTGCCCTGCGGACCCGTCAGCCACCTCTTAAGAATCACACGGATAAAAGGTCATTCCTGACCAACTGCCTCAACCGCATCCCCCCGTGAGATCCTGATGTTTATTCAGTGCATGACTAAAATTATCCTCTCTAAATATGGCCCAAGCTAGCCAGACACACAAGAGGCAAGAGAACCAATGACAGTTCTTCACATGCTGTATGATGCATTACAGCTGCATAATAGTTAACATCCTTAGTTTTAAAATATTAAGGCAATATTAATCAAAGTCGGCACATTACTAGTGTTCCTGGTACATGAATTTATAATTTTGCATTTATAAAATGCACATATTTTGGATAGTTGAAACTCTTCTTAGAATGTCTAAAACATCCCCCCCTTCCATTCCCCCCTTATACCCCTTCCAATGACCTTAATACGGTTAATTCGTTTAATACGGTGTCCATAACCCCGTTTGTCACGTGTTCATGGTTACACATAGTTTTGACACCCCTCGAGCAAGCCCGTTGGTATAAAAAGGATACTAGAAAAGGCTGATAAAAACCCAAGTGGCGCGGAAATCTGATGTCATGGGACATCAAAACATTAGTAAATTGTATGGGTTCGCCGAAATGCGTTAACAGGACTGGAGCAATACGGGACTAAGACAAAGAATTAGAGTACCACCTCCTGGTCACGATTTGCACTGCAGTCCTCTGATCGTTTGTGATTGAGAGAGCTTAATAATATAAAAGTATATTTATTAGGAAAACAATTGAAGTCAAATTAAATATGGGGGGGGGGGGGGGGGGGACCG
>JAODJU010000108.1:20236138-20246252 GCA_026776725.1 Gnathonemus echidnorhynchus
AGGACTCGCTGGAGGGATTATATCTCTCGGCTGGCCTGGGAACGCCTCGGCGTCCTCCCCGAGGAGCTAGTAGAGGTGGCTGGGGAGAGGGAGGTCTGGGTATCCCTCCTGAAGCTGCTACCCCCGTGACCCGAACCCCGGAAAAGCGGAAGATAATGGATGGATGGATGGATGGATGTTTTAGACTTTCAGTTTTATACCGTCCTTAATGTACAAAAAATGCGCTTAGGGTTAGAGGCCCTGATTTAATGATAATAACAGCAACCTTCACCTAGTTTTTAGCACGTCATGTGATGCAAGATCATTTATTTATACACCCCAACATTACACTAGATAATTGTATGATGAGCTACAGAAAGCCAAACTGACCTGAGATCAGATACCATGCATGGATCCGCACTTACAAATTGATACGTGTGTGTACCGGCACAGCAGAAATTAAGACATCGACCTGGTGGACCTGGAGCTCTTCCACATGAAGGTTTTGTAGACATCTGGGTATCTAGAGCCCAGCTTTAGCTCAAGTCAAATGTTGACCAAATGGATCAGGAGCCAGAGGGATGTGCAGCATGTCTGGGGGCCAGCGCTGGCTTCCAGGCAAGCAAGGAGGCAAATGTCGCCGAACAATATGGCCGCCACACAGGCGACAACTGAGCAAGCCAGTGAAGCCAGGACTGGGAGCTTGCAATCCTCCAGTGTTTCCCAGTGAACTGCAGGCCGTTACGGGAGCGGAAAATGGCTTCTGTGGGAGAATCAAAATAACGTTCAATCATCATTATTATTGTTTTGCTTAGAAGATGCTAAAGACACTCTTATACATCTAAACAGAAATACTACTATCGAGGACATCCAAGTCAAGACAATCTAGTTGTGGGTTCAGCAGCGAGACCTCTCTCTCTTTTTTTTTAGTTCTGTGGTCCTGTACTTTAAAAACCAAGCAGAAGAATAACAGTGAACTCAAGCATGTGTGAATATATTTATATAACCACAGGGAAAATGCTTTCCACAGGTGCTGCTAGATGTTAAACAGATAAACCAATATCACTTGTGAAGACTGAAGTGCGTGGAAAGTTGTTGCATCCCAAGGCTCATTTTATATGCAAAAATCAGACTTTCGTTAGAGAATAACATCACCTTTGTTTTGCAGCTGTGAACGAATTCATATTTGGGCCGCTTTCCCAATCAGCAGCAAAAAAAAAAAGCCAAACTGTTATTTTTATGAATTTATTGTATCAGTCTGAATGCTGAGACACATGAGAATAAAAGCAGAGAGCCCTGAGGTCTGCAGGTAGGCATGACTGCCCAACCATCTATCCATCCATCTTCCACACCCGCCTGTCCTGTGCAGGCTTGCCGGGATCCAGAAGCTATGGGCGCAAGACAGAGAATAACGCAGGATGGGGCACCAATCCGTCACAGGGCGCACACACCATTCACGCACATTCATACCAACCCTTATGTCAAATATTTATATCTAGCAAAGGAAAAGGAAGGATGTCTAGTTTTGAATCTGTAGCTCAGGCAAAAAAAAAATGAGAAAAAACACTTACAGGCTTCATAGATGGATCCAGCTTACAGTCTAGATCTCTCCAGTTTCAGGTCATTAAAACCACAGCATCAGTCTACGATTATGTATAATTGGCTGGAACATCAGTATTCTTATGCTATAAATAGCACAATAGATATATTTTGAATACACTGCTTGTTCTAACTTCAGAGAGATTCTGTCTTTTTTCAGTGAATGGAAATGCAGCAAGAAACGTGACCTTCTGAGTTAGTTGTTTCATGAACCTTTCATATGGAAGCATAAACTCCTCCAGAAGCTCAAACAGCTTTATGTCCTGAGTTTCTCATATATTTGTACAGGTACTTTGTCTCTGGATGACATAACATTATTTTTAGTCTGTCACTGAACCATTTTGTCAAATATAGTTTTTTTTGTTTTTTTTTTTCCTTTTTCAAGTTTTCTATCAGAAACCAAATCTGTTACTTCAATTCCACATAACATTATTTTTAGTTTGTTACTGAACTCTTTTGTCAGATATAGTGTTTTTTTTCTATCGGAAACATAACCTGTTACTTCAATTCCCCTTCCAAATTCTTTTGCAGTCCAGAGTCATGGGTGAAACCTGTTGCAGTTCACTTGAAAGATCCATCTTATAATACACTATAATTCTTATGCATATTCACAGACATGTCCACAAGCACACTGTAAGCTATACATATGCATTTCTATACTGCTTTATGTAGATTGGTATGCTCAGGAAGTGGTACCACATGACCTTGCGGTAGACACAGTTTATATATATATATATATATATATATATATATATATACATGTTATATAATGCACTATATGGAGTGTGAGAGCATAGAAACAGTGCACTAGAGGTGTGCTGGCAGAGAGCAGTGACGGCCATGTTTGCTTTGTACACAGAACCGGGACTCAGACACAGACATAATCTTGTCTTGCTGTCTGTAGGATTGTTTTAAGAAGCACTTCCTACTGGATGATTAATTCTGCTCGTAATACAAAGTATTATCAGAAGGCAGGCCACAAAAGAGAAAGTGTTGTAATTCTTGATGCCATGATTCCTTATTTTTCTGCACAGGGTATGGAATCATCAAGGGGCATTTTACACTCTGAGATTTTGCATAATAAAGCAGAAGAAGTGAATATACATACATATTCATATTTATATACATATATATATACATAGACATATATGCATATATATACAGACATACATATGAAATCTCTGCTGGCCCTGCTTTCAGATGTTAAAATACTTTGTATCATTATTGTATCCATAGTAAATCATAGTAGCAGTAGTACTGTAGTTATTCTTGCAAATTAATCAGTGTGAGAAAACTGGCATTGCATGTACTTAATTTTATTATTATTGTCCATCAATACATTCTTTATTTAGTGAGTCCTCCATTGGTGCTGAATTATCCTCCCAAATGCGTACTCCGCAGGCCAGGGCGCCCCTCCCCCGCCCCCCCCGGGCCTCTCCACGCAGCCTTATTTCTGCTGTAGGACACTGAAGGACGCTGCCGATTCAATCCAACTCTTGTATATTCCCTGGAAACCAATCAAGGGGAGCTGAGAATAATGATTCCCATCTACTTCCATGATTCATTTTATTTTGTTCCATATTTTTACTCTCTTTTGAGTCATGGAGAAAGACTTTAAGATGGGTTCCAGCATAAAATCAATGTTCCATTAAAATTTAATGATCAGCAATAGCTTAATAGCATTCGAACAGATGCCCCAGCAATAGTGTGCTGCGTGTTTCACTGACTCTTATGCAATAATATATTGCTGCGCGTGCGTGCATGCGTGTCTCTGCATGTGTGTAGCGCTTTTGCCACTGTCATGCATCACATTGGATTCTGTCTCAGGCGTGTCGACTGTGCTGCAGCAATAAACAAAAACAGTTCTTAACCGGCATCTCCATACGACACCAGATGGATTATGTGAGTATTTCTCTGTTACCTGTGAGCTGGGCAACTGACCACTCCCTGTCCCAAAGTATTATGCGCCCTTAAACACAGCTCAAATATAATCGCATGCAGACTGTGACAGCAGCAGACAGCAACCGTAGAGAGCAATGATTCAAATGCCTTCTATACCAAAAATCACTTTCATCTTCTGTGTCAAACATCAGTAACTTGGTATTCAGAATATTTTCTTCCTTTAAAATTAAAAAAAAAAGTACACCAATGTACATATAGCTGATTAGCCTCAGTTTTTCCAGTGTATAGTACAAAAGTTTGTCAGAATAACCACACATGGTTTGCTTGTGCTATTGTATTTTATTACCATTATTATCATCATCATCATTAAATGTAGCAGAAAACAGAAATCAAAACACCCTCCTGCAATCATGGCTTAAGTTTTGTCACCCTTGGCGGAAATAGAGAGAGAGAGAGATAGAGAGGATGCGACTAAGGAGGAACTGAGTCTATAGTTTTGGGAAACCGTATGGAAGGACACAAGCAGTCCGCCATATGCTGAAGGCTTTTGTTATGGAAATCGTACTTTTTTGGCACTTTTCATCGTTGCGCAGACGAGCTGGGCACATATACAAAGGAAAGCAGACTTTAAAAAAATAGGAGGGGGGAGGAGAAAAGGAACAGAAGCAGAGTTCCCAGAATGCACAGAGTCACGCGACTGATGTGACCTGTTGACGGTATCGGCGGCCCGCAGGCGCTTTTTAAGCATGAGAACACATGTCCCTGATTTGCATTGTCGCCCAGACTGCAACTGGTACCTGTATATTTATCTGAATCTTAAAAATAATAATTAAAAAAAAAAAGAAACGACAAAACAAGGGAAAAGAAATTTTACATGCATCGTCATATTATTGCTGTTGTGTATATACATATATGTACAAGGCAGATTTAAAGAGGAACAACGTTTCCTGTAGAAGCATCTGAGGCACCTGATATCAGCACTCAGAACCTAAACACGCAACAGGTTTTGATCGGTTCTTGTTTTTAAAAAAATCTCATTTTATCCTCCATTTCTGCTGTTGAAGTGTTTTTTGCCCGTCTGCTATAAAAACAATCCTTTTTGTAAAATACAGGCCTCTTATGTATTGCTTTTTTAAAAGAAGATGCACGTATACATTTACATCCTCCTTAATAAAAATGAAAGACTGAAGCAAGTCTGGATATTTTTCGAAGTATATTGATATCAGGACGTTTAACACATTTTGGTTTTGTACATCTGGGAAGCACAGCTCAAGTATCTGTCCGTTTTTAAACAGTTGTTTAGGACTCTCTGAATTATTTAACGGATGCGTTTTAAAGGATGTGTTTCACTGTGATCCACGTTTTAAAAAGCACACTGCTCTCATATCGACTCGGATTAACTAATCCGCTCTGAAATTCGATTCGTTTTACAAAACCAGATTTTTTTTTCCTAACCGAGCACCTGGCTACGACGGATCGGTAGCCGACAATGAAAGTGGAGTTAAACGGAAGAGGTCATAGATTCGTGGTGATGGGGAGGAATGGGGCGGCGGCTCATAAGCATTCCCGGCGGATTTGGGAAGCCATTAGCGGGATTGTGTCATCTATTAGAATATGCAACGAGCTGACGGTGCATTTGCCCGCCGCTACTCGACCTTCTCTTGGAGGTCGCCGGCTCACTCAATTACTCTCCGTCCGCGGTTAGTCCTGCAGAAACGCCGACACCTTCCCCGCCTCCTCCTGTCACTGCCTGCTCCGCGGCGCGTCCACGTCATCCGGCCGTGCATTGAAATCATGTTGCCCAATATTCGCCTACGTCTAAGGATTTTCGCGTGTAATCTAAAAGGATCATTGCTCAAGGGCATTCATTCCAGCTGCCGTATCATCAGTATGAAATACAAGAAGGTTTTGCTCATTTTAGGTGAAATTAAACACAACCACACATAACTGCTTTATAAATTCTGACCACTGGTCAGCAAACCGTAGAAATGTAATTATTTTGTGTGATTGAAATGTTTCGTTGAATATGTAATATTGAAACAGCATTAAATTAACGAATTATTTAAGGATGACAGTTATTTAACATATAATTGCTACGCGGCTGCAATTTATCCTCCCTTTCGATGAATGAATGAATCAGTCATCACATTAGCAGTTATAGTCACATTTTGCCAATATTTTCGTAGACAGCCAAGTTAAATTTTTAGTAAACAATCCAGATAAACGTTTCCATCGGAGAGGTCTAGCTAGAAGCTTGTTTTTCATTAATTTCCTTCATTTTCAGCCTCTTCTTCACTAAGCTGATCGACTGCAGTCTTCCCGCCACCAGCAGCCCGGATTAGCGGGCTCAGCACCGCTTGTTCAGTGTTAAAATGTAGGTACCTTAAGCAGAAATACCCGAGCTCACGGCTGAAGTGGCTCTAGTGGAAAGTGTGTTATCGAGTCGACAATCTACATCCCCCGACTGAATAATTAATTCCCTGAGTAGCCCAAAGGATTCGTTTAATTTTTAAACTTGTTTTCTGACTGCGAGAGTGCAAGCAGCTACATCGTGTAATTGTTTTTCCCAGCAAACTGTGATGTGGTAGCCTGTGCATCGGGACAAAGCTACATTTTTGACACATTTTCAATTTAATTGGCGAATAATTCATATTATATCCTTGCATAATCCATTGAAACACCGACTTTCCCAATTGCCTGTCCGCGGACCACCTTTTCCGTTCGTCAAGCCCTTCTGTGCAGGTTCAAGTGATTTTACTATACATAAGCGTTTTTCTTAAAGGCGATTCGGCATGTAAAGGAAGCACTTTCAGTAAACTGGCGATTATTCGGTTTTTTTCGTGTTTTCATACAGATTTATAACTTGCATCCTATTGGATTGCTTAATGAGAAACGAGAACCATTGCTATTTAACATTCATGCCTTCCTTTAAATAAAATTCATAATTTAAAATAAAATATGAAAATGGTATCAGGCCTGATTTCAGAACACCACAACAGACCCACGCAGTCATTACACAACCAGATACCACCCCGGTTATTGCACTTGTAATTATTGCGTAATTAGTAAAGCGTGAATGGAAAGGTTTGATTAGTCGTTTATTCTGAACGCTAACCAATCTGTTTGGGGGGAAACAACAGGATGGAGGATTCTTCTCTTATATTTTCGTTTTCATTTGCAATTTATTGCCCGCTAACGTCTGCAAAACAGGACAAGAGTGATTTTACAAATCAGTCCCCGCACCAATGAACTTATTGCCCATGAAACAAATACAATTTCGTCAATTTTCATCCGAGTACTATGACATTGTACATTGTTCCTCTTTAATACTAAAAGTCCTATGGACTCTCTACAGTTTGTCATGCATATAAACAATATTCTTTGAAGATCAGCAGCATCTTACAAGGTCATTTTGTTCAATGGCAATACATATTACACATATAAATATATAAACGGACAAATAAATAAATAATCGAATAAATAAACAAATAAATAGATAAATAAATAAATAAATAAATAAATACATAAATAACATGCTACACAAAGGATGTTATTCATAAAAGGTGGCGAGCGCTTTCAGCTACTTAAACGTGACAAACCTATAGAAGCATATGCTTTGTAACTGAGGGTCCACTCGAAAAGTAAACGATGAGGTAATGCAGGGGGTTGGGGAAAAGTGCCCCGATCGATGGGATCGGGACGCCAGCTCTGTGCTGAAGACCCGAGGGAACCACAGCATTAAAACACTTAAACAGGAAGATCTAAAGAGGTTTACACGACGGAAAGAGTCGCCAACTTGCTGTTCAGCTGTTTCAACGGCGTTTTCTTGTTTTGCTTTGGCGCGTATAGATATTGCTTCAGTATATCGTTATGCAATTATTACTATGCAATATGCTTATTGGTTATTCGCAGCTCTTTAACATCGACAGAAGTGTGTGAAATGACTAGCGTTACATTTCTCTCTTACTAGCCGATTGTATGCACTCAGATTGCCTGGATTGTTGCTCCTGGGGACACAATGAACCTGGGAAAAAGCAATTTGACATTATTTGATTCTTACACGGATATCCAATTCTTCAAGCCCCACAGTCATTCTGAATTATCTACAGTCGTATTTTAACCATGTCCAAGCGTCCACTTCCCGGGACGCTGATTTTGTTCAAAATTAAGAGTTGAAATGAAATCCTTCGAAACCCGCAGTTACAAAGATTCAGATTTTTGACACGAAATCAGGGTATGATTGGCACAATAAATAAATAATACTCAGAAATGGTAATTATAAAGACAATAGAAAAAATAATACTCATTGAATTAAATATTTGTGTGACACAAAGTATTAGTCTTAGCGTTAAATGGCCTTTTCTTTCTTTTTTGCAAATACTGTCAGTCCGATATTCACATTTTCTAAAAAAGATTTTTTTTGTTGGCTGTTGCAAAAGAATTCAATTCTTAGCAAAAAAAAAGCAGCATAAAAATACAAGAGGTCAATTTTTTTGTTCTAGAAAAGAAAAAAAACACTGGCTGTCCTTTACGTATATTTTTTTTTTCATTTTCTCCACATTATTTGCTATAAAATATCAGGAATCTAAATATTATTAGTATTATTATTAATATTATAGTAATTGATAAAAATTCACATGCGAGGCCTCATAAATAATTACGTGTTTGCGTGTGTGTTTGTATGTGTGCACGTGTGTGTGCGCGTGCGCACGCGTTTTGTGCGCGTGTGTAGGTGTGTGTGGGTGTGTAGCAGTTGTTCCAAAAAAATCCAGCATCTTTTGTCATCTTTGTTCATATTCTTATTACTGTTTTTTTTTTGTCAACGTAATCTCAGTGAAAATATTGCTTTCTAAAAAAGTAGAGAGGGGAAGAATAAAAGGCATGGAGGATAGAGAGAGAAGGAGAGGACAGAGAGGAGAGACAGGTATTTCGCTCGTTCCCCGGCTAGTTCTCGGATCCGGAGTCGTCTTCGTCCGCCGAGCCCTTGAAGCAGGCTGACTCGTAGTGCTTGTTCAGGTAGGACTTGAGCGCGAAGGTCTTATTGCAGCGCTTGCAGCGGTAGTGCTTGAAAGCAGAGTGCGTCTGCATGTGAGCACGGAGGTTGGAGCGGTCGGCGAAGGCCTTGCCGCAGTGGGCGCAGGCGAAAGGCTTTTCGCCCGTGTGGGATCGCATGTGGCCCTGCAGCAGCCAGGGTCGACTGAAGGCCTTGCTGCACACGCCGCACTTGTGCTTCAGGTCGTGGGTGAGGATGTGCATGGCCAACGCCGGCATGGACACGTACACCTTGCTGCAGGTGGGACATTTGCGCGCCATCTTGCTGTCAAGGCTGCGGTGGGTCTGCTTGTGCCGGCTCAGGTTGGATGAGGTGGCGTACGTCTTGCCGCATTCGTTGCACGTGTGCCGTGCCGTCCCGCTGCTCGCAGCTGTATCCCGGGCCTCACTGGTGCTCCCTAGGCTTCGCCCACCTCCCCCGCGGGCCTCGCCGTCTCCCTTCCTTCGCGAGCGTCCGTCTGAGATGAAGAAGGCGTCCATGGTGTAGCCCTCAGTGAGGGCCTCGGCCTCCCGGCTCAGGAAGCCGCTGCCCGTCATGCCCGACTGCGGGCTGTCCGGATGCTCCATGTCGTGGTCGCAGTACTCCTCCTCCCCCCCACCACCGCCGCTCACCTGAGTGTAGATGGGTTCTGAGACAGCGGAGGCCAGCTTGAGCTCCATCTTCTTCTCACTCTGGTACACAGCAGGTGTGATGTAGTCCTGGATGTAGCCTGGAATGTGGGGGAACAAAAAGAGTGGGAGTGAGCCAATGGAGATCTGTTCCGAATGCACCGCAAAGTGATGCATTTTTGTCTTAATCGAAGCCGGGATTCATTTATAACTCGGGCCTGGACTGGCTTGGTATGGCGCCACGCTTCTCCGAAGCTGTTTTGAAGATTACCCATAATCCTCCTGTTTGTGTCTGTCTGTCATGCTCACGCACACCTCAGTGCTCTGCGACAGGTGTCTGCCTTCTCAGTTTGATTAGCGCCTGCATTTTAAAAATGCGAGAAAATGGGCACGGGGTCATTCACATCGTCTGCTCGAGTCGCACGGGAGACGCGTGGGACGAAAATGGGTGAAGAAGGGTGCTGTCTTAATTAAGAGAGATCCATCACCCCCCCCCCCCCCCCCCCCCCCATACTTTGGATTGATTTGTCCGACAGCCCCTGATTAGATTTTCACAGGAAAATATGCGAGCAGTGGCTGGAACCTGTTACGCCCACACAGCAGAGGACCGTCTGCCCCGTCGATACACGTGCAGCCATCCGGGTATCCTACATGTTAAACGGCACAGACATCAGAGCCTCAGACTCCATTACATTCATTTTGATATGACTCTCTTCTCCTCAGACATTGTAAAAAAAAAAACCATCAATGCAGAAAACAGATCAGGGATCCCTAGGAGGGGTTTCTGGGCAGGGCGGCTCGATTGAAGCCCCCCGTGAGTAGTGATAATGATTACACTGCACTTAAGGGAGCCGGTCGAAGCCTTTTTACATCACTGCTCCCGGATGAAGACGCGTCAGATTTCCAGAAGATTTCCAAAACGTCGTGGTCAGAGGCCTTCTTAGAATATTGTGGAGCAATTAATGGTGTGGGT
>JAODJU010000108.1:20267529-20280342 GCA_026776725.1 Gnathonemus echidnorhynchus
GGGCCCCCCCCCCCCCCCGCCCATGGAGCCATGGGGCACCATTGCCTTTTTCCACATGAAGTTCATTTTCCACTCAAGGCTCTGCTTTTCCTTCACAGGCCGAGACACCCCCCAGGCACTGGGACCAGTAACCTTTAAACTGAATTTGGGTGGCCATCCCCCCCCCCCACTTCCTTGCCTTTCCTCGCAGCGCCCCCTCACGGTGAGCACCGTGCAGCCTTATAAATGATACCCTCGGCCCTCTGTAGCTCATGTTGAGGTGAGGCAGGGCAGAGCCCTAGAATTACCCATCAAAGGTCACACAGTGTGTGGTGGAGATTTCGGCGCCCATCATCCAAGACATAACGATGTTTCTATTAGGCTTTTCCACTCCTGACAGCACACATACGTCTGCCCGACATACGCAAGTTACATCTAAACGATCCAACTCTCAAGTCGTTTGCTAATTAGCAAGACATCTATGCAAGATCGTTTTGGATCTGCAGCGATTACAACCTGTTCATAATCCTTCCACAATGTTTTTAAAGTTGCCTAATCCGTGTGACCTCACATAGATGTCTTGCCAGTTAGCAAGATTTGGGTATTACATCATTTAGACATAACTTGGTTATGTCAAGCAGATGGTGGCCAGACATATGTACGCTGTGTGGCACAAGTACATCAGAATGGTTTTTTTTTTTTTTTTTTTTACACATATCCCATGTTTCAGCACTTTAAAACACACACACACACAGACCTTTATATACTCTAAAGCAGACATGTCAAACTCCAGTCCTGGGGGGCCGGAGCCCTGTGTAGTTTAGTTCTTTCCCTGTTCCACCACAAATGATTCAGCTCAAGAGCTGTGTGGTAATTAGCACAAGAAGGTGAATCAGGTGTGTTAAATGACGGGGAACCCAAACATGTGTAGGGCTCTGGCCCTTCATGACTGGAGTTTGACACCCCTGGCCTAGAGTGAAGCTTGCGGCCCAAGCACAGGCTCAACCATTTGTCTGCCATCCCCACAGCGTTTCAGGGCTCTAAGAACCTTGCTCAAGAGTCAAGATTCAAACCAGCGACCTTCTGACCACAGGTGCGGATGCCTAACCCGCTGGACCACACACCGCACCCAGAAGGTGATCGGTTCCAAAATGGAAAAAAGTAGAAGAGAAAGAAATGTTGAGCCAGACTTGCTGGGGCTGGAACGGGTCAGAACCGAAGCAGGAGTTTTGGCGTTTCTGTGTCTGCGGAGACCGAGGATCCAAACGTGTAGAAAGGCGCAGTGGCTGCCGGAGAGACTCCTGAGCATCATGCGCATCAAGCATGCAGATGGGCCGGCGCAAACCCGCATCCTTGCCTGCGACTGCATCAGCCGTGTCTGCAAACGGCACCGCGATGCCAGGATCCGTCTGCACTCGGTAATTACTCTCCTACATCAGACTGTACAACATGTGCTGTGATTTGTAGTGTGCCGGGTCTCGTGTCATAATCATAAATTTATTTATGTCCTTATCCGTATGTCCCCCCCCAAAAAACATACGAACAAAGACGCGGAGTCGCCGTCTGTGCCTTGTGCTTGTTCTGAAACACATTGAAAAGCTTTATTGCCATTTGTACAACTGGAAGTACATTGAATTGCTTGTGTACCTCCCTGCATGCATATAACAAGAAGTAAATAACATATAACAGAATAGTGAGGAAAATTATATGTAATATAGGGACATACATTTGAGAAAGCGAGGTCAGACAGTCCCTGCAGCAGTTGGGGATTAAGGGCCTTACTCACAGGCTCAATGGTGGAATCACTCTGAGATTTGAACCAGCAACCTTCTGATGACAGCACAGTATGCCAACCCACTGAGCTACACACCACTGCCAGATATCTGTATATGCTACATATGAGAATCCGAATCTTTATTATTCACCAATACAATATGCAGTGACATGCAAGTAGGAGGTGATGAGGTTTAAAGTGGCAGTGATTAATAAATATACCTCAGTGGTGATTTACCAGTGCATGTTCAAACTGGTGAGGCTTTACTGTTTTCATGAATTATATTAGAAATTTGGAATTATATATCGCCAGGTCGTAGTGTAGCCTGCTAACTCTCTGTGACAAACCGCAGGAGTGTAGGAGGGACTGCATTAGATAACATGGTGTGTATTCTTCATGGCTGACTTTACTGCATATTGCTGAATGCTTTCTGTGTGTGTGTGTGTGGGGGGGGGGTATTCCTATTATTGTTATTAAATGGTGCGGTGAGGGGTGTGTCGGACAGCAAAACAGGGACTGGGGGGAGGGTCTCGGATCGATGTGAGGGACTGGGCACTACCAGTTGCATATCGGAGTCTGCACTTTCGCAGGCCTGGCCAGGAAGAGATTAAATAATTAATACTTCCTGCTATTGATTTGGGACCCAGCCAGTCACATGCCCCCCCCCCCCCTCCGCCTGTCCTCTTTCCTGGCCACATGAAATATTAATGTGCTTTGTCTGTGCATCTGCGCGCACGTGTGCGTATGTGTATGCCATAGATGTGGCCCCCGCCGACGTGACCTGGCTCTGACTCGGCGTCCCACCGGCAGCCTTCGGAGATGTGAATGATTGAGCTGTTAGCTGGGGGGGCTTGTGGAGGATTAGCACCTGAAGCACTGAGCTCACACCAGGAGGTGTCACACCAATTTCCTTCTGGGGCGATAGCACTGCTGTAAGTGTCCCCTGGGGTGGACACCGTCCTTCGTGCCAGTCTGGGCCTTGCGATCGCTCCGGTTTGTCCTGCAGTTGACGCTGGATGACGCAGCCTATGGGCCTGGGGCAGCATCGCTGTGCAGATCTGACACGCTGGCCCTGTTTTCCTCAGCCCTATACTGACCCAGCCCCAGGAACAGCCACGCTGGACAGCACTGGCACCAGTGGGAACTACAACACCAGTGTGGAAAAGGAAGCTGGTGTTCTTATGGTGTTACTAAGTCAGCTTACTGTGGCCATCACCAGGTGTAGTGGTTTGAAGATGGGTGGAAGGATGGATGCAAGGATGGACAAATGAGGAATGATAGATGACAAATGATGCATGGATGATTGAAGGATGGATGGATGGGTTTAGGAACAACAGAAACTCAGCCACTAAGTAGCAGGCCATGTATAGTAACAGAACAGAGGTGTATAGTGTGTAAAAGCCAAGGCTCGGTTGACTCAATAACTGCAGAGTTCCAAACTTCTTCTGGCAGTAACCCCAGCAGAAAAACTGTGTGCAGGGAGCTTCATGGAATGGGCTTCAATGGCCAAGCAGTTGCTGCAAGTCTCACATTACCAAGCATTGGATGGAGTGGTGTAAAGCACTTCTGGAGCAGTGGAAACGTCTTCTGTGAAGTGACAAATCACACTTCTATGTCTGGCAGTCTCATGGATGAGTCTGGGTTTGGCAGATGCCAGGAGAATGTTACCTGCCTGACTGCATTGTGCCAACTGTAAAGTTTGGTGGAGGAGGGATAATGGTGTGGGGTTTTTCAGTGAAAGGATCTCTTAATGCTTCAGTGTACCAAGACATTTTGGACAATTCTATATGTTCAACTTTGTAGGAACAGTTTGGGGAAGGCCTATTTCTGTTCCAGCATGAGTTTTCCCTAGTGTACAAAAAAGGTTCGTGAGTTTGGCGTGGAAGAACTTGACTGGCCTACATAAAGTTCTGATCTCAACCTATTCAAACATCTTTGGGATGAACAAGAACGGAGATTGAGAGTCAGGTCCTCACGTACAACATTGGTGCCTGACCACACAAATGCTGTTTTGGATGAGTGGGCGAAATTTCCTACAGACACACTCCAAAATCTTGTGGAAAGGCTTCCCAGAAGAGTGGCAGCTGTTACAGGTGCAAATGCGGGGACCAGCTCCAATGGATTTAAAAAGGGACGCCATTAAAGTTCCACATAGTGTACATATCAAATATTGCAACAATCAAGAGAAGTGTTTTTAACGTCTGGAAATTTTCTCAAATCTTAAACTCCTCAATATAGCCACTTTTTACCTCGATGACAGCAATTCAGACTCTTGGCATTCTTTCAGCCAGCTTCCAAATGTAGCCACCCAGAATGCTTCTCCAATATTCCTGAAGGAGTTTCCACAAGTTCTGGCACAAGTTGCTCTTACTTTTCAGTCCAGCTCATCTCAAACCAGATCTATAAGGTTTAAGGTAGGGGATTGTGGGGGGCAGGTAATCTGTCACACTCCATCTCTTCCCTTCACCAGATTTACGCTACATAACCTTGAGGTGTCCTTATGATCTTGTTGAAAAACTGATGATTTTCAGTAGGTCTGTCCAGAATTTTGACTGGTACTGTGTGTAAGTTGCCACAGGTGTTTAAATCCTTGTGAGGGTAACTCATCATTTCCACGTCGGCTCAAGTTACCGCATTTATGTTTCATTCCTGTGCAGTAAGATAGATTCCCTCCGCAGGCTGCTTTATTCGTTTGGCCGAGGGGCGAGTGAATCCATCTTGCTTTAGAGAAGATGAAGGTACTGTTCCGATTGCACCAGGCATCTAGACAGACGTCAGAATGTGTGACGATTGGAATGCAACACTGTGGACATTTATAGGATGAAAAATGGCAACTGCTACACTACAGAGGTCAGCCACGTTGCAAAATCAATCAGGAATCAGGAGGCGCAATCGATGCCGTTAATTGCTGGATGGAAGGGATTGTGTCACAAAATTTTCACAGGAAATTTTTCATTTAATAAATTCTTTGTCAAGAGTCTCTTCCTTTCATGCCAGTGCTTGGAAAAAAGTTCAGTTTAATAAAAAAAAAAAAAGCCAAGAATTTCAATCAGCTATTCTGCAAAAATGTTTGTGTTCTCACAAACAGTCTCCACACCCTTGAGCAAAGCAAATAAATAAATAACATTTTCTCGCAGTGTTATTTTTATCTTCTGTCCTTCACTGAAAAGCCGTTTTGTTTTATGTCCTGTTTGTCCTGGATCTGTCTTTGGACCCTTCTGCCATTAGCTTCCCTTCCTGGTTCTGCATCGTCCATGGTCCAAAAAAACTATAAACGTGAGTGTCAGATTTTGTTCCCAAAAAAAGAACCTAATTAATACCAGATTACTGTCTCTATCAAAATCTTTTTTAAATTATTTTTCTAATCCTCTTTAGAAAACTGTGTTTTCACTGTTCACCCATAAATCCGTTTGTGAATTCAGCACATGAAGTGAGAATGAAAATGAAGCACATTTTGTGAAATTGATTGTTTTTGTGAATCGCACTGAGCAGACAGACAAATTACTGAGGTTGGGATGAAACACGCATTTATTTCGACTTAACAGAAGGAAGCCTCTGTTGTGACCTTGAAAGGGCGCCTGAAGGGCACGTGCAGTGATTGAGTTTTGGTTTACCAAACAAAAGTGCCCTGAAAAGTTTGTTTCAGTGAACTCTGGGGAAACATTTAGTAAAGAACAGGAAGTGGGAAGGTAAGTGAGCCCTGGGTGAGGTGGCAGGAGGTGCGTACCTGCCGTGATGACCCCGTGTGGGGCTGCCATGCCTAGTCTAGCAGAAGACAGTCAGCAGCTAGATAGACAGACAGACAAAAAAATCCATAAGACAGACTTACAGACGCTCAAAGAGGCAAATTCACAGACAAATACACAGGCTTAGACAGACGGGTAGAATGTCCATGACTTTCCCAAAGACTTAATCAGTCAGTCATCACCCCCAGTCTGGGCTGGAGGTGCAGTCTGTACTGCCATTCTATGTCTGACATCATGGCAGCTTCGGCAGAGATGCCCCCGCCAGCACCAGCACCCGACCCGCACAGCTGGCAGCGTCACGCTTGACAGCCTTGCCCGATCGTCTACCCGCCGGCATGCAGGGTGCCCCCCCTCGCCGACGTAGGCGCCCAGGATCCGGTGAGAAGGAGACGGCTTGTTGTTAAACCGGGGCGGGGGGGGGCTGTACCACAGAGGACCAACCGGCAGTGTGAGAGTGACGAACCACCCCGCTCTGCATCTGAGGTTCGATTAGACACTGTAGGGCGGAGCCGGTGTCACCCCTCAGGACATCTGCCCCGAAACAGCAGCGCCGTGCGCAGACACGTCCCGAAGGATGAGGGTCACCTCCTGGTGAAGTGTTAAAGCCCCCCAGCCGGATCCTGGTGAGATGCCCTCCGGCGGTGTGGGATTACAGGTGGGGGGGCTTGCTTTTCACATCCTGCCTGTTAAAAGCGGCGAAGGCAGACTGAGAGCCCACCTCTGATACTGGAGAGCTGCTGGGAAATGGGACACAGTATATTCCTAATCAATGCCCTAACCCCCACCCCCACCAAACAGCTGCTGCTGGTCACATATGGGGGAAGAGAGGTTCCATAACGCAGAAGCCACCCCCCCCCGCCTTGTACTCCCACACACTGGGCCAGGGAAATGCCACTGGAACCATTGACAAATGGTTCCTGTCTGTGAGACACTCAATAAATTGCCCATTTCCAGCTAATTGTCTCCTTTCACAGGGCCTCATCTGGGTGCTCTGGCGTGATAAGGCAACACCTGAACACACCCCCCCCAAGGCAGTACACAGCAAAGCCCCACACCCCCTCCCTAGCAGAAAGGCTGACCCCAACTGACCCGGATTGGCCTGAGTTTTTAGGGTTGGGACGAGGGGCAAAGAATTACTCCCTCTTTGGGCACTAGGACCCTGACCAATCACTTTGGTCCCAGTTCTGGTCTGGTCTGTCCCAAGTGGACGACCACCCTGGTAAGGAAACTCCACAATCCCTCATCTGCATGGTACTGATCACTGGGGGGTCGTGTGTAAAAGATATTATTTCACTCAGCTCTCCAATCCACTTAGCTGCCTTTATGGGTTTTATGTACGACTTACTAGTAACTGCCACCATCAAGAAAGAGCGAATAAATCAGAGACTAACACAGATTTTTATCTTCATAGCTCTGTTGTCAAACCACAGGATGTCAAAATAATCCATGACGGGCCCCAAACCTCGCATCATCTGGCGCGACCCCTGACGGTCATATCCTCTGCAGCACCGTCCCGCCCTCCGATCTGCTTCCTCACACCCTGCCGTCTTCCCCTTGGCGTGGCCGTGCCCCTCCCAATGCAGACCTTCCTAATTTATCCACACACCCCCCCCTCCATCCCTTAAAAGCCACACTGAGGGCATGCTAGGCTATGAACCACAATTCTAAGGCACTTTTTAGCAAAATAACATGAGCCACGTTTCACGTGCAGCTCTGCCATTTTGTAGACAGGTTGCAGAGCTTCTGGGGGAGCGTGTGCCACCCTGACACCCCCCCCCCCACACACACGCGCACACGCCCCTCCCCCACCCTAGTGTCTGTCAGGCCCCTGATTCATTCAGCCCCGGCATCCGTGCCAAAACAATTAAATGGGTGCTGCTCTTTCCTTCAGCATAAACACACGCGAGTGACTGGAGCGGAGGCCAGAAAACCAGCCTGGTCAAAGCGCTCTCCGTCCTGCCGCTCTGCGATATCCCACGCTAACGGGGCAACCCCCCCCCCCCACACCCGCCCCACTAGGGGAGCCCCCTGATTTATACTCAAACGGTGAAGAGTGAAACATTTACCAGAAAACGTCACACCATCACACTCTTACAGCTACTGATATCCTTGCTGCCTGTTTTTGTCTATTTGGCAGTAATTTTATTTAAATTTTCGTTTTAATCTTTTTATGCTATTTTGTTTTTCTTCGTATCACATATTTCCTTTCGAGCATAATTCTTGAAACAGGTGGAAAAGCATGGGAACAAGTATGTGACACATGGACCTTGAAAATCAGAAACTTTATAAGGTTTTATCCTAAACTGGGAACAGATTATTAATGGATTTCATTTTGTCTGTATGACACATGGGGGTTAAAGGTTATTATTTTGAATGTTTTTGGGTGAATGGATGCAACTATGAATTTAAACAGCAATATTTTACTCCAAGAATTAGAAATATAGATTAATATTGTTCAGGATCAGTTATAAAACCACGGGCCACGTCATCACACTAAATGTTATGTGTCTAATCACCTACGGTACGAGTTTTATCTTCCTCTGTACTTCATAAGCTCATTTGCACAGACCCCAAGCTGTTTGTACCCTACATTTGGTTATTTTGCTTTATTTACATGTCTACATCTTTATTTGTTATTTCCACATGATCTGTTTTTTTTACCTGTGTTTTTTTTGTTGATTTTTTGTTGATCTTTTATCTTGATTGTACTTTTGTTTATTTGTATTTTTAATTGTTTACATCATGCCATCACCTGCAAGGAAAAAAATGCCTTATGCTTTTTGTACTTGGTGATTAAAAAGACTTTCCAATTCAGTGTAGTAACTCCGCCCACCGTAGCGCTCTTTCCAAACACACACTATATTCTGTCCAGCTGCGTCATCACATTGTTGCCTGCATGTGTCATGCCCATAGGAGACCTGATGTTTGAACAGTGCATTTTCTGAGTCTCAATATTCGGAAATCATACATCCATTGCAGTAAGCGACTGCTAAGTTTGTGTTTTTGTTTAAGATCTAAAGGACGCAAGGAAAAAAAAATCTGGTCGACCCCAATTGCTTGTCGGGTCGCCAGAGCCCCGCCCCCAGCCTGGCACGGCCCGATACCGAGGAGCACCGGCTGAATTATGCGTGGGGGTCGTACAACTACATTTTAATCCACTCGTGCGGGGGCCCAGATAAAAGGATTCTCTCTATCTCCCTCTTTTTAATTTGCGCCATCATCAATCACTCATGTCACTCCCCCATGTTCGGGGGGGGGGCACTGTGAATGGGGGGCGTAGGGTCCCCGGGGGGGCATGCTGGGCCCGGGTCGCAGATGCTGTCCAAAATTAAAATGCGGGGAAAGGAGCAAGGTGCATTGCGGCTAATAAGCCCTACACAGGACAATGGGGGGGGGGACAACAGAATCAACAGCGACTTAAGGCCCTGTGGGTGTCATCGTGGAAACAGCTGAATCACACCTTACAGCCTCTACTCCATTTGAGTCAGACGGAAGCGCTGAAGGGTAAAATCTCCTGAAGACAAAGGAAGGAGCTTTTCCCCGACTGCAGTTCCACTACCGGGCCGAACCGACAGGCTGTGCCGGCGGAACCCCCCCCACCCAGAATTGGCCTCCCACCCTGTTTCCCCGGAAACACCATCCTGCATTCATAAAGCCATCAAAGAACAGCGTCTGCACCTTACAGGAGCACGTCAAACATTAACAAGGCGTCTGCCAGTTTGCCGGGTCGTCTAACCAGGGGATGAAAGCTGAATGAAGAAAAAACAACTATCTATAAATAAATCCGACAAATTCAGTGACAGCTAATTTTGTTTGTTAAAAAAAAAAAATTAGAGCGTAAACACAGCATATACTGGCGCATAATGACACAAGTATGCATTTTTACTTACTGTTAAAAGTACCATTAGTAAGTAAGTGAGAGTAATGAAAACCACAGCATTCCTCGGCAGGGCCCAAACAGAAAAATAAACTAACCGCTGTGGTAAAAACATACTGTGAGCCCCCGCTTTCAGATCAGCCAGCTCATTAAAGCTGAAATGTAGCCCCCATCGCCCCCCCCGGCAGGTCACGGTGGGCGCCACCGCTCTCGTTCCCATGTCTGAATATCTGTTTCCTCACATGTAACAGAGACACCCCTTCCCAGCCACAATTACCTGCAATTTGCCACCATGAGAGCATTTTGCCACCCAAGTAAGGGAGATAATAGACCTTTGGTGGAGGGTTCGGGGGGCGGGGGGCAGGATGCAGACTATCGCACGGGCTGAAATCGAGAATCGTGTCCCTGGAGCGTAGGGCTGCTCTTTCTACCATGACATCTCTCTCAAAATCCTCTCTTTCAGAGCCGATTCCTGTAAGGGGCTGTTCGACTGCCTGATTTACGACTCCGGGGTCTTTACCATAAGGTTTGCCCGCATCACACACAGGGGTTAGTCAACAGGTAACCTTGAACGGGATCACTGTCGATGTGACACTCTAACTAGTCTTCCTCCAGCCTAACGTAGGGTCACTGTGTCTTTAACTAGCTCCGAGTTTTTTTTTTTTTTTTTGCGTTCTATTTCTTTAATCTCCATCTCTCTGACACGCCACTCCCCTTTGGATGGATGTAGGCGTGTCCCCAACCTCGATCTCCACTTTTGGGGGGGGGGGCAACCACCTTCCTCCCAGTCACCTCTGGAAGAATCTGTTGATGGCCAACGCTGGGACGTTAAGCTGCTTTTTTTTTTTGTTTAGTTTATGGGACAATGGCCTGAATGTTTCACTGGCGGTAAATAATTAATCGGCTTGGTGGCCCTTGGTGGTTAACAATCAGGTCCGATTGAGTCATTTCAAGGCGTCTTTTGTAGCTCTGAGAGAGCTTCTCTACTAAATGACACTTAGCCAAATAGCACTTAAGTACCTGCTCAATATTTCAATAGGGCTACTGAAGACGATTGGGGGGGGAGGGGGGGATGTTGACGCTGCCTCTGGCACAGGTGGCTGGCTGCCTTTGTCACACGTTCATTATTTTTTCCCTCACTCCCATGTGTCCGCTGGACCTGTCACTCAGCATCATGTCCACTGCGGATGGCCCCACCCTACCCACCAGGGCTCTCTTCATTTTCCCATTAGAATACACCCCCCCAAACAAAAAAACTAAAAAAAAAAAAACCCTGCGAAGGAGAGGCACCAGAACCACAGGCCTATCTAACTGGGACCTGTTGGACCGTGAACTGGTGATGAAATTCCTACCACACCAATAATAAAGTGTCTGAATAACATAAAAAAAGATGTTAACAGAATTATTCTCCATTAATGTCCCTCCCTTGATGTTCTGACCTTGTTTTTCGGGACACGATATATGAGGAATACCTTATAATTCTCTCCATGGAAGGATTTTATGGAAGAAAAGCCATTTAATATACCGGGAATCCAGTGTGGCCTTTTACCACTGCGAAGATACAGTATTTTCATTTTAACTCTTATTTTCGCTCAAAAAGAGGTTCACTCAGATTCCACTTCGGGGAATGAAGCTCAGATTTTTGCAGAGGAAGCATGGGAGGTGACGGATAGGTGACATAACAATTTCAAGAGCTTGGTTTTATGTCTAAAAATGATCCAGGACATTGTTTATTCTAAACCAGCGGATGTGGCTCTTCAAAGGGTTAGGAGATTCTGTCAGAGCAGAGAGGCTTTTCCT
Organism: Gnathonemus echidnorhynchus; assembly: GCA_026776725.1. NCBI lineage: Eukaryota > Metazoa > Chordata > Actinopteri > Osteoglossiformes > Mormyridae > Gnathonemus > Gnathonemus echidnorhynchus. The sequence goes on from JAODJU010000108.1 coordinate 20,278,706, forward strand.
CCTGCGGCTCCCAGTCCAGTGTTCCGCAGTCACCGTTGACAACAGCAGACAGCGATTCCAGGGGGGAGGAAACCCCTTTTTTGTGATTCGGAGCACACCGAGGACTTGGCAGGGAAGGTAGACAATAGAGGGCGGCTTGAGGAAGCCAGCCGTGTCGGAAGGCGATGACCATTACCAGGAGGTACTGAGATTCAGGATGAAAGTGGTATCCGTCAGCAGGCTGTCACCAGGATCGTCTCCTGGAGGTCATCTAGCAACTCAATAAAGGAATGAATGGGGACAGTGTTCTTCTGTATGACGGCACTGTTATGTAAAGCACGCACGTGCACGCACACACAGACACACGCACACACAGACACACGCACACACAGACACACGCACATCCGTGCCACTGATCCAAGCAGATCACGGATGGAGGTCCCTCCCGAGTGGCCCATAAATGCAGGAACAGTAACTCAAGGCGACCACCCCCCCCCCCAGTGGCCAGCTGGGGGGGGTGGGGGGGGGGTCGTCCGCCTGCTCCCCTCTAATCAATGGGCTGCGGTCCTCAAAGAGAACCCAATGTCAATCGATAGCAGCTCTGGGGAATGGCCGGATTCAATTATTCCGAATGGAGGATGCTGTCCATCACGGTTCGTGTCCTGCACGGCTCCGGCGTTTGAAGCGGGTAGATTCGCACAAACCTCAAGCCGATGGGAGAGGCATCTGGGAACTTGTGGCTGACTCCTGAATGCCAGACATGGGGGATTTTGCTATAGTGCCCCCCCCACTTTACAGCAGTGTGTTGGTCATTGGGAAGATACTCTGACAAGTGGTGACTCTACTTCCTGCCATGACGATGATGATTTATTTATTTTTGTCAGGTGGCCATATTTGAATAAATAAATGCAGTTTCCTGTTGCTTGTGGACCTATAGAAGTCAGCCTCCCGTACGGTTCGTTAGGGTGGTGTGTGGCTCAGGGGGTTAAGGTGCTTTTCCTGTAATTGTTGCTGGTTCAAATCCCACCGTTAGCAGAGTGGTTTCTCCGTTGGACCCCTGACCCCTGAACTTAACTCCCAAGTTGCTCTGAACCTGCCTTCTTCGTCGTATGTCGCTGGAAAAAAACATCGGCTAAATGGAAAGAATGGAGGTATTTGTACACATCTGGCATCTTTATTTAACCTTTCGATTCTCACATTGGGCACAACAGCTACGTTTGAGACAGATTAGCAAAATCCTACCCGGATAAAACAGCACATTGTCTGGGGTGAAATCGCCTTAGCGCGGACAGCAGAGTGCTTATACATGACAGGATTTCAGGTGGACCGTGGTCCCGGGTGGATTGGCACAGCCTCGCACTCTCCACCTACACCCCCCTTGTCCGTCTCTGGTGGCATGAGGCCCAGACTAATCTGCCTCTTTTGTCTTCCTTCCCTTTTAAAGTTCTCTTCTGCCGGGACCTTGAGAGGCTCCAGGTCTCCAGCCAGGAAGCCCTGCCCCCAGAAAACTAGGAGAACTGGGAGAGAACCAGGAGGACCAGGAGAATCAGGCACTGCAAAAAGGCACCCAGGCGATTAGGGAATATCGGCAAGGTGCAGCCTGAGCGCCATGAATCGGTGGTGTGTTGTAAATGGGGGGGGGGGGGGGGGGGGGGGGG
>JAODJU010000108.1:20281197-20294262 GCA_026776725.1 Gnathonemus echidnorhynchus
GAGAGAGAGAGAAGGAGAGAGAGAGGGAGGGCAGAAGCTGATTGAATCCATTCTGCCTCAAGTACACAACTTGTTGAAAAGCAATGAATTGCATTGCCCCCGGTCCTGCAGATGACAAGGGTTGGTGCTTGGGGGGGGGCGGGCTAGAGGGGCTCGCAAGTTGTTTTTGTTTGCTTTGCCCCCCCTTGCTTGCCCACCCGCCCGCCTGCCCCTTCACATAGGCTGGAAGGCAAACCTTTTTAAAGGAGAGGCAAGACGTCAGCTGGTGGGGGGGGGGGGAGCTGTGAATAATCTACCCCCAGCTCGACAAACAGAGCGCTCCATATCCTCACGGCCAAGGGCGGCCTGCTCGTCTGCGAGGGCATCGATTGTGGCGCGTGTCTCGCCGCTGAGCGAGAAGGGCGGCTCTCTCCTGCTTTCTCCTCTCTTCCTTTTCATGCCCCGACCGCTTGATGCCATCTCCCGGCCACGGTGTGGTGAGCTGCCCTCACGGCGACGTCCGAAGCCCCCCCTCTCAGCCTGGAATGAAATTTTGGCTTCATGGCAACAACAACATAAGGAATGGTGAGGGGTCAATTATTGTACCATTTTACAGACTCATTTCCCCAATGTTTCTATATATATATATATATATATATATATAAATGTCGAGACTATGCAGCATCTTTGAAGGAATTGTGGACATTTTAAAATTATTTAGCTAGCTAAACTTTTGCCTTGCAGTTACCTCTCCAAAGGCCGGAGCTGGTGAGGCTGAAGGAGATATCAACAGAGAAGACAACAAACACAATTTAATGGATTGGACCCCCCAGCACCCCCACCCTCTCGATCCCCCCAGTCCCCTGAGCAATCTCAGTGGGGAGTCTCTGCGCATTCCCAGACCAGATCAGCCATGCACATATGGCCAGCCTCCCACTATTTACCATAGATTTTCTGCCGTTGAGTCCACAGGTCTGGAAAGAAGCCTTCTGGGTAACAGGATGGGAATATGGCAGCGCTCTCCTCTGCATTTTCACAACACTGTGACCATCGAGTGGAGATGGATGGATGGATGGAATGAGAGTTTGATACCACGAGTGACCTTCAGAAGGACCACTTCAGCTGAAACACGTTCAGAAAAGCTTCCTCTGAGTCGTATCGCCCTCCGAGAGATCGGTTTTACGCCTGTCGATTATTAAGCCCAGCAATGCATTCGTACCGAGCGACTTTAAGAAGCTGTTGAATCCTCCTTCCTGCTAACGGCACTTTGAAACTCTGACGTTCTCAGCTGGGGGGGGGGGGGGGGGGGGTGGGGGTTGGTCTGTGAGTCAGCACAGATATATACAAGGCTGTGAAAACTCATGGTAATTTTTAGATGCCAGAGTTCCCTTTAAAGGGCGGGTATCCAATAAAGGGACGTGCCGCAGAATGGCTGACAGCTCAGCTGGCTCTAAGGCCAGAGGGTGGCATCATGCCACTCACGTGTGCTAACAAGCCCCCACAGCCCGCCTCATCCCTCACCACGTTCCTGAAATTCTATCTCACTTTTTTATCACCATAACAGCTGTCAACTTACAAAAAAAGGGACTTTTAAAGAGTAAATTGCAAGTCCCTAAAAAGCCCAGTCAGCCACCTGGACAGTGGGGGGAGATTCTTTCGTTAGTTGGTTTAGCTGTTTATCTCTGAGGCGTCCAGGTAAAAGCCTGAGAAATGTAGTAATATATTTTATCACTGCATCTGCTGCGTGTGAGTCAGACGTTACTGTGAGGATGGGTTAGGGCCAGAGAGGTGTGTTATGGTTATGGCTCAGGTAGGACCGTGCTGAACTCTGCGTACTGCTGTCATCATGAATGTCGTCTTCTGGACAAACACACACTCACACGTACAGATAGATAGATAGATAGATAGATAGATAGATAGATAGATAGATAGATATAGAGTATGTTTACCATAGACCTTTCTTATTCTGATATGTCTCCTTCCATCCATCTGCTTCTTCTCTGAATGTTATGGAAGACTATTCCATCCGTCCATCCTTCCTTTTCTACATAGACTCTGCCCCCCACGTCAGACCCCCCCAGCCGGCTCTTCCCTCTCTAGGAATTTTCATCTTTTAACCACATATCCTTAAAAAAACATTTTCCCTCCCAGATGCGAATGTGTTACTGCCAGCCGTAATATAGTCATACGATCCCTGATCCCTGAACCCTGAAACACACACAGACACATTCACCTCTTATCCTGTCCTATTTTTTTTTTGAAATGAACAGGTTTAATAATAAAACCCCACACACAGTACAGCAGCACCAAAGGACACACTGTCTGCAGGAACCCAGCTGACCCACACAGCCAGACTGGTACCGTTTCTGGCCGGCATCAAGTCTACCCCATCCGCTGCCGCATGGCTGGCCTTAATTTTCATCCCCCCGCCCAGGTCCCCGGGCCCCACATTAAGGTTGCCACTCTCGGCCATCGTCCCCGACACGGGGAGTTCATGCATGACCTTCTGAAGAACCTTACATTGTTAAATATGAATAAGGGACCAATTACCCCAGCCGCATTGGAGAGGGTGGCTTCCTCTTCTCCTGCCCCTGTTCTTGCAGCACGCTCGCCCCGTAGCACGTTTCCTTCACGGTGACTAGGCATTTGGGGGGGGGGGGGATCCAACCCAAGGTCTGTTGGGGCGGGTATACGCAGAAAAGGAAATAAATTTTCAACACTGTCGTAGGCCGTTGTAGCTCTGAAGAGATTCATTTATTCATTTATTGCAATTCCGAGCAGCAATTAAGCTACCTAGATACCCTCTCCCTACATGATCGGGTGACGAATAAGACATTCTGCCTGCTGTTTGTGAGATATCAAAGCAGCAATTAAGTGGACATTAAGGCTGAAAGGATGTGGCATTTTATACGAGGTTTTCCTCCAGAGGAGTGATGAAGAGTTGAGGTAGGACACTTCTGCTTTGCCCACCTTTCAAAAAAACAGCGAGAAAATAATAAAAGATTCCGAAATCATACTGCTTCGGAAAACACCAGGCCTGGCTTCAGGCAGACCCAGAGTCCACAGCTGAAGTCCTAAGTTCCTGCTCCTTGTGACATGCTATTTATTATGTGTTTCCACATTTTTGAAAGAAGTGGCAAACTGGCGGTCATAGGTCGTCTTCAAAGGTTAATCCTCAGCAGGCTCTGCCGTTTACAGCCCCGGAGACAAAAAACAAACAAATGGGATGAAAATTGAGACTTCTCATCAGCCCCCCACCCCCCACACAGATTCCCGGAGAAGACCCCCAGGCAGCATTGCCAGCAAACGGTGGACATAACCCTCCTCAGTCACTTATTTGGATTCTGGTTCGGGTCCTGTTGACCCCAAGGGTCCATGGCGAGTCCTGTTTGATTTCTCGGAGAGGGCCATTGACTCCTGACCCCATTGATCTGCCTCATAGTGTCGTTTTAGGAAAAACACCCAGCTGCGTAACTGGGTGAACCTGAACTAATTCTGGAGATCGCCATACCTCCAGCTGTGCATGCAGTGCAGGGTTTCAGTGAGCCTGAGGCCTCTCCCAGAAAGTACACAACACCTTTGCAATCATATCTTTGTGAGGACTCTCCATTCATTTCTAAGGGGAAAACTCTAATCACAACATGGCAACCTTAACCCCTACCCAGCCTTAACCTTAACCCATAAGCAACCAAAGAAAGATTCATCTTTAGTTTTTTTATTCAATTCACAGATCTTTCTGAGGACCTGAAAAATGGTCCCTACATTTTCTTACATGGTGGGAAACATTTGGTCCCCACAATGTAATATAAACATAATACACACACACACACACACACTATTTAGGGAAACCATGTTTACCCAAGATGTTTTTGGCCCATGGGGGGAGATTTTTTGCATTTATTTATCCAAAGAATTGCACATTTGAGAAAGGAGGGTCAGATCAGACCTGGCGCTTGTCCAAGAGCCCACTGGTGACATTATGCTGACCCTAAGATCTGAAGTGACAACCTGCTAATCACAGACACAGCATCCTAACCCACTCAGCCCCAGGAGAATGGCTAAGGAAGACAGGGAGACCACGCAGAGCCAACATACACACAGACTTTATCTCTAACCCTGACGCACAAGACCCCATTGATAACCTTGGTGCTACTTGAATAAGGTGTAACACACAGAAATAATCATCTGAGGCTGAGTGCCAGCATGACAATCATGGTGCTCCAGAAGCAGCCATGATGTCATCCCTCTCGGGGATCACCTGACACCTCATCGGACCCAGTGTTGTTTAGTCAGCAAGTCGAGACAACCATGGTGGCTTTTGCTATCACCTTACTCGACCCGATCGTATATTCACAAACGACCTTCCCGCGAACGCTTTACTATCTGGGAGAATTTTTTTCCCCCCCCCCCCCCCCCCCAGCTGCTGTAGTATGAGGAAAAATCTCAGTTTACAGACCTGGATAATGTACCAGTTAAAGGTGACCCTCATCTTGTGAAAGGACACCGTACCCTGACCGTAGGCTGTCCATGCTGTAAGAGACAGGACTTATTACCCTCCCCTGAGAATTTTGCTCCCCCCCATTGCAAAACCCAGGAAGATCGACATGGGGGGGGGGGCAGTGCTGCTGGCAGATGATAACGTTTGTTATGACATTTTCAGATCTCCACCCGCCGTCCTCTGCAGCTCCTCGCAGGAGGCAGCTCCCCGGAGGCGTGCCCAGTCAGAGCGTGCCGCTGAATGTCGCTCGCTCGCTCTCCCTGCTCATCCGCTGGAATTAAAAATAGTTCTGCGTTTGACCTGAAAAATTATTCTCACCAGAGAGGAGGTCCGGTGGAAGACTGAATCGAGAGCACAGAGTCCCGCTGCACTCTGACGGCTTCCTGCGCTCTGACACGGTCCACCTTCCAAATTCCACATCTGCCACAGTAACGTTTGTTTTTTTCTTATCCTACTTTAAACCCTGAGCCAGGTGATAAATGACCCCGGGGATGAGATTCAGAGGATGTCTTCGGCTCACCTAGAGGTGTCTCCCATGTGAGCGCTACCCCGGTGTAACACAGCTACGGTAATCAATTGCGGGTGACTATGGTTGGCTTTGTGGTGCTTGTACAGTAGCAGTAAGTGGGCGGTACTGGGGAACACCAGCACTTATGAAGGGGTGCATACAGGGGCGGGGCCACAGGGACCCGATTGATTGGTTGCCAGCATCCCTCTTCCTCTGTCACTCACCGATTCAAAACATATCATTGGCTAATGATAAGGTTGGCCACTTTATGCCCCCCCAGCTTAAAAAAAATCCTAGAATCGCCCCTGCCTGTGGGCTGTGGTAGGAGTTGAAATTGGGCCTGGAGAGGTCAAGGGACCAGAACGCTGGACCGTCCATCATCGGCGTCCTCAAATGCCCCCTGCTGGATGGGTGGGGTTGGGTGGGGAGCGAGGAGGCGCTCTAGGGCATTCGCATACATTTATCATAATTTCGTGTCCTGTAATTTTCATCAACTTTCTTTTTATTCTTCCGAGACCACAGCTCTGCTTCCCGCATAGATAATGATCGTGGCGGCTTAAAATCACCAGGAATTTGTCGTGCGGAATCACCCGGGACGAGGGAAAATAAATAAATTTAAAAAGAGGCCTGATTATTACTCTCCTATAAGAAAAAAACAAAAACACACGGCTGATTGGGACGCGATCGATAGGGCCGGCGCTGGAGCCATGCCCGTAGCGGTACTTATCAGCATTCGCGGTAATCACAGCTACTGACGGCAAGCCGTTATGCTGAATCGGCAGCTCTTCTCCCTGCCCGAGAGCCAGCTCGCCTTCCCCTCCTGATCTCATTGATGGCGATAATACGCTGATGGGACGCTGTAGAGCGGAGGCTCGCTTCAGACGATGACGGCCGTCCTGTTCGTATCACGTGACCACGACGGCAGACCTTTTCCCGCCTTTTCGACTTCGGGCACTGGGCTAGAAATGAAGTGCCCAGACTTGCGTAGATGAAGGGTGAGGACAAAAAAAAACTGAACACTAGCTTCCTGGCTAGTTAAAACATTGCATGTTGGACTACAACGAAAAAGAAACACGTTACGTTGTGTGTTCATCCCTCGACACAGGTATGTACACCACCTGTCTGAAAATTATCTGGGCAGACAGTCTCAGTTTCACACTCGTCCCATTTAGCCAATCAGCCTGATGAGCCTGATCAATCAGTTCTTGGTGATAGATTCTCCATTTTCCAGACCAAAGGATTAACAAAGGCATTGGCAAGCTCGATTGTAAACAAAGTGAAAAACTAACTAGAATTAATGCATTGTTTTTTTCTCTCAGCACATCCCTCTTCAATGAAGCATTGAAATGTAGACTTTAAAAAACATGAGGATACAAGAATCAGAAAATCTTTTGGATAGCTGGATGACCAATAGGGATTAGCTATGTACCCTGTATATGTAAATAATGAAATATATTTCACACATAGTGAAAATTACTTTTTTATATGCTAATTTATTTAGTGTAAGACCTTTAGCTGCTCCCTATGCTTGAAAACTACATTGCGGGCTACTGAAAATGTATCCGGGCTACGACAGTGGGCTATTAACAAAAACCTTACATTCCACGGCTCTTTGGGCCACTTTTTTGAGTTCCTCTCATCACAGTGGTTGGGGACACAGTGGAGCCAGAGGCCCATGAATACTAAATTAGGATGGGGCGGGGGGAGGAGCTTTACAGGGCATATGACGTAATAAAGAAACTGGTCCCACCTCATCAAGACTGTGGAAATGTTGCGTGAGTAGTAGGTCCACTGAGGTCACAACAGGCCTGTTCACCGAAAGACAGTAGGACAGAGTACTTCTCTATTATTATTATTATTATTATTATTATTATTATTATTGTAGTTGTTGTTGTTGTTGTAATTATTATTCAGTATCATTATTACATTGCCAGGGGTGTATACAGGGGCTGGACCATAGTCACACTTGCCTCATCTGAAAGCTGATTGGCCCCCAGAGTGCCCTCTGCCGTGTCATTCACAGATTCAAACCATATTATTGATTGGCCTTTCTATATGAATTATGGCCCCATGTATGCCCCCACCTTATAATAATCCCAGAATCACCGCTGATTTCCATTGTGGTACCATCTTGAAGGTGTTATCACATTGCCCTAAAGCACTTGACAAGTGTGCTGCAGTCCATCACTACGGTGTTTTTAAAAAAATATGCTCCTGTGCCTTTAAGAAGCTGAAGGTGGGGGCCGGCAGGGGGAATGGGCAGGACGAATGAGCATGTGGGGCATTTTTGGAGAATTGGGAGTGTCTGGCCTGGCACTGATGACCCCTCCCTGTCACAGTGGGTGTGTGGGGGAGATAGAGAGGCGCTGGGAGAGAGCGGTCCAGCCCGGGGAAAGGGCACTGGAGAGTCTGGGCGCGAGGCTTCCCACGTCCCGCTCATTAAGATGATTTGGGTCACTTCGCATTGGCTTGAGGAAGCACCCCGGCACCGTGGCGTGACACGGGAGTCTCAGCACTGCCTGCCAACCCCCGCAGGCAGAACGGACGGCATGCCAGCGTGCGGCGGGAGTGCCCCCGCCCCCCTTCCGGAAAGCGCGGGGCGGGGAGCGCAGCCAGGTGAGGTGCGAGAGGCCGGTCAGGTGGAAGGACTCCAGAGCAGGAGCCAAGGGCACTGCCGGAGAGCCGGGGTACAGAGCCAGGCGTGCTGAGTCAGGCCCTGGACGTGGCGGCCCCTCCCCCACCGGGCCACGCCGGGCCGTGCCGTTGATGCACTCGCACTAGTCCAGATGCTGGGACCAGGGGGGATGAATTATTCATTCGGTTAAGACAACGAGGAGCTCTCCACTGCCATTCGCCTGCCTCCATTTGCCAGTGAGGACTGTCTTGGGGGGGGCTGGGGTTGGCAGCTTCCCTGACGGCACGCCTCTTCTGAGTACATCCAAACCCCCTCCCCTTCAGCCCTTTCAGCCCCCCCCCCCACCAACGCACTCCCAAATTGTACTGATCTCCGTGAGGTTTAATGCACAAGAGCCTCACTGTGCCAGCAGCCCTCTCAGAGAGGCCTGCGTGTTATTATGATTAGCTAGCTCTGGAGGGCGCCGGCGAGAAGGTCGACTTTAGCATATGACATTTTTCCCCAAACCGTGTGCACCAGAGGACCTCCCTGTCGCTCGCTCAAGTCAATTAGTGTAAACGGCGAAATAAAACCAAGGGCCGTCCACGGGATGCCTGGAGACTCGGCATGCCTGCCAGAAGGAGGCGGCCAGGGGTCCTGTGGGGGCAGCGACGCAGTAAATAAACAAGCAGACAAAATGCGACAGGTCCCAAGGAGGCACTGCACCCTCCAGCTACTCCATCTTTAACACACAAAACCTGTTTCTTTTGATGCAGAACCAGTCACTTCTCATATTAAATTTGCATTCAATTTATTATCAGACACTTTTACCCAAAGCAATGATATATTTTGAGAAAGCAGGATCAGCCAGTCCCTGGAGTAATTAGCAGTTAAGGGCCTTGCTCAGGCACCCAGTGGTAAAACCACACCATGCAGGGATTTGAACCAGCAACCTTCTGACCAAAGGTACAGCATCCAAATCAATTAATCCACACATTGCCCTGTAACAGGCAAGGCTGACCATGTGCTCAAGCCCCAAGCTTTGTAACCAACTGTGTGTCTCAAGATGGGAGATATGCGAAAAGTAGTATTCCGGTGTATCCGTACTTGTGCAAATGGCAAATAAAGGATAATTTAATTCATTTCATTTCATTAACATTCTTCAATAGAACTTTCACCACAGACACCTGAGTTTAAGTCTCCCGAATAACCGTGTTAGGGGGTCCGAGTACAAGTCATTAACTTATTAACTTTCCTTATTCATGCCATTGCAGCAGATGATTGGCAGAAGCTTTAAAATTTCACCCATGGATCATCAGAGGGGACCTCAAATTCCCACAATGCACTTTCAATAATATTTAAATCACAAGGTTATCGATACCAAATCGTAAATTACCGTCACAGAATGGTAATACATCTTCATAATACGGCACGACAGCATAGTGCGTAAAATGGCGCCATTTCGCTCCTCATTGTAATGTTCCATAATGGCAGCAGCAAGCAGTAAATTTGGTCTGACGGTACAATTCCATTAACAGGCTTGGTGCGTTAAGGCGTCCCCTGGCTCGCAGAGTGACACACGTACGGTACGAAACTCAGCACCACCATAAAAATGAATTTTTGGTGACGTGCTTTACAAAAAGACCAGAAAAGTGGTCAGGAGCACATGTGAGACATGTGAGAAAGAGGTTGAAGTTCTGAAGGTCATCTGTGCCCCCCTGAACATACCCCCCCACCCCCACCCCGGCCACGCCATCCCCTCGGCCTGCATCCAAATGGGCACTTTCTTCATTGACACAGCCATTACAACAACAACCCCCCCCCACACACACCAATAAATTGTGGGATCTGTGAATCGTGAATAGCCATATTCTCCTGCCCCAATCGCTTAAGTCATTGGACTCAGCAGAGGAAATACTAATCCCAGAGGTGGGGGCCCCATTGCAGACCCCACGCCCTCTCACCTGCACACCAGACAATTACACTCTGCACATCAGATCAGGTCTGTAAGCCCAGGGGCACAATGGCAGATTTGGGCTCCGCCCACTTTTTCATGCAGTGGATGGGTTTGCGTCAGTATTGGGGTCACTGTGGTATCATGGCATTTGTTTGTTGTGCTAATGCATACAACATAGGAGGCGAAAATACTTCACACAAGTGTCAGCGTATGCTGATAGCTAGCAAAAGTCATGGAAATAAAGAATAAAATTGCATAGGGTGAGCTTTTGACAGTTACGAACAGTTGGGGGAAATGTTGATTTGTGGAAGCAATTCTATCTGATAAGGCTAACTGCCTAGTTATCTTTTTGAAACGTAACAATTGCATGTAAAACAGCAAGCTCATGTGTTCATAGTGTGTATGTGTTAGCGTGTTTGAGCCAACGCAACATCAGACCATAAAAGCTGCCATCAGTTTTAAGTCGGGCTTAGGCTGAGAAATTCCGCTAATATTTATGCTTGGGCTCGGTCGGGCCTCAGTGTCACGGCCCGGGCCAGGTTCCGGCAGACACTTCAGGCCCGTGCAGGCATCTACACCGTGCAATTGGCAGGCTAATTTGTAACCCTCTGGGGAAGCGTAGCGCCACCGGCTAGCTGGCAAATGACGCCAGCGGCTTGCGGATTTGGGGTCTCGTGTCAAACAGACCCTGCAGACCTGCTTTGGGATTCAGGACTGTGCAGTAACATTTCCTGAAGTGGCTATGATTCTGTCAGGAAAGATAAACACGTAGCCGTTAGCGCAAAGCGGCTCCACTAGGCTCCCCCTAGCCACCCTCTCCACAGACATGGTCCTAGGGGTTTGTCCTCTGTGATAATAAAGCAGGATTATTTATGTCACCCCCCCCCCCCATCAGAAGTGGGGCCCAGTAACGATCCTCCAGCAGCCGCCCTAATACCGCTTGTTTGTGCTAATTAAGGTCTGGGCAAATTTAAGCAGCGTTTTAATTACCTGCCAATTAAGACGCCAGTTACTGGACCGGAGGAAACGTGAACCGGCAGTGCTGGCATGGGGATGTGGGGGCTGACCGGCTCGCAAGCCCGTCAGGGACACGCGCACAGACACGCCCAGACGCGCACAGACACGCCCAGACGCGCACAGACACGCCCAGACGCGCACAGACACGCCCAGACGCGCACAGACACACAAGCATCGCTCACACACTGAAACATGTGGGCATGCTGGGAGGCCAGAGGCTGAGCCAGATCTGGCTGCGACTTGCCTGATTGGCCTGGACATGTTTGCACACGTCTCAGTTATGGGCCTGTCCTTGATTCATGAGGTCATTGCATTAGCACTATCAACATATTGTCTCGTTTTTGCGTCTTGGACCATCTGCATTTTTTTGTACTGTGTTTAGTAACCGAGTGAGGCTGAATGACTGAATGAGGCTGAATGACAGCGTTCTAATGCACCTGTTGCATGTGGTCAGTAAAGAATCTAGAATCATTAGTAGGGGTTTACCGTACCCATGGCTATGAAAACATGAGCTGCATTTCTATAAAGGCCAATGTGCCTTAAGTATTTCAGAGCAGGCGTTATAAAAATATGTCTCTGTGACTAAGAAATCTCCTATGTTTGTTGAATTAGTTTGTTGAAGTTTATGTGTAATATAATTCACATACGTATAAATATATTTCTCAGTAACTCCTGCGGGGGTTTGCCATTGTCCCTAGTCACACAGGATTCCTGCAGGGACTCTAATTTCCTGCCGCATCGCTAAGGTACCTGTACTGTGTGTGTGTGTGTGTGTGTGTGTGTTCCCTACAATGGACCTGCATCCCATCCAGGGTGTATCTCTGTGTCGTTGTGTCTTGTGCAGTCTGGTATAGACTGCAGGCCTCACCCCGGTAATTCTGACCTGGATGGAGGATGGATGGATGGACAGATTCGGCTTCCACACCATCCAGGAAAATGGCCCTCAAGCAGCCAGTGAATGATCATTCACCCTCCTGGCCCAAACATGGCAGCGAGTGATGTTTGGCATAAAGCACCAGGGGAACTGCATTTGTAGCACAAGAGCATGAAAGGTCAGCATTTGCATGTGACTAGCAGAGCAGGGCTGGATGAGGAACTTTGTGGGTGAGCCTGAGTCAACATCATGGAGTCACCACCACGGAGTCACCCTGCCGTTTACCCACTGAAGACACTATACAGTCAGAAACACTGTACAGTCCCAAACACTGTGCAGTCAGAAACATTGTACAGTCCCAAACACTGTACAGTCACAAACACTGTACAGTCCCAAACACTGTGCAGTCAGAAACACCATACAGTCCCAAACACAGTGCAGTCACAAACACTATACTGTCCCAAACACTGTGCAGTCACAAACACTGTGCAGTCAGAAACACTGTACAGTCCCAAACACTGTGCAGTCAGAAACACTATACAGTCCCAAACACTGTGCAGTCACAAACACTGTGCAGTCAGAAACACCATACAGTCCCAAACACTGTGCAGTCACAAACACTATACAGTCCCAAACACTGTGCAATCAGAAACACTATACAGTCCCAAACATTGTGCAGTCACAAACACTGTACAGTCCCAAACACTGTGCAGTCAGAAACACTATACAGTCCCAAACATTGTGCAGTCACAAACACTATACAGTCCCAAACACTGTGTAGTCCCAAACACTGTGCAGTCCCAAACACGATACAGTCCCAAGGACTGTGTACATTCCCAAATACCATGTACAGTCCAAACACTGTACAGCCCAAAACAGCATGTACTATCTCAAGCACTGCATACAGTCCAAACACTGTACAATCCCACTGTGTACAGTCAGAAACACTGTACAGTCCCATACACTGTATGCAGTACCAGACACTGTACAGTCGCACTGTCTACTGTCAGAAACACTGCACAGTCCCAAGCACTATGTACAGTCCAAACACTATTTCTCACCCTGTTGTCTGACTATATCCCAGACCCAAGGCTCCTCCCCCCACAGAATTTAGAGTAGTTCACTGTGCGTGTCCCACGCCCAAGCCCCATCGCGTTTGAGAATATGCATCTTGTACGAGCTGAATGAAATCTCGCTCGGGATTTTCTTTGTGATAGCTTCGTGATCCCAGGAGCGTATGGCATCACACAGCACCCCCTACAGGATTTTGGGTGAAAACAGGTATGAGGATGCCCCCCCCCCACCACATCCGAGCTGCACACCCCCAAATGCTTGCAGGTGAAGGGAAACACATGGGGGCCATTTGATGTCATCCTCAAAAGAGTACCAGAGCAGTGCTGGTCCCAGTCCAGCAGGCTGCTGCCCCCCCCCAGTAAACACACCCTGGCCCTGTCCCATCCTCATCCTCCCCTGGTTAACATCGAGCCTGTCAGGGGCTATAAGTCCTCTTGAAAGGATGATGCCTCTCTAAAGTGGCCTCTCGCTGGAGAGGGGCCATTTTCCACTTGACTGGCACCCCACACAAAGGACCCAGGACAACCCCCCCCACCCCCACCAG
>JAODJU010000108.1:20297697-20307923 GCA_026776725.1 Gnathonemus echidnorhynchus
GTTGTATCAGCAGGATATCGGTCTTGATTTACATAAGGAGGCTTACATGACCGGAGTCTTTAAGTGGGTCCCGGCCCCTCCTGGCCAGCTGGAGGAGCAGTGGCCATCTGACAAATTGGAGGAGAGGCGAGCTCTCAAACCGGCGTTTTGCATTTCAATGCGGACCGGTGTGCTCCAATTACGGAATGGAGCTAATTATTCCAGCCGTCGTTTAGTTCGGGTATTCGGGTGTCTCCTCCCCCCGTTCGTTCCCATACTCAGGGTGATATCTGGAGGCTTCTGGACTTCTTTTGCATCCTCTCTGTTCATCTCTTGTCACTTCCTGGCACAGATAAAATTATAGCAACATGCACACTTTGTATGACAACAATGGGGTAGCTATCAAATACCATCGCAGGACATAAACAAACTTAGATACAATATAAGACGTTAAAAATAAACAACAAAAGAACACAGTTTGTATTTTCATGGCCAAGGAGAAAGCCTGCTGTCAAACGATACTGATTACAATCATTAATCTCCACCGCTATTCACTCCCCAGTAAATTCTTTTATGTTGGATCTCACATTTGAATCTCGTTTGCTCGGTTATGAATCCCGCTCGTTCGGAAACAGGAGGCCGGAGGACGAGAAAGGCGGGACTGTGTGCCTACAGAGCAGCAGGACACGGAGCGCCGAGCCGGAATTTCGTGAGGCGTCCTTGCTGTTCCCCACGGAGCTCATTCCGAACTGCCCCGGGTGTAAAAACTGGCTGCGGGCACCGAAGCGGCCCAGAGCTTTCCAGTCACATTTAAGAAGCCGCCGGACAGTTTTATTTGGAGAAGTGCTGCAGGGTAACAGGTGCTCCCCCGCCTGAACTGACTGAAGCCCCCCAGCCTGCATGTATGAAGAATGCGGCCCCTCCCCCGATGGCCTTTTGCGTTCTCGGTAGCAGCTGGGGCGGTTCCATCTATCCTACGCTCCTCAAATGACCCCAGAACCAGAAGGACATCCAGGAGGTAGGGCGAGATCCAGGGGGCGCTCTCCTGTGTCCACATCTCGATCCAGCAGCTGATAGAACCTCCTTCTGCCTGTGATTAATTAGTGTTTCCAAACACAAACCTAGGGCCATGACATGTCCTTTGTATCTGACTGACCTAGTGCCCTCACCTCCCCACAACCCCACCCCAGCCCACCCCACCCCACCCCTGCCCTGTCCGAGGCGAAGGGGAGCAGGCAGGCGACAGCTGTGGACTGGAGAGGGGACAGTCCCTTTCCCATGGAACCCTGGCACCGTCCGGTTCCGCCAGGAGGCGCGGCCATATGCGTGCGGCCCCCGCTGGCTACGCTGAGGTGCCCCCAACCCGCCGACGCGGAAACAGAGCGGGGTGGCATGGAGGTGGAGGGAAAAAAAAACACCCACGCTCCCTCACAAAGGGACTGCGAGGCGGCTTGTCAGGGTCACGCGGCGGTCCTGCGGGAACCGCAGTCAAAGTTCGGCGCGATGCAACCCATTCCTGACTTTGCCAAGCGACGCCAACAAAGAATTCAACAAAGTCGCGTACAACACCGATGCCTTTCAGAGCCCCAGACCGCGATAAGATTAGTTAGAGCAGGAAAACATGGTTTGACTGGGTCACGGAGCTAGTTGGGTCATAATGAATTTGATTCATTAACTGCCAGCGAGTGATTTAAATAACTAGCATTTAACATATCCACTGTTCACAGACATTTAACATATTAGCATGGGCAGACAGAAAATTTAAGATAAAAATGGACATTATTCAGATTATTTTTCTATCATGCACCTTAATAAGATTAGACCAGTAAATTCTTCATCCTGGAGCCAAGAAACAAACGCGGCCATACAAACACTGCAGTTCAATTACCCCTAGCAGGAAAAGCTCAGTGCCTCCCCTCTTGCTTTACTCGAGCAAATTCATTTTGAAGGTCAGTGACCTGAGAAGGCAGTAAGGGACATTACAGGAGCTCGACGTGCGGAGGTTCTGAAGACGGAGGCGTTTTCTTTGGTCTGGCGCCCCCTCTAGTGTTGGCTTATCGAAATAACAACCACACGAAGGACACATGAATTCGTTACAAATTCTCAGCGGAAACAGCTTAGGGTTGTGAGACAAACCAGGCCACAAAACTTTTGCATCAGAATAAAAAGACCGTGTTTTACAGTCAGATATTAAATGTCAATGTACATAAAACTAAAACATTAATAGATTGTATACTGTAAAATTAACTTTTAGCTGAAAAAGTCACCCTCAGACACAGGGTTTACTCTCAGCTTCTTGGTATGGTTTGTCTGTGGCGATGGTGCTTAAAACTAAAATAGATGGTCCAATACACATTGCTTGCATTATCGATGAAAGGATCGGGATTCAAGAGATAAAAAAAATCAATCAATAAATATTGTTCGTGGGTACTTCAACAGCTTTCAGGTTTTTTTTTTGTTTGTTTTTTTAATGGGCTTCACGGGGAACACTTGGTGCCGCAGAAATCCCCGGCGCGGAACACGTGGTACACATTGACCAGCGGGAACATGATGAGCGCCCCCAGCAATGAGCCGGTCTGCACCGCCGCCCCGCACCAAACGAGGGCGCTGTGGCTGTGATCCCGCAGAATCACCCCCAGCATCACCTTCACGTAGGACAGCGCCCCCACGAAGAGGACCCAGGATATCACCTGCGGGGTGCCGAGTGAAACAGACAGATTAGGCAAAACAATTAATAGATCCCGCTGCATCGGGAATATCTCAAGTAAGCAAAGTACAAAACTCCATCCATATATTTCGCTACAAACCTGCAGTTTTAATGCATAGTCTTCGAGGCACTGTACAACGACCTATGACTATATGTCTAAAAAAAGGTAAAATGGTTATTATTGCTTTCATATTCTATTACTTTGCGTTGTATAACTCCAGAGTTTGCAATTAATTATAAAATGAAATTCTAGACTCGGGTAATATTTGTAGACTATTCCGAATTAAAATTTGGTTAAAGTCTTGCCAGCAAATTTTACTGCTGCCGAATAGTGGAACTACAGATCTCCGTGGGCATCATTAGAGAGTGTCATGGAGCTGCTGTCAGTTTGAGGGAGACACTCAGAATATTTGAAAGCGGTGGGATGTCCCTCACCCCAGATGACCCAAAGCAGCATTTGCACTGGGACGTGTGGGTGATGCACTCACGATAAGGGCTTCTCCTGCTGCAGAGCCCTGGAGCGGGGGGCAGGGGCTGAGAGCGGCCATGGCCATGTTGTATGAACCGAAGGCCGTCCCCAGTAGACACAGGAGGCCCAGGAACACCAGGGACCTGGAGTCCAGCACAGGGAGCAGCGCAGTCAGGGAACCAAGATGCCCTGAAGCCTATAGCATGTACTATGTGAATAACGTCTCCATCCTGCGTAATGCGGTGAACCTGGAGCTTATCCCAGGACATGAGGCTGGGAATCCCTCCCTCCATCCATCCCTCCATCCCTCCCTCCATCCATCCATCATTCAATCAATTAGTCAATCAATCAATCAATCCCATATTTTTTTAACATGAGAATTCTTGATGGTATAGTGGTGCAGTGGGCAGTGCTTTGCCTCACACCCCTGGAGACCAGGGTTCGAGTCTTTATCTCTGCTCTAGGCCTTTCCATGCTCCCCATGTCATTGTGGGGTTTTCTCTGATTTCCCCTCACAGTCCAAGAACAAAAAAGGTGAATTTGCATTGCCAAATGATGTGTGAGTGTAGCCTCTGATGGGTTGGCACCCCATCCTGGAATATTCCTTCCCTTGTGTTCATAGCTTCTGGGATAGGCTCCAGACCCCCATGACCCTGCATAGGACAAGCAGGTATGGATGAAAAACATCTTACCTTTTAGGGAGAAACATGGCAATGACACAAGCTACAGGGTTGGCCATAGCTGCAAGGGCTGCAGAGAGGTGATAGGCCACGTTCCCATAGGGCATGCAGGAGTACGTCTGCACTGACGGCAGCACGCCATTGGTCAGCCCATTCGCCCAGATCACCAGGAAGTAAATGAAGGCAAACTGGTGCCTAGAGTATGCTGGCTTCAGAAGCAAGAGCCAGGACTGGCCTAGTTCAGCAGGGGCACCAGTGCTTGGGGTTGTCAGCACCTCAGGGTTCAGGCCATCGGAGACAGAGACCACTGATTCGGCCGCAAGATTCTCTCTAGAAAGTTCACATGTTCTTGGAACCCGGTTAAGGAGGACAAAGGCGATCAAGCTGAGGACCATCATGGCAGCGAGGAAGAAAAAGAAGATCTCCGTGGAGAAGTTGGGAGGGAGGTACTGGGTCTGGATGGTGCTTGTGTTCGAGGTTGTGTTGTTGGGGGACAGGGTATCGTTGACACACTTGGCGATGCCCACGCCCTGCGCGAGGGCCACCAGGCCTGGCACGAAGCCGCTGAGGCCCTCACCAATGAAGTACGTGGTGATGTACTTGGCCGGCAGCTGCATCATGAAAGGCAGGAAGGTGACCGAGGAGGTGCAGTCCACCAGGGACAGGAAGAAGGTGATGACGAGGAAGGCGGTACTGTGTGGCGAGCTGAGCATCACCGTGGTCTTCGTCCAGAAGGCGGGAAGCAGGAAGCAGGCCGCCACTCCGACGGCCAGAATAACGTAGATGACGAGTCGCTCCTTCAGCCTCCCGGGGCAGAACTTGTGCATGAGGGTGACCAGCAGGGGGCCCACGTTGGCCAGCTGGATGATGACAGTCAGGTAGGATGGCAGGTCCCAGCCCTCAGGCAGCCTGTTGACGATCAGCGGTAGCTCCACCCACAGGCCGTTGATGGCAACCCAGGAACCCAGTCCGAAGGTGCAGGCAAGCAGGTGGACCAGCAGGGCCATGGTTGAGCGGTTAAGCTGCTGAACCCTCACTAATATCTCATGCAAACAGCTTCCCTAAAAGGCATCCGTCACCGTTTCCTAAAAGAACAGCAGAGGTAGACACGTGTAATGAAGACAAATCATAGTCCACACTAGTGGCCCAGTGTTTTACTCAGACAATGCTAACTGCTCTCGCAGTTGGAAATAGAGGATGTCCCCATTCAGGCTAATATTCAGAATAAATTAGCACAGACCCATTAACCAAAGGGGTATCCAAATGCTATATATTAACCAAGATTATAGTAAACATATAGTGTTTCGCATCCTGGTCTTTGGGGACCCTTAGACAGTTCGTTTTTGATTCCTCTCAGCTCTCTTTCTGTATGCTACCAGATTTATGCTACCTCTTCAGTTTAACTTAATCTCTGTGTCAGGACTACTTTTAATGTTTTGTAGCAATGAGAGAGGTTTACTTTCAAAAGAGGTGCAATGTTAATATCGATCTTGCCTGTTATGCACGGGCAGTTGTTACATCACAAGGACTGCGGTAGTCAGCTGGGTTAAGACAATACATTTTGCTGAAACATTTTTAATCCGTCATAGGAAACAAAACAGTTTTGCAGTTTTGATCTGCTCTCTTAGCCAGTCATAATCCTTTTCATCCTCGCTCATTCATGGGCAGTGCGGCACATTTGTGAGAAATTTTACAAAAAACAAGTGAGGAGTAGAAAATGAGAATGTGGACAAGTACTGGTTACTAAAAGATGCTGTATTTGGGATCCCACAGAAACAATATTGGGCAAAAGCAAGTGAAGCATGAACTCATGGCATCGCCACCAATGTATCTGATCATTCATCTCTCATAATTTGTTAGAATTCACCAGAATGCGACTGAACTACTGGCTTGCCTTTCCACTAAAAAAGTCCACAAAAATTTCAGATATCTCTGTTAATTTTCCCCAGTATCATTGAGGCCTGTTTTGTATGAAGATGATTTTCCAGAGTGCTTTCTAAGCCAGAGAAGTATGGTTAGAATTGTGTTAGAAATAAAGAAATCGCCGTTCACATAAAGGGCCTAAGGCATCATCAGAACATTAAACGTTTCTGTATGTTACTGTACTTGAGCTATCTGTTCAGTTTAATTTATTCAAGCTATTTTTAATATTTTACGTTCTCCTTTTACAGTGATATCATCTCATTTTTTATGGAAAGAAATATTTTGATATTTACGCAGTATACATGATTTTTTGTGTGTGGTTGGGGTGGAGCAGTGCAGGGTTAATCAAATAATTGATAATTCGTTGAATAATAACTGGGGCAATTCAGCTAGTAATTCTGTCTGAAATGCCCATCCTTTCTAGCTTTTGATGCTATCAGTTTACAGACCCAAGTGGATCCATAGCAAAAAGCATGTGGGCCAGCTGAGTTTGCATCCCATCTTAATTACTACTGATTTTCGATTCAGCATTAAACAGGAAGCTTACAATTCATAGCATACAGTGCTAAACTGCATTTGAGAAAATGTTTCTCCAGGCTGGGTCTTACGGAGTTAAACTGAAAGCAAAGCTTTATGAGCAGCAGGATAGCTTGCATTGTTCTGGCACCTCTCTGTTGACCAAAAGCCCAGGTATGTGGAATGTTGTTCCAGGGATTTATTATGAAGAGAAATAAGTTTTGATACCTCTGTCGCGTTGGAGCCGCTTCTCCACAGCCTGCTTCAGGTCTGAATTGAACCACCTCTGATTCAAAGACAGCTCTGTAGCTACCGGGAATTTCATACATACCACACGCGCTTAGGTGGGTCTGGGTGACCCCGGGTCCAGCCACTCAGCGTCCATAGCCAGCGATGCAGTGTGAGGAAACCGATTGTGTCTGACAGGATGCCTGTGAACCCGACTGGGTCTTTTGTCAAACTCAACGTACAGCAGAGAGGCACTAAAACCAAACCGTGACTGCAAATGCACAAGCCTGAGTTTATCATCTTAAATGTCACAATGACATTGATGTTGCTTGTGGATATTTAGGCATGGTTTACATTTCTGTAGGTAGTGCTGACACTAAAGAATTATTTAAACACTACTAGTGCAAGTAATCGTGTGGGGAAAATATTATGTATTTAACCGAAGAATCAGGGTAATCTGAACAATTATTCTGCATTTTAATACCACCCAAGAAAAATGCAATTTTCAGAGGTTTTATAGCTATATAACTACTTATTCTCTCCAATTAATTAATTTGACTCAGCTTTTGTAGATTTCTCCCGTCTGTGGTTATAAGCTAAGGTGTTCTGGGAGAATTTGCCATAAATCAGTTTAACAACTCACTGAGCACGGCGAATACACAACTATTGCTAGTCACCTTAAACTTGCTGGCACAAACTCATAAATAACGGCAGGCTGTGGTCTGAATGCAGTCATCAGCTCAGTCAGATATATTTAGCTGGGAGCTCAGCTGCATGCAAAAGCCCAGAGGAGCAGGACCCAGCAGTGTAATGTACTGTACCGTGACTTTCACAATGATCAGCTGTTTTTGGTGTCGGAATGAGCTGAAATGACTGCAGTCTGGCACACGTAGGTATGACGTTTCCAAACCTGCTGATCTGAACCGTCACGTGGCTGGAGCAGAGAGCCACCCTCCCGCCCGCCCGTAATGACCGCTCCCGTACTCACCGACGTGTGGCAACCCCGGCAGTCCATGAGCGAGAGAGACCCTCCGTTTTGTCACCTGTGCTCAGGACCTGCCAATGTGTAGACTGCCCCGTACTCTCTGCAGGGAGGGCAGCTCTCACATGGGTGGTCCAGAGTCCACCCTGGCGGCGAGGACCTCCCCGCCGAGGGACGGCCTGAACTTCAGCCGTATCACGCATTCCGGCCAGGAGGGGGGCGAGTCTTATCCTCCCCTCCCCCCCATTCTTCAATAAGAGGCAGGGGAATGTGTGCCTGGCCCTTCAAGGTCAATAGCTAGTTTAAAACGGCTCCTTTGTGAAAACACATGATCAGATCACATCAGTCGTGGCGTGACGGCAATTGAGGTCAGGACAGTGGAAGGAGTGTGTTCTCGCACAAGGTCGGGGGACAGAAACGACAAGCATCAATATCAGTCTCGAAGGGCAGGAACGTCCGCGAGCCACTTTTGCTCAAGGCTAACGGCACAGATTGTATCCTACAGCCCGAGTACTAAATGATACTGTGACTCATTTATCAAACAGTAACCCTGACTGGTCTGGGCGCGGCCGCGGTCGTGGTTTACAGCGACAGATTCAGAAGTATGGGTGTAGAGCGGCCCAGACCTACCTGGAAAGGTTCACCTCCCCCAGGGACAGACCTGCTGGCCCTCAGCTCATCCGGAGGGGCTTTCGGATAGAATAAGAGACACCCTCAATGTTGACAGCCATGATAGCGGGTTGATTACAAGCTAATAAGCTAATAAGCACATTAAAAGTCTATAGCCCTATTATTCAAATCACGGTCCTCGAGGTCTGAGCCCTGCTGGTTTTCCAGCCTTCCTGTACCTGTGAGCCAGGTGTGAAGCCTCTGTCCAATCAGAATCAGTAATTATTAAACTAACTACCTGGGAGAACTGAAAACAAGGCCTGGATTTGGAATCCAGGTCCAGATTTGAAGAGCCCTGGTCTATAGGAAACGCAGAAAGGAGAAGCAGATGCGAGGGTTATGGTTAACCGAAGGAAAGGCAGGGCAGAGACAGGAAAGGGCTGAGTCAGCTGATCAGTCATGTTTTGAGCATCACTGCCGGTTTCACAAGAGCAGCAGCTGCAGGCGGTACAGGAGCACGGCGCGTTACTGGGTGAAGGTTCAATCTGCCGTCGCGGGGCAGTTACCGATAGCAGGCAGGCGGCCTGCATGACACGCGTAGTTTCCAAACTGTGCCCTCCCTTGGGAGCTACCAACTCACCAAAATGGGAGGGGGGGGTTTGGTCAGACCCCTGCAGCAGCAGCTATGACGAATGTTCCTCACAAAACACACAACATCACGAGGGACTGTATGACTGAGGTCGACAAATAGAAAGGAAGTCAGACCGCAAGCTGTGTGGATTAAAATCCGAGACAGTTTTCTCGCTATCTAGGCCAACAGCCTAGTCAACAGCCTGAAGGAGTGAAGGTGAAATGTGACACGTTAAACTACACAAAAATGCAGCGCTACTTCTGCAGAGACTGGTTTCAGAAACACCAAGATGCAGTTCAGCTACTCCCTTAAGTCCACTTCCAGGTAAAATTCACCTGGGGCATCCTGACGGAGTCACAGGGCGGGAAGGGGGGGGGAGGGATAATAAATCCTGCAATATCTCTGCTTTTAATGAAAAAAGCGAAACAAACTCACTGTGACGACCATTATTCTAAAATGCCACAGAACAGTGATGAATGTGACTCACAAGCTCAGGTCTGCTCCAGACGAGATGGAATTCAGTACCATCACAGGACCAGAACTGCCCACTGCCCTTCAGAACCGGACGGGGTTCCACCACCAAGCAGCGGAACATTCCACCGGCCAACAGGACAGGTCACACGTCACGAGACATGTAACCCTCACAGGTAACGTAATAAATAAAATGACCCCCAAGTATTAATTGGGAACACACCCTACAATGCAAGCAAAAATAGCAGTTATTAAATATGCTGTCCCAAAATACATTTTTTCCCCAATCGTATGTCTCAAATATTAAAATATGTGGAATGTTGCTCCCACAAAAATAGCTTCAAGGTACAAAATACCAACATTTGATCAACACCGAAGAAAGCAAGAGGCACAATCACGGCTGTCGCCTGAAGACATGGAACAACCCCGTTACCGCTGCTTAACCTAACAGATGCTCTAACTAGGACAGGTGAAGCATCAACACACACAACTCCAACCAGAGCTGCTCCTGCATGGACTGGCAACTTGTTTTGAATTGCTGCTCATTTTCATTTCAGCCAACATCCGGCACTCATCACCCAATCTGGACCAAGGACTGGATTAAGAACTAAGGAGTAGACCAGTGTTTCCCAATCCGGTCCTCAGGGGCCCAAAATCAGTCCATGTTTTTGCTCCCTCTGAGCTCCCTGCCAGACAGTGCACATTTTTACTCCCTCCCAGCTCCTGGTAGGGAGCAAAAATTTATACTGTCTCTGGGTGCCCAAGGACCAGATTGGGAAACTCTAGTCTACTCCTTAATTCTTAATCTAAATTAATCCCATCAGTGAACATTCTTCTCCAGGCTAGAAAGAATACTACTTCACACTCAGCAGTGCACTCAATAAGATTATTTATGTTATTGTACAATCTGCATTTATAACAAATAATAATAATAAAAAAAGATTAGTAAGATGTACAGTATTCGAATGGTCAGGTCTGGGCCGCAGCCGTCGTCTTCATGGTCTCTGAGGTCCAGAGGGAGCTCCAGAGAT
>JAODJU010000108.1:20324276-20356366 GCA_026776725.1 Gnathonemus echidnorhynchus
CTCTCTGAATCAATCCCCCCCCCCACCCACACACACACACCCAGTCCCAGTACTCACCAATGCCAAGCAGGATGTACCAGGCATGACCCAGGTGGAAGTTGGCAATAAGGTAGCAGAAGTTAAAGGCCATGAGAGAGAAGCAGAGAACGACACTGATCCATTCCTGGCACCTTTTTCCTAGAGTCGGGGAAAGAGGCTTCAGCTCAGTCTTCTGCATCTGCATCAGCACATTCACTCTGAACTGAAAGTGGCAGAAATCATTCACAAAAACATGAAAATGATGTGCCAGTAATGAAGTCCCAGACCCCAAAGAAGAAACACTTCCCAAAAAATGTTAAAATGGAAATATCAAATCTCACAACAATACTCCACGGTAAAAAACAGATGGAAAGTTGATTTGCTCTCTACTTACAAGCCTGAGTGCACAAGGTCACAAACAAAAGCTAATTAACTAAATGTCAGATAACCTTGCCAGCTCCTTCGCCCCATCTTGCCTGTTTGAGGGCTTCCTCACATACAACAATTAGTGAACACTAGCTAGGCTAGCAATAATTCATTCGAGTTCTTTCGAAGGTTAGAAAGTGCAGTTTTCACCTGTTTGCAATTCCTGTGGATGACAAAGACTGCTCTGTTCGCATAAAATGGTGGGTGGGGCCTGAACAATTTTCGAGCGGCCAGCACAATGGCGCTTTCAACGCGTCGCGGAGAACAATGCCTCATGGATTAAGAGCCGTGCAATCCCTGGATTCTTGTCTGTTGTTGTTGCCTAATCTTCATACGGGATGGACAGTTTTTACATAGATGCTTCAGGTAAATCCTACACAGCATATCCATTTAGTTTTATTTAATAAAATAGGTGATGGCAACAAATGACTTCTGCTTGTTAATTTTAATGGTAGCCTTAATAAGACCAGAGGCTGCCAAAGTCCTGTCGGGCAGGTTTAGGGCACGCTGTCAAACACTGCTTACCCAGCACGGCCCTCGAGTGACAGCAATGGCAAGCACGGCTACCGTCGGTTTCACAAGCCTACATCTTATCCACTTACACGGCTTTACGCAGTTCCTGAAAATTCCTTCGCTTCGTGTTTGGCCACGGGTCCGCTTCCTTAAATGCCGAGCCAACAGAGCTGAAACTATTTTCAGTTTAGTTATCGATGGGAACGTTCTGACTATTCATTGTCACGGACCTGAAGGAGTTTGAGCTGCCAGCCCCCACCCTCATGTATGTGACAATTAAATATCCGGACGCTAGCGTGGGGAGGCAGAGTCATTCAAGTTACACGGTCCAAGGAACAAGAGGAAAGGCCCTACCGCTCAAGCCTGTTTACACACGCTGTTAGCAAACACTCTCACCTGGCTCTAAAAGCCCCCGCAGCCTTATATGCCCCCAGCTCAAGCCAACCCCCACCAGTTCTGCCTCCCCACATCCCTCCGGCCCTTTAGACCCCACCATAAAATGGACGGGGGGGGGGGGGGAGGCACTGTTGTGCCACCATAATGACAGTACTCCTCCACATGCGCACTGAAACAGAGGGCAGTAAAGTACATGTAAACCCAGGAAGAGTGGGTATGGTACGTTAGAGCTGCCCAGGGCAAACTCCGCCTAAGCAACCCTCTTCACCCACGGATTACCGACACCACTAATTATTAAGATCATGTTACTAGAACAGATTTCAAGCAAAGCAACATGCTGTCTACACTTAACTATGCAACTCACATTACATTTATTATTTAGCAGGTGACTTTATCCAAAGCGTCATACAATTGGGTCTCGTTCAAGGGCCCGATGGTGAAATCACTCTACTGATCACTGGACTGGAACTGGTGACTGTCTAATCACAGACACCGAGTTCTAATCCACTGGGCCACACACTATCCCCGTTCAGGAGTGCAGCTTCTCCTTATGTCCTTGGGATGCCAAGTTCCCAGAAAGTGTGGGCGCCAGCAGTTTTAACTGTCACCTAATGAATCAAGAGGATTCCATGGCAGCCAACAAAAAAATCACTCGACGAAGCCCTTATACCTCAGAAAAAGCGTACAACCCTCACTTCAGGTTCAAATAAATATCATCACAGCACAGACTTTTTTAGTACCTTGTAGAATGGTTTTTAAATCGAGTTCCATGTTTTACTGTCATGTGTTCAGAGGAACACAGTGAAATTCTTATGCCACAGTTAAAAGATAGGGGACAGGTGCGTGGTGGGACGATAGGACAAACATCAGCGCAGTGCAGACGGTGCAAATGATGGCACAATACAAGTCACAAATATAAAGTATCATTTCAAAAAAAAGAAAAACACCATAGAGTCTTCAATGTAAAAAAATTGATTAAATAAATGTATTGTACAGTGTCTTTTTTTGCTCTGTGCATTTGTTTTGCTTTTTTTGGGAATTTAATATGCCGCATCAGATGGGTACAGAAACAGCAGAACTCTGGTCAGACCAAAGGCAATGCCCTTCAGCTTAAAAGTGGGAGGTTTTTTTTTTTTTTTTAAAGCATTTTTAAGGTTAAGGGCAACAGAGAAACCAACCAACCGCTGCATCCTGCTTCATCCACTGAGGCATGAGGGAACATGCTACTGTAATTACATATAACACAAAATCACCTTAGGAAAGGGAAGTACAGAGGGAGGTAGGTTTCCAGTACAGGTCTGCATGCTGGGCAGTGCTTCAAAGACCAAGCAGGGTCACGGTCATATATGGTCGAGTCAGGCTGGATTTATTCATCGCCTCATTAAAAATCTGAAACCTATAAATGGATCCAGCTCCAAGTTCTTGACACTTTCTGTCCCTGATCTCATGACAGCTCAGCTTGGAATCGAACATGAAATGAGCCAAAAAGCGATCCAGCTGACCGCATTCAGGGCCAACACTGTCCAGGATGACCAAGCAATAGAAATAAACCCAAAAGCATACAGGCTCAGTGCTCATCTGAAGTTCTACCTGAGACCCAGTAGGACAGGAAACAAAAAATGCCATCATATTTGAAAGCTTAAAACACCTCAGAGTTTATGACTAGGCAGGAAAACAATCTCTATTAAATGTGTGAAAGCAATGCCATAGACACTCTAGAAGACATAATTGTCGTGCTCCAAATACCAAGAGCAGAGAAGCATTTAAGCCTGAGATTGAAAAAGGAAAAAAATGCATTTTCAAAGAAACTGGTTTGTGATCTTAAGCGAAGCACTTATTTTCTGCTGAAACAGAAACTCTCAATGCATTTTACTAGAAAATATGCCTTCAACGCAGGGAAAAAGCAAAAGTCATTCACGCAAAAGTTAAAGGTAGCTAAACATATAGGGATTAAAAATGTAGATCTTGCCCCTGTCATTCACAGCACAGAAAGGATCCTTACTTGCGGAGGCTCGGCCTAAACTGACAGCTACGCATCAGCCGGAATGAAGCCGCATAACCGGCGTCACCTGGACACTAGAATGAGATCCGAAAAGCCGTCAAAACCCGACTGAACAGCGTCAAATCAGCATCAGATCGGCGACCAAGGGGACAGGCGTCTACCACCAGGCAAAATCATCCAATATGGTACACACACTAGCTTACACAAATCGGATAAGGGTATAAAGCCTGACACAACAACCACGAAATAAAACTAGAAATTAATTTTCACAGGAAGGCGTGGTGTTTCATTCTACACCCAATATCGGGTGGTTGTTCTCGTCCAGATACCAATACCTTGGATGACGTGCGCGGACGCCAGGTTCAAAAAAATAAACGTAAAAGGCAACCTCTTCCTTGTCTCTCACCTGGAGAATATAAGTTCGCTAACTCCCGAGCCCCGGCATGCTGCGGACCCCAGCGGTGCTCGCCCCTGCCCGGTCCGCTCGGTTCGGGCTCCTGTTCGGTGTCTTGCATACACCCTTCTCCATTCTCCGCACTCGCCATGTTTCCCAGCACTCTCGACCCACTAGGATCGCAAAAATTTCAGCCCTACTACTACGCCCGCCTCAGAGCACTCACTCCCCATTGGCCGAGGCCCGGTCGCGTTAACCTCGCTATCTGCATCGGCCAATTGGCGACGTGCGATAAGTGGGTTTACGCCCATATAACCAATCGGATGGCGTCGAGGCAGGCCGTAATTCTGGTCCACACCCTTTCCCGGCCAATTACAGTGAGGCAGACCTCAAGATAATACATCACTCACGAGATGCACGACTCCCAGCTGCGGCTTCGCGGCGTTTCTTTCACGTTGGCCGCAGGGCCAACTCTATGACAGCATCGGGTATCTTGTCAGACATCTTTGTTTCTGCTTTTAAAAATGCATTTCCTGTGTAATAGTTTGCGTCCCCTCCCTCAGCTTGGACGGGGGCGTGTTGCATGTCTACACAGTCAATCTTTCTGCGTGTGGGTGTTTATATAGTAAAGAAGTTATCATGCAACGGAATATTAATTAAAAGCTGTAGCTTTAAATTCCTTGTACACAAAGTTAACATTACTTGACAAACGACCGTAACTGACATTCCAAACAAACTGAAACTTACTCCGGAATTCAACTTTCCAGATAGATTTATATTCCCTGAACTGGGTGACGCCCCAGCTTCTATCGCGCTGACAGGCAGGTTTATCCACCCCCGTAACATGATCACACTACATAATAATAATAATAATAATTATTATTATTATTATTATTATTATTATAGCTATGATTTCTTAGACATTTTTTATTTAAAAAAGGAATATGAAGAAGGAAAAGTGATCGATTATACGATCATTTAGGTTCGTGGAGGGGCAACATAAAAAATAATTTGATCAAGTTCACCCGACATATAGGTCGTCGGACTGTGGTTCAAGGAAACCAGAAAAGCACAAGGAAGCCAAAACGTGGAGCAAACACAAGTCTATAGATTAGTGCCGAAACCCTTTGAGGTGTGAGGTGACACCCAATATTGAATAAGTATATACCCTTGGTTCTTAGCCCTGAGTGGCCGGTGGTATTTAAAATGTAAAAATATGTTAACACGTAAGCTTCCTTTAGTATCGGCTGTTTGTTTTATTTTCCAAGAAGAATATTAGTATGCAGCTTGTTACTCGCAGCCAGCACTAAAACTTTAATATATGTTTGGTGTCAGTTTTGGGGTTTGGGGAAGGAAGGGGTAGACTTCTTTCCTTCTGTGATGAAAATGCGGAATTTACTAAAGTAATTTCCCGTCGCAAGTTTGGTAAGAAAAAT
Source organism: Gnathonemus echidnorhynchus (assembly GCA_026776725.1). NCBI lineage: Eukaryota > Metazoa > Chordata > Actinopteri > Osteoglossiformes > Mormyridae > Gnathonemus > Gnathonemus echidnorhynchus. The sequence continues at coordinate 20,329,462 of JAODJU010000108.1, forward strand.
TAGCAAAAAAATAAAAAAAACATTGATAAAAGGCAAAAATGCTGGATAAACATTAACCACGCAAGACAAATTATCCGCTATTAAAACGAATGACAGTTAACCTTGTATCGCCCAGAAAAAGTGCTCTATTCATTTGCAGTCTATCTGATTTATTAATGTCGCGAAATACCGTTTAGCATTTGTAGTAAGGACAGGTCAGAAACATAAATTCAGAATAAATGGGGCTACTATATCACCAGCAGCAACAACGACGATAATAATAATAATAATAATAATAATAATAATGATAATAATAATAATAATAATAATGATAATAATAATAATAAATGCATACTATATATAAAGTCAGTGAAAATAAGTGCCACTAGATGTCAGTGTTATTTTCTGATGAATGAATACGGGATGTGGGCTATTTCAGGTCATATACTTTGCTTCGAAAAAATGGTTGTACGCTTTATATATAGTGTACAATCCTGATTGAGGAGGCATTGTGTCATTACATATTTTATGGTTCAATTCTAGATTATTCATAAAAACACGAAAGAAACCCATATATAATATAACCAGAAAAGTAAAGCAAAAACAAAACTGTTGAAATGTTCTTCATGCATAAATTGCATGTGTTTTAATGTATTTGTATGCACTACTATTATCTTTTTACTTTGGTTTATTATAAGTCCTTTAAATAATTATTTAAGTTATTAATAATAGATTTGGGGGGAATGTAACTTATAAGTGTACTTTGTAAAAAGCTCATTTACTGGTATTAGGCTATAAGGTAGTAGGCCTGTTATAAAGTTCAAAGCCAACTAAGCATCAAAAAGTCATGGTTTTCTGCTTAAACTTCTTGGCGGTTTCTAAGAGAGCGTATTCACCCCGGTGTACAATGTATCACTTACGCCACGTGTTTACAATATATTTGTCGTATGTACACGCGTCTGAAAATATAGAAAGGTATATATAGTAAACACAAGAACATTTAGTTGTTTGCAATGTGATTGACTCTGATTTCCGTCACTATCACTTTAAGCGTTTCAAAGAACGTACTTCAGGTTTTTGCAGCTGAACTGGTTAGACGCGCTTTGCTGCAACCCAACCCATGGTGGAGCACCGCCCCCACGCCCACATTTGTTGTATATAAAGTCCAAGTCGGCTGTCAAAACTGAATTCCTGAGCATTTAACGCGTAGTGCGCTGAACTTAAAGGCTGCATCTGAAGCGAAGATTTCTAAGTTGAACAATTACTTATCACTTGTTGTGGGCAGCCAGCACCAAAGCGTAGCAGGACGAATTTGCCTTAAGATTAATTTAAAATCAAAGAAAGAAAAAAGTTGGTCGACGGGGAGTTTATCTCCCTGAAACCGATGATCCCCCAATCCGGCGGGTGTTAAGATCCATGGAAGTGGCCGGTTTTTACGAGGGGGATTGTCTTGCTCTCCACAGTAGCAAGAGCAGTAACAGTCACGTTAGTAGCGGCGCCTGGAAGCAGCCGATCAACGGCTCCATGACGGAGCTGGGCATCGCGGAGCACGAAAAAGCCATAGACTTCAGCATCTACCTGGATCCCACCCTGCACTATCAGCAGCAGGCATCACACAGCGACGCCCTGCACCACCAACGTGGGGAGGATATTCTAGCCGATTTCCTCGCAGAAGAGAACAAAGCCAAACGGGTGGCAGCCCTGCAGGTTTGCAGAAACTACGAGCAGGAAAGCTGCCCCAACCCGAGAGAGCAGAGCATCCTGGGCTACCCCGAACTGCTGGAGACCCGAGTGGACACTGTGTTCAGTCCGCACCTTCTGGGTTATATAAAGGCCGGCTTCAGACCGGATAAAGAAGACGCCAGGATGGACAACGGGTCTCCAGGCTACGAGGTGAGACAGTATCTGCAGTACCAATCCAACCCAAGCGGCAGCCTGGGCAACATCTCTACCGCCTCCTCCACCTGCTCCAGTCCGCCGGGGACACCTACCCCGCAGGAGAAGGGGGGAAACCCGCAGCAGAACGGCAAAATGCCTTCGGCCACCAAGGGGAAGAAGCGGCTGGATAAGGACAGCGACGAGTACCGGCAAAGACGGGAGAGGAATAACCTGGCGGTGAGGAAGAGCAGGGACAAAGCCAAGCTGCGCAACATCGAGACGCAGAACAAGGTGCTGGAGCTGACGGCGGAGAACCACCGTTTGCAGAAACGTGTGGAGCAGCTGTCCGGAGAGCTGGCCACTCTGCGCAACCTGCTCTCCGCCACCGGACAGTGCTAGCGGCGTCCCGCGCCCCCGGATCCGCTTAGGCAAAGGGGCACTGAGAACCTGCAGATCAGGCTGGAACTGTGAACTGGTTCAAAGTCAATGGCTCAACTCTGGGATATATACTGTAAAAAGTTGGTTAAAGGTGGGGAAAAAAACAACGCGTTTACTGTTTACAACTGAAAAGAAGTTGCGAGAAAAAAACAGTGTGTGCATTTAATGATGACGTGCCACTGTGATTTTTATTTATGTCTGTATTTTTTATTTTTGTACGCGGTTCGCCTTCGGACTCAATGTCAAGTATTATGTTATTTAAATACCACTGTCGCTCTCCTGCATTAAAATGGTTGTCATGGGAAGAATTGGACTGCATGAGTATGATGCAACTCTCTGTAACTACTTCAATGCATTGCCAATACTATGAAGTAATCTGTTAAAGATGTAAAGCGTACGATTTTTAAAAATGTTATAAAATATTTTACCGGAATAAAACATATTTTTACTTTGATGAAAAAGAACACGTGTCTTTACATTGTTCACGGACCCTCTAAACGGTCGACATTCGGTATACATTTTAATTAATTTGTAAACATGTGAAATGAGGCTGCTGTCGTCGTGGCAACTTTCGTTAACTGGTAATAGCCTACGACATAAATATACTTCCTTAAACATCAAAGATACTCGAATGATAAGAATCCGTAGGCTTTCCCTTGTAGTGTAGATGTACTCAGCGCGACCATTAGAAATACAGATCAGGATAACATCAATATAACATAATAAACATGACTTGATTGTTGACAGAAAAAATAAGGACTTCTATTGGGAGTAAAAAAAAAAAAACTATCGCATTTTTGCTTGCTATCAATCAACCTACTCGATACCGCGTATTTGACATTCTCATTCCTGGTGTGTAGACTCAGGGGAATCACCGCACAGACTACCCGAGGTTACACTGCTGTGTAAATCCATTTTCTTTCCCCTCTAAGAGTACCATACCTGCTTATAAATATATTTTATTCATTTTCCACGTCATGCATATTAATTGAAGGATTACGCCAGTACCAAGGCACAAATACACGCACAAAATATGGATTTACAAGCGAACTGCACGGAGAAAACTGGTATATATGTTATCAGAATTATTTTTGTGGTATAATTTACAGAATACATATAGAGGATTGATTCTTTTATACTATATACTGACAATTCAAATTTATTATATTAAAGGTTCAATTTTAAATGTGCACAATTAAATAATAAAAATTAGCTTTAATTACCCCCCATTTTGGTGTATGCATTCCACAGACTTCCATGCATTCTTGTTCTCTCAGTTTTTCCTGCATCTTATTGTTCTGTTATGATAGGCCTACAGGAGAACTAGCTCCAATGCAATCCTGAGAGTCAGTTTTGCAGGCATATATGCAAATCAACTGCCAAACCAATTCAATGATAGATCATTAGATTAGCAAGACCATAGTAATGATCAAATTTGCTTTTAATTTTAATATCAGCAAACATTTTTGCACGTTGTCTGCGATAGCGTGTAGGCTTATCACAACCCTGCATTCAACATGCAGTTAGGGAACAAGAATGGATGGAGTTTATGTGTTACAAAAAAATATCAAACTTTTGGACTTAGAAAATACAAAAACTGCAATTTATCTATTTACGAATACAGGTATTAAGTAAATAGTAGCAAGCAGTGCAGATGTAGGTACCAAAGGTAACGTTACAATAAATGCCCATAATACCTGCGTGAATGACTCAAATTTTTATTCAGTATTCACATTATTTCTGTAGCAGTTGCTTATCTTTACAAGTAGGAAGATCCACTTCAACACAGTCGTGTTTGGCTGCACGCGCCAAATGCAGAATGATTACAAAAACTAGAAAATACAGAAGGGCTCAGAAAGGTCTGGCTCAAATCAGCCTCACCTAAGTCAGCCTTGCATTTATAGTACAAAGCTGCAACAAGCATAAGGGAAAAAGGTACAATTACAGCCAGAACATAGTAAAATAATTCAAAAATGCTTAAAGCTATAACATGCATAAGGCAAAAAGATACAATTACAGCCAGAACATAATAAAATAGTTCAAAAATGTTTGAAGACTTTACTGCCCCAAGTCCTGTAACTAATATGTCTAAGTGGATTAGGAAGTTGTTAGGTGTGGAATTTCATTCTTTATAATAAGTGGTTGTTTATTTCCAATGAAGTAACTTCTCGTCATATTAAGTTTGATAGATAATATGCCGGGATTCTGGCTCCTGCACAGAGCTGTGTTTTAATCACTTTGATAAATAAAATGAATGCAGAAACCAGTATAACCACACTTGCAGCTGTTATACATTATAATATACATAGTATTCAGGACTAGCATAATAACACATATGAAATAATAATATATTTAAGAAAAGTGTAACAATATTAAAGACTGACACCACTATATTGAAAATCTAAACATTAACAAGCTTGGTTAATAATTAATATAAAAAATAGAAAGACAATATTAAAGCAAATAATAGAAAAATCATTAAAGCAATATATTATTTTACTCAGGGAAAGGGTGTACATTTACGTATCTGTAAAGCAGCTGTCGTGCATTTATACTCTGGGTATACAATATATGGTCATGCACTTTCTGAATATAACTTAAATGTGATATACTAATTGATGATATTCAAATTTATTCCCTCTCTCTCTCTCTCTCTCTCTCTCGTTCACAAGTTGCTGCATATGAATTTACAGCTAAAACCGAAACCTAAATGTACTGTGGTAAGCAACTGACCAAAAATCACCTGACTTGTGAAGATGCAAGAAAAGCACAATGTGTTAAGGCCTAAGCAAATGTGTCTGAAAGGGCAATAAAATGCTCAGTTATGGTCAGCTTGTGGACTATCAAAGACCTGCAAGCTTACCCATGGTTTTTGGTGGGAAAGCTGTAAAATTTCAAGAGGACCATTATGTCATGGGAGGGCAGATGGAAGATGTCTTCATCACAAAGGGGAAGGGAGGGGGGGGGGTGGCTGCCAAAGTTACATGTTTATTCTGCGATACATAGCCCCCAGTCACACTTCATCAAAAACAGAAAACATCATTCACTTTTCTTTCATAAGACAGCACATACACACCTTCCTGGATGTGTTACACGGTGTATCCTTGCTGGCGGAAGCGTCCGGAAAACACATGCAGCTGTATTTTGGGTTTCCATGAGATGGTGGTTGATTCTCACCTCTTCCTCTTTTCACTTTGTCTTGTGATTAAAACATCCCCATTGCACTCTTTTGGCAGAGAAGGGTGTGCTTACAATGGGACGTGATACAATCCCGCTCCCTAAAGGGGCAGGAGCTGAGCTGCTTCTTCTGAAAGGTGTGGGTCAGGTATGCATTGATACACTGGCTCTGAGAACAGTGTTTTTGACACACCTGTTGAGTTTGCTTTGAGTGCTTGCGTGCGTGCAATTGGAATCAGGGAATAAACAGGTTATATTTGCATGACAACTGTGTAAGTATGAAAAAGGGAGAGGAGGATGGTCCGTATTCCTAAAAAAATATCCAGAAAGATTGAGCCAGAGACGTCAAAATGCTGCACAAGGCCAAAGAACAAAGACACCCAAGTTCTTAAGAACTGAGAAGGTATGACAAACAAGCAGACTGTGTTTTTTTAAAAAAAAAAACGTTTTTGAATGAAGAATTCAGAATCGAAGAATGAAGAATAATAATTATTTGTAAAGTTTTTACATGGATATCTTTACAAATAATTAATTGTATATTTGTTAAGTTACTTTCACAGCAACACAATAAAAACTTTCCATTCATCCATCCATCCTCTAACTCAGGGGTGGCCAATCTTATCCGCAAAGGATCGGTGTGTATGCAGGTTTTTGGGATAACCTGTAGGTCAGCTGTTCAAACCCAGGTGTGAGGACTCTTCAGCCAATCAGTCCTCTGAATAGTAATCTAATTAGGGAGTTGCAGCGAAAACCCGCATACACAGCGGCCCTTTGCGGATAAGATTGGCCACCTCTGCTCTAACTGCTTATCATGAAGTAGGTCACAAGACATTCATGGTTGTTGCAGTAATTTATGAATCAGCTTAACCTACATATCTGTCTTGTTTTATTTGTAAATTAAAGTAAAACTGAATAAAAATGTATTAAAATTTTTACATTTTCTTTAAAAATTACTTTTACATATGGAGAGATTGCCTTTTGTTTTGTTGAGGCTGTTTTGTAATAAATAACTGATATCAACTAAAATTAAGATGGCTTTTAAATATTAATTTACAATTACTTATTTACTTATCTACCCAAATATATACTTATCTACCCAAAGCAACATACAAGTCAGAGAGATGAGTCAGACAGTCCTTGGAGCAATTTGGGGTTAAGATCCTTGCTCAAGGGCTCAACGGTGACATCAACGGCCACTGCATTTAACCTGCCGACCTTCCGATCACGGACACGCAGGGGCCGCGAGACCCTAAGACCACCTCATTCATATTCCACTTGATCAATACTACTTGCTTCCTGAGATCTGACTGGATTAGATAATAATTGGGAGAGGGATTGTGGTCTCCTTAGATTACATAAGTACTTTACTTTGTTCTTACCCAAATTCGCAGGACTGACTGAAAAAAATGAGCAATCCTCCCTATGCAGTTCGAGTTTTATATAACAAAAACAAATTCAAAAGATGTTCTTTTTTTAGTCGCAGTGGAGTTACCCTGCAATGAAAAGTACTTGCGAAACAGGTCTACATAATGCTACGTGAATTAAAAATTTGTAAACAATCTTGTTCTCCGTCATCTATTACACACAAAATTCCGAATAACTTATATCAATATTGTAATTTTGAAGAAGTGCAGCTTTCTAGATACTTTTGATTCCTTAAAATTATTGCTGAGTAACAACATGGGAAGAATTCTTGCAACACCGCTTGGACCTTCCCACGTCATAATGGCAGGATTAGATCAGTTACTCCAGGGCACGGTTCAGCACTGGGTTACTATGTAAAACCGAGCAAAGAGCTCCGGGCGCGTCTCGCTCGTACGCCGAGCCGCGAAACTGTGTTATAATAAATGCGGGTTCGTCTGCTACTTAAGGTCGAATTACGCATTAAGACCACCTTAAGATTTAAGCATGAAGATGGTGAAGATTTTAGGGCAGTGAGTTTGGAGGTGTGAATTTGGACTTAGTTAACGCAGTAAAAATGTGGAATTTAGTGTTGATAAGGTAACACAGAACAAGGCAATGCATTCATTAGGTTTTAACGCAACTAAAATTTTATTTACAAGATAGACCTTGGACGTTGAGTTCTATTTAGAAGAGTGGTTAAGAGAAATTAAAATTAAATTCTTAAATTAAAGGATTTGTGAAACAAAATGAGCAAAGGCTCTCGCGCATTCCTGTCAATATTGAAAAACGTGTTAAGCCCATTATAAACGCGGTAACTTATCACACTGAGCCCCCCCCCCGAGCGTGCCCTAAAGTGAACGTGTGACAGATAAACAGGAGGAACCGAAAACACTAAACGCACGACAAGGCGACAAATGCGGAAAATTACACCTTTCGATGAATCGCCTCCCAGTTTAGGAAATTCTGAGCTGCGTGTTCAAAGGATCCGCGTCGTGGCTTCATCAAAAGCAGATGCATCAAGGCAGTGAGTCAAAACAGGCAGACAGAAACAAAAATCAAAACTGATCTGTCGCGCTTCTTCAGGGTAAAATAGCGCCAAGAATTAGTTACATTCTGCAATGAATATACTCCAGAAATCGCATGTAGTACTTGCGCAGCGACATTTACTTTTTAAAATGAATGTAATCGGTTTATATTATTATTTTTATTATTACGATTAACGACAACAATAACAACAACAGCAGCAATAATAATAAAAGTGTTGGCAAGTCAATAACGTCTGGAAACCCATACAGACCTTATTCCCGCACAATGTCCTCCTGCTGCTTGTTCAGAAACTGGTCAGATTAATTAATTTGACCTTCAGACAAAGTGCGGAGCAGCTCTTATTTTTGTACCTTTTGTGTAAAATTATTTTCAATAAGAAATGCAGCTGTGTATATTGTCTAAGAGGGTAACTGTTTAAGCTGCCAACAGGGGCCAGCTAAGCGATTACACTAGAGTTCATTGTCATATGCACAGAAAACTGTCAGTTTACACGATGTTGTGAAAATCTTACCCTGCGTGTCCTTCCAGAGACAAGTAAACATAAATGAAACGCAAATACAAATTAAGGGGCTTACAGTGAAACAATAAATATCATTACAATTATTACAGTAAATGTGCAAACACAGTACAATATACACATGTCATACACTGCAAACATGATGCAAATATTGCAAAGAGTGGATAAGTTTAGAATATCAGTTCAGGAATTTTCTTCCCTGGGGTCCGGCCTGGTCCTGCGATGGTAGCTGCCAGTCACACGTTACCGTATCGAATGTCTTGGCATCAGCAAAGCTTCTGACTGAAGAGGACACAGCCTTCTGTTGGCTTCAAAGACTAATGAGTCCATTAATAAGAAAAAAAAAAGGATTTTAGGCAAGAGATTCTAACATTTACCATGGGTGGTGGCATGTGGCTCAATCAGTTAGGCCTCTGCGGCTGCGATCAGAAGGTCATCAGTTCAGTTCCCCAACAGCATACTTACATGTCCGTTGGGTCCTTAAGCAAGGCCCTTAATCCCCAAAATTCTTCAGGAGTGTCAGTTAAATGGCTTGACCCTGTGTTCAGACCCCAAGTTTCACTCTCAGTTGTGTGTGTGTGTGTGTGTGTGTGTGTGTGTGTGTGTGTGTGTGTGTGTCAAAGGAGAGCAAGATGGGATATGTGAAAACAAGCATTCCAAGGTACCTGTACTTTTGCAAATGGCATACAAAGGATCAGTTTCATAACAGTTTTAGATGTCATAGCTGAACATGATTAGAAAACATATTTCTCACATGTGACGTTTTCATTTATAAGCCCGGGGTTTTCTTGTTTTTTTTTTTTTTTTTTTGGCTGCGAGCAAAATCTGTTGTTTAAAGGTTCCACGTTTCGTGAAACGATGGACCTTAAATGAGCATAAAAAGCAGAGGCTGCTGATTTGAAAACAGACATTTCAAAACACTTCCCATGGTGGGTATCAAAGCTGCCACGAGTTACACAATAGTACTCATTTCCTGTGCGATCTGCAATTTCAAACTGTTACTTAGAGCCTCAGCCCCCCCACCAAAAAAGGAATAAACCTTATTCTCACAACTTTATAGCCAGATATTTTTTTTACGGTGCACATGTGTGGATATTCGCATGTAAGTTTTCGCCTCTATTAACAGGTGGTCATTTTTTTAAGTATTTAATTAACAATGGGTTGTCACCTCGGCGGCTCTGCGCGGCTACGCATTTTCTGGTGTTTAATCAACGTTTACGCTCGCGTCAGACAACACAAATCACGGAACCCTTATAAGTCACAGCCGATGATGAATGTCACCGATGACAGTCGCTTTTGGTATGCATGTAGATGATCGGTGCTTGTTTTCATCGCGCCGTGAATAAGGCAGCTGAAGTCTCCCTAAAGATTAGCCCATCGGGAACGCAAAGGGTCAAAACGTTTCGGATTTCTTACTGCTCGGCGCATTGACATACATTTGTGCAGCACTGGGGATTTCCCACACTCCCTGGAGAGCTTGGCCGGTTCTGGGACAAAAGGCCCAGCCCCCTTTTTCCTTACAAACTTACTGTCAGTGAAGGAGAGTTTGTCAGTAAACCTCGTGTTGCGTCATCACTCCCTGCAACCGAATTAACCTCTAAAAGCCACTCGTTTAGCCCACAAGCACAGGAGGATCTAAAAGTCTTTTTATTCTATTTGAAGACTTCCACTAATCCAGTACTAGTACCCCCGTTACTTTACGTAAGATATGATCTTGTGAAATAGTAAATTTTACTTACTGTTGGTCGGTCTTCTTTTTTGTGGTGGACATTTGCATAAAGCTTTTCCTTGAAAACACCCAATAAATATTTTGCAGAATCGAAACTGAGTCTCCCCGTTATTTATTTTGCCACTCTTTATCTGTTCCCATGTCTCCTTAGTATATTGGTGCATCTAAATAATGGTTTTAGTATACAAAGGGACCCAAGGCTGAAGAGGAGGAGGAAGAGTCAGCCCCAGCACATGGGGGATGCATTGCTCTTTTGGATAGGCCTACATTGCGGTGAATCTGAAAGTGAACACATTTCATATCAGTCGATATATACTGTAGCACTTTATACCGTGCGCACTTTACACCATCAGCGCACTGTTTTGAGATTTCCTCACTTTACGTCTTTTTGTCTTAAACCGCCTTATTTTAAAAAAAGGCATTTATATAATCACTTTAATATATTGCTTGATGGGTGCTTATATCTTTTATATTTTTGTTTGCTTGTCTTATTTTAATGTTTTTATCTTCCTTTGTATTTGATCTTTCCTTTTTGAGCAGAATTCAGGGGAAAAGCATTTCACTACACACGTGCACCATGCCTGCCTGCATAACAAATAAAAATTGTGCATTTATTTGATTAATTTATTCCAGCCTGGCAAAAGGCATGTAGAGTTTTGGTGAGTCTGGTGCTGGAAATTTTCTGTTATTTGATAGCATCTCACAGTCGGCAGGAAGCATTGGACAGAAGAACGATAGCGTGAAGGTGCAAATTCACTGGGGCGGGAAGTCGTGCGACGTACAGACTAGCTAACGACCAAATTAAAGGGCCATGGTGTTGATAGCAAAGGTGTAAATTCACCCATTTAGGGAAGTCATGCAACAGCATGTCATTTGGAAAGAACTGTGGACTGACAAGAAACAAACCTGAACCTCAGGGCCCCCTCACGGCTACAGGCCGAGCCCGGGGCCTGGCGCTTATGGGTCGGGATGGCGGGGGAGGCCGACGTTCCTGCACGGCTGTCCGTGCGAGCTCGTGCTCAATGGTGAGCAGGGTACGGCTTGCGGAAGCACGGGCCTCCGGCCTATCGGGAAGCTGAAGCGGACGAGGTCCCGTAAGTGATCGACGCTGACCTGGCATGAGGCCGAACGCGATTTCGACACCCGGCCACTTCTGCTTTTTGGCCTCCACCCCCCCCGAAGAATAGCACATAGGGTCCGCCGGGGCCTGCTGACGTGCTGTGATGTGCCGCCCCCCCCAGGCGGGGCGTGGTGATGGTGGCAGCGGCCTTATGAAATCGCAGGCCTTCCTGACTTTTGACCTGCTGCCGACTGAAAATCCATAGCGGGAGGGGCCGGCTAGCACCTCTACCCACCAAATGTCCATTCTGTGCCCCCCTCCTCCACAAAAAAAGTCACCCAAAGATGCTAAAAAAGATTAACCTATTAGCTCAGTTGAATGGTTCCCAAACCCCTCCTCTCCAGTGCCCCCCCTAATGAAAATCTTGGGTCTGGTCATCAGATTTGTTCTGGCACCGACAATGGTGGGGATGCGTGTCACACCGATGGCACAGACACACACTAAGAGAGACACGTACCAGACGATTAAACATGAAGAGATGGTGTCAACCAGCATTATCTTATCAACACTCAGCATGCCAAGCCCACTCCCCCCCCGGCCCAATTTAACATCGAGTATCACTCAACATCTACAGAGCCCACAAAGTCTCCAGCACATACAGGCACAGCCAAATATATCGGCACCCTTCCACTTTTTAAAAAAGAATAGCAATTTTCTGTGAAATAAGTCGCAACTGACAGAAGTAAATGGCACCCACCGTTCGTCATTCCATACTCTACAGAGCAGATACTTTGCTTTTTATTTATGACCTATTATTGTATTATTGTAAATAATAAAACAAATGAAAATGGCATGGACCAAACCTAATATTGTAGAAAGTATAATGGGTGCAGATATGTCTGGCTGCATCAATCAATTTGGTCTCAGTTTACTGACAAAATGACCTTCACTTCCACTGAAATCTACTCTACCAAGACAGCAGCTTAAAAGTGCCAAGATCCAATGGCACTGAGGCTCATTCAGCCTATGAATGTCACATTGGGAGAAACCAAAAGCGAAAATAAGAGATATGAAAGAAGCCCCTACTCAGCTGAAGCAATATTGCCTAGAATGGGAGAGTTTTGGTTGCCCTCTCCCAGCTGCACTGCTTATTAGAAGGTATTTTTGTCCTAACAGGCCAACATGCACCTGACAGCATGTTAAATAATGTAACCCTGTGTTAGTTTAACAGATTCTTTTATCAAAAATCACATCCATTTGAAAAAGTGGGGTCAGACAGTCCCCAGAGGGGGATTAAAGGCCCACCAGTGAAATGACTCTGCGGACCATGGGATTCAAACCAGCAACGTTCAGATCACAAACAAAGCTTCTTAACCTGCCGGGCCACATACCAGCCCAGGGCATATCCACCAGCATCACCCATAAGCTCATTCTCAATTAGACATACTTTAATCATTACTTATCTAGACCGGTTAAAAGAAAGGAAGGTTTGCTCTCAGGCACTATGACTAAGAAAGAGACATTGTTCAAATCCATCCATCCATCCATCCATCCATCCTCTAACTGCTATCTTGCTCAGGGTTTCAGAAGGCCTCGCAGCCTATCCCACGCAACATATTTCAGGTGTACTTCCTGCTCACGATGCCAGTGAAATGCATCTTAATATATTTTAATTCTCTATACCAGTGTTTTCCAATCCGATCCTTGGAGACCCACAGATACTGCACGTTTTTGCTCCCTCTCAGATCCCAGTGGGGACCTGGGAGGGAGCAAAAATGTGCACTGCCTGGGAGTTCAAAGGGAGCAAAAACATGGACCGGCTGTGGGTCCCCATAAACTGGATTGGGAAACATTGCACTAAACAATTAAAAAATAAGCAGAACTTCACAATATCTAAAGCAGAGACTTTCACCTACGCCGCTGCTCTACCTCCACACTCAGGGTTAATTAATGGGATCTCCTCTAAAAGGTGGGAGCTACCTTTCCATCCCCAGCCTGATTGTTGCTGGATTAAAAAAGCCAGGGGGTGGGGGTGGGGGGGTAGGGCGTAAACCTGAGCTGAAGGGCTGGCACAGACCATCAACTGTGGTCTTGCATTCACCACATCCTACACACATCCTTAGATTTAATGTTTCGTCAGCACAGGAACTTCTGAATTTCACAACAGCAAAGTACCAGGTGAAGGCAACAATACGCTTTCCCTCCTCCCCCACCAAAAATCTTGCCACAAAGCCAAACGTCTTGACTATGGATCATTGAAAATGATATTTAAACAATGCTTTCCCCATCCTGAAGCCATTATCTTAAGATGAATAAACGTTCATAAACTTTAAAGGTTATGGAAAAACATTGGAACGAGTTGAGTCATTAAAGCGCATGATTTACTAAATAATATCATTTTAGCGGCGATTACTTTTATAAAGCCCTAAGTCATTTATTACTGTGTTTCTGAAGTGTTGCATTTTGATGGTTGTGAAATATGCTTTTCTGTTGTGGAGACGTATGAGTTGCATAGCAGTCCTTAACCCTGGTTTAAGTGTAGAAACTCAGCAGTCAAACTGAAGACTGAAGAAAAGAAACTGAAAACAAAAAAGGCTATAGCTCTGTAGTTATGTTTTGAGTTGTTTTTCGAATGCATTGAATCAGGGGTATTGGATCAATACACAATCTATAATACACGCCAAGAGTTAAGTCTTACAGAGCACTCAGCTGAGTAAACTTCCTAACAAAAAAAGGGAAAAAACAGGGAAAAATTGTGTTTACCAGAAATCAGAACAACTTAGTCATAAAAGACTCCACCTCAGATATAAACAGCAATAATGTGTTTTTACTCTGTTTATCGGGGTAATCATGTCTAAATATTTGCAGGGATCTGGCATGTTTGGAATTACACGTTTAATGCTGCCATATTAATTTTGTAGCTGCAAAGACAAGAACACAAGAGTGGAGATCATTCTTTTGACCGAGGCATCGACTTGATGTGCTTGGGAAGAGTCGAAGCTATGGAGGACTGTTCTTCCACCAGTCTGGACAGACAGCCCAAGGAAGTCAAAGCCATAAAAGGAATTCTGGGGAGTCAAGGAAGTGCCCTGTGTGGGTGTGACGTACCTGACGTCGGACAGGCTAAGGAATCCGGAACGGTGTCTGCTCTGCCCAAGGCGCTTCCCTGAGCTGGCTTGTTGTTTCTGCTCCGTTGTGGGCCACGCCTCGCCAGTGAGTCACGGGTCCAACGTGGGGACCGAAAAAGAAAAACATCAGAAACACACATTAAAAACCTCCACTCTGATTAATGACATTCGACGGGTGTGACAATCGTGAGAGCAGCGCGCCCATTATGGTGCCACCGAGGCGACACGCTACTTATCCGTGGCTCAGTGGGCTGGGATGCCATACTTGCCCTTACAATGTTGCCAGTTCGACTCCCAGGGTTGGCAATTATGGTTGAGCCCTTGAGTAAAGCACTTACCCCTCCAATTCTTCTATGGACAGTCTGACCCTGCTATCTCAAAAAAATATGTGCATCGAGTTGGATGAATAAATAACTTTAATGAAATGTGGGAGGTGTTAATGAGCAATAAAAACAAAAAATAATACAGAATCGACTAAGGGACAATAACCTTTGAGAGGATCTGAAGAACAACCAGCAGGGAGGATTTTAGGTTCGACCACAGACCTGATCGCATCTTCATGGGAAATGGGTGAGAGAGCAACGTTTACACAGAGACCCCGCGACAAAGTTGGCACAACGAACAACCGGAATGGATTGATTATGGAAGGAATTGCTAGCCCTCATAGGGGAAACCACCCTGGACAGCCATGGCGTGAGGACCCAAGAGGTCAACGAAGATATCTGACAAGCAAAGTGCAGTCTTGGCAGCAAGAGGCATCATTACGAGAAGCAAAAATCCCCTTTTAACTAAAGCGGACTGACCAGGGCCAGGTCATAAGGAAATAAATCCAATATGTGTAATAGAACAGTGTTTCTCAGCCCAGTCGTGAGGGACCCCCAGACAATCCTCATTTTTGCTCCCTCCCAGTTCCTAGCACACCTTTACGAGGTATTCTGTGTTCTTGATTCATTGGTACAGGTTAAGAAACACACAGGTTAAGAAAAACTCGGATAGCATTTCGGGCCGAAATTTTATTTAAGAGAACTAAACATAATTACAAACAGGCTTCTCTTTCCTAACAACATCAGTGCCTAAATTGATTGATGGTCTCTGGTTACAGCTGAAAACGGTTTCATACTGATTTATATTCACACGACTGGGCCTGCAAAAAGAAATAAGAAAATAACCTCAGACAGTCCACAATTTTGTTCCTTCCCAGCATGCCTGAACCCAACAATTGAAGAACACAAAATACCTGGTACAGGTGTGTCGGGAGCTGGGAAGGAGCAAAAATGTGGACTGTCTGGGGGTCCCCAAGGACTGGGTTGAGAAATATGCTTTACAGAATATCTTTTGCATGTGTTAATTAGCGACACTAATATTAACTTATCAGATGCTTTTCTCCAAAGTGACTAACCACTGAGAATGCACAGACAGACAGTCCTGGGGGGAATGGGCAGGTGAAGTTAGGAGCGAAACCACTCTGTCAGGAATGAGATTTGAACCAGCGACCTTCTCAGCATAAGCTTCTAACTGGCAGAGCTATCCACCATTACATTACTAGACATTACTAGTTAAATAAGAGATGCTTTCACAATCAAGCGCGATTATATTCAGGTGGAGTTTTAAAACTGCTCATATCATCACTGGTGTTTAATGACAACAGACACTTACATTTTTTAGCAGATGCTTTTCTCCAAAACAGCAAACATTTTTTTGCCAAAGCAGGGTTAGAGCGATTATAGGGGCCCAACTGAGAAATTACTGAGGCAACCAGGTTATTTAAACTGGCAACCTTCTAATTACACACAAAGCTTCTTAACCTGTTGAGCCCCCAGGCAGCCCGGGGGCCCCACGTGACAGCAGAGTGCCGCACAGAAACAGTCGGCATCACCACGCAGTCCCTGGAAGTCCGGAATATGATTAAAGGATCTCAAGGAAATGCAGGGCTGTGGTATGAATGAGTGTAAAACCCTCAGCGTCTCGCATGAAGAGGAAACACTTCCAAGAAAATGAGTTGCGAAAAAAAACACAGCCCCCCCCCCCCCCCCACCTTGAACATGCCCAGTCTCCTCAAATTTCTGTTTACACCCACCTTAAAGTGCAAACACACCATTTACTGAAAATCATGTACAAATCCCATGGAAATAACATATACCTTAATCTGAACTCTCATACAATAAGCAAATTAAAATATCCTCTTCCACTACACTAATTTAATTTGAGGGGGAAAAATACATATAGAGTATCCCAGGTACTTATTTACCTACCTTTATTTTACCAGGAAGTCCCAAAGAGATTAAATATCTCTTTTACAAGAGAGACCTGGCTGAGGTAACAGGCATGCAAACTTACGACATATTAACAATACAACACATATCTGCTAAAGACTGCAGATCCACAATTCATTCAGTCTGGAAAATTCTATCTGACCACTCATGAAAAACTAAGGAGAATACTGGCAATAGTTAATAGTACCTTATGTATTAATTATACTGTGTGTATTAATTATGCCTTATTAATTATGCGTTATTATGTAGTTCATTGGCTTGTCATGTTTTAAACTGATGGAGAGCACTGTTATTTTGGTCAAAATGTGACAGAAATAAATTGAAAAGGCATAAATGGCAATCTAATGAAGTGAGGAGGATCTATTTATATTCTGCCAAGGAAAGGACAGTGGACAATGCATTAAAAATAACTGGTTTCAGTCGCAGGTCTTTCATAGTCTGAGCGTCCTTCCCGCTGCCCAGCTCACACAGGCGGAGGGGAGGCTCGGACACACGCAGCTGTCTGTGAGACACGCCAGCTCTTGAAAGCCTTTCCCGCCACATGGTCTTAGTTTCTGGAGTTTCCAGAAACACAGGACTCCAGGAACTAAAGGAAAAAAAAAAACAGAAAGACTAATAGTCAGAGTGGAGTAACCCCTCCCATAACAGCACCTTTATCCCCTTGGCGAACAGCTGGGAAGTTCCAAGTCAATGAGTAACCCTTGTACGTGTTTTGAAGGGTTTTTGTACAGCGAGTTTATCGCTCTGGCTGAAAAGAGCGATGGCCAAGGTCTTTCACTGAATTGGAAAAATTAGCACAGAGGCTGTGTGAAAACATGACGACCGGGCATTTTAAATGAAGCTGTGAGGGTCATTTTTTTTTTTTGTTAGTTTTGATTTCCCGGAAGAAGACATAAAACAATGACCGTGCCGTTGCTCATTGCACAATTTGCATATTGCAAAAATCAAAAGCTATGGCTGTACCTGTAGAGGACATTTTTATATGAATAGAAGCAGAGGAGGATGACTGTGGACAAAACCTCGTGAGATTGTTCATAGAATGAAGGCCAGCGGATGAGTTTACTGGCCATTTGCACCCTTTTAGCCCTTGGTTGTAGGAACACAGAATAACATGAACATTAAAGAAATGGGAAAAGGCAGAGAAAATAATGAATAACAGCAGAATCGTCTCATTGACGCATGTCTGAATGCAGTTTTTGCTTTTTTTCCTTAAGCACATTAGGATGATGACGAAATCCAGGCACATTCACATCACATTCCACAAGCTAAATTTACTGGAATCCTGTTCGTAAAACGACTTCGAAAGAAAGACCCAATTCTTAGAAGACTGTTTAGACATCCGTGCAATAATTAAATGCACACCTTTTACAGTACTGCAGATAAATCAGCCACAAGTACCCACTGACAAATTTTCAATATGAGTGGTGGTGATTGTCGTTTTCAGGATGAGTTGAAACCACCAGAAAATCCAATAAGTACCTGAAATACGTGGCACTTTACTATCGATATCAACTGAGTTCCATGAATTACGAACTGAAAACATTAATGTGACCATTATGTGGAGCATAGAAATTGGTCATTTGAGGTGAATGTATTTTCTACAGGCTACAGAGAACAGGCATCCCAGCTAAGGTTACATCAAACATTACTACTGGACTTGAAGAAAATTAATTTCTGTAACAGATTCTGTGCTACCGTAGGCTCCAATCAGAGGTGGCAAGTAAAGTTCAGGTCCAGAAAGTACAAATCCAGACCAGGTTTTGTTTAAATCTACTAGATTTGCACGAAGAGTCACAATCAGAGTACTCAACTGGTTGGGTGAAACAAAACCTTGGTCTGAATTTATATTTCCTGGACCTGAACTTTCCACCTCTGGCTCCCATACGTTATCAGAAATTACAGAAAAGTTCAAAAACTATATCTATAGCAGAGGAGGCTACATCTGATGAGGTCAAAGGTCACCAGGACAGCCTAAGGACACAAGGTGGTGGGTAGCTCAGTGGGTTAGGGGGCTGAGTCTGCGATCAGGAGGTTGTTGGTTCAAATCCCACTATAAGTGGAGTGACTTCACTTTTGGACCTTCGAGCAAGGTCCTTAACCTCCAGTTATCACAGGGACTATCTAACCCAGTTTTTTTTCAATGAGGGGAAAAAAAGTGTCCAATAAATAAATGTAAGTGGTGTTTCAATAATCATTTGGTTCTTAAAACAAATACACATCAATCAGACTTTGCTGTAAAACATCACAGTGAAGTTTCCCTAGAGTCTTCAGCGAAAATTGTGAATTTGTACAGACTCTGAAGCACAGCTTGAGTTTTGTTGGGGTGGGATGGGGGGGCAGTCGGCACTTTCCCTTTAAGGCCACTTCCTGTCCCTGGCCACTCCTTACAGTAGCTGTACTTTTCCTAGTGTTGCTCTGTGTAGCCTGTTCCATCCTGTGCATTGACGTCAGCAGCAGCGTGGCTGGGAGTGCTCTGACTCACCCTCATTCCTGTGCACCATGCACGTCCATGCTCCCTCCCCCCCGCTTCTTGCGCCCGACTCAGAGGGAGAGGCTCTAAACAGCCCCCCGCCACTCCAGAGCTAAACTGTGGGTCTTCCTCCCTGCAGCTTCACCAAAGCGTGACTCAGATTCTGATCATGTGGAATTCAGCAGCACCCCTGATCATCAACCGCGTCCCAAAGAATCGCTTCGTAATCACCCAGAGTCCGGTCCTCCACTGTGATGACTGGGACGGCTCAAAACGCGCTCACGAGGGACAGCGCAAGGGAAAACCCGAGATCAGGATGCAACGGCGGGGGACCGCTTTGATGTTTCTTTTTTTCCTCTTTTTTTGCGTTTGTCATTCTTTCCATATGACCTTGTTTGACGATTAGTCACCGGTCAGGCGTTTGAGATCAGGGTCAAACATGTAAAAATTCCTGAGTTCTCTGACTTTGCAGAGATATCTGCGAACAGGGGGTCTTAACGCGGACCCTCAAGGTTCCCATGTCAGAGCAGAGACATCCGACGTCAAAAACGAATGATTCCACAGCGAAAATCGTCCAAAAAAAAAACAAAAAAAAAGTAATATTCAGGACTGCCTTCATACAAGTAATTAAAAAAGAAAGTCCAAAACAATTCACATGTTAAAAGCCCCTTACACACTTAATGTCATTCTTGAAATCGAAATAAAAGGGAGTTAGGGGGTGATCTTTGCTAGACTCTGAGTTCAGCTGTCAAAAGCTACTTCCCGTCAGATCAGCAGACCTGTAGAAGCCTGTCAGGAGAAGCGTTTGGGGCTGTGGCACAGTCATCAGCTACAAACCTGACAGAAGCCTGTGTCAACAACCCCACGTACGGCCTGGAACATCATCACATGCCAGCAGCTTGAACACGCTTCTGATAATCTACACAAACCAACGTTAAAGAGTAGCTGTGTCACCTGACGGCGAGCGGAAGCGTGTTCAGTGCCACATGTGTGTGGTGGTCCCGAGCTCCATCCGTAACAGCTGACAAAAGCTCTCCGTCACCGTTCTGGCAAACAGGAAATGACACGTCCAAAGTCCTGGTACAGGAAGTCTAAAGTGGATCCTCCTCCTTCTCAGGATATCAGGCTTAAACTTATGGAGATCTACATTTCACATTTTATTTATTAAATGGAGGGATTTATCCAGAACAACGGACAATTGAGAAAGCAGGAACTTAGGGCCCAATGATAAAATGACTCTGCCCACCATGGATTTAAATGAGTCTTCAAAATGATAAATATATCATTACGCAACTAATCATAAAAAGTGAACAGTGCCATAAGTGTTAATATGAATTACAGAAAAAAATAACAATATGACTTGTCACAGAGCACAGTGGTCGCACATTTTGGAAAATGTCCAGTAGTATCAAAAAAAAAAAAAAAAAAGACCATAACTAGAAACACTGCTCCCCCTGGTGGCAAAACATGATATAGAGCAAAGCAAACATGGGACGAGTTTAGCTGAAATATTTGTACTTATGTAAGCAGATTGATCTGACTACACAAAGCATGACGATAACCACTGGACATGCAAACCAAATCATTATTTACAGAGAGGTCAGATGCTTAACCACTTCAAACTGACCACACTGACAGAAATATGAAATTTTTCGTTTCTTTCTATACAGAGACATTTAATTCTGCTAATGCAATAAACCAGTGTTTCTCAACCCAGTCCTTGAGGACCCCCAGACATTCAACATTTTTGCTCCCTCCTCACTCCCAACACACCTGTACCAGGTATTCAGTGTTAATTGGCTGGGAGCAGAAAGGGAGCAAAAATGGGGACTGGCTGAGGACCGGGTTGAGGAAGACTGTAATAAACCATTAACCGAGAATGTGGGCACTTTCATCTTACTGAACAGAATGTCTAAAAATACGTAAAGCACATCAGAACTTTAGTCAAATTTTAAAAGGCAGTGGCGGTGAAAAACAGGCAATTATTACGACAGAACCACAGAGTAGCTTAAAGGGCAGGACGCCAATAAAGGTTCACAGAGATGTAAGGGATGAGGTCCGGCCAATGAGGCACACAGCAGACATGTTCTGTGACAACATTTATTAATATGAAATCAATATTTAGCGTTCAGTCTGAAAATAAAATCTTAAAAACGCATCTGATCTCAAAAAAAAAAGTGACAAAACACTATTCTTTTTCATTTTAATTATTTTTTTAAAAAGATAATTGATAATACTGGTAAAATATTATTTTAAGTCAATGAACATATATACAGAGGACTGGAAATTTAACAGATACAGGTGACGAATCGCTGGGGCTGTACCAAGCCAGAATTCGCCTCCCCAAAACCCAGCATGGCAAAACCTGATTGGAGGAAAAGAGAGGGACAGGCCTACCATCCTTCTGTGGCCAGTCAGCCAACAGTGCCCATCCTAGGATACCAAACCAAGTCCCAATGGGATAAAACTTCTATATTTAACGGGAGACTACCACCGACGCCAGCAAAGACTACTCGGCCAGCTAATTGTTAATGACCCCCCCTCCCCATTTGTCCCCCACTATGCTGGTGACTGGTTTTGGTGGCGCTGCCTCCCCAAGGCATCTGGATTGGAGGGTGTACTTTGCATGGTGAAAAAGATGCAACACGCTCTTATTGCTGTCTAAAGCGCGGGGGGGGCAGAAAGAACAGCAAGCAGAGTGATGCCATATAACTGAAAGACTCCTTGACATGACTGTAGTGCCACCCACAGCACTGACGTATAAAATAAATAGGCTGCCCTGAGAAAGGAAGTGCTATCCCCTGCCCATCCACTAGATGGAGCCACCTAAATAGTCCAAGTGCAAGTGTGACATCAGAAGCTGGGGCAGGCAGTGGCTTTGGCATAGGTATGAGGGAACGAATACTGTCAGAGAACCTGCCGGACGCAGCAGACACGACAGGGCACCGTAACTTTTTCTTTTTACTAAAATTAAATTAAATGACAAAGCAGGAAACCAAGAGCTTGTTCAGAGATTACCCACGGAGAGAGAGCCTTGTGGAAGCAACGTCAATCAACGGAGAACTTTAAGCACCCAGATGGTATGCATGAAAAGAAAGAGAAAGAATAGTAAAGATAATAAAAAAATCTGGGCTACTCTACAGCAGGCCCAGCCTGCCCAAGCTGCCAAGAGGTGGCGCTCTCTCTCCACTGCCGCAGTCTCAGGTCTCAGCTTAATCCCAGGTACAATACAACCAGAGACTGAGGAAGCCAAGGGGAGAAACAAGTCTGATAGCTTTTGGCTTATTTGATGTTTGTGTGAGACTTTTTTTTTTTTTTTGGTTGCTTATTGTAATTTCATACTTTTATTTTATGATGCAGAAAGGGGGGAAGCTGCACAGTCCCCATTTACACAGCGAGGAAACTGCATAGGGAACTGGCCAAGCAGGAAGAGTCCGGAAAAACAGAAGGCTGAAGTCAAAGCATGAATGTAAGAATGTGTCTCGCTAAACTGTGTGGTTATGGTTACTGCATCATATTACATACATACATCATATCATGTATATAATTCTACATGGAATTTTATATATAATATGAAAATTTACACACAGCTGCCTTTCCCGAGAAAATGTTTTGGTTCCTTGGTGGGTTGGTGCAGTACCTGACAAGAGGCCCCTGAGCTTATTAGAGTCTATGGGGGCAGTCTACTGGGGGGAGGGGGGTGCCCCAAAAACCCCCCCCCACACCCCTCCAAAAAAATTTGCATTTCAAAAAAATTAAAGAAGAAACAAAGTGCCCCCCCCATCAGCACCTTACTGAGTTCCACATGCTGGGGTGGGCAGACTGTGGCTACACGCTAACCAATCACCTCAGTGCAGCCAGGTTCGATAGCAGATATAGGTTCCCATGGCTACCATGGTGCACAGGCACACTTTGACCACAAGGGGTGTCCAGGAGCCCTGGGAGTGGTCGGGCTTCTCCGGCACCGTCGTGTTCCTTGGGGTATCAGGCGCCGGCTCGTCGGGCAGGCTGGGGCGGGGGGGCACCGGGGGCGGGATGCTGTCATCAGATCCACGCCTTCGCCGCACGGCCGGCTCCGGGGGGGAGCTACAGGAGAGACGAGACCCGCCCAGTCGTCATTATCCTAAACAAAGGCCTGAATGACAGCGGCCACATTCCTACGTTACACACAGCTTATCCTCCATAGATCCAGAGAAACAAGTCTTTTAATCGGAAATCTTTTTGGACATGAATGTTGGGACGGTAAAAACGTCACAACACGTGATGTCCTCTTAAAACCCTAACTGCCCTCTTCGGGAAGAACGGGACTCAGAGTGGCACGTGTTGTATGAGAGATATGAGCAAACACAGCGTCCTCTGCAGAGTTTGAGGGCATGCGTGTGTCAGACTGGCATCCCACCCAGGGTCTACACGTGCCTTGCACCCTATGCTGCCTTGGATAGGATCCAAACCCCCCAGCCTATGCTGCCTGGGATGGGATCCAACCCCCCCCCCCCAAGACCCTGACCTGGATGAGTAGGTTTAGGCTATCCGTAAACAGATGTTTTGATTTAGGAATGTGGAATCATTTATCACATTGTCAGTTACATTTCATCCCAGCAGGCATTTGTGCGTAGCTGTTTGCATCAACCTATCACAGCGAGCAATAAAGCAAGGTGGGCGTGATGATGACACTGACCAATTGTATCTGGAGGCCCAAGATATCAATGACCTGCAGGCTCTCAGCCTCTGCTTTGGTTACGCACTATACAGCACACAGAAACCAGATGCTCTTCTGGGGTACTGTATTAAAATTGAGTCTGATTTAAATACTTCTGAAGGCACCCACAGCTGGAATGCTACCTGAATAATGTGACAGCATTAGAAACAGCATTAGCGGCATTATGCAACGACCTCTAGTAGGGGGCGCCAGTGAGCACGGCGAAATGAAATCCTTAGCTGGCTAACAGCTTTGCCCTTCATCCATTCATACAGCACCAGCAGCCTTCAGCCTGAGCAGACAGATGAGATCCAGCATGCGGGTAAGTGAGCTCACCTGTGCGTTCGGATGTCGTGCCTCTGCTGCTGCACATACTCATCGTCTATAAGTTCTCCTGAGAAGAAGGAGGGATTGGTGCCGTTCCGGGCAGGTGTGGGCGATCTGGGGGGGACGGGTGTACGTGCCGGGGGATCGTCCTCGTTTGACAGCGACTTCCACGACTCCTTTAAGGCATCGGACAGGGACATTAGTTTAGGGACACAGACAGCAGACCGGGGAAGTGCAATTTCATACAGGAAACGCAGAAGTACAGCAGGAAGACAGAGGAATATGAAAATGGAAACCAGGACAGAGGTTCCCTTACTGTGGAGAGGAGAATAGAAATGCTAAAATATTATCGGGTACAGGATGGAAATGTCAGCACTACACTAACAACAACGACAACAACAATAATAAAAATAATAATAATAATAAACAAACCCCAAAGAGGCTAACATTTGGTAACGCAAAAGACAGCAAGGGAGTTGAAACAAATAGTTACACACAGCGATGAGCGATACAGAAAAGCAGAACACATTCATTACACATCATTAGTTTAAAAAAAAAAAAAAGCAAATGTCATCCCAGTTTGGACCCCATCAATCTGATTACGAACCAGCGCTGGGTAATCAGGGGGCCAACAGTGCTGCGTTTTAAAAAGCCCTTTTGGACTTTACAGCTCAGTTCAGGTCAGCAAAGGGATATGATGTCTGAAAAAGTAGCCCACTCAAATCACACATCTGCGTGGCCCCCTGCTGGCCAACAGTCATAACACAGGGCGGATGAGGGGCCCCAAAGTGACTTTTCGAGTGGAATCCCGGGAACAGCAAACTCACCCCTGCCCACTACCAGCAGAGACTAATTGTTCAAACATACAAGGGTATTTTTATCCCCCACAGAGGAAAACCAAACAACATCATTCTGAAAGACAAGGCCTGCGTACCAGATCTGAGAAATTTGCATTGTCTTGATCAGTCACTTTGTTTAGCTTTTTATTCGAAGAGAAGCTTCATTTCTGCAGTCTTTGGGTAAGTCAAAAAATGAACAACCAATAGAATGTCATTTTATACACGTGATCAGTTTTTTTAATAGGAAGAAAAAGTCTCATTTGGGTTGCAGCACTTCCCTGTCATATTTGAGAACAGGCATTTTAAGCTGTTTACAGCTGTTCTGGTCACTGCTGTTTATGTTAGTTTTCTTAATTTTTAAGGAAATGTAAGTTTTATAACATGCCTCTAGGATTATATTAAACTGTGGCTATTAATGTTTTTAATTCTGCTTGATTTACAGACCAACCCATCAATCAATAATTGAGTAAATAAGTTCAGTTAAAATGTAAACAATACATTCTGCATTTTTTATTCCTGTAGTTAATTGACTGATATCACTGGTCAACAATTTCTTACTTTCCTTTTGTCACACAAATCAAAATAAAATGTGTGCAGTCAGACCTCAGACATTCGTCGCAAATGAGGAGGATTCATGGATGTTTGGTAGAGTCACTAAAAATGGCGATATGTGCTTATTTCTATAGTTTAAACCCTAAATATGACCCCAGTCATGCTCCCAAAACACTTTAATTTCATTTAAAAGTTAGCTTAATACAATACCGTTAAAAAAAAACATTGACAGAAGTCATATACGTAACCAAAGTACAATTCAATAAAATAAGTAAAGAAAACATTTACTGTACGTACAGAGTACAGGTATTCAATCAATTAAAAATGACATAAAGACGTACATAAATAACAAATACCATGTGTGCACTAACCATGAAAAAGAGAGAGAGAGAACAAAAATATATATATACACACACACAAATATTTAATAAAAGAACAGTAGAATGAAATTTGCAGGGATCTATGCATTCGCGAATCACGAAGTGCGAATGCACAAGGGCTGACTGTACAAACATGGGGGTGTGGATTAGGTTTATATTAAATTCTGGGGACCAAATGTCCTCCACAATGTAATAAAAACCTGTTTTTTTGATGTTGTGGGGATCATTTTTCAGGACCCCAGAAAAATCTATGAATGCAATCAATTCATTCAACCATTACTTATGGTTAAGGTTACGGCTGGGTAGGGGTTAAGGTCGTCATGTTGGGATTAGAGTTTTCTCCATAGAAATGAATGGAGTCCCCACAAAGACACAAAATTACAAACCTCTGTGTGTGTGGGTTTTGTGTGTGTATGTGTGAGACAGAGAGAGTAAAAGACAGAACCGGAATTTAACTACGTCACAAATTAGAGGTTTTTTCTGATGTGTCATGCCAGGTGATGGAGAGAGGCACCTGAGGAGGAAGCATTGTAGCGTAGTTGTACATCACAAAAATATTTATTCAGCACTGAAACTAGAAAAAGACACATACAGAATTTTTTTCTTTCTGTGATTTCCCATTTGTACTGTCTTAATCAAATAAAATGTCTAAAACAAAAAAGCTCCATATTAAAGTTATTTCAACAAAGTTACTGAATACCATGTGTTTTTGTTTAGTTTTACTCTTTTTTTTTTTTAGAATATTTTATTTTCAGCATTTTCAAACATACATAGAACACAGGACACAAACTTCAAACCCCTCCGCACCCTCCCTGAAAGAAAAAAGAAAAAAAAGGGGGAGAGAGAGCCTTATTAGTCTGACATATATCACTGAAGCATATCCATATATAACAAATAAGGCTGCCACATTTCTTCAAAAGTATTATAGTCATTTCTGAGCGTATATGTAATTTTTTCAAGTGGAGCACAGCTATTCATTTCTGAAATCCATCTTCCTAAGGGGAGACT
>JAODJU010000108.1:20400726-20412980 GCA_026776725.1 Gnathonemus echidnorhynchus
CCGCTTTGTCCTGAAGTGAGGGATCGAGCCAGCCACCAGTCCCCTTCCCTGTAAACACAGACACAGTAAACACACTGTCAAACTCGCTCTCCTCCCTACTCTGCGATTCCTTTTCAAACGTAACTGTTCATCTCCCACCTGTATAGCCTAAACTATGCAAAAATACAGAAAAAACAAGCAGATGACAAGTGCAAACGTCCAAGTTTAAGAACACTAGTCATGTGCATCACTAATCACCTGCTACACCAGTGTTCAGTTACACCAGGATGTGCAGTTTTGTATTCAATCTATGACAAAGGTAACTTATAAAAGTGCTGCTCTTCAGGGCAGTGTTGAGACAAGAAGGTTCATTGAATCGCCTGAAAAAGAGGCAGTTCTGTGGGTTGACCCCATAAAGGTTATCGGAACTAATTACAGCAAAGTCCTTTAATTTCTCTTGTGAGGAACTTATGTGATTTTAGGTAGCTAGATGATCCAAATTTTGTCAGTGGTGCTCTGCTAACCAAAGTAGAACAAATGCTTATAAACTTAAAAGGTCACCTAATATTTTTATACTGAGGAAAACCAACTGTTCCGCAGTAGTAAACTTTTCTGTTTTTTTGTATAATTCTGCTGAAGTAGTGGTTGTTTTTAAGTCTAAGATAAGACAGGAAGAATTTTATTGATCCCAGGAGGAGGAAATTCTGGAAAAACGTCCTTCAGCACTACAGCAGCCATTACGCCAACCAGCTCTTTGGCTAAACAGAATGATTCATTGGCCGAGTTCAACTGCTATTTCATTTATCCATTTTAATGGCTGGCATGATCTATTGGCATCCTGCCCAGCCTGTCCCCTGCCTAATGCTCTGTGCTTCTTGGGATTGGCTGTTCACCATAAACCAGTATGGAATAATCTGTTACCGAAGGTGGATGAATGGATGTCATGGCCTACAGATACCTATCAAGATATAAAATAACAGGTGCTAGCTTGGTGATAGTTTTTCCATATAGTTATACTGCTAAATTCTGGTTCTCTGGATCGGCCTTAACTGAAGCTGGATACAGTAATGCTGTGTTCCGGCTGTTGATTTTCAACCTAAAAAAAACTCCAAGAGCCTAGAATCAGTGGCAACTAAGTCTGGAAGATCCACAACAAAGAATGAGTTAGTGGATCTAAGCAGTAGAGAAACTACGGGAACAACAAATGTTTAGTTGACAATTTAACTGACTGAGAACAAGTGCAAATTATCATGAAATGAATCATTATAGAATATTGAGGTCAATCATTTTTGTCCATCTATACTAGAATGATGCATAAGATAAAATGATTATAACTACAAGCAAAATGCAGTCAGTGTATTTGAGCATGACTGATCCTTAAAATTATACTTTCTCAAAGAATATCTAAGATGGTGTAACTTCAGAAGCCCAAGGAACTGGACGATGGAAAGGTACACAACTAAATGACCATGCGCTCATGAGGGGTGGTATGGCGGAGGGAGACTTTAAAGGAGAAACACTGTCTACGCGGAAAATGAGGGAAAATCTCAATGACGGACCAGCATGATGGCAGCAACCCCAGTTCGGAGCAGGACTCGTGCTATTTTGGGCGCTGACCCTGTTACGATAGCAGACCTCATAGGAGGAGAGAGAGTACAGGCTGACAGAGCATGGCATCCAAAACACACACACACACACACACACTCACACAGACACACGTTCACTCTCTCTCTCTCACTCACACACACACACACACACACACAATGAACCATGGACAGGTGGAAACAGATATAAGAGAGTAAACATACCAACCTGCAGTTCAACTTTCTCCTAAATTACACCATGCAGCAGAAAGGTGGGAGAGAGGGGTTGGGGTAGAGAGTGGTTAGAAAAAACAAATCGCAGGCATTAGAGCAGGAGAACACAAGCAAAGAAAAGCAGCGCAGACCCAACACTGCAGAGAAGAGAACAGAAGACCCTCCCCCCTCCATTACAAAACAACAGCCCACTTTCCAGTTTCCCAGGGAATGTCTTGTTTCATAAACAGCTCATGAATCCAATTAGATGGACCAAATATACCACCCCACACCACCACCAACAAAGTCTTTGTGGCAAGTACCACAGGGCAGTCTGTAGGTAAAGGGAGGTCACAGACACCCATGTGCAAAGTCAGCGTGAGGGTTAAAGACTTAATTTAGTGCTTCAGTTGTAGTCTGGGTCAGCGTCCATGTCAGCAAAGCCTGCTGAGAAAAGCAAACGCACTGAAAGATAAGAATGCAGCTGAGCAGGTAAATTACCCAGGAACAGATGATTCAGAGGAGTCACACAGAAACAGGAAGCTTGGAGGGTCTTGTGCCTGAGGACATCACCCACACACTACGGAGACCTGAATACGAGGCCCCACCAACCACCAGAAAGGCTCAGAGCTTTTCCATCAGCCTGCTATCACAGTGAGTGTGCACAGTTATTACTGTCCAGAGGACGGAGTATCCCCTGTTACTGTCCAGAGGACGGAGTATCCCCTGGCCAGTGAAGCGGTGTCACCGTCGGGCCCCTGAACAAAGGCCCTAAACCCCCAGTTGCTCAAGGGACTGTGTGACCCTACTTTGAATTGTACATCACTCTGAATGAGAGCTTCAGCTAAACAAATAAAATGTTCAATGACCCAGAGGAGAAGGGAAAAGGTTTACCTACATCAGTGAACCAGGATGTAACACATTATATATACACTCGCGGTGAACTTCCTGTGTGTGAAGTAAAATGCCCGTGCAAACAGACACAGATACATATACACACACACACACACACACACACACACACACACACACACACACACACACACACACACACACACACACACACACACACCACATGGCCCTTATTAAGCACAGCCCCCTCCCCCCCGCCGCCCTAGAAAACGGACTGCTCAGTCAGTGAGCGTCACATGCTCATCGCTGCGCTATTTAAAGCGAGCAGGCAGGTGCCCAGGGATCACACGGAGAACAAGCAGGAGAGAAGATGGAGGCATTTGGCAGAAACCGTGCCCCCTGGGACTCTCACACACCACGACGCAGTAAGTGTGCCGAGAGCGGCTCACCAGCCGCAGAAAAAAATGTAAAAATAAGAAACATAAACACATGCATCCAGAAAATTCCAGCCCTGTGATTGGACAGGGCCCACTTGCCGCAGAGCAGAGTAACACACGGGTCACGATGAGCTGACTGACCGCCGTAGCAGAGGAGGCGCATTAGAAGTGGCTGCGACGGTCGTCTGGGTCGCGGTTTGTCTGGCATCCAAAAGCAACCGGAACCACAGTCTGATCCCGGAAATGTTTAGTCACTCATTTGAAATGCTTCACCCACTGTTCAGGTGGCCTGGTAATTCCTCTGCATGACTATCATGTGATCCAAACCAGTATGTGGACTCCATACTCTATTATAATGTTGGGGAATTTCGGATGAGCGACCAAATGTTTCCAAAATCGAACAGCGAAACCAGCTGGTTTTGATTTATTGGGAGATGTGCATGGGGAGACAAGATTGGTCGACACTGACTGGGGTGATAGGCAGAGCAGGCAGCAGTCTAAAATTTGGGAGGAAAAAAATGGACTGTTACATGGGATTAAGAAAGACAAAACCGGGGGGGGGCTATATGAGCTTATTCAGCGGGACAGTGATACAACTGCATGGGAACGGTTCCAGGAGCCGGGGCAGCGCTCCCACTACATGGGAACGGTTCCAAGAAGTTCCAGGGTCAATCACACGGCCATGAGGTGACATGCCACGGGCCAGCCAGAGTTAAAAAGCTGCCGCTGACTAATTTGTGGCAGCGATGGGAGTCGGGCGGAATCGCGGCGGGTCAGCGTTTCTGCGGGGACACCTCGGCGAGTCAATGCCCCGTCTAATTCAGCCTCTTATGGGGGCGAGGTCGGGGGGGGGAGTGCACCATTATACAGGAGCAGCTAATAAAGTGGCCACTCAGAGTATTTCAAGACAAGAACTCAGAAAGGGCTTGTTCTGGACTGAAGCCTGTTTCTACGGCAACCAGCTCACGGAGGGAGCCTGGGATACAGGCAGGACCAGCCGGCAATACGAGGGGTGAGAAAAGGCAGAGATGACGGCTGGCAGAAGGGCCACAAGGTGGGCACTGGGGGGTGCTGCATTGCTCTGTTTGTGTATTACTGGATCCTTACGTGTTATTGACGATCTGCAGGCGCTCGCCCTTCTTGAAAGACAGGTCTGCGGCTGTGCGTGACTCGTAGTCATACAGTGCCACAAAAGTGGTGACTCCCCCTGCAGGTAGTGGGGAGAACAGCAGTGAGAGCTCACTGATAAACATTTATTCCATTTACATGCAGAAATTTCAAACACAAATTCATTAAGCAGAACTGTATGCAAACATACACAAACATGGATCATTTAAAGCACTGCAATTTATTATGAATTATTTTGTTCAAAATCTTTTGACATTGTTTGCATGCACAAAGTTTGCATATCTCTGTGCAACTCAGATTAATCTTTGGAGTAAACAACCACTAGCAAAATGACCAATTATCAACACTGCATAACCTTTCCTGCCTGTTTAAAAAAAACAAATTAATTATTACAAGCACAAAGAATGAGCGATTTGAGTGGCCGTTACCGGCTTGAGACGTCCTCCCCCTTAAACTTGTACGTTAGCAATTACTCACCAGTAATGAGGGAATTTTAAAGATCTTCTCAGCCAGTCTAGTTACTTGTAGTGTTATTGAGTATACTTACATAATTATAAAACTATTATTAGAAAAAAATGTTCATATAGTAAAGCTGCTTTTTTAAGACAATTTATGCAAAACACTGTACATATATTTTTTTTTAGAAGAATTTTTGATCTTCCTATTATTATTATTATTATTATTATTATTTATATTTGTACAGCTATGTACATTAGCTGTCATGTCAAAGGGGATATCGCTGTCGCCATGGTAGCATTTCCATGTTGATCCTACTCGAGCACGACCGTACCTGCTAGCTGTCCTCTGTGTGGGGAGGTGATGGTCCCGGGGTGGTCCACCCCCCCAAAGAGGGCGAGCTCTGCATTGCTGACCAGTGGCTGAGTGCCCCGCCGGGTGCCGTCCCTGCCCGGGCTCCGTGTGGGCGTCAGGCACTGTGGTCCGGGGCTCAGGTGGTGTCCTCCACCACCACAGGGGCCGATGGTCCCATCCAGGCTACGGGAACGCTGGCCCAGCTCCTTGGGTTTGCTTTTGGTCGCCCCCATTGTTGGGCCTGCGGGAGGAGCAGGGCAATGTCATGTGACCACAGTGACATCACACCCAGCAGCCCCACCACACCGAGAGGCATCTCTATGTACCAAGCTTACTTAAGACCCACATATTAGAAGGTGACTGGAAAGTCGACGGTTCAAATTTTAGGGTCAGCAGAATGATTTCACCACTGGGTCCCAAAACAAGGCCCTTAACTCCCAATTGCTCCAGGGACTGACACTCACTCACACTCACTCTCTCACTCTCTCTCTCTAAAAAGTCACCTTTGGATAAGTCCCTGATAAATGCATAAAATGTAAACCGATAAAACATCTTTTTCTTCTCCTCTCCTCTTTTGTTCTCCATTTCTCCTGCATCAAAATCTTTCAACATTCCCAGTCGCTCGGAATCCTTGCACTGGTGTCCAAACAACACAGACAATCTCATAACCTTTTGTTTGAAAGCACCGATTCCCAGCCTGAACTGCAAAATGTCCACCTACCCCACAAAGATGTAGGAAAATCTGGGATGGTCACCTTGACCAGAAGTGCTACAGTCTAATCAGATCAAAGATGGGAACAGCACCGTGTCCCCCTACCTCCTGGGTCGTGACCCCAATCTACCCTCTTTTACCCAGGTTATGGCATCCGAAATGGCAAGTTGTCACTGTCAAAGGAATCAAAGACCCCCCATCCAGGGAGAGAGAGACGGGAGAAAGTTTGGAAATAGAAAGGAAAGACTAATTCTAAAAACAGCTCTCACGTCAGGGGGAGACAACCTCATTCACAGCTTAATTGCTGTCAACCTTAATTGCTGAGACAACCTAATTCAATGCTTAATTGCTGTAACGGTGAGGGCCTTCGGGCCCCGACACGTCCCTGCGCTCTATTATAAGCGCTTGCCTGCACTGAGGGACCTCCGAAAGCAACGTCTCCTAATTACAACGGCAGCCGTGGAGACCTGACATGCGGGGGTACCGCTAGGAGAGCGGGCAGCACCTGTCAGCTCGCCAAGAGAAGGCAGGGTGGGGTGGGGGGGGGGGATGAGAAGAAGTATTTATTTACAGACAGGAAGTGCACAAATGGCACTTGGAATCTGAGAACAGGAGAAAAACAGATGCTCTTAATAGCATCTAAAGGCACCTGTTAAGTTTGCTTCCCCACCCAATGAGTTAAGGGCTCTGTGCCAGATTCCAGGAGGTTGTGGGTTTGAATCCTGTAGTCAGCAGAGTTATCGTATCATCATTTTGGTTTCTGGATCCTACCCTCTCCAAGGGCAATGTTATTAAATGAGGATCCGGGCCTGGAAAGCCGCATCAGCTGGTCACCAGGCATAAGACTGGAAACAAAGAGGATGGAAGGATAACCCTTTTGGGCTGGGAGGGGGCGTGACCCAGAGCCGGGAATAACGGGAGCTGGGGAAGACTGGGAAGAAGCTCAGGTCACCCAAAGGCAGATCTGGTAAAAGTTTACTGGGGGGAGGGACATCAAGATCTGGATTAGCCAATCAGAAGTTGGCTACAGACACCATCAGTACGGCCAGGAAGCTGTTCCATCCATCTTCAAAAAGTCATTAAAAACCCGATTAATACTTTGAAGGCCACAGAACCTCACATGGATGTTGTGGTTATCTGCCTAAATGCCATACTTATAGGTTCTCTGCTCTGGAATATCTCAACACAGATCTTTTCCCAGTATGACCAGCTTCCCAGCAGCAACTCCTGTGAAGCCTGTCGCCCCATAATGGAAAACCGCGGCGCTGGTCTAAATGAATCGTTTCCATGACCACACTGCGTGTCATTCGCTCACCGCCACTGGGTGGAGCTGCAGCCAGTGATCATGTCCGGGTACATGTCAGTCCCCCTTTTACATGTCGGATTTACCTTCTTATACCATTTACGACAAGTTCTACTTTCAGGCACGTCGCCTTTTTGTGTTGAGGCTTCTCTGAACTCTATATCTCAGGGGGGCTGAGGTCGGGATTACGCCGCTGCTGGGACCTTCTCATCAGAGAGCATGGTCACATGACAAGAAAAAATCATATTTAAAGATGCAAAACTAGGACACACCGTTTTTGGTCCGAAACAGCACACCTCTCTACTTCAGGTGATTCACTTTAAACCATCTGTGACTGACCATGTCTGAGCCAATAAGGTCACTCCGGTATGGCTGCGGGGCGTGGCCTGAAATATGAACCCCCGCCCCAGTGGGCGTGAGCCTTAAAACCCTAAACCCTTGGCTGCCTGGGCGGTTAAAGGGACATTCAAAGACAAAGTCACACGGTGGGCATTGGGCTAAATGAGATTCTTCCACCCCACCAAAAGGTCCTTTGACACAATGGGTCAAGGTGGCCTCAGACTGCAGGAAAACAAAATGAAATTAAAAAAGCACACACACCCAGAGGCCATGTTTTTGTGTCCCAGACAGGCTGAGCGTGACAGTGGCCAGACGGGTCAATGAGACAAGGACGTTCAATAGCACGACCCGGAGGGCAGCCTCTGCTCTGTTCACCCACGTTCACCCCTCATACATCCCTCCCCCAGCGGAGTGACACAGGACACCACTCACTCTCGACATGGCTGGAATGACAATCACGGCAGGATTAAAGCTTATTAGAGTCATTAAATGTGAATATTTATTCACCTTATGGTTGCCAAGCTTTGTCAGACGCAACGAGAGTTAGCATCCGGCCCCACGCAAAGGTCCTCACTGCAGGCCACCAGGAGGGGGCATAATTGAGACGTGTCGTAGGGCGGCCAGGCGTGTGGCCAGGCAGCTGACAGGGCGTCGAGGGCAAGGCGCATCTCCACGAAAATCAGGGAGAGCCCCCCAGTTCTGGAATTATTCGGACTCAGCGGAATTCTCCGAGCGGCAGCCTTACAATACAACACATAAAAACACACAACACATTCAGACAGCTCCCTTGGTGGAGGGGCTGGTCTTATGTGACTAAAAAAAAAATCTAATGTATTCGAGAGCCCCCTCCCCCTCCTTCCACCAGCACCCAGGCTGAAAGGGTTTTTAATTTTGCCATGTTCCAGCACCATGTCCACCCCCTCATGGCTTCCTTCACCCCTCCCCAGAAAACGGTTGATGTGTGGGCACACGACGTCCCAGAAAACGCATACTGGAACCCCCCCTGAGGAAAGATCAGCCTCGCTGCTGCTGATGTGATCCCGCCCGGAGATGGGATTACCCGTGAGGGTGACAGGGGGGCACTTACATCTGCTTTGTTCGTTATCAGGGGCTAGTGGGGGGAGGGGGAGCTATCGATTCGCTCTCAGTATGACCCAGGCGGTTCCACTCCGTAACTTTTCTGTTCATCCACCACCTGTTCGGATCGAAGCCCCCACCTCCAAACATGAGCAAATAAATATGTTCAATGTGGAGGCATTAAGAATGTGAATAACTCCCCATTCCTAAAGCTGACATGGTATAGCAAATATAAAACCAGCATGATGCACTGTTTTTCATAAAGGGCTTATTTTATGGAGGAACAGACCAAGGGGTGGGGCTGTCCTCCTCATACAGAGGCATCCTGCCCCAGCTGAGGCGAGGTCCAGCGCTGGTGGCCCACATAGGGGCCGGCCGCCAGACCTCGGGGCCTCGTCTGACGTCAGCCGGAGACGACGTCGACGCAAACAGCTGACCGAGTTCTTACCCTGGATACATTCGGCAGCGAAGAGACGAGTCACAGCGGCATTAGACGCAAAAGAAAACGTGAAAGAGCCTCAAGGTTCTGTGAGGCAGCAGCGTGGAAATGCAAAGCTGCTTCAGTCACCACCCGAACCCTCCAAACACACACACACCCTCCCAATAAACACAAACACACACTCTCCCAACACACACACACACACAATCCTACATACAAGCTCACAGATACACACACACACACACACACACACACACACACACACTCCCTGACAGATAGACCCAGACACACACTGATAAACACAGGCACACACCAACATAGGCTAAGAGACACACACAGACAGACAAACAAACACATACAGGTTAACAGATACTGACTGACACACACACTGACCTCTGGTTCAAGCCCACTACCCCAAAGAGCACTCAGGCTCATTAGATTTTGACTCCCCTTCTTTCCTTGTACATTCCGGTAATTTCCTCCTCCTTTGCTGTCCTCAGTGGCCCAGAGACTCAAATTAGTTTCCTGACAGCAGCACTTGCTCAGCAAGTAGGACACCTGAAGTATTACCCATAAAGCCACGGTGTCGGCGGGCGGCCAGCCAGCGTTGGGGGGTGGGGGCTCATGGTAGAAATCGTCCTAACCGCCATATTTGCATTTTACATGGGGGGGGGCGCATCCTGTCGTGGAGGTTCATGCTGTACCAATGCAAACTCGTTCCCACGGCAAAGGAAGCATGACTCTCCAACAGCTGGACCTCTGGGAAGTGCATGGGGGGTGGGGGGGGGGGGACACAGAGCAGGAGGAATGGACACCTTCATGAACCCCCCCCCCCTCCCCAACTCTCTCACTGCAGCGCCGCCGTCTGACGATGCGATTGGAGCAGGGAATTCGGGAATCTGGGATAGCCGTAGTGCGGGCGCATAGACGCGATATGTCACCATGGATACAGCTGGGGGGGGGCATGTGTCACAGCCAGTTAAGCAGAGACGCCCTTCTGTGCCCTCAGCAGGGCCCTGTGTTCAGTCGAGCAGCCCCAGCAACCTGTGAAGCACCGGGTGAGATTCAGGATCAGACACACAGGGACAGAATTAACTTGCTCTTTTCTAATTAAACCCCCCTCGTTAGCTGGCCTCCCCACCCCTGACGTGGGGGGGGGGGGGACATTCAACGGACTATAAATCATAAGTCATGCATAGGGGCCAACCTTGTCATAGGCCAATGACATGATTTGAATTGGTGAGCAATTTAGCCTTCAGTAGGGCCCACTGTCGCCGCGCCTCTATATACACCCCCAGGTGCAGGGCCCTAACATCCCCCGTCTCGCTACGTCACACTGAGTTGTGCCCCATCAGGTGGGGGGGGGGGAACAGGCCTGGAAAGACCAGAGTTACAGACCCTGTGTTTAGTTTGTGAGTCGTCAGTGAGTCAGGATCACCAAGATGAGTTGGCAACACAGGTACGTGTTCGGGGCGTGACGAACCCCAACGGACGTGCGGGGGGACAGCGGGCAAAGTCAAAATGAGAGACACAGGTGGGCCACCCCCTTCACGCTGCTCCGTCCTTCACGAGGCCGAAGGGGGTGTGCCCGCGTGTTAACCTGCCCCCCGCGGCCCCCAAAGCCGACACTCGGGGGAGAGTAACTGGAGTAAATATTTACCGTGTCAGAGACCTGGGGTTGCCATGGCAGCGTCCCCTGCATTCCAGCGCACACACACACACAGACACACAGACACACACAGACACACAGACAGACACACACACACACACAGACAGACAGACAGACACACACACACACACACACACAGACACACACACACACACAGACAGACACACACGCACACACACACCGCCAGGGAAGGCCTGGCTTATGGCAATCCCACCGCTACAGGAACAGTGCTTCAAAGGCTGCAATTAATCTGCGTGTCGTTTTGTTTGGCTTTAGTGTCTGTTAATAATCAGATGACACAACTGGATCTAACGACCCCATTAGATCAAAGCGGTCAAAGGTCATAGACTCTGTATACAGCAGTAATTCACAGTAAACGGGGGCAAGTCTAGGACTTTTGGGGGGGGGGGGGGTCATCATATGAGAGGGCATAATTCATAAAGTGAGAACAATCTTAACATTAGTCAAATACGTTTTGAATTGGTGAGTGACAGGGGAGAGACCAATCAGCTTTCGGCTAGTCCCAGTGCCCCTCTGGCTCTGCCCCCATACAAGCCCCTGATGGTAAGAAGCCTGCATAGAAACACACAACAGATAAGGGTTCCCACATACACCGAGGTGACCTTTCCCCAGTGAACGGTGCTTGAGGTTAGTAGGATCAGTTCCTGCTGAGGAATGGCATCAGAGACCATAAGCATGGGCCAAAAGAGAGCCTCCAACGTCCATCTGCAGAACTGACGTCCACAAGCGTGTCTGTGCTGACCTGCAGCTAACAGGAACCCGCTGCCCTCTCTGAGGGACCGGTGAATACTCTGCCGTGAGCCTTTAAAGCAAAACAGGACCTGGTTTTGTTACATGGCGGCACAAGGTAAGGGTGAATCTAAGATGTTTAAAGGTGGGGGGCATAAGAGAGGGGCCAACCTTCTCATTAGCCAGTGATATGTTTTGAATTGGTGAATGACGGGGGAGGGGGCACTCAAGGGGCCAATCAGCTTTCAGGGGGGGCCAGTGTCGAAGCAACGGTAAAACCTTGATTTAGCAGCATCTAGGAAAGCTTTGGATGAGCCCCCTCTGATCTTGGTCAGCCTGGAGGATGGTGCTGATTTTTTTTAACATGGCCCAGCAGAGGTGACCGATCCCAGGGGACAGTTAAAAAAAACTGCAGATGCTGACAGGACGGTCTTGGGAAGGATTGTTTAGGGCAGCGGCAGGCTGACGCAGAGCCAGGGGGGGCCGGCCCCCAGCCTCGATATGCTGGCTGCTTTCCTCATGCTGCCGCGGGGACACAGGCTGGCGGGGGGGTTATTCTGGGTGGAGACAGCTGCACTCTTGGTATCTAATACCAAGACAGAAAATCACGGTACAGGGAGGAAACCCATCATGAAACATACGTTAAAGAACTGTACGTCTGCGTCTATATATATATATATATACACACATACACAGACGCTCCTCTACTTACGAACTTTCAACTTACGAACTTTCAGACGTACGAATGAATTGGACTGCAAGTCCAAATTATGTTAATTGGGCTCCCGTTTCCTGTTCGCAACATCATTTTTTTTTTTTTTCTGAGTGCCAATTCCACCTAGTACGACTTCTGGCCGCTACTACAGCAGCGTAGCGTGCAAACTCCCAGCATCCTAGTTCTTTGTACTTGCATATACCCTTAAAATGATGCTTAATAACGACTTATGGACATTTCAGATTATG
>JAODJU010000108.1:20418194-20432917 GCA_026776725.1 Gnathonemus echidnorhynchus
GGGGGGGGGGGGGGGGGGGGTAACAAGGAGCCCACATGGGAGGGGTCATGCTCAAGGTCTCAGTACCGCATAGGTGATTAACAGTTATTAAATTTAACCGATCGATTGCCTTGTGCCTCCGCCCAGCAAATTTTATCATCAGCACTACACCAACCCCCCCCCCCAATGGTCCTCAAGATGCAATTAAACCCTGTCCCACCCCACCCTCCACCTCTTAAGATGTCTCATAAGCTGGCAGAAAAATGCACTCATGCTACTGCCCCCCCGGGCACGGGGGAAGGCGTGTGGCCGGAGCGCCCTGGAGTTCCCGTCACCGGGCAGACGGACCCGTACACCCAGTCAGGCTCCACCATGGAGTAACAGTTTCCACAACGCTTTCGTAATAGAGAACTCCACCTACACACAGACCCCAGGAGCCCGAAGGCAGAAGGGGAAGCTTACGGGGAGGACAGAGGAAGCAGGACAGAGTCACGCAGCCATGAGTAACTCGGGACACACAAAGCAAGCAGAAGTCAGACAGTAATACAGACCTGGGGGAATGAGTACGATCCCCAAACAAGCCTCCCAAATGCCAATGAACTGATTCTGGATATTATTTTAGGCACTTTATGTAGGACAAAAAATGAAGCCTTACCTATATTTACACTCTTCCATGAAAATACTAAGTTCAGTTTGGGTTCACCCACATTGGGGGGGGGTGCTTACTAACCAGATGAGGCAGAGAATGCCCTCCCCCTTTTGCCTGGGGTTTGCTTTGACTGGACAGAAGTGATGACAGCACGAGCACGAGTGGCCAATTAAAGGAACATGAATAAAGGGTGATTCAGGGCCTCATTTTCCTCAGGGCCTATGATAAGGGGACATTAAAGGCCCCCGGCAGCATTTCCATAATAAAATTCAGATTGGGGGGAGGGTGGATACCTTCCGCCATAACCTCATATGAACCATTGTTCCCATTAATTTCAATATTCAAACCAGCTGGTGGTGCAGAACGTTACCTACTCAGAGCATGGTATCCGCGTTTCAGAGGGGTAAGGCCCGTCGGAGTCACATGCCCCCCTTCCCCCCCTCCCGGGACACCTGGGTACCGCTGGGCCATACCCCTCTGAAATGCAGAGACCAAGCTCTGGAAGTAGGTGGGCTTCCTGAAAATATAGTCACACCACCCAGGACGTGGCAGGGACGGTCACGCTGGCCTCAAGAAGCAGCTGATCTTACGGAGAACGCAACATCGAAATTCCAATTAATTTATTTAGCTTACATTTTATCTAAAGCGACACAGAATTGAGAAAGTCAAGTCATACAGTCCTTGTTGCACCTGGGGTTTAAGGACCTTGCTCAATGGTCCAATGGTGACATCATTCAAACAACCCTGGGATTTGAGCTGACAACCTTCCGATCATAAGCACAGTGTCCTAACCCATATGTAAACAGCAGGGCAGGTCTGCATTCAACAGCATTACTAATAATTAGGTTTCCTGTGAGCCCAAGCAGCATATGTTGTCCGTGCATCCTTCTACCGTAAAGGACAGGAGGTTGAGATCATCCCATACGCAATGCCACAAGGCAGCAGTGCCAAATTAAATTTAGCTATGAAACACACGTCATTTTATATATATATGATATATATATATATATATATATATAAAAAACACACACACACACACACACACACACATATATATATATATATACATACATATATATACTAATAATGACTTTTGGGCGTCATACAAAGCCTCATTAATATTTTAGACGTACTACTAAACTGCTTAAACACACACACACACACACACACACACACCCCTACCATTTGGTTAGCAAGATGTAACCAGTGAAACACCCAAAGTCAAATAACA
Organism: Gnathonemus echidnorhynchus; assembly: GCA_026776725.1. Lineage (NCBI taxonomy): Eukaryota > Metazoa > Chordata > Actinopteri > Osteoglossiformes > Mormyridae > Gnathonemus > Gnathonemus echidnorhynchus. Next base: position 20,420,054 of record JAODJU010000108.1, read on the forward strand.
GGATTACAGGATCAGGATTAACCTCATTCGACTACACCTGGCCTACCACAGGGGTGGGTTGAGATCAAACTGACAGATGAAAGGATCCCAGCTTCATTCTGTATTACATACCTGGTGTTTACTCCTCTTTGTTGTATATCTTGTCTTGTATTTATTCTCTGTCTGCGTTGTGCCCTTATTGTTAGTTGTCTATTGTCATGGTGTCTCCAACAATGGCAAGTTGTGCCAGCACAATCTTCTACCGGTAAATGGCAATAAATACCCCGATTGCGATTTTGGTCATGCCATGGCCACGTTTCCCACGCCTCCACGCTGGTCTGGCCATCCAAACACCCGCCCTAAGCTCCCCTGGGTTCCTGCAGCGCTGTTTCGATACTTGAAACTTTCAGGAACCAAACGGTCTGGCCCACGCCGACTCGGATCCCATCACGCCTACGACGCGCAAGAGGGGAACAAAGTCAGTCCCGCGGCCGACCAAAAACCACCTTACAGCTTTGAAAAAAGTGTAGAATCCCTCTGTTTCCAAAAATGACCCTGCAGACCGCCCACCGGCGATGGTAGGGATTTTACTGACAAAAGTAACCAATTACAGACAGAAGTGGAAAGTTCAGGTCCAAAAAAGAACAAATCCAGACCAAGGTCTTGTTTTTTGTTTTTGATATCAATATGGTTCCGGATATATCCTGCATTGCTATAAACCAGGGAAGAGTGAAGAAAGTCGATATATGGAAAACGACGAGGGAAACCTACAGCAGCCTACAGAACAGAAATGGGGAAGCAAGATGTGCGGAGTGTGGAGGAAAGAACCAAAGAGGGTATGTGGGCAGATTGGCAATGTGTGCAGTTATGTGATAGACCTAACTGGATGAGGAACTGAATGAATGAGTGAATGAGGGATTCAGGGGATGAATGAACAGCCTTGCCTTCTGACTTTAACTCCACCCCAGTCCTCAGGGAACCCCGGACAGTCCACATTTTTGCTTCCTCTCAGCTCCCAGCGCACCTGTACCAGGTTTTTGGTGTTCCTGATTGGCTGGAAGCTGGGAGGGAGCAAAAACATGGACTGCCTGGGTTCCCCTAGGACTGGGTTGGGAAACACTGGCTTAAGGAGTTACACACCAGAGGCACTGAATATTCACACACCTCTTATCTCCCCTTACCCAAGGAGTCATTGGCAAACAAAAGGAACACTTTGAACACATTTAAAAGTGGTCGTTTCATACAGTACCATGCAAATCAAGCAGGAACATTCTACAGGGATGCGATCAAGTGGTCAGGTACTGTGGTGGAGGGTTACAGGCGCCCAGCCTAACCACATGAGGAAGACATCGCAGGCAGCCAAAGCCAAAAGGGGTCTTTGTTTCACCCATGGGGGGAGCGAAGCAGCAGACGCAAAGCCGAATAGTCTGAGAAAGCTTCTCAGGAAGAAAGAAGCCTTTCAGGAGATAACCCTGTGCCACTGATTCGGGAGGGGGAAGGTGGCTGGGGACAGGGAAGAAACTGACAGGACTGAGAAGGGGGCACTGTTCTGGCAGGAACCCGGGGTGACCCTCGGGGGCACAGTCACCCCACTGTTCCCCAAGACCTCCTGACACCCAAGCCGGGCACCCCAGGGTATAGATGCCACATGGTGCCCGTCACCCCACCAAGCTCCGAGTGAGATATATACAGCCCCCCTTTTGGTGAGGAAAAGATGCTTTTTATTGTTTTTTTTTTTTTTTTTTAAGGTGGCGACGCCATTTTCTGAAGACGGTGCCCTTGAAAGTCGCTGGGAACTAATTAAGAAGCAAACTGGGCCAGTGTGACAGAGAAGAGGGAGAAGGTGCCACAGGATCGGGGTTGGGGGAGTGATGAGGCCCAGGAAGGCCGGACCAAAACTGGACCTGAGGGAGACCAGGGAGCTGAGCCAAATCGAATCGATTCACTTGTTCATGGAGCTAATTGGCAGGATGAAGGGCAACAGCGTCAGCCTTCTGCACGGCGTTCGTGCAAAGGGTCTCTCACGCTGAAATTCCCAAAGACTAAAATTCCCAAAGACTAAAAGATCGCGGGAAACAAGAACGCCTTTGAGGCCAGGGTCTGGCGTGCAGCGCAGCACTGGGTGGGGGGGGCGGGGTGGGGACACAGCGGCCTGTGTGGGGGGAACAAAGGGCAGCGAGTGACGCCGATGCTGGGGGGCGCTTTCTGAGTGATCTCATCAGAACACCCCCCCCCCCCACGCACACACACACACACAGAATCAGCCAGAGCCTCTGCATGAAGCCGGCTCTTCACGGAGGGTTGTCCGCCAGGCCGCACGCAGAGGGGGACGCTAGATATTTCTGAGGCAGATGTTTCCGGAAAACGCTCAGCGACGGACACAATGGGGGACACTATGCCACGCTAAGAGGGCTCCTCAATGGGGCCTTGTTCTGACATGCAGAGGAACAGCTGGTCTGTACCATGTGATCGCAATAATAATGAGGGCGTTACAGTTAATATACTGAGAGGTGCCAAATATATTGAAGACAACGGCAGGATGCATTTATCCATCCATCCATCCATCCATCCTCTAATTGCTTTTCCAGGTTAGGGTCATGGGCCTGGGCCTGGAGCCCATCCCAAGCATCATGACACAGGAGAATATGCAAACTCACAAACCCAACCTGGGAGCCTAAGCGACCATAAAACCACAACAAAATACGATTTCAGAAACGGTTTGAGTTTTGGAAGTAAGCAAAGCTGATGTCAACCACACACTTAACTTGGTCAATCAGTATCTAATTACTTTATCCAACTGCAATAGGTCCATAAAACAGAGTGACTCTTGATAAAGCAGTGTGCCAGGATTTATAGACACGGATGAACAAAGACGATTCTGTTCGTTTCATAGGAAAGGGGCCTTTCTGAGAGTTCAGTCCTTATAAATCAGTGAGCCTTGTATCTATTCCATGCAGTATAGGGCCGAAGGCTGGGGAACACACTGGACAAGATGGCAGGTCATTGCAGGGAAGGCACACAATGATACTCAACCAGTCAACCGAACTGCATGTCTCTGGACTGAGAAAAGAATCCTGATTACCTGGACGAAACCTCCAGATAGTTCTGGCCCAATATGAACTAAAATGCAAACAAACCTCTATGTTGGTCTCTACGGCAGAGACTGCCTAAGCACAATCAACGGTGGTCAACTTTGTTAAGCACATTATAGGCCAACGTTTGAAACCATATACTTGACCTGGAGGGGGCGACCTGCACTTCTTTATGGGTGGATCCCAGGGCACCTACAGTCCCCTTGTTGTTGCCATGCTGCCAATGCCTGAAATGTGGCTGTATTACACACCCAGTAGAACGTGGGCTTAGACATGGTGTTCCAAATCGCTTGGGTATTACAGTGAAGAGCTCAGAAGGAACAGGGGTGTAAAAAGTAAGGACTGGGGCTGTCATACCTGGCCCCAGACAGGACTGCTCTGTCACCCGTCACTCACCAATTCAAAACATATTACTGGCAGATAAGGCTGGGCAAAATAGGAATTACGGCCTCTCCCATGCCCCCCACCTTACTAACTTACCTGCCATGTCCCTGGTGCTTTCAGACAACTCGATACATCTCTGCCAATCAAAACATGGCGCCTGATGCTTGATGGTGACAGTTAAGGTAAAAAATCAACTTCTGACCCAAGAAACACCTGTTTTTCATAACTGCTTGAACTGGGAGTCTCAGTGAATGAATTAGTAGTGCACAGACGCTTTAAGAAACAATAACAGTAATTTACGCCAATTATCTGTCTAATGTGTCTAGACTCATCTCTTCCCAAATGATAAAAAGCTAATTAGGCAGAAAAAAACATTGCAGATAAAGAAATAACATCGACCGGGTCCTAAAAATAAGAGCACATCTTTCAGCCAAGACCAGTGCATCGTGAAATGTTAAAAGGAAAAACGAGTTTGACAGGAACATGGAAGGCAGCAAGCCGACATAAAAACCGTCAACAAAAGGCCCAATGGACAAGCTGACCTGGGAGATCGGAAGGTACAACAAGAGAGGTCTGGCAGAGCACGGATGGACAGACGCACGCGTGCGCGGCTCAGATATACATTATATTGTGAGTTCTAAATGTCCCCACAATGTGATAAAAACCTGATATTTTGACACTGTGGGGACCATTTTTTCGGTCCACAAAAGGGGAAATCCAATTTTATAAAAATCTGTTACTGCGATCAAAAAACTAAAAATGCCAAAAGACTTGTATATTGTTTGGTTATTTATGGTTAAGGTTAGGGCTGGGTAGAGGTTAAGGTAGTCATTGTTGGGATTAGAGTTTTACCCATAGAAACTAATGGAAGATCCCCACAAAGATATGAGTACAGGTCTGTGTGTGCATGTCTGTGTGATTCTGCATTTTCCCACACACATAAACCCACTCCTCTGAGATACAACCTTTCCTGCTTCCGTAACCCATGACAAAAATACATGCCATTAGGAAACCACAGTTAAAAAAAAAAATATACACAAATAATCTGTGCACAGTAGGGCAGGTCTCTCTCATCACAAATGCACACGGCAGTCTCTGTCCCATTTAAAAACCTACACGGCTTGTTCAGAAACCCAGAGCACCCAAGGATGGTTAATAACACAATCTCGAGATGACACCCTTGGGAAATCGGCCAATCAGGTGTTTTTGCGGAACGCGGGCCTTGCCGTGAGCCGGGACGCAACTTCGTCAGATTCAGCAGGCTCTGGCAAGTAGCCAAGGTAACGGCGGACGGCCACATATTTTTGTTGGGTACAGCACCCATAACTGTAAAGGCCATCTGTGCTGAGGGGGACGCCATCATGCTGGCTGAGAATGTCTGCGAGGGGACGTGATGGCGGGCAGCTCACCGGATACCTAAATGCTGATGGCAGACGGTAAATGAGTAACCAAAACACACGACCTCTCTGGTGTGTGACTAATCAAGGGCAGACCGACATCTTCTCGCAGGCATGGAAGTAGAAGAAAAGAGAGAGAGAGGAACCTCAATCACACACGGCCGTGCGAGACTCAGACTTTTAGCTTTCTGAGTCACACTGAGTGGGGGCCTGTCCAGCATAGGACAGACTTACGCCACTGAATCAGAGGGCAAGGTTCGGGGGGGGGGCATGACAATTAGAAGGGCGCTGCCCAGGTACTGGATTAGTCCCTGTGTTGTTTACATCCAATGAAAAGCTTTTCAAGTCGTAAACATGCTCGAGTGCAAATCAAAGATGGTAGCTAATAAGTCACAGAGGAAATGTCTGACGACTTCAGGCCCTAGATGGACGAACCCTTCTGTCATACCCTTAGGAAAAACACTCATCCCAGATTTCTTCTGATGCACATCCAGCTATATATAAACAAGTAAAGCTTTCATTTGTAAGCCGTCAAGCACACTGATATGTGATAATCAATATCTTTATCACTTATAAATCCATCCATTTAAAGGCAGCAGGTGCTGTAGTGATGAATAATTTGGGAGCCAATTGGCTTAGAAGAAAAAGTTCTATCTAATCAAATTAGCATCATGTTAAGGTCAACATCAACATTAAATGTAATAACAGCTTGTAGTATGTAATAACATAAAATTCACACAGGGATTTGTATGGGTTTAACTAAATGAACACTGATGCTTCAAACCCATTAGGCTGCTTAACCCACATGTAGTGTTAGGCAGAACTACGACCAACCCCAAAACTACTCAGAATGAACAATGTACTGAAAATAAAGCATCTCTTACCAAACGAATACGACAAAAGGAATACGTCCAGTACAATAGCATTTGTAGAATAAAGCCAAAATATCCCAACGGTCAAATCACATTCGTGTAATGAGCGCCCATATGATCAACTGCAACACGAAACGCTGTCAGCTTGATGTCAGCGACAGCACTACGCGCTCCGCCGTTTCATTTAGGGATTCATTTAGCTTGGAGGCAGTTCTCAGAATTAATTCATACCGCAAGAAACAATTTCAGTTTCAGAACCTCTGTACTATTTTTAAAGTACACAGGAAAGGGACAGTCCCAGTAATGGAAAAAGAGCGTACTAAGGCCAAAACTGCATTTATAATATTCGCAAGAAACAGTGGCTTTCGGAGTTTTTCGGAAAAAAGGTACCACAAAGTTGCAATAATCCATGTTAGAGAGTTCACACACGGACAAATAGACGTGTTAATTCACTATGCACGTCTCGCCTCCTACTCATTAATACGTGGTGAGCGCAGACATAAGTAACTGTAAGCCAAGTCAGCACCCCATCCGCCCCCTACCCTCCCCCATGCACCCCCCCCCCCCAAAAAAAATGAAATGAAAACAGCTTTTAGGGCACAGTAACAATAAGGTGCCGCAAACTGGACGCACAACAATGGCTGTGGTGAGAAAAACGAGTCCGCACAAAAAACAGTTAATTTCAACTTCTCCCGTAAGAGATATATTAGCCTTTGATCAGATCCGATAAGAGATAAGCAGTGCTACGGGGGAAAATAAAAATAATAACAATAATAAAAAAAAAACATGAAATCGTGTATTGCACAAGCCAGAAACGGGACCGCTCCATTTTTAATGTAAGACATCGACTACTTGGCATGAGTCTCAAGCGTGGTGCAGATTATCCGGAGGGTCGTGATTCTGCCTAGACTGGGACTGAAATGTATGAGGAGAATAAATGAAATGAACGAAAAATAGGCTTAACTCCCTAGTTTTTATTCAAAAGGTACGGACCCCCCTTGATTGTCAAATGGTAATCTCTTTTGTAATGTATTATTGCTTGAATTGCATTGTTTTTTACCCCAGCACAACAACAACAACCCAAATTATATTCATCCCGACCGGGTCGATCCCGTTCAAATCAGACAAAAAAAATCACAAGTTACCCACCTTCCTCCTTTGGCGTCAAACAAATGTCTTGTTTGACTCCGGCGTGTCTGATTCCAAGCAGATCTTTAACTCAGGCCGCCATTGATTAAGGTCTAAATGATTTCCAATTTCGCAGGGGATCGCCTCTGATCGCAGGAGGCAACACGCCTATCGCGGTGGTCAACTTGTCAAAATCACTGTTTTCGTTTCAAAAAATGAAGAGAGAGCGAATGCCGGCGGCGTTACAATGTAAGCAGCGCCGTGCAAAAAGCAGCCGTACTGCGGAGCGAAGCGCGTCGTCTTAATAGAGCCAAGGAAAGCGCCGCGGCATTGTTGATATCGACGAAAACACACAGAAAAGCAGAGCACTCCTTTGCATACCGCCGTCTGCGCAAAGCCATTGAACGGGCATATGGGGAAAAATGCCGTCCCGAAACGAAAATGAGGGATTGAGAGCCGCCTATGGACTCGTATTTTCATTGGTCTTTCATTTAAGGTGGGACGCTGGTGGATAGTGGCGAGTCTGGCCCTTTAAGGCCGCACAGTCTGCGCCTGAAACCGGAGCCCAGTGATACAGCACAAGCCCGTCCCGGATACAAATGCACTTTATTAGGTATTTGTAGATATCGAGCAGTCAAGGGAATAATTTCAAGTAATAAACACACAAGATCCAAAATCCCAAGAATGAAGTTAAATATAGAAAAGCCGAAAATTACAACTTAATCTTTGTTTATTTGTTCGCTTAATTACTTAAATAGTCATATCAAATTAAGTCGTCTCTTAGTCCCTTAATCTATTTTTCGGCACACAGATGTTTTCTTCTCGTACAGATTATTATATTTCACTGATGTTCATAACTGAATGTAGAAAAAAGAACCACACAAAAAATATTTTCCTTATCTCGGTGGTGATGGTGTTATATCGAGTTTGGTGAATTACAAACGCAACAGGACTTCAGTATTACCATCCCGCCAATACGTGAGGGCCATTTAAACGCAATGGAGAGTCCAACATATCAAGTATCCCATGTAGCTCCAGGATGGCTCTGAAGTCTTCATGCAGTCACGCAGTTTTAATCTGTAAAAAATGTAACAAATACTGCGGTAGGTGAAAATCAAGCATGCAGATTTGGGTATGGAAGGTAGAGTCATGTCTCTACCAGTAATGTGGGAGTACATGTGTGCTTAGTGGGGTGGAGAATCGGAGCTGATTTGGATCTTACCAATGTTCAACCTAAACCTACGCCCTTGGAGGAAATACACTTGGGTGATTGTATGTATGCCTGCGACAGACTGACGCCCTGACCGGCATGTCCCTTGCCTCCAGGGATCGGCTGAAGGTTCACCCTGATCCAGCACAGCGGTGTTTCTAAACCCAGTCCTCAGAGACCCCCAAACATCCACATTTTTGCTTCCCCCCAGCTCCCACACTGAATACCTGGTATGGGCGTGCTGGGAGGGAGCAACAATATGGATGGTATGGGGTCTCTGAGGACTAAGGTACTATTTAAGCAGTTACAGAAGATGTATGGGTAGATACCATACTCACAAGTTCTGCAGCGTAAACTGAAAGCCAGCTGAACAAGCAGACTGTATGTCTATGGGCGGCTAACAGGTTCATGCTTGTGCATTACACATCTCCATATCGCTAAACTACATTTATTTCCAGATGCTTCCATCCAACGCAGCTTACAGCAAGTTAGATAATACATCACCAAGCAAACAGCTGCCATAGAGTCATCCTGATTAGATAGAACATAAGAACATAAGAAATTTACAAACAAGAGGAGGCCATTCAGCCCATCAAGCTCGCTTGGGGAGAACTTAACTAATAGCTCAGAGTTGATAAAATCTTATCTAGCTCTGATTTAAAGGAACCCAGGGTGGCTAGGCTGAGCTATTACCATCCACCGTTCCAAACACACAGCGGCAGCAGCAGCTAAATGGTGACTCCTGTCACACACTGGTAGGAAAAGGACCAACCAAGCATTTCAGGACATCTCCACCTCTGTGTTTTCCCCTCCACTGACAGAGATAAGGAACGGACTGACATTCATTATCTATCTAGCCTACAGGCCTCATTGAAAATACGAACTGATAAGGCTGAAGGGAAAGGTGCTTCTTTGTTTGGCATTCCGCTTGAACGGTAATGAAAAACGGGAAATAAGCGTCCCAGAAAAATCCAGATGAAACTGAGCTCCATGGCTTTCTGGTAAAGTTATTCTGTGTGGAACACTACGACTTAACACAAGAAAAAAAAAGAAAGGTGAAGGAATGAGCCTTGGTGTAAAATCCATCCATTTTCTGTATCTGCTTATGCTACTCAGGGTTACGGGGGGTCCAGAGCCTGTCCTGGAGGGTACGGGCAGAAGGCTTGGTGTACAAAGTTTATTTAATGTAACATTTATTATCAGTTTCACATTTGTCCATTTCATGCATTGCGTCAATATGCATGAAAAAGCGGAATGCAATAAACCAGCATGTCCGAACATACAAGAGTGATAAGGCGTTCGGTTCGTTGGAGGCGATTTCTTTCTGCTGAAAAGCAACTTCAGCACATTCTCCGAGTTCCACACTGCTTCCAGGGAGGATAGTCTTACTCCTGTTATCCAAGGAGAACTCTTTCCCTCCAGGAAACTCTGACACACAGAGGTGTCATCCTAGATCTGTAAGGATCTCTCACCCCTGGAAGGCTTCCACACAGTAATGACATCCTTAAACATGAACCGCACTGCAGGGTACATTGCTTCTGCAAGGTATTCCCAGGTCCTCGGGGGTCTCTGAACCCTTTATGACCTGTAACCTATACTGGTTTATCACTTCTTAATTTTTTGTGGGAGTATTATGGCACAGCACACCATTGGCTGCCCTTCAGCTACTTGCAAGTCATGTTCCAAGTCCAACATTAGTGTCATAACACTGTTGCTGAAATAGCAACTTAGACACATTTTCTCACAAAGGTATAACGAACTTGCCAGCGCCACCAGATTCGATCGCCCTTCCTGTCCCAGGGTTTGAAACAATGGAGTGTGGTGCAACCATGCATTCCCCGTCACCAAAGTCAGCTATGTAAACCGTTACATGTCCTTAATGTATTTTATGATTTATGTACCTTAGGTTTTACTAGAATCGTAGCTTTATTCTGGCGGAGGGGCTGAATATCTGCACACTGATCTTATTTGTTAGCAGAAAATGATATTAAGACAAAGTATGCAGGTAAACAATGCGCTAAGAGATCGCAGCACAGAAAACTCTCCAGGACGCTAATACTATATTAAGACATGTTTGCAACTATCTAGTTTTAAATAAAGATTCACCGCTTAACCGCTAAAATGAAGCATTTTGCATTTTATTTAAAGACACTCATGAACGTGTTTCTTGTAACGTTACAGTTAACCTCAAGCAACGCAACTGTACTCTGAACAAAGGAAAACTATATCTATAAACGTCGGAATGCATAATCAGATAAGGCAATACCTTAATTAAAAATGTAATTAGGCATGTTACTAATTATCGCATTATTGATAAACGGCTTACGGCTAAGACAACCTTTGCATACAGTTAAAAGCCACAAATATACTACATGAAGAGATTTGCTATTTGCAGCACATAACGACCACCAGGCATTTTTCTAACACCACGCATGCATACCAATCTTATCTCAAGCACAGAGCCTAGACTTTCGGATATGAAATCACACGGATATCGGATCACGGGCTTCCGGTATTTTGTCCCTCCCCTTAGATTAAAAATATTGATGCTCGTCACAATACCGCCCCCTACCGTGGGCTCATTTATCTGCATCATGAACTGACAATTTTGCAAGGACGATGCATGTAGGCTATAAAGGTATTTAAAGCATGTGTTTAACACGTAATGCTGGTTATATTTAAATAAACCTAATAACAGAGATACGTAAATGAGTGAGTTATACTGAAATTAAACTGAGCCGCTCTAAAATTCTTTGGTATTTCATGCTTGTTTTAGAGAGGCGGCATGGTGGTGCAGTGGTTAGCACTGTTGCCTCACACCTCTGCGATCAGCGTTCGAGCGTCTGCCTGGATTACTTGTATGTGGAGTTGTTGTGTGTGTTCTCCCCATGTCATTGTGGGGTTTCCTTCAGGTACTCTGGTTTCCAGCCCAAAAACATGCTGAAGCTAATCAGAGTTACTAAAATTGGTAGGTGTGAATGATGTGTGAGCCCCTCATCCTGGCTTGTTCCTACCTCATGCCCATAGCTTCTGGGATAGGCTCCAGACCCCTGAAGATGGATGGATGGATGGATGCTTATTTTAGCAGCGTGTCAGTCCTCAGCTGTATTATTTTTTGCTTATTTTCCCTACAGGTTGTTCATGAATTGGACATTTGTCATGAGCTGTCCATCCTGAGTCCCAACGAGAGTGTTTTCATCCCCCACCACAAAATAAATAAATGCGCGCTCAGATACATAATATTCATTACTTGTCTTTTGTACATCAGAGCGTAGGAAATATTACTCGTGCCACCTATGAGAAACATGTGACAGAATTAAGCCACAAAAACCTAAGGCGTGCACAAAGCATTAGACACGTGTAAGAAGTTGTGAAATATTAATTGAAAAATACTTTAATGCAGTATCTCCTTGTCCAGCAAAATGTAGGGGAGGCCGATAGCAATTATTGTTTTTATTTCATTTGTGTAAAATGTAGGGAAAAAATGACACTACAGGATTTTCTTTAACCTTTTAAAGTTGTACTAGTTTGCTAAACATCACTGGTGATCGAAGGAACTCTAAGTTGTGCAGGAAGATTACTGTACCCTGAATACTGTATCTCTGAAAAACTGACCCCATTCAACAGTATAGTTATAGTATTATTGCTCTTTACTGAGTTTATAAATTGTTGATGCGTACATTGTTCTTAGATCAGTGGGTGGCACTCAGTCTATGACCAAGGTGAGGTAAGTCACACAGGATTGTGTGGGTCCTGTTTCTGCCGCAGTTGATGTGTAAGGACTCTGTCGAGGAACAGATCGAGCCAGTGATGTGTTGCACATGTTCCACGGCACTCTGCATTGATCTCTACTCCTCTACTGTGGTGTTGTTGTACCAGACTGTGATCCTTGCCAACAGTAGTGTTGCTGTAGAAGTACATCCCACACTTCCTTAAATGCCTCGGGAAGTGGAGGCGTTGTCGGCCATTTCTGATGATGGCAGCAGTGTTGCACGACCAGTTTGATTTCTCAGATGTGCAGGCCGAGCAGTTAGTAGAACCTGGCCCCTCTCACCATTGTGCCCCATCTATGCAGACTGGTGAGAAGTTCCCCTCTCTCCTTGTGAAGTCCAGGATCATTTCTTTAGTTTAATATTTATGTTCTGGTAGGAGATGCGACCACTTCCCTGTCTTCCGTGGCTGCACTTGTCCAATATAAAGTAGGAGTTATTAGACCTCTGCTGAAGAAGCCAAACTTGGATCCACAGGTACTTGATTACAGGCCCATCTTAAATGTCCAATTTTTGCTGAAAATTCTAGAAAATATTTATGACCCAGCTTCACTTGTATTTGGATGCGAATAATATACTTAATAAATTCCAGTCTGGCTTCCATCAAGGACATAGCACAGAAACTACTTTGAATTAGTCATAAATGAGATAATAGCAACTGATACTGAAAAATGCAACTGTACTAGTGCTCCTTGATGATTTTAGTACTGCTTTAGACACTGTTGACCATTCTATTCTGTTACATAGACTTCAATCTGAAATTGGTCTGTGCGCAATTGTGGTTAAATGGTTTACCTCCTATTTAACTAACCAGTATCACTGTACTCAAGTATCTAATAATGGTAGTCCTTCGCCAGTGTCACTAGTCAAATTTGGAGTACCACAGGGATCAGTGCTTGGACCGATATTCTCTCTACACCTAAAAACAACTAGTCCTGGGCTGCCCAATCCGGCGCCTGGAGAGCTACCACCCTGCAGAGCTTAGGTACAGCCCTAATTTAACACACCTGATACAGATAATCAGGCACTTCA
>JAODJU010000108.1:20433017-20470991 GCA_026776725.1 Gnathonemus echidnorhynchus
TTAAGCTGGTTCTCATACTGAGATATAACTGAAGGGCCTGATTATCTGTATCAGGTGTGTTAAATTAGGGCTCCACCTAAGCTCTGCAGGGTGGTAGCTCTCCAGGAGCAGGAATTGGGCAGCCCTGAACTAGTCTATGTCACGTTAGCTAACTGCTTTAATGAAGTGAAGGTTTGGATGAATAAAAACATTCTGTCACTCATAATGGACAAAACTGTTTGGAGTTTCTGCTTGGAGGAAAGAGTAGAGATTGGACTGCTATAATTTCAATGCTCAGCTTTGATGACCTAAACTTCTACCGAAATAACTTGGCACATAATCTTAACCTCATGTTAGATGCAAGCCTCTCATTCATAGCGTGTTGATGCAGTGCATAGTCATGTATCCTACAGCTGTGAAACATTTCCAAGCAAAGGGGTTTCCTCACTATTCAAGAGACTTGAGAGACTAATGCATGCTTTTGTATACAGTAGGTTAGGATATTGTAATTAAACGTCATGCAGTGTATTCAAAAAGCAGCAGATCGATTTGTTACTAGGAGCAGAAAGTAGGAGCTTGTAACCTGCATTTTCCACTACTTGCATGCAAGCACCTGCCTGCATCACTGAACTGTCTGATCCTAGTCATTAGATTGCAGAATGTAGGTCTCCTTCTTATTCTGCATATAAAAAACTGTTGCGGCTATAAAATTTAGCATCCCTGAAACTAACACTGCACACTCTTGCTAAGTAACTTGAGGCAATTGTGTTGTGAAAGGCGCTATTTAGAAATGAACTAAGTAGAATTGGAGTTCACACATCCTGCACAGACATTTTTGCATCTTTGTACTTTTGGTGTTCTGTATCTCTCTCTGTTCACGTGGTTCTCCAGTCTGGAACCCTCGCCATACTCTTCCCGTCTCTCTTGAGGCATCTTACCCGTCTCCTGTATTCTGAGAAAGCCACAGAGAGCTCTGCCTGAGCCTTGGCGCTCGCTTGATCATACTCCTTCTTCATGTGCTGCACTCTTTGCTCCTTTTGCACATCACTTTCTCTCACCGGCACCTTAACATCACATTGCTCTTACTCAGTACTGTCAGTACTGTTTTACACTCCAGTCAGTTCATATACTGACGTTTTACATTCTGTTCTTCTATGTGTCTCTGTGTGTGTATACTATTTATATAATTTTAGGACTGCAGTTTAGCTGCATATTGTATTTTGTCTGTAAAGTCATGTCTGACTGTCCTTCTGTCTGCACCATTTGTACCAAGTAAAATTCCTCGTGCGTGTTTGTGCTTGGTGAGTAAACCATGATTGGGATGTACTGTTCTGTAAATTTGCCCTTCTTTGTGTTTACTTTTGCTTAATAACTGACTTTGAATTCTGATTTGCCCTTTTCTGACCCTGGATGTTAGTATCCTGTTGTTCTTTTTTGACCTTTTATTACTGATGTAACTGATTAGTTGTACATGTTGTATATAAATCACCTATCATGAAGTAGGCATACTTTAAGCATCCCTGACAATATGCATTAATTTAAGACGAGTGTTTATTGTAACAGGCGTGATACATTTGACGGGCCATTTTCCTGATGAACAAAATCACTAAATGATTTAGAAACATTTTATGTTAATTACATTGTGCTCTCAGAAATGCTAAACACTACAAAATCGAATTAGAACACGACACACTGGAAAATAAGCACTGCATACAGTTTAATCAGGTTTATCATGATCATTAGCCATCACTGTCACTCTGGCAGATGTTTGACTTTTTTGCATTTTGTATTGTCACTTTATTTGCACCACAAAAGTGACTGTTTCTTGAGAGGAAATCCTTTGTCGCATCTACAAACTCTAGATATCTGTAGACGGAAACCACCATGCATCTTCTAAGTTACGGTGAAGCGATACGTCTTTCAGAGTTTGTCATGCATAGAGATGTAGAATGAATTTAACTATTTTGGCCACTAGTGTACCTTTCAAATAAGTTAAAAAACAGAAGCGAAAAGACGCCCCCTAAAATGTGAGTCAGAGTAAAATCATCATCAGTGTATTTGCGTGAGTGAAAGAATTTTAGAAAATGCTGATTTACAATTGCTAATTAAATGGTTACACGTAGCATTTATGTGCTTAAAAACACGACACGTAGAACAGCCTTAAAAATGCGTAAAATGCTAAATTCCCCCGGAACTTCTTTGTGCTTATTTAGTGCCGTCAGATCTATGACTCACCCGTTTCATGCTGAGTCCGTAATAACACTAATTTTGTGGTGAGGTCGTTAACGTATAGGAGTGCATTACGACTCCGCTCATAATGAACTAATTGTTCTCCGGATAATTTGCATTAAATAATAATACTTTGATCAATAGTGCTATGAAAGCAATTTCCCCCCATTTTAATCCAAGATTCGCAATGATCTTGCTCACTCGAAAATAACTTACAAAAATCAAATTTAAATAGAGCTAAATCTTTTCAGCCATGGACATGAAGGTGTTGTCATGCCGTTGGCAACAGATCCCTTGGTAATTGACCTTTGTGCGGTGGCATGTAGCTCAGTGGGTTTGGGCTCTATTCCCATTCTGGAAGGTTATGAGTTCAACTCCCATGGGTGTCAGAATAATCCCATCACTACTGAGCCCTTAACCCCAACTGGCGCAGGGACAGTAACCAACCAAGTCTTTCATCCTCACTTATTCATCACTTTGAATGAAAGCACCTACCAAATAAATGTACATTCATGACACAAATGTTGTTTCTTTGATGCAAACACGAGGGAACGACGAGTCCAAGCTGATTAGGAGGACATTTATTGAGATACTACAGAACGAGTAAAAAATAACTCCACATCAAAATGCAGCACAGTCATTGCAGCAATAAAGGAGTACATTTGCATTAGTTACATCTAATATAGTGTCATTTAATTTATAAATTAATTCCATATAGAGCCATTTCATACTTGTGTGCCAAAGTCATAATTGTATTGGACATGTAATGCTGCCTCTGGTGGTCATTTCCTGTATATGTGTGTTTTTATGCACAAGTCTATATATTTTTTTATTGTGTTCCATGTGGAAGATACGGATGACAACGGAACAAGAACAAGGCAATCCATCTTCATGATGTTCTTGAGGCGGGAGAAACGGCCCCTTCCAGGTAGCATTCAAGGGGATCGGGAGGGACCAAATCAGCCTCACCCCCCCCTTCCCCCCCAACACACACGGTACACCCAAAGCATCGGTACGGTCATGTTCCTATCATTTATACCCAAATCTACACCATGGGGCATTTTCTAGGCTCTGAGAAAGACAGGAATGTCCTGCCAACTCTGGTGATTTGTAAGGGTTTCTCCTGATTCCCTGTTTCTCCTCATGGACTCCTGATTTCAGGCTTGGCAACCTTAATCACTGGAAAAATGCCTCCCCCAGCAGTTTGGCAAATTGTTTTGCCCCCTCCCAAAAAAAAATCCCCCTATTCCCCACAACGGAACGTGATCAGTTATGGAACGATGGAACGAGTAGACCAAGAGACCACAGTTAAACGGAAGGAAGATTCCGGCTCAGTCGTCGGTATCCCGGGACTCTGAGGAGGAGGAGCCACTGGGAAAGAGGGCGTCGCTCTCCAGGGACAGGTTGCTGAGGTCCGTGATGCGGTTGCGCAGCAGGAAGTGCGTCCGTCTCTGGAGCAGCCGCTGCTGCTCCTGCTTGAGCTCCACGTAGGAGCGCGAGAAGGTGTGGAAGATGGACGTGACGGGGAAGGCCATAAGCAGGATGCCGCTCAGGATGCTGCTGAGCGCCACCACCTGGCCAGGAACGCTGCGCGGAACCATGTCCCCATAGCCCACTGTCGTCATGGTGATGACGGCCCACCAGTAGGTGGCGGGGATGCTGCTGAACTCGCGCGCGCCCACCGCCGCCTCGCTCTCGGTCAGGTAGAGCAGCGGCGAGAAGAGCGCGATGGCCACGCACAGGAAGAGCAGCAGCAGGCCGAACTCCCGCGTGCAGCGGCGGGCCGTCAGGCCCAGCGTCTGCAGGCCCAGCGAGTGGCGGGCCAGCCGCATCACGTAGAGGATGCGCAGGGCCCGCAGCACCCGCAGCACCAGGCCCACCTTATCCAGGTAGCTGCTGCCCGAGCCCAGCCGCTTCTCACCCTCCGAGGTGCTGTCCACCACCAGCGTGATGTAGTAGGGCAGGATGGCCACCACGTCGATGAGGTTCAGCGGCCGCCGCAGGAAAGCCAGCTTGCTGCGGTCCTGGATGAAGCGCAGCGTGAACTCCAGCGAGAACCAGGCCACGCAGACGGTCTCCACGATGAAGATGTTGTAGCACATCTGTGAGCATTTCCCCTGAAGGGAAGCAGGCAGCCGTCGTTACAAGCCAGTCGTGCATATTTCTCAGAATGAGCATGTATGCAGGGTCAGGCCATAAAGCAGTGGCAATAAACTTTTTTTTTTTACACGGCCCCCCTACGGTTGATATATTGGTCCTGACCGCCCACCCCCCCCACAGGCACACAAAATGATATTCCAGATATGCATCATCGTATTTTATGTTTCTGCTCATTTTAGGTGTTTCTTTGCCGTCACATTTTCTCTTCTACTAGTATGTCAGCATGGTGTAAGATTGATCACCGTTACGTTACTAGTCGTAACAATGCGGTGTATTAAATAGGTGGTGCCTGTCTATTTGACACATTTTAATTATTTTAATTTATTATCGTCATATAATGTGCTCAGGCAAATAATGTGTTCACATTAAGGTTGCAATTTTGAAATAGATCTGCCCCCAGCTGAACCACCCCCCAAAAAAGTTCTGTTTTTTTTCCCCTGACCTGTGCCAACCTCCGCAATTCCTTCACACCCTGGGGTGGGGGCGTAGTTTGAATACCTCTGGCATAACAAACTAAGTGGCGGCTTAGACCTCAGTACTATCCCACCCACGCCATGTGATCAGCCTGTCAGAATGGAAGACGACAAATGACGGCCAGGATAATCGAATTTTCCTTCAAGCAAGGGTTGAGGGTGGGGCCGGTCCTGGTATGTTGTCTGGGCGTACATGTGGACAAGTCAGCTTACCCACCTGATACACTCTCATTGTATTTCCTGCTTTCTCTTTCATTCTCGTTGATCTATCTAACTGAATTTAATCTCGTCTCAGTTAAGTTACATACAGCGGGCACAATTGGAATTTCACGCGCTACGGCTCTGGCTGTACTGGCTCTGTGCCACTAGGGGGAACTGCAGCTACAGGAATGAGCAAAAACGCAACCTGAGCGCTTCGCTATGTGGCGCCTTCTCTCCCCGCTCAGTGTATGGAGGGACGTGATTTCGGCTCCTTCATACATGTCATATGTATTCTTGGACTACAAGTGTTCAATTAAACGTTCTTTTTGCCTTGTCACTATGCCTTTATTCATAGGTATTTGATGAGAATTAAAGTATAACTCCAGAACATTTTGCTTGTTTATAATTAACTGTTTTCAGCCGTGGCTTTGCTATTTCAGTCGTGAAATAAAGTATGTCCTATCACTCATATTTTGAGTTACATACGGGCGGTACTGCGGATTTTCATGTGGTAGCTATTGTTTAATTCATGATGCTGATTATGTCTTTAATCGTATCATACGAAGTCAGCTTAATTGAGGATGCTTCTACAACCAAGACCAACTGGCATATTTTGTCTCTAGGTATTTGTGTCTTTTTCGTGAATTAATATTTATAATAACGTAATTGATGAGCTAATCTAATAAAGCCAGTCATCAGATCAGATGTGCGGCTTGTTTATTTTTAGGAGAAATGTGTTCCTGTTGATAGAATGTGCTGTAAAACACAGTGTCGGTAGAACTTCCTGATAAGGCATTTTGCCAGATATGTGTGAGAACTGGGCACATGTGCAATCAGATTGGCCTCCTATAGTTCTATGTTGGTAGCAAATATCGATAGCTACAGCTACGTATATTGGTAGGTAGGTATGAAATTTCGATAAGGTAGGACAACCCGACAAATAATCTGTAACGTAGGGTCATGTCATCCGGGGGCTCCGGTATATGGCGATCCCTGTCCCAGTCAGTAATCCAATTTTCCAGTAAACTGCACTCGGGAAATCCAGAGGATCTCGACACTGTATCGCGGCGACGTGATCGTATTACCCCCGGATCAAGCGGAAGACGGTGCCCAGCATACTCTGGAGTAGCCAAGCACTTAACTGGATAGGGCATAAACGCTACGGATTTGCTTAAGATTAAATACGATCAGCATGGATTGCCTAAAATCCACGTGCCCAACACCATTTCAGACCATACGCGTCTGCTCTTCCTCAATCTGAATGTAATTTTTACAGGGAGCGTTTACAATCTAATTACGCCATAAACTGATGTCAGCCTCGATAATGAGCACCTTAATTCAATTTGTAATTTTCTTTCTCAATGCACCAGCCGGCCATTCAGTGCAGCGCGTTTGATTCAAGCCTTTCTGGTCTCCGCGTGCCTGGAAGTATTCTCATTATTCCACGAATCAGCACCACGCCGCTCTTTTGTTAGCTAATAAAGCAGAGCTTTAATTAAACCTACGTTCCACCTTGCCATCGCTATGATAAAAGGGTATTTCTTAGTCCAAATTAGTGCTCACAGGGCGTTACTTTCCCGAAATACAGATCATGCCGCGTGAGGGATTTATAGAGGAAAAGTGTGAAAGCAAAACTCTGTTTCCAAGCCTGTGCTGGTTCTCATTTATTCTCATCATTCAGTGGTGTGATTGAAGTCACTGACAGGATGAAAAATCCTACCCTGGGTTTTAAGTGTGAATGAGCCACTAATGAATATTTAATAAAACAATATTGTCCTTGAGGACAGGGACGGTCCCACAGGGAGGTCCACGGAGAGGGAGCCCGCCTCGTGCGGAGCACTCACCTCCTCTTCTTCCTCCCTCATGGCTGGCATGGTGCTAATGGACAGGTTGATGGCGGTGATGGTGACGAAGAGGACGGAGAGGCAGGCGAAGATCTTCCCGGGCAGACCTGAGTGGGGTCTCTCCACCATGTCCCTGAGGCGCCCCATGCACACGCCATGCCACGACTCCTGGGCCAGCGGCTCGTGCAGGCCGCCCTCGGCCTCCAGGAGCTCCTCCTCCTCGGCGCGGTCCAGCTCCTCGCACTCCTCGATGCGCTGCAGGAGGCGCCGGCGGCAGCACCACTCCAGGCACTCCTCGGGGATGCCCCAGTAGAGGAGCTCCTCGCGGAAGGAGAGGGCGCAGGTCTCGCGCAGCGCCCGCAGCTTGCCGGCGCGCAGGAAGGTCAGGATGTTGCGGAAGGCGCATGGGTTGCGGTCGAAGAAGAACTCGTTGCAGGTGACGTCGTAGTCGTCGCACACGCGCATGATCTCGTCGAAGTTGCTGCAGGCCCGCAGCTGGCCCAGCCGTGTGAGCGGGAAGTCCTCGAGCGTGGTCCAGGGCAGCTGGTAACGGAGGCCGCCCACGTTAATGATGGCGTGCAGCTTACGGGCACTGGGCAGGGGCACCTCACTGCCACCCTTGCCCAGCGGAAGGAGCTGGGCCCTTTGGTAGAAGGTGCCCTTGAGGACCTGTCTCTCCTGGTGGAGGGTAGGGCCGTTGAGTGACGACTCAGAGGCACAGCTCAGAGCACTGTAGTCGTAGTCTGAGCCATCTCCCGCCAGCAGAGTCATGTTTGAGTCAAATCGCTGTCACATGCCTCCACCCGCTCGCTGTCACACTGCCGCCTGCTGGAGGAAACAGGCGAATTCATTACACGCTCACACCTTCTCATGACACTTATTTATTTTTACTTAAAAACTGTTTTTATTCATAAAAATCTGTGTGGACTATACCGATATCACAACAAGGCTTCACACAGTGTCCCACATGCATAATATGAAGAAGCTGGGGCATTGCTAAGATTTTGTGCCCCATGAAAGCATATCATATTGGGCCCTAGTCCAGACCAATCCATTTATTTTCCAAATTTTTGGAATCGTCCTAATTAGTCCCCCCACTAAAAAGGACATAGCATTTTTTAATAGTTTACATTATTTTAACTGCCATTATAGTGATTATATAAATACTACTATTGTTATATTATTATTGTTGAATACAGTGATATTAACAACCAGTGCTATCCAGAAATCTATCAGCAATGTTCTACTTAACCTAAAACGTGAAACACAAAAGTGAAACCTTAGGGACCGGCCCTACGCCTAACGCCGGCAGATTTCGGCGTTTCACAACGATGCGGTTCCACGCTTAGAACCGGAGCCGGTGACGGGTTCAACGAGGGTGTTAGCGGGAGATGAAGGACAGTGCGATCGGCTCGTTTGCGGAGGGAATTGGGACTCTCTCTAACCGTTTCTATTTCGGACACGTTCTCTCTTGCTCGGCTCACCCAGACCTCCGCACACTCCATCTTTCACACCCTTTCATTCTCTCACTTGATATGTAAATTCTCCATCGCTTGGGGATTGCAGACACACGCACACACATGAAACGTCTACAATCCCCCTGGTGTTTAACCTGCCATGAGTCACAACGGCTCAGTCTAAAGCCACAAATCACAACAGATTCTGACATTTTGCGTATAATTAGCGATACTCGCCTTGATAACAAAATGCGACTTATTAGGATTCAGACATTTCTTGTCACTATTACAATGCACTAAAGTTTATTTTCCATAAGGTGAAATAATCTCCACTTCATAAACATGCTTAAAATAAAGGTGATTTTATTCAGGGCTGATTTTATACCTTCATATCATGATTATTATACATTTTTAAACTTCCTCTGACCCCCAGGAAAGGAAGCCATTTTTATTGAATGGGTTCAATGAACACATGGAAACAATGTTTGGTTGGCAAATAATCTTATAATGTTATGTTTTTATATATCCAGACTGCTGCTGTAGGGAGGCTCAGGTGTATCTGTGCCAAAACACCATGGTAACTACAAGCCGTGGCTGCAGCCAGACACACGGAGCTAAACCGTTTTCACGTTCCTGCCCGCCAGTTGTAATTAAATATTTGTGCCTCTACTTCAGTTTTACTTTTAAGTCTGGGCTCAAATCAGTTAAATATGTTCACTGCTTAAGTTCACTCACGTGAGCTGCTGGAAAATGAGCTTCAAAGCCTTCCAATGTTCCTAGAGCCATCAAGGCAGGAGAAAACGATTGGCGCTCTTAAAGACCAATGTCCACTGATTATTATTCCTGAAAATCGATGGTCGGATGATGAACTGCCTTAGGCTTATTTGTGGGTCTGTGTCTCCCACATTCTGGCAAGGCATGAGTTTCGGCAGAGGTACGTGTGAATGTTCACAGATGGTGGAAAGGGGTACCAGGAGTCTGCAGAGACTCCACACACGAGGACATTTCATTTAACTTATTTAGAAGACACCTTTATCCAGAGCAACCACAATCCCTGGAGCAATTAGCGTTTTAGAGGCCTTGCTCAAGATGCAAGCAGCTTGCTGATGCTGGGATTTGAACTAGTGACCTTCAAATCACAGACGCAGCATCATAACCCACTGAACCACACACCACTTCCTGCACTTATAACCCAAGGTTCTTCCCAAGCCTGAGGTTCCAGGAGCAGTGCTGTTTAATTCTATGGCCCTTCTGTGAGCAGAGTGACCCAGAGGAGGAGGAGAGTCAAGCACAGAACTTGAAGTACTCTAGCATATGTCATGACACTACAGCACAGATAGGGGGCGCTCAACGGCTGGCCTGCTGCCTCGTTGCTCTCCTTCCGGAACAAGAGATCACAATCAGCTACCTGTTGGCCATTTAAGTGCTAATCTGTGGAAGCCCGGTCTGAAAATTCAGCTTGGCATTTATGAAAGTGCAACCAGGGCTGGGTATGAAGTTCGCTCACTCCCCTGAAGAGAGCAATTTAGAAAAAGGGCGGGTACAAAAAAAACTGAACATTAGCCCGCTGGCTAGTAATAATCTGCCTGTCAGACCATGTGAAAAAGCATATTATATTGTCTGTTCATCTTGCAGCACAGGTACGCAGACCACCATACGCAGACCACCGCCTGGGTGACAACATGTGCAGGGTCTTCAGGGCCAGTCTCCTCAGACTCGTCCCAGTTGGGCAATCAATTGAACGGCCTGATCAACTGGTATCCGGTGACAGAGTTAATGAAGATGTTACAAGCTAAATCCAAAAGAAATTGAAAAACAAGCTAGATTTAATGATTCTTTTATTTTGCTCTTTATGTTTGAAAATTACATTGTGGGTCAGGAAAAATTTTTGTCAGGTACATTTTTTACAGAACTAGCCCGTGGCAGAAATTCTCAAGTTCCACCCCTGAGTGGAACGGCAAAACGACTTTAGATTTACGCAAACTTTCAGGCTGCAAGGCCCCGGCACTGAGCCCGGCCTGCTCCCGCCGCTTCGTGTGTCGGGTAATTAGCGGCTCACGTTCTCCCGCCACCCGTGAGTCATCCTTGCTGCAGAGTCGGTCTTGTCCTTAGTGCGATGCCCAAAAGGAGCGCCTTAATAATAATAATCGGTCCCTGTCCGTCCTTCTGGTCCGAGCCATGTCGACTGCCATCGAGCCGGGTCTTGCCTAGGATGCTAAATAGCGCAAAACAGACGACTGATGCATGCGTGTCCCCAGCAGCAGAAGGTGCCCCCTCCCCTTGCAGAGACGTGTCGGGCTCCTCGCCTCCGTCTTCCAGCTCAGTGAGCAGATGGCCTTTGCACATGCATGGCAGGAACACGCACTCTCGTGGGATGCTGGGGAGAGCGCGCTGGCACGCTTGTCCCGCCGCCCCAGGCGGCCCCAGCGTATCGAGGCAACGGAAAAGCCCGCCGAAGTCCTCCCAACAGACCGCCCGATGGTATGCCTCCCCCCCATCGAGCGGTTTGCACTCGGGACGCCATCCTGGGCATTTTTTTTGCCGCCAGATTGCCTGTGAGTCACGCATGCATGCAAACCCACCAAAGGTGCTTAGAGACTCCATTTTCTTATTAAGTTTTATGCTTTGCTGGGCTGAAGCGACGATACAGGGCCAGCTAAGTGCCTTCCAGTATATGGCCCAGTGGGTTAGACCAACGATTAGAAGGTTCTGTTCTGGTAGAAATCTGGTCTGTTGCAGAATAATCACAGGTCCATTGGACTCTTGAGCAAGGCTTTTAACCTCCTGATATGGTCCAGGGGCACCAGATATATGACTGACCCTGTTCTCAGACACCAAGCTTTGGTATCAACTGTATTTATGTGCATGTGTGTCTCAAAGGAGAGCAAGTTGTTCTTATGGGGATTTTCTTAGTCAGAATTCTTTGGAAGCTCAGTCTAGCTGAACTCATACCAAGCTGACTCTTTGGCACCATGTACGTCATTTTGGACAAAAGCATCTCCTAAATGTGAAAATGGTAAATGTAAGGCGGGACATGTGAAAAAGAAGGATTCCAGTGTAGCTGTATGCGTGCAAATGGCAAACAAAGCATCATTGTTGAGGAGCATCAATTCTGGATTAAACAATGGAATTAGCAGATCTGCTGTCACTAAATTGCCCTTAGTGTGTGTTTGAGTGTGTGGTACCGCCTGCCCTGTGCTTCCTGGTGAAGCCTCACCCCAACCCTGCACTAGGGCAGCCTGTGGCTCGGTGGGCTGAGCCTCTGTGCCTGCGATCTGAAGGTTGGTGGCTTGAACTTGGCTTTGGCACATCAGCGGGTCCTTGAGCGAGGCCCTTAACCCCCAGCTGTCTGAGTATTGCTATGGGAGACATAAAGAGAATTTCCCCCCCAGGGGTCAATAAAATGTTCATTATTATTATTGATATGCAGTCAAGGAAGATGGATGGATTCCATACACAGGGACAATTCTAGGATTTTGTTTAAGGTGGGAGGGCATAAGAGGCACATAATTCAGATAGCCAACATTATCATTAGCCAATGATTTGTTTTGAATTGATGATTGACAGGGGAGGGGGCACTCTGAAGGCCAATCAGCTTTCAGCTGGGGCTAGTGTCCCTGTAGCCCCGCCCCTGTGTATGTCCCAAACCATACATCCTACATGATACCCACAGAGTAAACAAAAAACCGGTGGAACACGCAAGCTGCACTTAAATATGAGTGGAAAGCTTGTGCGTCACACATTCCCACTTCCCTAATTCCGGAATTCCAAATGCCCAGTTTCACAGTTGCTAAATAGCTGCTCCAGTCATATGCAAGTATGAGAAGAACCAACCACAAAAACTGTCCTAACATTTCAGGACATCTCCACCTCCGTGTTTTCCCCTCCACTGACAGAGATAAGGAACGGACTGACATTCATTATCTATCTAGCCTACAGGCCTCATTGAAAATACAAACTGATAAGGCTGAAGGGAAAGGTGCTTCTTTGTTTGGCATTCCGCTCGAACGGTAATGAAAAACGGGAAATAAGCGCCCCAGAAATGAGTCGGAGAATTCTGGAAGCACAAACAGGCGCATGCAGAAATAATGTTTCATGGGTATTACGAGGCTGGGCCATTTTTGCAGATTAAAAGCGATGGATTGAAAACAGGTACAGAAGAACCTAATTTGAGTCTGTATGTAAGTGTAACACCAGCTAAACGCCCTCATCTGTTTTATGGCTGCGTTTCCCTCAGTGTCAGCAAGATAAAGGGAATTGCACATTTTCCGCAGCAAAGGTGACTGCTGTTTTGCAATACATAAGTAAGCTCACTAGGATAACCCAAAATTACAATAATTTTCCATAATCAAAAAGGTTACAGTTTAAAGGGGTTTAGAAGGTTTTGTGTTACTTGTGTGCTACTGTGTGGAAATTTTTGAGAAATGCACAGGAGGTCTAGCTGGTGGTGTGATAAAATAATCCATTAACAATGTGCACTATCCAGATAAGAAAAAAACATCAGGATTTATGGCGGCGATGGTAATTGTTTTTGTTACAGTTGGGTAGCCAGTTTTAATATAAATATCACGCTGTACAATAAGACTGTGATGCTTTATTTGCTTATGAGATGTCCGGAAGATGATGTATAAACCCCCCCCCAGCCCTAGCGGCAGTGAGCCAACGTGCAATTAGACACGCGTGTGGGGGTGGGGGGTGATCGCCCAGCCTCAAAAGTGATTTCACAAGGTCCTGCATCGCAACACATTCAGCAAAGTGTGCCAGGAACGACGGCTGGTCGTCAGAGGTCTCCGTAAAAATGACAGCTCACACGCAGCAGTCTTTTCACAATTACCCATGTCCTTGCTTTAGCAAAGAATGAAGGGGAAGCGTGATCCAAGTGATAATATGATAAGGAGTAAATGAAGAGTAATGAAAAGTAAAAGAGGAGTAAACCAGGAGTAAACGAGGAATAAACTCTGACCACAAATTGCAGGCCAGTTTAATCCAGGATTGGGAAAACATTTCTCTACATAAATAGCAGTTTGGAATTAAGTAAGCAGCATATTTATATAAACATACACACATACAGGGGCGCCGTAAGGGGGGAAGTTAGTACAATTCCAGGGGAGTGACAGGGGTCCTAAAAAATGTGGAACATAATTGGAGTCAGTGGCCCAGTTTGATATGCTTTCATGGGGCCTAAAATGTGCATTAACACCCCTGCACACATATACAGTATCATGCAAAAGTCAGGCAGAGAAAATGTTTCACCTATTCCTTAAATTTCACAACCAGCTCACTTAACAAATTTACTTAAATAGTCATGTAATTAGATGAAGTATTGATTAGCCAAACATGTTCTGCTAGTGGTTGAGTCAATAAACACATGGCTATATTAGATGGTTACTGATATATGGGTATTTTAGATGGAGGACATTAGGAGAGATTTTGAAACGGCTAAACTAGCACACTTTGATAGATATCAAACCTGATGTACACCAACGTGAAAATTATTTAAACATAAATTTCTATGAAAACCGTGGACTTGTGCACAGTGCTGAATTTTTCTTATATAATTACATATTTACACACACAGTGCAGATATATGTATGGAAATAATGACCAGAAGGTTAATAGACAGGTAAATGGCACCATAATCAAATAAAGATACATCTGTTACTCAGTCTGAGGCATAAACTAGATTTACTGTCAGAGTTACATTACTATTCACTACTTAAAGATTCTTATTTCCATTGTGACATGGGAAATAGAATAAGGAATTGAACTGCATTATTATAATTATTTATTGAATATAATTTTTTTGTTGAAAGCAGAGATGGTACATAGATGATACGTATGTCTGGGAGAAACGCATCTCAGCTTGGTTCCAGAGAAACATTCAGATGTTTATTTCACTTGGCATGGAACAGTGCCATGATAAGAATACGAAAACTTCCCAGATGGCAAAAACAATATCAGAAATATCCAAGAATCTATATGATGTGAAATAAGCAAAGCCCCCTAAAATATTATTTTATTAGTTGATCGGGCCAGTTGATGTCAGTGCGTACATAAATGTATAAAAAGATAGCATAGACTTGGTTTATGTATTGCAGATTCAGGAAGCCAAAGACTGTCCAGCTAATATCTTAAAGAGCAGTGTGTTTCTGTGATCTCCTGGCAATGATTCATGCAGAATAATTCCTAAACAGACATTTGCATTTTCCGACAACAATGGAATAATGCTCGAGTTCTGTAACGCGTTGGAAGCTGGCTGATATACTCACCGAGAGATCAGGGAGGGAAGGTTGGTGAGGAGACAGCAGGCAGGGAAGCTGCCGCTATCATTTGCTGGACGTATTTTTGACAAAACCCAGATAAACAGCCATAACCCTGCGACCAGAGATGCGGCGATGCTGAGCCGCAGCCCTTCGAGACGGAGGATTAGAGCATGAACGCGTTCGGCTCACGCTGGCCGCAGGACAAGCACGCTTTCGAAGAGCCAAGGACGAGAATCCGGAAACGATAATGAGACTTAAGAGTGCAGCTTAGAAATTACAACCTCAGGCAAAAGAGCACTTTTGAGGTTTTGAGGAGATCCACCCAGACAATGCCAGTCATTTAAGACCCACCCCACCCCCCCACTGACCAAAGGACCCTCATCTACCTCAAACCTTGACTGGCTCATTGTCTTGACCCCTCTTTCTTCATCCCCTCCTGTCTGAGGGCAACTTGCCAGACCCTGTTTGGACCTTTGACATAGATATTCCACTAATTCCAGGACTGCTGTCACGTGCATCATGGAGGCGGATTACAAACTACGACATCCTTGTATCATCCCCTTGGGGGGGGGGGGGAAGGGGGCTGCCAGTTGACCTTGGACCCCCAGAGGTTTTTTTCTTCTCCTTGGCCACGAGCTTTTGGTTCCTCTCCTCTGTTGTCACCTGGCTTTCTTTCATGCCCTTTTTCCTGTTTCATGACCCATTTTGTACAAATGATGTAGTAACGGATTGCCACACATTCTGGTCAAGTGCCTTGGGATGACCATGTTGTGAAAGGCGCTATATAAAAATAGACTGAATGGAATTGAATCTGCTGCTTCCAGGAAACCTGACAATCTCTCATTCGCAACGCTAGTCACCTGTGAGTCTGCTGCTGGGGCAGAACGTTTAGACCCAAACACTATAGCCAGGTAGGCTCTTCTGCTGAATATCGAGCCTCATTTGTTCTTTATTTACTAGAAGACAGCATTTTTCTGCGGCGTTTCCTTCAGCTGGCTGGTGGGGGTTCGCACTGCAGCTCTCGGAGCTCGTGGGACCAGGATTACGTCTCTGCCGCCCTCTCTCCTCCCTACATTTGCGCTGGTTGCCTGTGTTTACAGCATTAAAAAAATGAGCTTTCACATGTGGAAATGTAGTCGGGGGCAACGTGCCTGCAGCGATACTCAAACTGCGGGGCCTCTACTTTCCCAAACTCCGGCAAGAGTTGGAGATGAGAAAAAAAGGGAGTGTTTTTTTAGCCGTAAGTGGGTGGAATTAATAAATCTCTGAATACATTGAAGCCAGAAACATCTCTGGGCTTGTAATTGCCTTCATATCTCTCACTGGGCTTGACGATGCCTCATTCTGCTTCAGCTGCCCCTCACTGTCTCCCCATTTCCAGTGTCTGTTGCCCCCGGCCTGTAGCCCCATTCCCTGCATTTACCATCCCAAGAGTCTCGTTCTTTTCTTTGGGATTTTGCCAGGCGTGGCAGTTTAAAAAGCTGGAAACCCAGGGGCGAATACAGAGGTGGAGCCACAGGGTCACTAGCCCTAGCTGAAAGCTGATTGGTCCCCAGAGTGCGCCCTTCCCTGTCACTCATTGATTCAAAACATATCATTGGCTATTGATAAAGTTGGCCCCTCTGTATGAATTACGGCCATCTTATGGCCCTCCGCCTTAAAAAATCCTAGCACAAAGTGTGTAGTGCATTCATAATTCCAGTGATCCCATTTGCATTCATAATACCGTGCTAAAATAGCTAGCTCTCCCATCACCCTCCAGGCTGGCAGGCTCTGCTGTTGGCAGCGTGGCTGCCTGGGGGGCTTTTCAGTCTTTCGGCAGCGTGGCTTCTCTCAAAAGGGCCATTATCCCGCTGCCCTTCCGCATGGCCTTCTTTTAACTCCCCACCTTGATACTGTCACTCTCACATCACCTCCAAAGCAAAAACGATCATCTCCATAAATTCATTCACAGACATCAAAGATCACTGGAGGCGCCGTACTGAATAGGCAGTTGGGAGATGATGGAGGGATTGATATATGGAGGGAGGGAAGGATGGATGAACATCCAAGATAACTAGAAAAAAAAATAATATACTATACTAATGTACTAAAAAGACTCGGACAACTACTCCTTCCCACGTTGTGCTAGTGTTGGGAATTTAACGTAAATCTGAGTTTTCTACCGTTTGTACGTCTATGAAGTTGGGAAACCAAGGTGTCACTTTCTAAAAAGAAGATGTGCGTTTAACTCACATTACAACAAAGACAATCTCATCAATCCCATTCTTAAGCATGGGTGTGTACAGGCCACAGGGGTGCCGGCCCCAGCTGAAAGCTGATTGGACCCCACAATGCCCCATCCCCTGTCACTCACTGAGTCAAAACGTATCATTGGCTAATTTTGGGCCCTCTGTTTGAATTATGGCCCCTGTTATGGCCCCCCTATCTTAAAAAATCCTAGAATCACACCTACCCTTAAGACATTATGATACAGGAATTGTGTTCAGGTTCCCCATGTTCACAGAGAATGTGCTCCGATTCTCAGTGTTCATAGGTAGGGCTCTAATCTACCTCTCTCATCCTTCTTACTTATTGGGACCCAGACCAGGAAGAACCATCTGGCAAGAGAAGAATCCGGAAGGCAGAGGAATGCCCAAGCGGATGGGACTTGATCAAATCACGAACCGGCCAGCCATCGCCCCATTTGCGATCTAGTCTGCGGGTAGAAACATCTTGTATCTACGCGTCCCGCACACCTCACGCCTTTATTGGATTTTGTCTGCGATGGCGGCGCAAACTGAATTATGACGGCGAGACATTAAAGCAGTAAATCACCTTTCACAACATATCTCACGAGCAAAGCCAAACAAACAGACAGCAATTAGGAGCAGTTTGACAAAAGAGACACAGTGTGTGTGTGTGTGTGTGTGTGCAAATCGCAAACCAAAATTGCGGTTCTACTGTCCCACAAACAGACTCTACACAAACGGAAGCCTCTGATTGGAGGCAGCGGTTACCGGGAGATCCTCACTGCAGACTGTCTTCTGATCGCACCCCCCAACACACGGCAGGGTAGCCTGAGGTGCTGCTTCCTGCTTGCTCTGTGTTCAGCGTCTAGCTCCCAGTGACCACCTAGGGTCCTGTACCAATCGGCACAACAACAGGGGCTCTTTTGTTGCGTACAGTCCTGTAGTTTAATTTCCGGTGAGGCACTGAGTTCCCCAGGACTGTTCCCTCTTCGATGAAGACTTTTTAGTGCATTTTTTTAAATTAACATTATAATATTATATTTTTATTACTGTTTTACATAATTGATACCTTTTTGCATACTAACAAGTGCTGTCCTGTAAAATGTGCCGTGAAGGTAAACAGATCATGTGACGTGCGAACAGGACTTGATTGGGACTTGAAATTTGTAGGATTTTTAAATTGAAGGGGGCAGGGCTGTATACAGGGGTGGGACCACAGGTGCACTGGCCCCGGCTAAAATCTGATTGGCCCCCGGGGTGCTCCCTCCCCTGTCATTCACCGATTCTAAACATATCATTGGCTAATAATACGGTCGGGCATTTTATGAACTACGGCCTCTCATGTCCCCCATCATTAAAAAAATCTTAGAATCACCCTTGGAAGGGGGTGAAACAAACAGATGGTGGCTGTTTTGGCTTTATCGGGGGGTAAGGACTCGGCCACAAAACAGATTCTTCATCTCGGAAAGTCTGCCAAAGTCTAGCTGTCAGAGATGCTGGAGGAAGGACCAGACTGCTCTGTATCCTAAATGGCTGGCAACTGGTGAGCGAAAGGCCGTTGCCTGACTTCACCCCACTTGAGGAAGAACACTCCCCCTCCCCTTCAGCCTAAAAGAGACCACAGCAGTCTGATCCCTTTATGTTCCATGTATGTATTTAATTTATTTCCTCCAGAACCTAAACTCCCCAGAAGGGATATTAAAGCACTCCAGCTCGGACACCGTTTCCAGGCAGGCGGGGGGGAGTGAGTGGGGCAAACGGGGTGAAGAGCATTCAGGCAGACCCCCTGACATCAGACGCAAATAAAAGGGCAGAGCGGCCGAAATTCGGAGCCTCTGAGGGCAGGAACATCAAAGCGGTGTTGAGGAGGTGCTAGAGAGATTCATTGTGAGAAACACAGTCACCATTAATAGATTGTGTCTGCGGCCTGAGTGAACACAAAAAAAGAAAAAGAACTACTCTGGCTGATAGGTCGGATTAAAGGCGTAGACCTTATAAGAAGCCACACGCATGAGATGAACCAAAGGTAGGAGAGCCACAGGTCTTCAATAACTGCCAAAGACCTACCTTAGCTCTATTAGGGGGATAGAGAGGCGGACAAAATGCCAGAATTAGCGATGGAATGCCAGATGACACAACAGTCATGGAATTAGAATCGGGGTCTGGAGAATTCCGGAAGTGTGCGAGAGCATCCAGTCTGCTTGGGCTGCAATTTACTGTTCCCCGTCAATGCCATAATGACAGCTATCATTTTAGCGACACCTTCCAGCACGTCGGCATTTATCCGCTTGACAGCGCTGTGAGGATATCCTTTTTCTGCATTTTCTCAAACCAGGAAACCAGCCCGAATTAGGCTAACTTAAAAATTCATTGCTGCTATTATAATTGCAATTCCTCGTTCAAATAAAATTACTCGATCATGTGAAAAAGGCGTGAGGTATGCAGGACGAGGCGATACAAGATGTTTCAGTGATGAACTACCTGGATCACTCTGGCTGCTTTGTGTAGAATGGATACGTGACTTTCTGTGATACCTGACTTTTTTTTACCAGTATAAAGTGAATCTTGCTAATTTCCTTAAAATCTCCTGCTTAGCCTTGTTCTTCAAGCTTGTTTGTTCATGGTTCGACTGATAAATATTCACAGAAAGCACATTTTCTCAGACCAGAAACTTCACAGATATCAGACAAAGGGCCATCTGTACGGATTTTTACATTTTTAGAATTTTCAGAAGCAATATGCAAATTGTTACGCTTGCAGTTCTACATTAAAAAACAGTACAGAGACTTCTTAGGAAGCATTTGTTCAGGCTGATCATCTCGGTGGAGGAACTTCAAACCAATAAAACACACACACACACACAGACCCGTACTCATATCTTTGTGGGGACTGTCCATTCATTTCTTTGGGCAAAACCCTAATCGCAACAATGACGACCTTAACCTCTGCCCAGCCCTAATGTTAACCATAAGTAATCAAACAAAATACAAGTCTTTTGGAATTTTTAGATTTTTGATTGCAGTCAAATTTTTATAAAATTGATTTTTTTCTCCTATATATTAAGCAGCCAATAGGAACAAATGACTTATATCTTCTTACTGTTGCCAAGTCCAAGATAATACTTAAATGAGGGCAGGAGTTCTGCCCCTTTAGAATATGCATGTTACCCTGCTGCTGATTGACTGCTAGCTGACAATACGCATGTTACCCTGCTGCTGATTTGCTACTGGCTGACAGGTGATTTTCAGAGAATTAAAGCCATAAACAAGCCCCAGCAAAGTTCTCTTCCTTCTGTCGTCTCTGACCATAAGCTGATGCATTTCAGCCGTCTGTCTGGCGACTTCAGGAAGGGGAGGGCTGTCCTTTGGTGGGTGGAGAGACGTCTGCTAATCTCTCTGTAAAATGGCACGAATCGTGATGTCACCTTCTTAACGCTGGCGAGAGCTTTTACAGTCATTTCCTTCAAATAAATGGATCCTCGCATCAGATATTAGAAGGGATCAATATAAGAAATATTGTGAGTGTGGTCTGCAGCAGGCTGTGATTGACCAGTTTTAAGCTCATGGTCAATCTGGGAAAATAGTGTATAATCTAGGAGTGCAACATGGTTGTGGCTATTTTACTGAACGCCGTTCGATTCACTGCCCCATAAGGCCAAATAAAACACAGCATACCAGCGTCAACCAGATGAACTGCAATGAAACACAAGCAATATGAAAAATATAGATGTTAAAAAATGGCAGCTTGTGATGTAGTTTCTCATGGAAGATTCCCGCAGTTTGTACTTTCCAGACACAACCAAGACCGAAAGTTGGCTGTCCTAAAGACACCGGAGTGGCTAGCACAAAACAATGGGCCGTTAATGGGGTGGACTTATTATAAGTTCATTAACTACACAATTGGGAGTATTCGTATTCTTCTGTTTTGTACATGGCAGCTAGGTCTGAAATGAGGCCACATATCGAAGGGCCTCTGTTACACACTGCTGAGGAATTCTGACGGACAGATTGGGCATTTCCCCTTTGCCGGAGCCGCACGCGCAGCATTAACGCGGGCGTCTGCATGTGCGCCTGGGACATGTTTGCGCGGCACGACCTTTGTCTCAAACTCCATTCAGTGCATTCAGGGCACAATGTCGTAACTATGTGACTTCTTGCTAATTTATCATTTATCGATCATTAATTTCAGCATTTCCCCTCTGTACATAACATAGACGTATGATGAGACAAGGTCTGATAAACGAAGAGAAGAAACAGACCATATAATAACTGTTCAATCTGGCGCGATGTGTTTTCATAATAAAAATGCCCCATTAGCCAGCTCTGTAGCAATATTATATAGAGAAATAAATCCGAATATGGAAAATCTAACTATAGTGATGCAGGATTTGAATTAGTTTCCGTAATTTGCAAGTTATCCACTATTATTAATCAAATTGCTATTTTAATACACGTCGGGTCAAATATTTTGGTAAAAAAAGCAAGGATACTCATTGCTGGTGTTGGTGGACTTACGTAAGTTATGTAGGCAGAGGCATAGTTTATCAAGCTTCAGTAGTGTAAATATTCATTTAGCTTAATATGTTTATATGTGTTTTTGTGGAAGTACGTAATAATAATGACTATGGTCTAGGTCAAACTATAGGCTATATTTTTTTTCAACATAAATTCAACATCTCCCGATTGACTTTTAATACTATCTAAAATTCATAAAAGCATTTTTTTTCAGCGCAACACTACAGAGCTGCACTTCAAGGACATTGCTGAAGCATGGCACTGTGTTCGCGAGAATCCATTGTCATAAAGTTACTGCACAACATCATGACGGTAGTTACTGTATTCCAGTGAGAGTGTATAACTTAAAATTGCCAGGAAGATAAATGACTATACAGCCGAAAAACATTTCCCAAGGTAAGGGCTTCAACCGTTTAAACGATATGAAACAGAGCACTCCAGAATTACGGGACACTTCTTAGAACTGTGCAAAACAATCGCCTCGGTCATTCAGAAGTCATAAAAAATAATTATTTTTGGTTCAGATCTTTCTCAACGTGCCTTCCGATAGCTATCAATCTCGGGCTGCACAGCAACAGAACTATACAGCGTTCACCTCAAACACTGAGTCATATTGCAGATAGCAAAAAACTGCGTTTTTAAAATGTTTTAAAGTGCATTTTATAAAAGCTGGTAGAAAGCATGAAATGGAACAATCGATTGATTTGCTTATATGCGATTCCGATGGGACTGAGAAAGAAAATTTCCATTATGTCAAATATTACGGCAAGACACTTCGGTCTGTATGAGCGAGCATACAAATGAACTTGTGAAGAAGCTGTCTGATCGCAACAGTCATCTCTCAAATAATTGGCGCAGAAAACCGAAGGAGAAAACTAACTAAAAACGTTTTTATTTTTATCTTATTCTTTTTGAAGGAAGATCAACATCCTTTCATTTTCCAAATTCCTTGCGGTGTAAATCTTCCTCAGTCTCACTTTCATTTCAAAGTGACAGAAAAACCAGTAAGAGTCTGTAGCTCTATAACTCAAGTTGAACTGCTAACCGCGATCTTTTACACAGATCCGTGAAAACAGATAAGTGTAATTTAAACAACCGAATTACAAAAACAGTCCATCTATTTACTGAACTCACTGCGTGCCTCAGACAACAATGAATGAAGGACCAAACCCACCAATAAAAGTGTCATACTTACTGCGTCCTGAATAAAATCCTCCACTGCTGCCAGGGAAGGGAAGAGAAGGCGAGCTGGCGTTAAGGGCGCCTCCGCCTCCGCGATCCCCAGCCGGATCCAGGCATCTGGAGGAACAGCGGGCTGTTTGATGCTCACCAGCAACAGGCTGCAGCCCCGTTCAGCAGCTCCCAGCTCTGACATCAGCGGTGGGACGTGCCATTATTCCGAGGGCCTTTCACAGAAATCCATAGCAACCAGCAGCTAGGCAGGATTCCCTCTTGGATCTGGAGTGGCCGTTCCCTTCTGACCGGCGCAACATGCTGTTTACAGTCATCTTTAGGATCTATGGTAGAAATCAAGGGATGATGAATCATTCTTAGACAAATCTGTCAGCAATGTTTAGGGGGCTTTCAAGAGTGATGCCCAGGTGAACACCAGCTCTATCTTTTAACTGTCAACCATTACTTTTTATTTCATTTAGCATAGTGTAAGGAAAGCTTGGGGTCAGAGACCAGGATTAACCATCAACCTAAGACTAGCTGGGGTTAAGGGCCTTATTGTGGGATTCAAACTCACAACCTTCCGGACATGGGTGCATATTGCTAACCAGCCGAGCTACCCACTGCCCCTTCCAAAGGCCGGGAAACAACAACTTGTTTAACAACACAGTTTAATTATTTCAGTTTTAAATGGAAAAGGGCAGACATTCACATATGAGTCACCTGTGTGAGTAAATTAAACTAATCTCAGCAATTTAGTCACCATATTTAGTCACCATTATTGGCCACATCATTAAAAAAACAAAAATGTTTGTGTTAAATGTCCCAGTTTCTAATTAAAATTCATCTTGTGGGCACTGATGTGCAGTTGATATCTAGGCAGGTGGGTGTGTTCAAACACTCTCCATTATACAGTACAGGCTGTAAATCTGTTCCTGCCACAAAGTCTAAATGCTCCAGAGAAAAGCAACAGCAGGCTGAATTCAGGATCACCACACCCACCTTGCACGTACCCAAGCTCTCCTGAAATTTATAGTATTTGTACTATTGAAGGGTTAAGTAAGTGATGCAAGAGTCTTATATTTTCATCTTAGATCTTGTCCACTGCACCTTGAAAGCTCAGTGGTTAGTGGTGTAAATTCGCCCCTCCTGGGTTGTGGGTTTGATTCTAGCCCCGGGCTCTGAATATGTGGAATTTTATCTTCTCTTGGATTTCTGCCAGACACTCCAAGTTCCTTTTGCAGCCCCAAAATAAGGAAGTTAGGAGAATCGGAATCTCTAGATTTCCAACCGTGTTGAAAGCATGTAGCCAGTGATGGACTAGCATCCCATCCAGGGTGTGTCCCATCCAGGGTGTGTCCCATCCAGGGTGTGTCCCAGCCTTGGGCCCTGTGCTGTCTGAGATAGGCTCCAGGCCCCATAACCCTCACAAGGAAAAGTGGTTAGAAGATGGATGGATGGGCGAATGGATGGAGCCAGTATTTTCAAGTTTATAGACTAAAAACTGCATGAGAATGTATAACAGCCGATTGCACCGGACTTAAGCCCCTCCCAGATCCTGCTTTCGGTGCGCAGTATTACTGGGTGCTTTCATGAGGTGTGCTGAGTGTTCTTTCCTGTGTCTCCCGTCTAGCTGCGGTCCGCCTTGCCTCCCCTGCCCTCCTGCAGCCCACCCTCTCCACGGTGTTCATCTCCGGACTGCTCTCCCCGGCTTTGGACCCTTTGAATTACGGACTCTCGACCCTGATTTTGCCTGTTCCTTTCTGGTTGTTTTACGCAGGGTGTCCAATAAAACCTCGAGTCCTCTCAGTCTGTTTGCGACTGTGCCGTCTGTTACAGTTTGGGAATTAGGGGTTATAACTCGTGATGCAAAATGCTCATTGCTGTACACACTAATCCATTTCCCTCCCTGTGCTGCCTGGCACACACATTTACAAAATAATATATACTTTGGATTATATTAATGCACAGCAAGGCAGTGAAGTTCATCTCCACACTGCAGTCTCTAAGTTTTACACGTGTTTCCATGGAGTGCTAAGATTTACTCTCATCTGCGTCCGTGGGAGTAAAAAATAGGAAAATACACACATTATGAATTAGGAGTGACTGTCACAACTATGAGATTCCATATTTATTTTTAGTAAAATATAAAATATGACTTCCAATACTTAAAAACAAACCGTATTTCTGATCTATTTTCAATCTATTTTTTTCTCTCCCAAAACTGTAAATAGCCCAGCATTTATTTATAACTGCGAAACATGAGCGAAAGCTGTGAGCCTCCTAATATGTTTATTGACGAGAAATTGCAATAAGATTCCGTTTCCGCTTCTGGCGCGTTAAACGCGAATAACGTATGTTTAGCCGTGTACAGTACATCAAGCCAGCCTTTCTCGCGTCACGAAAAGCACCCTTAATTTTAAGCAAAGCGAAGAGCCGTTGGGAATAACGCGACTCCTCTCCGCATTTTCAGAGAATACGTGTGAATGCGCTCTCGTTTAAAACAATGACTGAATCGCACAGGCACAGCACTGGCAACTCAGACCCTTCAGCAACACCGAGAAGGTTAAAGGCCCAAGCAGCAGCTAAAAATACTCATCGCTGCTGCTCTGATGAACACTTGCTTTAACGATTACTGTCGTTTTTATGACTTTATTTCCCCCCGTTTGCTTTTTCCGGCTCCCTTCATTCAGCCTGTAATAACAGTATTTTTTTATTCTGCTGTAATTAGTAATACTCTACCGAGCAAACAGTGTCCACGTTAAACGTTTCATTCTCTCACACACACACACACTTCGCACTAGGCTGATATTCTTTGCTTGTTTGCCAGAAGAAACACGGATTTATGGTGGTCGGTAGATCGCATTTCGAACGTTAGGGGGTGCAGTAGTTAGAGAGTCAGCAACCGCAGCTGTGGGATTGCACATGCGCTGTTCAAATTTACTGCAGCAGCAGTACAACGGGATGTATGGCGATTTCTCATTAATATGTAAACTGCAACTCCTTATAGATCAGAGGGACCAGCACCGTTAGGTGTAATTAGAAGGACTACTGATGTCCTGTAAAGAAACATGCGCGTTCATAATGGCACTGAAGCAAGCAGCAGAGGAATATAGACTAATTCCAAAACCCAAGTAACTGCAAACCAAATTGATCTGGTAAACAAACACACATATAATTCGATATTAAACAAGAATTTTACATCACACTGCCTATCCAATAATCATCAAAAAAAAAGACATTTCGTGTTCATTTCAAGAAAGCCAGTTGGAGATTGCTATAAAAGAAATAGAGCTTACTGTGTGGCACGTACCGCACGTGGTACACTGTCCATAAAAAGAA
Source organism: Gnathonemus echidnorhynchus (assembly GCA_026776725.1). Taxonomy (NCBI): domain Eukaryota; kingdom Metazoa; phylum Chordata; class Actinopteri; order Osteoglossiformes; family Mormyridae; genus Gnathonemus; species Gnathonemus echidnorhynchus. The sequence continues at coordinate 20,458,884 of JAODJU010000108.1, forward strand.
TATATATATATATATGGCAATGTACAGATGACAACATTTTTCAACTTATTCTAAAGGGAGACAGCGTAGTCGTTAACTCAGTGGAGAATAAAAAGGACTCAGGACTTCCAAGATAAATATTATCAATTCCACAAACCACCAGAAGCTGCTTCTCGCAGACAAATGTCTTTTTTTTTTTTTTTTTAATTAAAAGCGCTGTTGATGAGCAGAGCTCCTACGACACCCTTCGGGCGATTCGACAATAACGACGCCGGCTGAACACCGGCCGTGTCTGGAATCGCGATGGCAAATCGTTACAACCAGGCAGGTCGCTGCTTTTCGCTCCCGGGATGAGAATTAAGGCGTGGTAAGGTCTGGCTGTCGCTATGTGGGAGTCGTACAGTATGTAACACTGTCAGCTCTCCTTCCTTTCCATGAATTCCGAAGCAGATTTAAGAGAAACACGCAGCATATTGTGGAATCCACTGCAAACGCAGTTGTCTATAAAATTACACCAAAAGAATAACGTTTGCATCCATGGCTATGATGTAAAACAGAAATATGTTCCTCATCTGCAATAAAAACATGAAATGTACGAACAGATAAATGTACAACAACCAGGCTCATCTAAGGGGCAAAAGTGTAGTGTCTAATTAATATGCAGGGACTTTATCAGGCGTTATTGATCGCTTAAAGAGCTAAACCTCAGAGAGATTAGAAATGTTATCTGTCAATATTTTTGAAAGCTCATTTGAAGCTATTTTTGAACAGGAAATTAGGCATATTCCAGAATTGTATTTACCAGTATGTTTTCTTTTTTATGAATCACCGGCCGCTGCACGTTCAGTGGTTAGGCCTAATAGTGGGAAAGGGAAAGCTGCAGCTGCACTTTTATTCACGGCAGTAGTCTGTGAATGAGAACCTCTACAAAGCCGCTTCGTCTAATATATTACAGCTTAATCGCGCCGCTAATTATGAACTATAGATATCTGGCGCAACAGCCTGCTGAATTCATAGCATGTGTGCGCTATTGCCGGAGATGTCACGTTTCAGCATGTGCAGAACGGGCTTTCCAAAAAATGAAAAAAATCCCCGGCATATTTGGAAATCATTTGGAAGAAACACCAATCCAACATTGCATCCAGTTTACTGAAGAATGAACATCAAGGTCTGATGAGGAGAATGGAGAGAAACAGACGTTAAATATAATGGCCTAGATCCTGGTTATGCCGGTGGAAACAGCACGGTGTTTACTCTGTTGAAAGGCTGATTAAAGTGCAGTCGCATCGTTTATTTGACGAAGTGATTCACCTGCAGTTTCCCATACGGGGATGCCCTTACTGCAGTCCATGACAAAAAACGTTATGATGAAACATACATCAAATGCCGTGACTCTCTGGCGGCACTGTGAGCTATAGCACAGTGAAACATAAAAAGAAATATCTTGTCGTTTTTTAAAAAAAGGTATAGTGAAGTATCGGTCTTAAAGCACAGACTTTTGTCTCTACTGGTCTACTTTGCTGACTTTTGAAATTGCTTAGATTCCGTATCTTTTCAAAGGCTTCAATAAAATGTCTTTGGTCTTAAATTATTAAGTAGCCTACACTTTTAATAAACGAGTGTTGATTGGGTAAATTAGTTCCCTTATCGACGTATTTGACTGTTGTCAGACGTTTTTTTTAACTACACATCTTATCTTGAAAATATAATTTGCTAAACTCTTTGCTAATTTGCAGGCTTTTCCCCCTCATTTCTTCAGCATGAAAAATAAGAGGCGACAAAGCTTCAATCTGTCACATCTTTCTCTTCGCGAATTTCACGGAAGTATCATCTGGATCTAGGACACCTTCAGATTAGATTACTGTGTGATCTTGACAGCTTATTTTCATGACCTCCATTAAACATACATCTCAGACCAAAAATTTTCCTCATGTGACTCAGTAATGCAATACAATAATGACCACTCAGAAGCCAGCAGGTCAACAGAAAGGCAAAACAAAAGAAAATCAGATGCAGAGATAGAAAGAGCCCAGCCATCTCCCTTTTCCAAATAAGAGAGCAGAGTTCTGTTTTATGGGGCAAACCACACAGTTTCTCCTTATCATTTTCACCAGTGTAATGTTTTATGGTGTCACAGAGAGTGATTGGGGGGACATAATTAGATTGTTCTAGGTTGGGGGCCCGATATAATATGCATTTATGGGGCCCAAAATCTCTAGCTGTGCCCTCGTTCGGTAGCATGTTGACCTTACACCCCCTGGTAGGGGCTTTGACTCCCACTCCTCTCTCTCTCTCTCTCTCTCTCTCTCTCTCTCTCTCTCTCTCTCTCTCTGCAGTTTGCAGGGTCTGCTTTGATTGCATTGCTTTCCTCCGACTAATCTGGATGCCCCCAGAGTCCAAGGCTTGGTTAGATGTAATAGTGTTGCTCCACCAAGGCTGGACTGGGATCAGAATCTGGCCCGGAGCCTTCGGTTCCCTCGCAGGCCCATGGTAAATTTTGCAGAGCAGATGTGCCTCGGGGGTGGGGGGGAGGATTAAGGCCCTCCATGATAACTTTTGCCTAACAATAAAATGGGGGAACCCCACGATTAATTTTTATGGCCTGCATACCCATTGGCCTGCTACACCAGATGGCCGATCCAACCCTGCTCCACAAAGTCCTTATTGCGCCAACTGCGAATTTATATGTGCAGTGTGTCCCGTGCCTCACGCTCTACACTTCCGGCTTCAAGCTCACAGTGACCCAGCACTAGATAAGCATTTATGGTACATCGATCAATATTTTATATAAGCTGGATGAGTTCAGATATAATCTCACTTAACACCTGAATCCTGCCAAGGACCAATTATTTGTGCCTAGGAAGTATCACACGGGATCAGTTCATTGTCTGCCCAGGTTTTGCAGGAATATTGCTGCCACGGATTTCAAGCAGAGCGAAGGTGAAAAGCCATCGTCATATATACTGTTCCCTGCATTAGTAAGGTGCAGCCACAGGAAGGGATTAAGATGAGATGAATATGAATGTTATTGATCCCAAGGGGAAATTCTGGTGCATACAGAAGCGAGGTATGTAAAGTGCAGACAAACAAACATATAGCACAAAATAAGAAAAGTCAGTACACATAGTGCAGGCCAGCAAACACAGTGTAATCAGATTTTAAAGGTACACAATACATGAACAGAACATCCTGAGAAAAAGATAAAGAAATAAATTAATTCTCCATATCCACTTGCTTTATACAGTGTCATGGGGCTTTCTGGAAGGAACAGACAGGGAATAACCCAGGGCAACACACGCACACACAGACACACACAAACAGACACACACACACAGACAACAGGTAACTCCATTTTAGCTTAGTGTGTTTTTCGGCCGTGCAGGGAAACCAAAGAAAATCCCATGATGACACAGAGTGAACATGAAACCCCCACACAAAGCCAGGGTGACTTGATCCCTGGTCTCCAGGGGCATGAGGTAACCACACTAACCACAGCAGCACCATGCTACCCAAGAAAAGTATAAATAAAAAAAATAAATTAACTGAAGGTATATGCACAATTATATGTGCAAACAGATAGCACTAAACATTTACTATAGCAAAGATGGGATTATTCTTGATGCAAATCATTCCTAAATCCGGTAAGATTCCAGACTGAACAGATCCCAGTCATTCAGCTTCAGTGGCATTGGACAGCTTTAAGAAGCTTCCTATGGCTTGGTTGGAACTGAGAGCTGGAACTGAGACCCTGGCCAGACATTGGTTGTCATAGATTCATGATGACTTTAACTGACAGTGAGTTATGAACTAGGCAGTCAAGGTAGAGAAGTGGAAGGTGACCAGTCACATGATCTCTGGACCTCCTGCTTAGTAAACAGAGCTAGCTAGGTGCCTGTTTCACGAAGCAGGATTCCTTGCTTAGCCAGATAAGTTGTAGGACTTAAACTAGTCTGGGCTAAATATAAGCGAACAAAGGTACAGTCCATTTAAACAGGGATACCTGAAATCCAACATGTTCTCCAGCTAATCAAGACATCCAGCTTCATGAAACAGGACCGAGAACTCAGGGGAGGACTTCTTCTGGTGAGGACTACAAAGAGAAGCCATTCCCTGAATGGCAGTTAAAAGTGTAAACGTTCACACATTTTGTTGTTTTTCTTCTGTTTAGCCGAAGGCAACAGCTGTTGATTTTGTTTCAAGCAGGACAGAGTCATGAGGCTAATTGCTCTTAACTGGCTGCGTTTTTTTTTGTCGTTTAATAAAGAACAAACAAAGCCTGAGTTCTGTTGCCCTTCTTTGTGTTGCTGCCCCTCTCTGCTACAGGTGACAAAGGATAATGAAACTGCAACACTCACAATTGCAGTCTGGTATTATTAGCATCCGATTCCCCTCCGCTGTCAGTCTGAATTAGCATGACATGATACGGAAATGCTAATTTACTACATAGAGATGCCGTGTAATAACGATGGATCAATAAGAGCGCAACATGAAATTTGACAAGTAACGTGTTCTTCAAAATGACGCTGCAGTTAATTTGTAACAGTTTCATTGATATACATGGCTTTGTATGACCAGGACTGTAACGATTAAATCTGTTATAATTAATCTTCCAATCTTTCATTTATCATTCAGCAACATTACACTCGTGGGAGTTTTACTTAAACAAAAATGTTCTGAGGGCAGAATGAAAATGATTGGTTCAGAGACATAACCAATCAGATTGTAGAAGAGGTGGATCCGCCTCCTCTACAGTAGGTGCTTGGCCACACCTGCTCTTTTTCATTCTGCCCTCAGAACTTGACCCAACTGTCCATTCTCACGATATAAAATAAATGAAAAATAGCAAACAAAAATTGTCCACAGCTGAAAAATCTTTTTGATACATATATGCAAATAGCTGGTATTACGTACTTCTATATATGATGATAACAAAAGAATTTATAAACATGTACATTGTATGTTCATTCTTAATAACACTTTACAAGTATGTTGAACTGAATAATTTCCCTGTCATACACTTATGATAAAGTAATAACTAGATTCAGTATCTGTAACTGCACACATTGGATTTATGATTGATGAGGTGAGGAATAATCAATAAACGAGGAAAGGATGGTTAATTAATGTTTGATTATAAATTATAAAATGAAAACATTGTGATTGTAATGAATAGGACAACAAAAAGGTTGATCCAGAAGAATGTTTGAATTACTTGTTTTAATGCTTACGTGTTAGAACATGCATCTGGTCAAATATCAATGCCCTTATAAAAAAGTGTGATTCATTTTGAAGGCTGTGTATATTTCTTTGGTATCAACCTCATTAACAATTGTTGGCTTCTTGCTAAGAAACTGGCACCTATTAATTGTGATTGTTGTGTTTTTGCTTTTTTTGTGCGCTGTAGCTTGATTGCCACATTAATCAGGTCAAAACAAGGTCTGCAAATCAGTGCAGCTAGGAGACTTTTCAATTATGATTAATCCAAAAAGTGCTATCAATAAGGTATAGTAGAAATATAGGCCTAGTAATTTATCGTTTCTGTCTTTCATGTCCATGTACATACAGTGGAAGTTTAAATTAATTATCCATGCAAGTAACTTCCTTGCATTTTATTGCAAAAAGCAAACTTATAAATAAAATTTCTTCCTTTTAGGGCAGGGAAGGTCTCACTATGTATATAATGTTTTTTGTGGTTGCTTTCATTTTAATGCATTAATAGGTCAAGTCCACGCCTATAGAAACAAAACCAAAACCTCAACTGCAATAGCTAAAATAAATAAATAAATAAATAAATACATCTACGGCCCTGACCAGCGCAAGAGATTGCGAGATGCATGGATAAATAAATAAATAAATAAAGTTGACCTCACTCGGGCGCATTAGCAAACAATGCATTTCCTGCCACAGATGAGATTGGTGCATTAATGCCTTTCCATCACTGACTTGACGATTCCCATAGTGTTTCGAGATGACTGAATGAAAACCTTGCTGAAACAATCACCAGGAAACCAGGCTGTCCAGGGTGAATTAATACTCAGATAAATGATGTCCCATCTAATTGGCATGAGGACATGCTCAGCTTATGCACCTGTAGCGCGTCTGGTCACAGCAACATTACACACATGCAATAGCTTGAAGATTTTAATCCATGCGCCAATTAATTTTGCACTATCAGCGTTGCATGATTCTCATAACTCCCATTAACATAACAGACAACGTTTGTTATATATTTCTGTATTATTAACATTCTTCTAGCTTAGCTCATTAAAATTTTCACCTACAATAATTAAGTTATTCTACTGGAAGCAGTTATAGTTAATAGAGTATCCACCATTATCACCAGGGGCGAGTGAATTTGCCGTAAAGAGCAGGTTAGGGGTTGGAGCTCAGATCCACACCTGTCAGCAGCGATTACTGTCCTGGAAAGGCTCAGCTGCAGACATTCACTAGTTCACCATGCGTGAGTAAAATGGCCTGTAATGTTAAGCAGGAAACGAAAGACAGTAGCTGGCACCTTGCTGATGTCATCAGATGGCACCCACTGGGGCTAAAGACTCACTGTTGATCTTAAAAATCCTTTGTCCAGAAAGATGATGCCTAAATGATCTAATTTGGGAATAATGTGGAATTTTTGAGTTCTCTCAAGCTGCCATATCTTTGCCTGTGATTTTGAATATAACTTCAGCCTATAAAAGCTGCTTTGGGTAAACATTCAAAATGAATTTTGCATTCAAACATGACGCTCTTCTCATTTTACTCAGTATACAATGTGATGTTTATACTTCAGGTTGTATTAACAGGCACTCCTAGCAACATTGCTGTTCAAACTTTAATTTTACTAAAATGCTGGCAATAAACAAAAATCTACAATGTTATAATGTGATAATAAAGGTGTTGCCACATCGGATGAATCTTTCTGAAAATGCAATTTGGGATTCATAACACATCATCAGTACAACAGTAGAATTCACTAAAACCACAAGGCCGTTTTCATGAATTTTTCATACGGATGTTAAAAAGTACAGTAAATCCTACAGTATACTGTTCTTGTATTTATAAGAATTAAAAAAAGGTGATAAGTTCTCTTTGGCCTATCACACCTGTTAGGTATAAAAGCACTGTTCACACAGGGAATAAATTTAAGGTGTTGAATTAACAAGACCCAGAAAATTGAACTGAAAACAACAGTGGCATCAACAACTAAAAACCTAAATATAATATCAAAAGAACACTGAGCAGATGTAGCAGTAATTAAATCCTTCTTCTTCCTGTCCTTGTTCTTCAGATAACTTGGCAATGATTGCTTGAGTCAGGTGTTCTGGGAACTGGGATAAAACAAAAATGTGAATCTATCCAGTGTGTCCTGAGGACTGGTTTGGGAAACACTGCTCTAAGGCAGGGTTCCCCAGTTCCAGTGCTGGAGGCCCTGACTGCTACACAGTTTGCCGATTTCCCTGCTCAAACACTGCACTGCAGACTGGTCCTCCAGGACTGGAACTGGAACCCTGCTCTAGGGCCTCTGCTAAAGTAAAAAGGAAACATCATCTCCTTCAGATTGCCCTATTCCACCCTATTGTCCCCACAACTGTTCATTTAAGGATCCTTCTCTGTCCCACTTTTATGTTTTAAAATTATGCTTTCATTATGTCAATATATGACATATATAACAATAAATTCATTCACTGGATGAAATATCCTCCTGAGACCCCACCCATTCATTTATGTGCATTGCAGTGGACATTTTGTTTTTGCATATATCTTTTCACTGATGTAAGGAAACATATTTATTCCTGTTGTAGACTAAGGGGACATGCTGTGAAATTAAAAATAAAAATAAATTTGAAAAAAGATGTTTTATTTCCTCCAAAGACATAGAAAATCACAATTAACCTAAAACTGAAGGACACTTTTTTCCTTGGGTCTCAGGAGGATATAGTAAAGCAAGCCAAGTACAAGTCAAGCTAATACACTCTGTCAGGTTCAAATATAGACTTTTACTTCAGGTAATGGAATCAATTTGCTGACAAGTTTTCAAACAGTTGTAATACTTGTGCCAATACAGACCCCATGGAATGCTGCCATATTTAAGTTGATCTCCTCACTGAACCTTACATTGAATAACTATCTATCCTCCAAGTTCTTTGGCAAGACAAGGGGTGTTACCTGTATTATGAGGTCGTCCCCTGACAGGGAATACCAGTCCAAGAGAAGTGCTTATTACAGTTTGCAGTCGATGTTTGGCGAGTCTGTAAGGTCATTTTGGTGAATTTGGAGAGGCTGTGACTTGTCCGTTTGGCAGTGTAAATGTCAGGGAGGAAATGAAACGGCGCTGAGTGGGTCATGTGTCCAAGTATATGCCTCAAGCTACCTGCACTTTATATATTGTCACTCAGTAGTTAGAATGTGTTTTTGTTCCATGTTTTTGTTGTGCCTTTGCACTTTACTGTCTGTCCTATCCGGTCATGTCTTGTCGTGTCTTGTCTGCGCATGGGACAGTGAGGAACGTAATTTCGACTTCTTTGTATGTCTAGCACATGTGAAGAAATTGACAATAAAGCGGACTTTGACTTTGACTTTGAATGGAAAGGGAGTGTGTGTGTGTGGACCAGATATACCTTACCTTGTGGGGACCAAACGTCCCCACAGCATGATGAATGCCCGTTTTTTGACAGAAGGGAAAACTCAATTTTCTAAAAATCCATGACTGCAATCAAAAAACGGAAAATGCAAAGGCCCTTGTATTTTGTTTGGTTACTTATGGTTAAGGTTAAAGCTGTGTAGGGGATTAGGTTATCATAGTTAGCATTAGCATTTTTCCCATAGAAATGAATGAGCGGTCCCTGCAGAGAAATGATTACAGGTCTGTGTGTGTGTTTATTCCTGTCTACCTACATTCTCCATTCTGATAGGGCCCAGCTTGAAAATATTCCTTTTTTTATTGATTGCCCTGAAAATGCTGGATGCATTTTGCCATTACAGATAATACTAGTAGTCTTCCACGACCTTCATGATTGCTTGACCCACAATCCCATCAGACTTGCATTTTGTGGAAATTTCTGCATAGTCCATTAAGAGAGCTCTACCATTAACCCTGATCTGAGGAAGTAAACCTTTGCCGCAGGATAGCACCAGACTCTTACGGCACCCTTAGCACAGCCGAGCATAACATGTCATTGTGGTCGATATTGTGTAAAAGCCTCGATTGTTTCATATTAGTCATTTCATATTATATGTAATTCTCTGCTGTGAACAATATAATCATACTGCAGCTATTTTATTGTTTTTTATGGTAACATATTGCTTTAGCTATTTTGAGTACAGCATAATTTATGGTCATGCATCTGTAAAATCGTAATTATGATGCAATGGCACATATCAGACACAGATTAGAGTAGCAGTACTGAATGAGGCTTTGGGAGCATTTTGTGTAAATTTGCCTCCTCCGTGGTACTAGTGCTGCACGCTATGGAAGATCTGAACTCATGACTGACATGCCTCAGGTCCATACGCCCACACCAGCAGATGTTTGCAGCTGAAGCAAAGTGGCTCGATAAACGGCCAGTCTGGCAAACACACCTCTTCTCTTATGTAATGGAAACAAGCGTCGTGGCATAATTGGCCTCATGATGGCCCTTTTCGGTTAGCTCCTTTAAACGTCACGTGTCACACGATGAGACGTCACATGATGAGATGAGATCATAAGCTAAGTGATAAAGCTCGACTGACGGAAGTTGAGGTGTCGCAAAGAACCCTGAATGGATCATGATGTCAAGACAAAGAGGAGAGCTTGGAAAATTGCTGTTGATTCCATGCACCCAGGATGTCACTTCTCCACCAGACTGCCATCATGGAGGATGTACAAGTCCATCACGACCCCGACCTCACGTCATCTGTAGAGCATCTTTCATGTCACCATCCATCTCCTAAATAAACTCACATAGCATCTCAATAACCCCGTCACCCATGTGCAATCCATTCTCCCAGGGACAATTACCCTCTTCTCACGTATGGACATTTCTCTCCACTATCTATTTCCACTATATCGGTAAATTCGCACTCCAGTGAACAAGTCAGTGAAATCTGCACACTGCTCTCTGCACAGTTTCAGCTGCACTTTGCAGTCATTTGCACATGCTACTCATGTAAACTTATCTGCTTTAAGGTCTCCTTGCTTTGTGTTTCCCTGTAAATTTAATTTCGACTCTTCTTTATTTATACGGTAACTGTCTGGCACCGAACCATAAGCAGTTCTGCTTCTTTTGCAGATAAATATTTTGAGGTTTGAGTCTGAGTCAAGTGATGCTGGGGAGACACAACAGGTTTGATCCAAAGGTTTATGAGTCATGGGCATTGGAAGTAGAGGTCATATGATCATCTGTTCACATGATCCAGCAGTGCAGGCTGCACCACATTATCATTGTATACATGTGTGATTTTAGCCTCCTCAGCTGCTGAACACAGCAGTAAATATCATAATGGATGGGAGGGTATTTCCTGGAAATGGCCTCGATTTCCTCATTCCATTAGAAGTCGGTATTTATGCAGCGTAATTCATCGTCGGGATAAGCAATCGCTTGCGGCAGGTTTGTAACGCAGCCTTCCCTTGCTGCTTGGGTTTTTCTGGGACAGCAGCGCGTTAAATTGCCTGGTTGTGAGGCACCTAAAGCTACAAATTCAGGAGAAATTCCTTTGGAAGGAGATCCCACATTTTAACCATTCTCTCTTCGGGGTTCTCCTTGCTGAACTAATAATCATGTTGAGGTTGGTGTTTGTGTTTTTGTCCACTGATGACGACAGACGGCAGCTTTATAACAACATATGGAATCTTCAAGGCTCCAGGATGCTACTACCCTGAACCAACATAAGTGGTTAGAAGATGGATGGGTGGATCAATGGGTAGATGAAATATTTCCAAAATTTTATTGCGCTGAGTCCTAAACCAGATTGGCAGGTGTCACAAATGTCCATTGTGGGATTTTGAAGTGTCTAGGCCATGGAGGGGGGGGGGGGGTATGACCAGTGCGTTAACACAGATGGGATGAAGGACAGAAATACAGTGCGGAGCAGCCAACAAGTCAATGTCACCAATGAGCTTCAAAGAGCCCTTGTTCACCTGTAGCTTAGCAGACAGCTGGTAGGTATTCACAGGTCAAAGTCACAAGCGGACTGACGTTTGTAACAGGTGGCAATCAAGATGACGGAGCTATCATGGTCATGTTCAAGGGTTTTCATAGTCATAGTGTACAGACAAATGATTCATCATTCTGTTTTCCTATCATTAACAAACACATGTCAGAAAACATAGCAGTCCAGGGGACTAAATATAAACTAAATATAAAAAACCTGAAATGTGTTTACATTCCCACAGTGCAAGAGGTCAAGATAGTCATAGCACTGCATTAAACTAGTGCTTCCCAATCCAGTCCTCGGTGACCCACGGCTGGTCCACATTTTTGCTCCCTACTGAGAGCTGAGAGGGAGCAAAACCCTAAACTGTCTGTGGGCCCCTGAGAACCGGATTGGGAAACCCTGCATTAAACAGTAGGGTGCTTGAGCTGAGAATGAGGTCCTACTGATAGACAAAGTCATTCTACAGAAAACTAGATTCAGAGGCATCTAAAAATCAGCAGAGAGCGATTTCCGTAGGAGGACCATCAATATTGCCGTGCAACACTCAGCCAAAAAGCTGCCTCCTTACAACTCTACCCACCTGGAGGAGCTAAGACATGGGCTGCAGTTATATTTAGAAAGAATCTGGCAACCGCTTGAACCGAGGGTGGCACCTCAGAACATAAACAGGAGTGAATGAACATCTGGGATCGCGAGACCCCTCGCTTCATTCAGACGTATAACAAAATTAAAATGTGCAGCTACGTGGAAGAAATGGAAACAGCCCGAAACATAATGAGCGCAGCTGCGCCGGCGAGTTTACCGGGGTAATGAATTTCAATGTGCTCGATAAACTTTTGGCTACGGAGGTATGGCGCATGACAAAAACACAAGCTGGGGTTCTGGTGCCGAATCGTTGCAGGTTTGCTGCAATAAAGCTTCAGTTTGGTGATTTATTGACACTTCTGCCACCTCTCCCAACTGCCTGTTTAATTGCACTGATTGTAATGGGGGGGCGGG
>JAODJU010000108.1:20472410-20488385 GCA_026776725.1 Gnathonemus echidnorhynchus
GGGGGGGGGGATGTAAATATAGTGGCTTTAAAACAATACAATAAACAAAACAATAGATCCGGGGTTTCAAACTCCAGTCCTGGGGGGCCGGAACCCTGCACATTTTTGGGTTTCCAAAATTGAGCCCAATCATTTGTGATGGAAAAGGGAGAGAACTAAGCTGCACAGGGCTGGAGTTTGACATCCCTGCTATAGATTGCGGGGGGAAAATTAATACTCTGGTTCTTTACCAGAGACCTGACAAACAATGTTTTTCAGGTGAAGATCAGAAGAAACACTGGAGGGAAATGAAGAGAATGAAGAGAATGAAGAGAAGCGACAGCTTGGATGTTTTAAGACACCTCTTCATGGCACGGCGTGTTCCTGCCGATTTTCTCTTTCAATTTCACACTTCGTGGTTTGGGGAAAAGGAAGAAATAAACACTTGTTATTGTGGCTGATGTCGGCCATTTAAGATGACAGAGGGACGGTTTAGTGCCGCTACCCAGTGCTGTGAAATGCAGCTGCATCTGCTAGAAGATATAATGATCTACAGGAAGAAGGTCTTGGAGACTGTACTGGTTATTTCTTTTATTTTATAGCCACTCTGGTGATTGAATATAGGTCCAAAACATCCAGCATTGTTTGTTTTACTTGATGGAAAAAATGTAACATGGAGACATTGAATAGACTGATTTAAGTTGGGGTTACTTAGATAGAATAAAGATTGTAGTGAGATTCTGCGAAGAGGTAATGAGTCAAATCAAAGACTCCCACCCAGTACCCTCACCTGCGTTTATGTCATGACCTCTTTGGCCTCTAGAGGGGCAACTCAAAAAACGCAGTATAGTTATTGCACCACAATATATAATGAGATCACCTTTTTGGCTCCTACAGATATGAAGGTGGTAGGTGTGGTCATCACATGGAGAGAGGCATGGTGTAAAAAACATTACACACAATGCTTTTTGGCACCGGTTCCACTGGAATGAGTGCAAGTCGACTGATAACAGGAAATAAGAGGATTTTTTTTTCAAATAAGTGCACAAAAGTACAATAATTGCCTAAACCTTGGCTGGGTGCTTCCTAAATGGCATATATCTGTGCCAACCTGTCCACTTATGGTTCCTGTGGGCAGGATATGGGCACGTCTGGCATCGTGAAGCTGCACATTTGACAAACCTTGCCATTTCCATCTGGAATCCATCCTGCATCCGCTCCGTCGGCGCCTTGGATTGTGGGCTGAGACGTGAGCACAAATCAGTCGAGGGTCGGTAATGAAAGTGTCACCGGAATCCTTTTATTCAAAAACAAAACCTGCGCTGTATTCTAAAGGATATAATTATGGGCTGTTTTATCACCAGGCGCCGAATGAGGACACAAGGGTGTACCTGCAATTCAGTTTGCGTGTGTGTGCGTGTGTGTTCGTGTGTGTGTGTGTAGTGTTCATCCCTAACACTTCACTGTTAGTTGCAGCCACCCTTTCAGGGGCGGGGCCATAGAGGCACTGGCCCAAGGTGAATGCTGATTGGTCCCCAGACTGTCCCCTCTCCTGTCACTCAACAATGCAAAACATATCATTGGCTAAAGATAAGGTTGGCCCATCTGTATGAAGTATGGCCATTCTGATGCCCCCCACCTCAAAATGTCCCCCCATGCAGTGGGACACTAGTCAGGGAACCTTCTGCATCCCTCCTGCAACTGGATGCAGGATCCTTCCTCTCTTCTTTCTTGCACCAAGAATTGACTAAATTATCTTATGACTTCCTGTCTGAGTGCCAGAGCAGCAACTTAGAGTAATTCACTCTTAATTAGTGTGCGCTGCATTATAAGTCATTTCTCCACATTTTACTTTTGGAAGAACCTGCCATTATGCCTATGAACATTTTAAGCAAATGCTAGTGTTCGTTTCAGGCAAATTGAGAAAAGACAACAACAATAACAAGGAAAAACAATGCTTTTACATCCACTCTGTAAAGGCACTGTGACATTCCTTATAGTGCTATATGATATATTGTGATTTTTCCATAATGAACTTGGTGTATGCAGGCGATAAGCCAAACAGCGTAAAGAGTTATCATCACACCAGGACATGTACACAAATCATAGCTATACCGCCCTCTCTGTGGGCTCACCTCTCATCCATCATCCCGTGTAAAAAAAAGACCTCGAATCAGGACGGGTCCCATTAAAAGGGATCGCTAGGATGTCGACAGCCCTATGGAACAAGCGCTTCTGACATCTCCGCCGGCGTTTTGATCCTCCTCCGTGCAACCCGACAAGTGTGTCTCAGCCCGACAGAAAAGGCTACCCTCTCACTGTCAAAACAGCCCGCTATGTGACCTTTCAAAGGAATCGAGTAATGAAAGATCATTCACACTTCTGCAGTAAAATATATAGTGCTGTGAGGTAGGATGAGTGTAAGGAGACCCTCAATAGCGCACCACATATGTAGCACAAACATCGAGAACCTGAACTTGAACCATATTTATTATGGGATTATTGTATGCAGCTGCGCTACGTCAATACCAGACAGGAGGCTAATAAACAGCATGTGCTCACTGATGACTCACTGGCTTTTGATTCGGTAAAAAAAAAAACCCTCGTTCAATTCAATCGATTTAACCCAACATCTCGATCTTCGGTGTCGTCATGTTTATTTTTCCATCCGTGGGATTATCTAGATTTTTACTAAATTTTTAACTAGGGAAGCAGCAGCGTGATGCTTTCAGCTGCATTTTCTGATATTTAAATATGTGCAGAAGAGTCTTATCTCACAAGCCTGACTGGTTTACATGCGAAGCTGCCTTCTAACTAAAACACTGGGGGGAGTTTGTACCCTCTGGTGCTGTGAGTATAGGCCCAGTCCAAAGCAGACACAACATCAAAAATTCACACATTTAAAGCAAACTAATAAGCTTCAATTGAGCATATCGGCCAAGAACAATATGATAGTATCAATATTTTTATATAGATATTAATTTTTTTATTTTTTGAACACCAGTTTATATTTATGTTCTGCTTGAATCCCACCCAGTTGTTTTTCACAAATATCTCTGGTATGTTTCCCATGCAGGCCTGGACTGAGAATAAAAATTGGTCCGGGACCTTGGGGGCAATTTTGCTGGCCTACGTATCCATTGGGCCCCCCCAGGAAAATGCCCCCTGTGGCAGATGGCCAGTCCGGCCCTATTCCCCAGCCGAGACCCCGTGCGGTTTAGAGTAGCTGTCCCCGCCCTTTCAGAACTGCATTCTGCAAACGTATAATTCCGGTTAACATCCACACTTCTGTCATTATCCAAACTACTTTCTCAAGATAAGAAATGGAAATTTAAGGATGACGGCTTTTAAATGTTACAACAGCTTTTTCCACAGCAATCTAATATAACCTCATGAAAGGGAAATAAAATTGAAAAAATCTAATTACCATTGTTCCCACTGTGTTGAGGTAAGATTGATCAAGTTCACATTAGAGCCAACACATTGTCTAATGCATGAAATTGTCTTCCTTTGGCAAAATATATTAATATTTAACTTAAATAGCGTATTCCTTTTGCCCAGCATTAATATTTAACACTTAAAAGGAATATGTTTTATTCTGATTTAAATGTCTGCCTTACGGGGTGATTCCTGATGTGAGCTAGTTTGAATCCAAGGACATACAGAGACCTCACACTGTTTAGCAGGAGATTTAACCCCTACTGCCTGCAAGCAGTCGCTCTCATTAGAAGGACCAACTATCACTGATGTGTAATAATGACGTACATTCAGCTGACATCCGACTGATGGAAAAGTGCAGTTATGAGGACTGATCTGGGATTCCATCCATCCATCCATCCATCCATCCATCCATCCATCCATCCATCCATTTTCCAACCACCCATCCAGTAAAATGATTCTGTCATTGGAATACCATGTACCCCCCCATGATTTCAGCCATGTGTAAGAATAAACAAAGGCGGCCTTTCTTTGATCACCAGCACCTTCCAAGCCCCCTCCCTCCATCGCGTACGCAATTAACGCCCAAGCTGACAGCTCTGTACGGGCGAATTTATTCCTGCTGTACTTGGCAGGTGAACAATAGGCCTCTGCCTCAGCAAAGCACATGGACACAGGATCTAACGGGGCACCGATGACTGCGGAAGGGTGGCTATTCAAGAAGGCCTGGAGCAGCGTCCTTATCAGGAGCATGCATGGCAGTCCTATGTGGAGTCTAAGCTGTACCAGCAGGACAGCTCCATGTCCAAACTGTGAGCACAGCACAGGGGACGTCCTAGAATGGGCAAAGTCATGTGACCAGCCCACTCGCTCACATGGTTTACGCTCCCATTCAATACATGAGATTTCATTTCCTTTACTGCTGCTACCAGCTTTGATAACACTTTCCTTAAATTAGTCATCATAATACATAATAGATACCTTCATAATGCATTATAATGGTCAGTTTAAGCCATTAAAATGCATTATGAAGGTATCTATAGTGCATTTTAGATGAGAGTTTCATAGAGCATTCATAATGCCTAATAAACATACCTATAATGTGTTATGCCTTTTATAAATAGTTACAGACATGTTTATAATGCTTTATGAATGCATTATAATGCATTATGAAGGTTTCTAAAATGCATTATACATGGGTGCTTTAAATAAAGTGTTAAACTGGCTTTCTGCTGCACAGCTTCTGTGATCCTATGCATATTTGAGTTTCGGTAACCCCCCCACCCTCTCCCCGCTTACGCTGAAATGGCTGTTTAACTTTATCAATCACATGTTCTTCTTTCACAAGAACAAAAAATTTTACACCTTTTCAACCAGCCACTGAGGTGACAGTGGTCCAGAATTTTAAGTCCTTTTCTTGAAAGACAGAACAATAGGACGCTTTGAATAGAATGTAAATTAAGTTTTATTGTTAATTATAAATTTATCTATTTTATTTTTTAAAGACCTGAGAATGAGGGAAAGTGACTATACAGATCTTGCATCAGCCTTTTTCCTGTGGTACAAACCAGCTTTTAACTAGAGTGGGGACCTTTATGAAGCTGAAATACATTTAAATAACTAAACTGAATACGACAGAATAAAGTTATAAGAGGTCGGTGGAATACGGGGCCTTAAATGCACAAAATCTGCTTATAAAATCCATCCATCACCTCTAACTGCTTTTCCGGGACAGTGCTGCAGTGTGTCTGGAGCTTATCCAAGGAAGCAGGGCCACCAAACTATGCATCTTTATTTTATTTAAGGTCCTTTGTGATGAAACCAGAACAGGGAGGAAACTCACGGAATACGGGGAGAATGTGCACATGTCACAAGACAGGGATCATTACAGTGTAGAAGCAGCATGACCCCCCCCCTCAGGTCGGCTTCAGCGAAGATCTTAACCCCCGATTACTCCCGAGGCTGCCTGACTCTGCTTCCTCAATCATATGCTGCTTTGGATAAAAATATCTCCTAAAATGCTGTGACATGTATAATACATGTGTTGCAACAGATAACACACTGGAGTTCATCCTCACCACCATACAGTGTGAACTGGAGAGGATCGGTGTTTCACCCGCCGGTGAGCATTAAAGTAAGCCTAAACTTATCCCTGAATTAAGCCGGCTGCTGCTGTGATGTATAACCCTGGTAGAGAGCTTAGCGCCTCAGCCCTGTGAGGTAAACGGAGCCTCCATGGATACATATAACATTACTCTATCCAGAGGATTGCAGTGTGTCAGGCCTGAATCCCTCTTAGTGAGTCCGATGGCTCATTCATTGATCAGCTTCTGCTTGATCTGCCTTTAAGGGCCTGCCTGTATCCATCTTTGTTGTTTTTCAGTGAGATGCAAGAATGAGAGACACAGCAGTATCTGACTAGTATCAGTGGAATGTTTCACTTATCATGCATCACAGACAAGCTCTCATGGCCCAAGAGTCAGGAGACGTTGGCATATATACCTACATGGCCTATTTTATAGCCAATGCCCTTAAAGCTAACTGATGTTAGTACATAAGGTGAAAAGCACTCTCACAATCCCATAGTGACAAACCCATTGTTTGGGCTCAGGGGTGTTACCCCGCCCACAGGTGCACTGGCCCCAGCTGAAAGCTGAGCTAATAGTTATGGCCCCCAGAGTGGCCCCTCCCCTGTCACTTGCCGGTTCAAAACATATCATTGGCTAATGCTAAGGTTGGCCCCACTGTATAAATTATAGCCCCTCATAGAATCATGGAAGTCATAGAAGTGTCCGTGTTTGGGCTGCTTTGGTAAAGGCTAGCAAGAGGAAAACCACTGGGTTGTTTCAGAAAAGCATTTCCCCAGATGTCGATATCGCAGGCATCGTAAATGGCTGTTCCTCAGAAACCACAGCCAAATACCACCCCCCCCCCCCCCCCCCCCAGATGGCAGATTACTGTAATCATGGCCTCCGCAGCACAAAAAAATCACTGGCATGTTCAGAAGGTAAATGGCAACCTCTCAGGCTTGCAGTTGCAGTTTTGTATCCACTTTCCCTCCATTTTTCACATCACCATTTAAGGGGCGGTCTGTGGCCGTATACGTCAGGAGACTGTGTTGGTGTCTGACAATCACACACTAAAGACAATTTTGAGACACCGATTCACTTAACCATCTGTCTTTGAACAGTGAGGGGAAATCAGAGCACCTGTCGGAAAGCCCACATATGGAGAGAACAAGCAAATAACTAAAATGTGCAGAGACTGGTGGCAGCAAACAAAAGCACAACACTGAAGGTACCAATAATGCAGTTTTGCATACAAATGATCTATCCTAAAGCAAAAAGATAACAACTAAGGGAGGCATTTTAATAAAACTTAAAAAACATTCAAAAACATTACCAGCTACTGACACCTGCTGAATGTCATGATCCACCTCCGTCATGTCTCTGTTTGCCCAGCAGAGGGTGCTGGCCATCCCGTAACCAATCATTCTCCGCCTAATGTGATAATCACCCACACCTGCCTTTTGTTAGTCCCTCATTAGCTATGTATATATGCGTCTGCTCTCAGTGTGTCCCCCCGCTCGGTCATTGTTGCTGTTACGGATGTTTACTGTGCTCCATGTTTATTGTGTCTCCTGTTCCTGCAGTGCTCCTCGGGTGCCAGTTTGCCCCGCTCTTGCCTCATTGCTCCTTCCTGCCCTCACGCTCCTATGTTTTCTGGCTATTCGTGTGACATCCCAATAAAGCCCCTTTCTATTCAGCCTCAAGCCGCTTCCGGGTCGAGCCCCCCTTGCCCACTGTGAATATTCAGCGTTTAGTGCATGATATTAAAAACATATCTTAAGACCAATGTATTCCCCTATCAGAACATGTGTGATATCTGCCTGAATGTAATCGATTTGCCTCTGCTGACAATTTCAATTAACATGGCAATATTCTGGAAATATCCTATGGTCATTGAGAGTTTAAAAATGCCATTTCCCACCATCATTACTGATACGGTTCGATTTCTAAACCGTAAAATACGGAATGGAGGCAGTCAGAAAGAAATCATCACTCGCGTGTTTTAACTACTCATGAATACTAATTCCGTGTCTGCACTCTATATTGCGGGAATACCATTCTCACATAACACAATGGGACGCGTCAAAATCTATTAATGCAGGAAAGCAAAATAAATCACGCATAGGGAGTCACAACTGCACCTCCTTTCGACTCCGAAAGCTGAAGGGAGACGCGCACGTTGTCTAATACTCATTAGCACCCAGCTTATTCTGCATCGAGTTGTTTATATGAGGGACGGACGCTGAGGCTGAGGGCCCGGAGGAGACTGCCGTCACTCAAAAGAACTCCAGATTCAAGCGCTTAACGTTTGCTGCAGCAGATGTTTTAAATATGGGATTTTATGCAAATGTTTTAGTGAAATGAATCCAGACAGAAAACAAACACTGTAGCCTACAGCAAAAAAAAAAGAAAATTCACTTACTGACACGAGTTCAGGTGGCATTAATCCTTATACATGCAGTGTGTGTGCATCGCTTACAGTAAATATGTCATACTTATGCTACCATTCCATGTAATTACATTCCCTAATCTGATATACAACCTCTTACCCTATATTTACAGCGCAAACACTGATGCTTACTACACCCATCTGTAATGTAAGTGCCTTAATGAAATAATCAATACACGTTACTAAAAGACTTTCCCCAAAGCTAGGATACAAGGCATAAAACTCTCCTGCTGTTATTCTCATAATCTTTTGACACTAGTGGGAGTTTTATCCATCCATCCATCCATGACCCCAAGACAACTGATTGGTTGGTCCCGCCTCCTATAGTTGGTTGGACCCACCTCCTCTACGATCTGATTGGTTATGTCTCTGAACCAATTGTTTTTGGTTTTTCTGTAAGTAAAATCCCCATGAGCTCTTCTGACCCAGTAACCAGTAAATGAAAACCACCGACACTGTAAAAAAAAAGCGACTGATCAGTAATGAAGACAGGTGAGAAGCATTTGCTGTTGAAACTGCATCCGATTATTGGCAATAAACCCCTGTACCTCATACTGTGTATAATGAGTATAGCCCTATGCTGCCTGGGATACGCTCCAGCCCCACCCCCCTCGTCATGCCACAGACCAAGAAAAGCGGTTAGAAGATGGATGAATGACAAGCATATAAGCTACTCCAGGTTTAGCAGTCCATTCATCCACTTCTAAACTGCTTATCCTGGACAGGTGGGTCTGGACGCCATTCCCAGTGGCATGGGGTACTTCCTGGGCAGGATGCTGGGCACTTATACACGACATTATATACTACCAGCAATTTAGTGACACCGATCAGCCTAATTGTGTGTCCTTGGCAGAGCTGGGTAGTTCAAGTCCAGAAAGTAAAAGTCCAGACCAAGATTTTGAGTCAACCAGCCAGTTGAGTATAAAAAGTCACAGTCACAAAGTACTCAACTGATTGGTTGAAACAAAATCTTGGTCTGGGCCAGAACTAACCACCTCTGGTCTTTGGACCATATGAGGAAAGTCATACAACACAGGGAAGACATGCAAACTGCATTCAATTTTACAGTAATAAAGAATAAAATATATAATAAAAATAAAATTAGAAAATTGAACCAAAAGTTTAAAGAAAAAAGACTATGTTTAAAAAAATAAACAGAATCAGCCGCAAGTACTGAAGGAGGTAGATCATTCCATAACCTCGGGGCAGCAGAATGGAAGGTACAGTCACCGTGAGTCTTTAACTTGTGTGTGGAACAACTAACAGCCTTTTCTCCTCAGATCTGAGCACTAGAGTGGTTTCATAATTGTTAAGGAGATCCGTTAATACTTTGGGGCTTGACTATTCAGGGTCCTATAGGTAATCAGCAGGATCTTAAACATTATCCTAAAATCAACAGGAAACCACTGCAAAGATAACAAGATAGGTGTTATGTGCACCTGTCTACAAGAGCATATTAGAAGCCTAGCTGACCCATTTTGAGCTGCTTGGGGAGGGGAAACAGAAGTTTTATTCAGTCTTGAAAACAAAGCAAACGAGACGAGGTGAAGGCATGCATAAGCATTTCAAGCTCAGCTCTGTATACATGTTTTATTCATATCTTTGTTAGAGACTGTTCACTCATTTCTATGAGAAAAACCCTAATCTCAACAATGACAACCTTAACCCCTACCCAGCCCTAACCTTAACCATAAGTTACCAAACAAAATATAAGACTTTTGACATTTTTTAGTTTTTATAATGCAGTCGCAGAAAAAGAAATGGCACCCACAATGGTCCCCACAATGTAATATATATAACACACACACACACACACACACACACACCACCTGAGCTACCATCTGATTGGAAGAGCATCTGCTGTAACAGGGCAAAGGGGAAGTCCAGGGAAAGTTGATGAAGTTATATACTTCTGCGTAAAATTAATAAGCCTTTTGAATTTCTGCCCCTGCATCATAACCATTAGCTGTAAGTCTTGTAAAAGCCCCTTTGGATGTCTGGCCATCAACTCTGTTACAATTATAATCCCAATATCTATGTTTCCATACCGCCAAGTATTCATGGAAATTAAGATCTAAACTCAGTGATTAACAGTAAGCTGCCATATGTATTGCAGGTGTACTGGAAAAATTGATTTTTAGCACAAACATTTTATCATCCTGGTGCTTCTAATCAAAATTGGAAGAAAATGTCCCTTGGTGACATCAGAGGATGAAAATAAATATTGCTGATGAACCAAATTAACATAAACCATGTTTATTTGTGTGTCCATGTAATATTGTGCATTGTACATGTGCATTTTAAGCCTAATGCAATCATGTGGATTTTTTAATTATCTTTT
Organism: Gnathonemus echidnorhynchus; assembly: GCA_026776725.1. Lineage (NCBI taxonomy): Eukaryota > Metazoa > Chordata > Actinopteri > Osteoglossiformes > Mormyridae > Gnathonemus > Gnathonemus echidnorhynchus. Next base: position 20,482,687 of record JAODJU010000108.1, read on the forward strand.
TATTTTCATTTTGGGAATGGTTATACAAACAATGCCATGTAAAACAAAACCTATATATTATATATATATATATATATAAAGATAATATATATAAAAAGAGTTGTACTCTCACCTAGATTTTTATGAATTATCGCTGTTGCCTTGATGATATGTCTGATGTGACTGACCAACGTCCAGACCAGTGACAGAATGTTCTGTCCAGTGAGGGAGGTAAATGTTCGTGGGAGGGGCCGAGTTCTCGATTTTTAGTACCTCAGCCTCCCCTACAATGTCGGGCGGATGGATCGTTCCCAGAGGCCTGGTGACCCTGGTCGACAGCTTCAGCCCTGAAGAACACTTTGAAGCTTCTTATGAGGATGTCAGCATGTCGGGGGGGGGTTCGGGTTATGGGGGCAGCCACTTCATCTGCTGCCCCCAGGGGTACCTGATGTAAACATCTCATCAGTGGGCTGCCAGCCAACGTCTACACGAGGCTTCATGCCATAAGCTCCCCGCCTTTCGCTGTTGTACGTACCAGAGCCATGAGACACCATACACAAATGCATCCATTATTATGGCATCTGTATCACCTTCCGAGAAAAGCGCTTTTTGGGTAGCAAGTGCTATTCAGTTACCAGCCCAAAATAGGTATCATTTTCAAGAATTCACTTATGTAACAATGCAATAGAACAGAAGAGGTTTAAAAAAATCAACATTGTTATTTTGATTAATAGAAATATATTATCAATACGCCCTTCTAAACAATTATACCAGTGGAAAAAAACTGAAAAGTACAGTGGTAAAGCTCCACTTCTCAGTACTGCTTAATCCCGTATAAACAGTTGTGTTTTTTTAAAAACCAGATCAGTTGCGTTTGAATAAGGGCATAATCAGCACAAAATGAGAAGCAGGCGGAGAGCTGCGGTACAGCAGCAGCCCAGCCCACTGAGTGTAAATGGCCAGTATAATGCATTAGTACGAGCCTCTCATCTCCATCCCTCTCAGCGCCACTTAATATCCATCCCTGTATCCCACTAGCCCTACACTTTCATTGACCGCTCGCCTGTAGTGGGGTTGGGATGGAGCTCAATCCCATCCCAGCGAGTGTGTGGTACAGAGTGGCGAACACCCTGAGTGGAACGTCATCTCGCACACACACACACACACACACACAGACATACGGAGCGACCACTTCACCTGAACTGGGGTCTTTGTGCTATATGGGAAAACCCAGGTAGATCACGCACACACACACACACACACACACACACATTTTTAATGTACATTTTTTCATGTTAAGCCCTACTGCAAAGTTCAGCTTGCAAATGATGACACATTGCATGATATAATTCAACAAAGAACACCAACAACATTATGGAGACCCTGACAGAATCTGGGGCCCCAGCATATTAAACAGGCCCCCAAATGTACCATTTCCGGCAAGATCTATATATCTATATCAATATGTATGTATGTATGTATGTGTGTATATATGTGTGTGTGTGTGTGTGTGTATGCCGGTGACCATATTGTTACTTACAATATTCCATTTACAGGTGTAAATCCCTGGAAAGGAAGGTATACATTTACAGCCCACACACAATTAATATACAAACTATCTGTCATTATTAGTCATTTATTAGCGACTTATGATGGTAAGGATCTGGTGACAGGGTCCCTACTGGGAAGAACACTGGTCACCCACATCCTGGGGCCAGTTTAGAGTCCCCATTTCATTGGGTCTCTAGATGGAAGGAAGTCCGACCAATAGCAGAAGCTCAAATGTAAATCCCAGGGCCACGACAAAACCCCAAGCTGCCTTAAAGCATGAAACGGCGGCTAATAGGAAGCCAGTGCTGGCAAGCGATTGGTAACATGGGTTCATGTATCCAGGGGATGCACAGAACATTCTGGATCTTTAAATAATGCCACTGTTGGCATGTTAGCTAAGAACACGTCACTGTCACTGCACGCTAAAATGGGATATTTGACGTTTTTAATTGTTTCGTTCCACCAGCTGTAGCTTCATGTCAGGCAGCTTTAACAAAAGATGCTTTGACAAAAGATCAGGGGGAAAAGTGCTTGAAAATATGCATGAGAAAAAAAAAATAATAATAGAAGTGTGATTACAGTGTGGCTAATTGTTACGAGCCTTCACTCGCATGCATCATTTAAATCTATTAGGATTTTCCAACTATTCTTTGCTCTTACTAAATATGAAACTATACCTTTAAATGAGACGGTAATTAAGTGCACCATGTCTAATTAGCAGACACAATTGGAATTGCCATAGCAGCCAGATTTAATTTGTTTGGGTTCATTATCAACAGGATGCTAGTGAACAGTTTCTGAGGGCCTTTCTCTCCAATTCCCTCATGCCAGCTAAACAAACAGGCGAGGAGAATCCAAATTAATTCCCGGCAAACAGAGGCTCAGGATTAGCAATTCAAATGTAATCTCATCAGTCTTCCGCTGATTGGGCCGTGCAACGGTTCAGGTGTCTCAATTTTCAGGCACCTGAATTTCCAAACAATCGAGACACACGGTGAGATGACATAAAGGCACCTGTATGTGGTAGAGTTTACTTGAACCACATACGTGCTAGAATACCAAGTTTGGTGGCTATGAAACTGTGTGGTTCAATTTGTGAGGATGTCTTTCATCGAAAAGTTGGCGATTCAAATCCCCTGGTTGACAGAGTGATTTCACTGTTGGGTCCCTGAGCAAGGTCCTGTGGCGGGTTTCTCATAAATGTGTTGATTTGGATAAAAGCATCTGCTAAAATGAAACTGATCTGAACATCTTCTTCAACCTTGCAGGGTTGCATGGTGGCTCCGTGGGGAGAAGTGTGTCTGTCCCAAGCGATGGACTGGCAACTATTATTTTGTTTTCCAATATGGAGCTTATTCCAGGAAACACAGGGCAGTTGTAGCAGGGAACAAGATGGAGAGGACTGGCAGGCATACGTACAAACGCTACGCACTATGGGTGATTTAGAGATGCAAATTAGTGTAACTCAACGTTTCTCAACTCATTTTTGTACCCTCCCTGCTTCTTGCAAATTTGAACCAAACAATCAAGGACACAGAACACCTGAACCAAACAATCAAGAACACAGAATAACTAAACCAATGAAGAACACCAAATACTTGAACTAATCAAAAAGACAGAATACGTGAACCAATCAAGATCACAGAATACATGAATCATTCAACAAAACAGAATACCTGAACCAATTAAGAACACCAAACACCTGAATCAAACCATCAAGAACACTGAATACCTTAAGTTGTGGCCACCTTCACTATTCTGTGGTTCAGACTGAAGTTCTCACCAGCTTCAGAAATATATCTGTTCATTTGTGTCAGTAACAAACATTGTTAAATACACTTCCAGACCAAGGTATAGATACAAGCCTCCAAGGTATGCTTTGCAGCACGGGTACCTCACGTGAGACTCAGTTAACAACATGAAGTGAGATGAACCTTCTCCTCTCAGGAGGAACGCGTTCATCGCATGAGGCTCTTGGCGGCCCAAATTAACCTGCAGTAATATTCGCTGGAAGCCAGAGCTGTTACTTATGGCCTGTTTTATGTCTGCTGATTAGAACCGTGTGGTACGTTAGGTACTCTATATCACAGGGCTCTTCAAATCTGGATCTCGATCCAAGATCCATGCCTTGTTTTCAGTTCTCCCAGGTACAGTAGTTATTTTAATAATTACTGATTCTGATTGGCCAGAGGCTTCACACCTGGCTCACAGGTACAGGAAGGCTGGATAACCAGTAGGGCTCAGACCTTGAGAACAGTGATTTGAATAGCCCTGCTGTATCAGAACGAGAGACCCTCCATCGGGGATCAATGACAAAATTGTATAGCCACCGTGTGCTAATCTACAAAAAAAATAAAAAAAACATATACAGATTGTTCTGCAGTTTTCCCACAGTCGTAGGGCATGCTAAAGGTGCCAAATTGCCTGTGTGTGTGAATGGTGTATGTGCCCTGCGATGGGTTGGCGCCCCATCCTGGGCTGTTCCCTGCCTTACACCCTTAGTTTCCAGGACAGGCTCCAGACCCCCATGACCAAAGGGTGTATAAGATGAATGAAGGTACATTTTCTCCTGACTGGCTTATTTAATGCTTTTTCCTTTGAGGGAGCATATCCTTTCACACAGATGGTAATCGTCAGAAACATTTCTTCCAAAGGACAGTATTGCTTACATTCTCAGCTCAATTAATTACTCAAATAAACATTTCAGGGGGAACATAAAATATAACTTAACATTAATTTGACATATGGCACATAACCAGTTATTAGTCAGTTTATGTCCCTGAAAAGAAATGCATGCCCTCACAGAAATTTTGCTCTATTTGTAGATGTAGTTTTATCATAATGATCCATTTCCTAGAAAAATGAATGAATTAGTCATGTTTCAAGGATTCAGCTTAAGCACCAATAAAATACAGCAACATAATATCAATAAATAAACTCCAGCAACATAATCATTGCTGCTTGATGTATTATTGATCCAGTCATGTAATCACGGTTACTTATAATGCCAAGGTACAGGAATGTCTAAGGCCTAGACAGGTACAGAAATGTTGATTTTCTTATTTCACAATCAATTGAACATTTCGTTCATGTATTATTCACTGGAATTCTCATAATGTCAAACACAAACTAATGGTGAATACCATATTACAAAATGTCCAAACAAGAAATACTGCAGTTAAACAAGGACATACGTGTCAAAAATGATTCAACCTATATTTGTTAACAAGCACCGCCTCCTCTCTTTGTGGTTAAGGATGCATCTTTAATACATGACCTAGTCATGAAAATTCCATGGAATTTCTAGCTGAACTGCACCACTTGTCACACTGAGGTCACACTGAGATAACAAGATTGAATTTCATGCCATCTGTTCAGCAAAGCTAACGCGAGTGAAAGACCAAATCGTAAGGGCCATATGTGAGACACCAATTAGTTCTTATTTAGCAGCTAATTAGCAGCTAATGAACTGCGCATTAGCACATGGTACATACTAGTACATCCAAATTCATGCATGAAATATTTCTTCCTTGCAGACAGTTATAGAGACAATATTATTGACATTATTCAGATAAGTACAGGTTTACTGATAAATTCCAGCTCTGCCAATAGGCACAGACTTTATATTACTATGGGTTGTGGATCTTTTTGCAGTTATTAATAAGTACATGACAGGGATTAAAGCAACTGACGAAAATTAATTGGAACAACTATTCCATTTCAAATTGGCCCAGTTAAGCTTTCTGTGAGGCAAACATTATCAGAAAGCTTGAGATCTCATGTGTCTCTGGATAAAATGAAAAGAACATTAACATTAACCACATGATTGATGCCTGAAGTAACAGTACTTGAAATTTTAAAAAGAAGTAAAATATTGAAAATTAATATACACATTATTAACAAAGGCTTTAACGTAACAGACTTAGGAACAATATATCTGTGAAGCAATCAGAAAAAATTACATAATTATTCTGCCTTGAAGTGATTTTGTAATAGATGAAAAACTCGTACGCTGAGAACGTACACTGTGACATGATGGTCCACAAAGAATCCACTGCGCACCAGTTAGTGGCAATCAGCACCATGCAGGCCTATAAGAACATAAGAACATAAGAACTATACAAACGAGAGGAGGCCATTCGGCCCATCAAGCTCGCTTGGGGAGAACT
>JAODJU010000108.1:20498191-20525477 GCA_026776725.1 Gnathonemus echidnorhynchus
GAGCGTAGCCCAGCCTCGTGCCCTGTGCTGCCTGGGACAGCAGAGCGTAGCCCAGCCTCGTGCCCTGTGCTGCCTGGAACGGCCTCCAAGCGCCGTCGTGCTCGTGGCTGGGATGAGCGGTTAGACGATGAATACATGGATTATGTACACAGAGTAAAAGCTACTGGACATCTGTAACACATAAGCCTGCGTACAGGTTCCAGAACAATAAAAACAGGATATTAGGTGTGAAAACTCCTTGAAATAGCTGTTGGGACAAACAGGAAAAACCAACAATGAGTGTAAATGGTGCACAAGGGCTCAGTACTGTGAAGAGGACAGATTGGGGGGGGGGGGGGGGGGGCATGCAAACAAGGGAACAACTCACCTGCAAAACTGCAGAGCCACAAGAGAGGAGGGAGTGCCTCTCTCTCTCTCGCTCTCTCTCTCTCTCTTTCTTTGAAACACACAATAAACTCACTAAATACAGTGGTGAGGTGTGCTGTCTCTCGTCCTTGGCCCCAAACCCCCGACACACCTTTGTTGTGTTCTCTTGCACCATACTCGTGGTTTGAGTATGATTTGTAAATGGCACCAAAATGCATCTTGTAGAATTTCCTCGCTCACTAGAAGTTTTCTGGCTTTAAGATTAATACGGATTTAGTCAGTGGTGCTCCGTCCAAATGCAGGACAGTGAGGTTGTAATGCACCACTATTCCAGCATAGAATGTTAAAATGCTCACTGAAAAGAATGAAATTTCAGGAAAGAAAAACAGCCAAAGGGAGGGCGCAAGTTGCACAACCATAACCATATTATGATTAAGTGTATGTGGGGTTGCTGATTTATATAGAAATATGCATACAGCAATGCAGTCTTAGCTGAAGACAACAGCACATTATTATACAGAGTAATAACAGCACTCCTATTATACAGAGTAACAAAAAATATGAATGGGGACATTACAATGTCTGGCAATTTTATGTTATCAGCAGTGATCGATTTACTGATTTTTATTTAAAATTTTTATTTACTCTTTATTGTGACTTGATTAATTTGTAATTGTAAGATGTCCTTGAGTGTCTTGAAAGGTGCCTATAAATAAAATGTATTATTATTAGTAGTAGTAGTAGTAGTAGTAGTAGTACTGTCTAGTAGAGGATCTGGGAGCAATCTACAAAAGAGGACCTCCTTAAGTACCTGTAACTCCGGCAGCATACAAATTCTTACAAATTTGCAATAAAATTCAGCACCATTAGGCATCCTTAAGCTGCTTGACCTCTTAAGGGCATTTGCACTGAAGCAGGTAAACACAATTAGTTATTAAAGTTATTCTATAATTGTTATCATTGTAAGGTTTCTTTCCTTCTTTCCAAAAAGTAATTCTGTAGAATGTTTCCCGGGAAACATGGTTATCCATGTTCAATAGGACACATTTGAAGTGTTTCCTCAGTCTGTTGCAGTAATCATTTTTGGAATAAGTCCATCCTTCAGCACATCCTTTAGGTTTCTCTCAGTAAACACAGTGGACTGCTGGAAGGTGAAAGAGCCTTTTCGTGAGAGGAGACTTATGCTGGAAACTCCACATCAAGGAACCTTGGCAGAAGGCCACAGATCTCTGCAGAGTGTCTCTTTAGGCACAGATCCATTGTGTCTCCAGGCAACGGCAGCCAGCTGGGTGATCAGCTGACCATTTCCACTACTGAGGCCTGGCTGCTCCTTCTGCCAGTAGTTCCACCTGGATGTAGCTCTGGTGTCATTACCACTATACCTTACAGCTAGAAGACAGACTAAAACTGAAATAGCTACATTTATCTCAGATTTTCTATAGACTAGTGTTTCCTAATCCAGTCCTCGTGGGTCCCACAGACAGCCCATATTTTTGTTCCCTTCCAGCTGTTGCTGGCTGAAGTATGTGGGTCCCCAAGGACCGGATTGGGAAACACGGCTGTAGACATTTTGTAATCCATAATAAAAGTATCATATATGATGTATTTAACACATAGAAGCAAATGGTATTTTAAACTTTGTGAACTGTATATAACTAATGTTTTGGCTCTGAGGGTGGAGCAATGATTAAGGAACTCCAATTTAATCTGTATGGCTTAAACCCCACGATGGGCGGAGCAGCTGCCCATTGCATGTGGAATAAGAATTTCAAAATAAGAGTCTCTACCTTGTAACCATATGGCCTAACTCTTGATCGGCTTTTCTAGTGAATCAGCCATAAAAGCTTCCTTCATGACAGTGCTCCTGCTACCTGACCGCCGTGGCCTCGGCTAGCATTGTCATCGTTTGAGTCCTGCTATTCACCGCACTCTTCGTCACTCCCGTTCCTGACGTTTCTGACATTGGCATTAATAACACATTGTCAGCCTTTCTGCAGTCAATCGTCGAATTATGGAAATGTGCAGCCATTTAGGAATATGAATGTGCCTATTATCTGAGCAGACGACAACACCTTGACTAATGTAACTGTGAGGTTTCAGATCCCAACTGGAGAATGCAGTTAAAGCCAGGAAACTGTATCATTCTGTCTTAGACAGATCTATTCTTTTTTGGACCTCACCAACAGACTGACTTTACAGACAGACAGGTTAGTGCACATACTGATATATACTATATATCCCATTACAGGTGGTTTGCTGATCATTCGGGTCACTTAAGAGAGAGAGGGGTGAGCAGTGTGCGCACCCAACGAACCACCTCAGGGATGAGATTATGAGTGCAGCCACTTAAGCTGCCCTCAAATCCAGATTGAAACCAGTTCTGATTCTTGTGTTGTGGAGTTGTGGAGTCACTCAGTGAGAGAGACAGAGTTACTCAGGCAAGGATCTCAATGTGCAAGGAGTTTATTAATGTAATGAGGGTCAATTTCATGTATTTAGGCTCCTACATGTAACTGAACATGGTGAAATCAAAAAGATGAAGGGAAGATCCACCCAGCTAACTGTCTTCAGGTTAGCTCACTGGGTTGTGGTGAAATTCTCCCTTTGAATGGGATTAGCTAAGGCCTGTCAATGTGCTAGATGACCATCAAGCACGGAATCCCGCTCTATAAATATGAATGTGTTAACTAAGCGTTACAATGAGATACTGATTCTTAGGCATGATCACAGTTGCACAGTCAAGCATTTCAAGAACCTGAGACACACGGTGTCGTTTCTGTAGAAATCGTTAACCCCCCCCACCCCCCACATACTTCAGTGCATCAGAACCCCCCCCATGGATGGTGGTACCATGGGTTAGCACTGCCTGAGCCAGACAGAAGCAGCAGTGCTTCAGTTATAGCAGAGAGTATTCTGGGTAGCAGGGTTGATGATGTTCATAGACCAGATTAAGCTACATTATAAATATCAGAGCTGAACCTAATGACCCGCCCCCTCTTGGCCGCTCTGTGTCGGTGCGCCTGAGCCCCACGGATGTTGAAGGGCTGCGTTTTTCTCTGCAGCCAGGGACTGAGGCTTTTCCCCCGCCGCTACCTTCTTTGAAGGTTTTCTTTTAAGTTCAGGCGACTGAAGCTTGCGGCAGCCCTTTGCCAAAAGAAAATTGAGTTTTATCAGCAGCCACTCAGTTTCATTAATGGTTCTGTGCGGCTGAGGCTAATTCGGCTAGCTCCGGGTCTCATTGAGCCGCCATACATCCTCGCTTGCTATTTTTCAACAAGAGAGACGTCCCGCTGCCTCCCACACGCTCCTTCATCAATATTCCGTTTGCCGGGGTCCGTGCATCCGCCGTGGTTGTTATTCATGACCACAGCTCAGATTCGCAGCATCTTAAGATGGAACAGGCATCCTGGGGGGCGTGCTACTCTGCAGATCTGTGCCATGGTTAATTAAAGCACAGAGGGGGGGAGTCATATATAAGGAGAAACTTCGGTCTTTGATCAAGTTTGATGACATGGGCAAGTTTTAATCCAATCGAAGACAAGAGTTGAATATCTTCACACAGACTGATTAATCTGTGGTGATGACGCCACACTTTCGCATTGACGTTTTATAGATTGGATGACACTTTTATCCAAGATAAGTGGCCACTGCCTATTTAAACGTCCGCATATTTTCATGGAGAAGTTCGCCCCAGTGCCTTTCTCAAGCATGAAGGTGTTCCTGGGGCTCGAACAAACAACCTGTCGGTGAGACACCCATATATCAACACCTGCTGCCAAGATGTCATGCAAGTAGTATTGATTGAAATGGCTTCTATTAATATATTAATAGAAGCATGGGTTTCAGGCCTCTTCCCATAAATTACAGAGGAATAATCAATAACATAATGTGAGAAGTGAAACAAGGTATACTGAGCATCTAATAATGGGGACATTTGAATATGGAGACCGTATTTTATTTTTTATAGAGCTTACAGACCTTTAGCGTAAGTGCTGGACAGCAATCAATCGAAAAAATCACCTAGAGTCCATCTTCTTGTAATGGTTGATGTGTGGAGAAGCCAGCCGTATATATATTTTTTTAAAAATCACTGCTGTTTTTTTAATGTTTCTGTTCTGCATAGAGTGATCAATGGAACTTGAGTGGAATCAGCTGTCTGAGGAGCAGCATTCTAGGGATATTCGCTCGACAGGAAGGCGAGTCCCAGCCTGATGTGACAGCGACAGCCAACAGTGACACATGAGCTACTTAGTAGGGAAGAGTTATTTAAAGGTCAAAGGGAACAACGTAGATCAAGAGCCAGCAGTTATTCAACATACTACTTTCTCTGAGAACCTGTGCTGAATAAGTGGTTATGGATGATGGATGCATAGATTGATGGACAGATAGACGGATGGATGGATGGATGGATTGAGAGATGAATAAAAGACAAGAAGAACCCGTAGTTTACTCACTACCTCCATGACCATGTGCTGAATGGTTATGGAAGACGGATGGACTGATATATGGATGGATAGGCCTTTTACATTGATAAGATGTACCTGTTTATTTTTCTGATACAACTAAGGTAAAAAAGCAGGACTATTCCACCCTGGAAGCCTTGTGTTTATGAAGCAGAGGCCCTACCCAGAATGCAACCTGCTGTAAAGTACCAATTAGTGAATAAATCTGGTTCAGCAGCAGTCAGTCTCCGCTGGCCATGATTCAAACCACCTGGACATTAAATCTTAATCATTCCATCTGTGTATGTTAGCATTAGTCATCTTCAAAATCCCCACTCTATTCCAGTGCAGCTCCGTAACGATTCCTCCGACAATGACACAAATACAGCAAGGCTTCCCCTGAGCCTTCCATCCTCGTCGGCGTGTATTTTGGCCAAGGTGTAGTGCGTGATGCACAAACGTCATTGTAAGGGAGGGGGCAGTTGCCGTCACTCAGAATCTGTCCCATCTGGCATGATTAAATATACTGGGAATGATTAAGGACACTGGGAGTGTCCGCCACGCTTTCGGCCTACGAGACATGGCGTCAGAAATCGGGGATGTCGTGAGCAGGAGGGGGGGGCATCTAGTTAAGCACATGGGGCGCTTAGTGTTCAGAGCAGTTGGTGCAGATGTGGGCCAGATGTGTGCTAAACATGGAATGGCACTCGAGTAAACAGAGAGAAGGCGGGCTGGGCAGGATCCTTCCGGAGATCGATTGAACTGCAGCACGACAGCTCTGACAAAGGACACCAAGAGGCCATCACATTAAAATGATTCACATGAGGTGTATCATTGGCAACAAGCCACATTCTGGGCACAGTTAATTGGGACAGAAAAAGTCCCCCCATCCTTCTTCCAACCACTTATCCCGGGGGGGCCTGGAGCCCCTCCCTGGCAGCACTCTCTGGTCGGGCTGCCAGTCTATCACAGCATGTAGATTCATTCACCATTGGCAACTTAGAGACACCAATTAACTTCGTGTCTTTGAACTATGGGAGGGATCCAACCCGTCACAGGGAGACCATGCAAACTGCACAGGCACAAAGGTGAGATTGAGACCCGCAAGCCGGGAAACTGGCAGCAGCGGTGCTGCCCGCCGAGTCGCCATGCCAACCTGGGCAGTAGTTCATTCCCTGCAACTAATTTTGAATATGCACAATTTATTACCTCCCTGATACATTTTTTGAGGCTTTCCAACCTTTCACACAAAGCAAACTAGAAGCAAAATGCTTGTATGCATCTTTTAAAAGACTAACAGTCAACAGTCATTTTTTGTTTCTTTTTTGAGATGATCTACACAACATTAACAATAAATTGTTTCAAACCCAGTATAAACTGCATTATTATTCAGGCAACAAGAGGAGTGTGCAAGCTTTATGCAAAGTGAGGAATCCATACAGGTGGAGACATGGGAATGTGGGCGGTTAGGACATTTAGGGGGAGTTCCACAGTGGAGTGGCCATTAGCAGCCTGTCGGAGAGTGGGACCGCTGTTCAAAAGCAGATGCGGGAGCCCTAAGCTCGCAGGAAGTAGGCCGTCAGTCTGAGTCAGTCTGCTGCTGGGTACTTCCTGCCCTAAGCTGGTCCAGGAGTTCATGGGGTGATGCAGCATGTGGAGAAACATCTCCCATGTAAAGAGGAGCTACTATCATCCTTATTGTCAATGCAGGTGAACATAGTGGCACCGGCTGTGAACAGGTTACTCCGCAATAGGTAGCAGATCTCTCTGCTATCTCATGTTTACTGTTGTTCTGCTTGGCCTTTGATCTAAGACATGTGCTCTGTAACGAGAGTGTCGCAAAACTCATAACATATCCATCAGTCAGCAGCAGAAAATTAGCGTAAAAGACATTTATTAATTCGTTTTTATTTTATTTTGAACTTGGGTTTCCTGCTTCAGATAAGAAGAGATACCTGTCTGCAGACAGACGTTTGTTATTGTGTTTATTTCATTTATAATTTTACATTTATAGATGCTCAGGCTTTTTATTAAATTAGATGTGGACAAAGGCCATTCGTGGTACATTTGATATTCAGCTCCCTGGCACGACATACCGCAATCCCCTTCACAATACCTCATACCTTTTTAATATTTTAGTACACCTGGGAGTTCATCGAGGTGTGGTTTATAATTCATGATTCAGGAGAACTTGTCTATTGTAAAATAACAGAAAATCCTCTTAGACACAGCTCATACTGAACACATCAGACAACATAAGTAATAAAAACAACCAACAAAAACCACTGACTGGTTTAAAGACCCGTTCGTTTCACAAAGAATTTTTCACATCACTGAAACTTTGAAAAAGTTTCTGAATTTAACTTTAAGATTAGCTATGAGGTACGGAAAAAATGTGCTACGGCCACAGAGAAATTAATTTTTTTCACGTGTTTATAGCTCGCTGGCTCCCTCTGCTGGACAGGCCTATTTGCAGGCGGCTTTTTATTCTCTTTCCGGGTAGTACGGAGATCTCAGGTGACACTCCATGAAATGAAGCGAAGCAGATCAAATTAGCACATTTAATCACTTCCTGTTCCTTTTAGGTCACACTACTGACATTTTCTCAGCAGGACACAGAGTAAGGGTCTCTGCACAGAGTCGAAATTCTTTGGGAACTCCGGGGGCAAAAAAAAAGACACCGATAATGTATCTGACTGCAAAGTTCACGGAAAACTCAAGAGCTCACTTATGATTAATTCAACATAAAGCCAAGAAAGTGTACAAATAGCGAAATATTAATTAAAATTTCCGAATATACATTCATATTTAACCGATAAGTACACTTTTCCCTGAGAGAACTGAACATTACAACAACATTACAAGACGATGGCAGAGAGAAATACCACATATGTGACCCTCCTAAACTGTAGGACTCTGAAAGATGGAATCGTTTTCTCACCTTAGGAAGAGCTATTAAAAAGGTAGATCGGTCACAGGGTATGGGAATAAAGATTTGAAAAAAAGGAAAACAGAATCAAACACAGAGTGACCTCTAGATGGAGCCCCACGACGGTGTTTTCGACAAGCGAACCAGGAACCGGAAGGGGAACACAGCGACATCTGTCGGCGAAGCAAATTTACTACAATATGTCTAGAAACGATAACGCGGATATCTCTAAATATATATGGCGTGCTGAGCATATGTTTATCCCAGAATCAATTTTGTACGAACTGCAGAATAAGCGATGTTGGCAGAATATATATAAAAAAATCAAGGAACTTAGTTGTACGTCTCTGATTTTCAGAATATGTCTGAATCGTGAATGGTCCAGCATGGTGTACAAACACTCTTTATATTTGTGACTTTAGTGAGCAACGAAATTAACAAGTATCAAAAGTTAAAAATGTGATGCCATTTACTTAAAAAGATACCGTCATTTTGGGAAACAAAACCGGTAATTTTTTTTTACAACCCAACCTTCTGATTATTATCGAATCGAGAAAATAGTTTTTCTGCATCTGCTGTCACCGTAAAGGCGTCTCACATACATGCCAGTCTAGATTTGTACCGCTGAGCTGAACTCCAGGAAGTTGACTAATGTCTCTTCTGAAAGTGCTGTTGTGATTTCAGCAGCGCGTCTGCTACCAAACAACCGCCACGTTATTTACCTCCATCCAGTCATCACTGTTCCCTAAAAGGTGTAATTGTTGCTGTTTTGTGAAGGAGCCCTTTTCAAACTTAAAAAGGGGAAAGAAAAAAAATAAATAAAATGTATCCACCTCAAGATCAATGACCGACATGAAGTAAGCTACATATCCAGACCTATGGCGTGATCCAATTCCATGTAGCTTTAAGTCCCAAAAAGGGTTACACTCACTTCGAACCCACTGCCTTCTGACCACCACACAACTATGAATTTTCCGTTAGCTGTTTAAATGGATTTTGGCCACCTTATTATGAGTGCCAAATATATACATTCGGTTTGTTATTTTCGTATTCCTGTGTATCAAGGCCATAGCCATGGGGTCAACGTCGGGGGTTACGGCCTTGCTGTGTTTACTTCTCATAGAATACATTTTATAATAAAAAGTTTAATGAAACAGTTTAAAATAATTTTCCCACTTTGATTTGAGTAATTTGATTGAGACCATGTACCTTCATTTGGATCATTGCTCCATTTTCATGAGTTATGAGTATATGAGGTAATATATATACTGTAAAATATACTACATATATATGTATATATTTGTATATATATAAATATACGGTAATATAATGAATCATGACAAAGAATAAGGGAATTATTATAATCTAATACTTAAGTCTTCTCTCAAGCAATAATTAGCAGAACAGCGATGAAGACCATTTGCAGCATGATGAATGAAATTCCAGTGAATGACTCAGGGTACACACTGGTGTCTCAGGGTACACACTGGTGCCTTTGTTTTATGGCTTACAAAGTCAGATCTTGAATTAGTTACGATCCTATTTTATTATAGTGTCAGGGATAAAGGTCACATGACTAGCAGCATATCTGCGAAAACTTGGAGAAATAACAAAATCATCCAGCCAGCCCTTTCATTTTTTATTTTTTTTTTCATAAGCAGTGAAGTAATTCCATGAGGATTCCTGAACACAGGGTTCATTCACAAAGCTCTCCTCTGGCCACAAGTTAGGTCCAAACAAGCAATCGCCTAGCAACGGGGCATAACTATCAGCTCCTTGTTTTTGTTTGTTTCCGGGGGGGGGGGAATGGCATCTGCCTTGGGAAAGATGGACGGCATTTGCTTTTTTATCAGTTTTCACAAAAGCCATGAAGCAGGAGCGTCCTTTGCTCTGCTTAATGCCTGATGGCGACTGACTGCTCTGTGATATCTGCTGACTTCCTTGCCTGAACACAGAAGCCCTGTACAGTCCTCCAGGAGGAAGTTCTCCTATTATGTCTAGAATGCCACTAGTCATACTGTGGCCCCTCGGGCCCCTCCTCCGAGGATGGTTCCCATAGAAACAGCATTGACATGACGTCAGTGATTTAAGGACACACCATGACTGTGTTTTCGGTCCTGGTAATGGTCTCAGCAGAAAGTGAACAATTAAACTGCATTTCAAGGCCCAGATGTAAATCTTGCATGTTGAGAAAGATTTAGCTGAGACACGAGGCAGTAGTCAGTCAATTCATCCCTCTTTCAACTGCTTGTCAGAGTTACAGGAATGACATACATTTACTTAGAAAGCAGATGGTCCTTGGAGAAATTTGAACCAGCAACCTTCTGATCACAGCTACGGCATCCTGACCTGCAGGGCCACACGACGCCCCCAACAGGCAGAATCGGGCATAGCAGGGGTACAACCAAGACAAGGGTACACACAGACATGTGCACCCACACAATATTAACCACATGTGGGAGGAAACCCACATGACACAGAGAGAACATGCAAACTCCACGCACACGCAGAGCAGAGGCGGGTCTGGTGAGACCACAGTAGTTAGTAGAATTTAGAAAACAAACAGAAAGTTTTGTTTTGACCAAGGATAGAACGGGTTTCAGCCCTCTTCCTTTTCTGAAATCTTTGATAGATAACAGGTTTAATAAGTAAAATCCAGTTTACAAGCAAAACCCAAATGGGAAATGATGTTTAATATAATGTTCCTGCTGTAAAAGGTGTACAGAGGTTTCACTATGTATTCTTTATCTTTAATAACCTCAAGGGACTAGGTTTTGGAAATGAGTTTGTCGTGTAAACAGCATGGAAAGCAATCTGACATTTTATTATCATTTTATCAAGGTGATCATATCTCTGTATTCAAATTGTCTTAAAATGAAGACGCATACTTGTTTGGTGATGTGAACATTAACGACCTTTCCCACTTACATGTCCTACACAGTATTACAGGCTGAAGAACCATCTCTACCAGCTACAGAGAACAACTCATCTTTCCTTTGGGCAGCAGTTATAATTATTGTAATCATTTCTGCTTTTAGTTTTATTTACTGATGGTTATCATTATAATAACGTACATCTAATTGAGGGTCACAGATCTGATTAGCTTTTGTATTTTCATAATGTTTTTGTAACACAGCCCCGTACTGGAAGTCACTGGAAGATGGATGGACGTATGTGCGTGTCTTACTAAAATTAACAACAAGTCAAACATAAGTCAGATAGATATATGTAGATGAGTTTGATAGGTACATGTTGATAAATGATCAATGTTTTCTTTTGGTTGTAAATTGTATAATCATTTTTAGGATGCCATTAGACCATAAGCACAGACTCAGCTTGCCCAGAACTTTTTCGGGTCAATAAAGACTGCATTTTTTTCCCTCCTGATGATGCCAAGGAATCCTATTATATAACCTCATCATGCCAACAAACTGATCCGAGCCAGACCGAACAGCAGGGGGCGTGCAACCTTTAGAAGATGCCCAACAAAATAAACGGCAGTCTCCAGCAGGAATATTTGCTATTTATTGCTAAAGTTTTATAGGTACAAGCCTTTGCGTCTGACGGGAAAAACAGCAACACAGACAGATAATAAATTTAAGTATAGAAATACAATGAATCAAACTGCTATACTCAAAAAACAGACCTGACGTTTCTGAAGAATGTTATTGCTTGTCTAATGAACCAAAAAGGGTTTCAAATTACTGTTTCTCTGCTGACATATGAAACGGACATATATTCGGTTTCATCAGCACAACATAGTTGTAATACTTAAAAAATATAATATTACAGTAGTAGAATACAATGTTTTTACAACTTTGGCTTTTAATATATTAATAGAAGGCCTCAGAAGAAGAAAAGCATGACAGACAACTGATGCAGTTCATAAAAACACCTTTATGCTATTAACTGGATGCTCCTACAAAACAGGATGTGGATATTTTTATACAGAATTCAGCAGTTGTCTATTTACAGTAGGGAGTAATGTATCTTTGAAGAGTCTACATTCAGAGTATGGCTGAAAAAAAGATGACCGCGTGCTGTACATCGCGAGGACGGTTCAATGGCAAGACGTACAAATGGCTAATGTTTCTAGCATGAGCAAACTCGCATGACACCTGCATGCATGCTTATCAAGACTCTACGGAATGACTTTCCAAGTGATTATGAGATCCACAGCTGGAACAAACTCAAGAGTGATGTGCTGTATATGTGTACAAACGCACTGAGTGGGCCCATCGACTGAATTGCAGGATCATTTGGAAAATTCAGACCACTGAAGACACAGCCAAAAATCCACTTTGGTAAAAAAGAGCTCCATCTGTACACAGTCAAAGCAAAATGAAATTCCTGGACTTTACAGACCTTTATCTTCCACAAAACATTTTTAATCTACTCAACAAATGAGAAAAGTAACTGCTACCAAACTATAGACTTAAGCACTTGCCAGATATGTCACGTCCACACAGAGACCTACCTTTTCAACACCGGGCCTTTCTTTGGTTTTCTGGATTTATGACTGAAAACATATACCTGTACAATAATTTCTAGTGGCAGGACGTATCGCACAATGATCCAGGCGAAGAGCACAAATAGCTATGCCTAACAAAGCTGAGAAATGTTACTGCGCAAAGATATCAAGAGCATAGTGACAGTTTTAACGATAGCTATCATCAGTAATCGTTAACCCACTGCTTGCACATACATGTTCGTCATCTTTCATCTGAAGTTCACCATCAGCCTCAGCACACGGCAGCATCACGTCTCTTTAATGACAGCAACCTGCTGGATCCTGGAGAAAACCAACGATCGTCAGCTGTGGATCTACCTTTAGATGGCTTTGAGCACCACCTTGATGTTACAGCACACAAACTCAAAAGTGAAACTTCTCAAGAATGTGAGGGTTTCAACAAGTGCAAGGCAGCCACGGTGTGCGCGGATGCAAGAATACACGTGGCAGACAGCGTATCCAATCAACTTCTATAGCACTCTACATGGATAAAAATGACAGTATATTCTACTGTTTTCTAAAATGTTACAATCACAAAAGAAACGCAATTAAAAAAAAAAAAATTGAGCAAGCCAGCGCCCTAATAAGATACGGTGCAGAGATCTGAAACATTCCAGATACAGAACATACATGATGTGCATAGACGTTTCCAAACACGTTTCAGATTGACGTCTGAAACAAAGTTTACAACGGTTAGAAATAAATTAAGGTATAACACGTTTTACAATCTTTGGTAGTCCTTACTCACAAGCAAAGAATTAAAAAGGCCCAACATTCTTCATTTGGTGTATCTAATATAGTAAAAACCACATTGTATATCATAAAATTCAATGTGCAATAAAGGTTATTTCCAGTATAGAGCCATTAAATAAAATGTAGCTTTATTTTGTACAGCACTGTAAAGAGAACTGCGTTTGGCTATTAGAGATTTATTTATAGCTGATAATATATGTAACATAGGTTGGGTATATTATATAGTCACTGTTGGTAAATATTAAATGTAAAAAAAACTACTTGCACTACATACTGATGGCATAAAATATTGTGGGACGTGATTAGAAATGTGACCGCTTTACAAACGAAGATTTGGTAAATTCTCGCAATAGGACTGGTGGAGTTCAGCTAAAAGCAAGGAATTCAAGCTAGACTCTACAGGTCGGTTTTTCTATGCAAAATATTGTCAGTAAGGCAAACTCCTGAGTCGACCAAGCTGACCCAGTTATACTGGAAGCGTGACATTAAAAATATATTTTGTCCCTGTTAAGTACTGGCATCAATCACTTGAATCACTCAATCACTCCATTGGTGTGAAACCCACTGCTGACTGGAGGAAATACCAGACTCCTAACACAATAAAGTGATTTTTCTCCAGTAAATCGACTCTGCAAATGCATGTGGACTGCTTCAAATGAGCTCTATAGAAGAGACCAAAAAAAAAAAGGCGAAACATATTCTATTAAAATGTAAACAAGATTGCAGATGCAGAATGGATTGCTCCAGACAGATCCTCCATAGAGGTGGAAGTACTAGTGTAAATAGCTTTCTCCAGACACAAACCCGGTGGCTGATGAGAGATTCTGGAATTTGGTTCCGTGGAGGATGGATCAGTCTGTGGCCGTCTCTCATTTTATGTGCTTTGATTAACCAAAACAAGTGTAGCATCTTTGGACACTAGGCATGAATAATTCCATGTGACCTCCACCTAATGACACTAATATAAAATTACCCTATTCACAAATTTCTTTGGTTTTTTTTTTGGATACAGTTTTGGTGCACTTCAGGCAGTCAGAGTAGCCCACATACTAATGCAAATGTCATTCTGAGTTTTTGTGTAAATATATAAACCAGCACTGGCTGAACTTGGTAAAAGCATTTCTGAGAGGCGTGCTTATTATTGCCCAGGTGGTAAGTCACTGTATTCTCCGGTAAGTAGGGTGTCCAACAGAGAGCCAGGATGAGTGATGTCACAGCAGAGAGCCAGGATGAGTGATGTCACAGCGGAGAGCCAGAATGAGTGATGTCACAGCGGAGAGCCAGAATGAGTGATGTCATAAGGGACGCCTATCACATCTTCTTCTCTCTGCTTTGGAAAAGTATAGGTGCTGAAGTCCTGGCTGCTCAGGCCTATGACCAACTGTGGAATTCGCCAGAGCTCTTTGTGGGGGGGATCTTTGGCGTGTCTGAAAGCTGCGGTTTTCGCTCCAGAGGGTCTCAGGTCACCATATGGCGTGGGTGTTGAAGCTGAGTGAGAACATGGGCGGGAGGCTGGGAAGACGAAGACTGGCACTGCTGCCTTGTCTATGCGGGCGGGTGGGTTGGTGGGGTGGGGGGCGGTCACCAGAACCTGGAAGCGAGCAAGGGGGTGTCCAGGAGCCCCAGGCTGATCCCCAGGAGGGAGTCCAGAGATCCTGGAGGCGTCCTTCCTCTATGTCTGAGCCCGACCATGGATCCCCGTCAGGTCCTTCCGTATAATCTCGTTAACTGAAGAACAGAAAGGAGCAGTTTAAAAAAAAGCACACTGTCACACCAAAGACTCATGTGCTGAATGAAACAGCCCTTCCCCCCTTCCTGTGTTACATGCACTGCTGTGGCTTAGTGGTGTATTTACTGGCCAAACCGCAGCGCTGCACTGGTCAGTAAGAACCCCACACCCCCAAACCCCTTGCCCCACTCCAATGTCCTCCCCCAAGCATGCTCAACCTTTGTCTGAGGAAGGGCTGGGTCTTAACCAGCCAGCTTATTTCCAGTACAAGCCTTGATGGCAGAAGGTGAGACTTTGTGGCAACTGAGGGGCTGGTTAAGAAAAACTTTAGCACACTGCTTCTGTCTTATAGACAGATATAAGGGAAATGCGTGATATTTGCTTCAGTACTGGCTACAGGTGTTAATAGATGGACGGAGGCTGCAATTCCGTCGGGTGCCTCCAGGGGGAGACAACGAGAACCTGCTCCGCTTGCCCGCCCTTTCAGATTTTCAGCGTCACCTTTCATTGCCTAGCACTTCCTGTTGTTTCGCAGAGAGGGAGTGACAGGAGGGTATAAATGGAAACTTTTACAGCCTCGCTGTTCTAAAAATAGACCCAGGGCACATGTGAAGTTTTTCTGACATCTGACAGGTGGGTGGTAGCACTTTCTGGGACCTTTACCCAAATAACAAAACGAGTAGGCCGACGTCAGTTAAGTTTATCAGATAACCGCCACGCCGTCTCATAACGGGACGTCTGCGCCCGCTGGAGGGACACTGACGACGAGCAGTCCACGGCCGCCGGGGACCCGCGAACTGGGTACTGTCACTTGAAAGCCACTTCATGCGGTGCGTGTGACATCAGGGTCCTCGTTCAGCGTGTTAATGTACAAACGGCTTCTCTTAAGAGACCTAAGAAAGCAGCAAAGCTCCATTTCACAGTAAACCTGTTCAGACGTATCTGACTGACTTTCAGAAAAAAAAAATAAATAAGGCAGAGGTGTAACTCGTTTCGTGGATACCGCCACCACTGGGAAAAGCAGCTACATTCAACAAGCAGGAGCAAATTAATTATTTAATTACTTAGTTTGACAGGAGTGATGAGTGGGTCAAGAGCAGACTTTATTTTTTTGTTAAGAATTCTGGTGCGTAATTCAGCTAATGGATCCATAACTGCAGTCTCCTTCTCTAGCTTTTTTACATGTGCGTAAACAGTTCTCATCGTGAGTCATAACTTATTATTTTCACAATAAAACTGCATTATCAGATTAAAAATCAGACAAATGAAAAGAATCCTTCTTTCTCCTGTAGTTCTACACACTCCGCCAAAGGACAGCAGGCAAAGCTACACCGCATTAAAGTAAACATGCTTGTGTTTTTGGCTAAAAATGTGTAAACCGGTTACTGTTTAAGTTCCTTATGATGGTTATTGTTATTATTAGATTATTATTATAAAATAATTTCTGTTCCTCATACAATAAACATCACAGCCAGTGTGCTGTTTATTTGGACTATATTTCCTCCTTGTGTTTCAACTGGGGAAAATAACGGGTGAAAAATTTTTAATTGTGTCTTGAGTAGTTTCTTCATTTGTATCAACACACAAAGCATGATAAAATGGGCTTTTACGTGCTATATCATATAAAGCAAATACTGCGTTTGTCCACTTTTTGATGATTGTGACTTTTTGCTAAAGATTACATATGTCCATTTTCCTTTGTCTACTGATAGTGCTTGGCTGATTGTAAAGATGATTTATGAAATCTCATGATGATCATTTGTTTTAGCTAGCTAACATAACTGTTCATTTTGAAAATAAAGCAAGATTAGTTTGTACCTTGTTGGCATTGACATATTTCCCACAACAATCTATGCAAGTCCATTTACAACACTAAACCGCTCACTGATAACTGAAAGATAGGATTTTGGGAGATAGGTGTTTTTCTATCGGACAGCAATGATATGCTGGTTTTCAAGTACTTTTGACAAAAGAAACCTACCTCTTTGGAGTCAGCCTAGCCTACAAACACACACACACACACAAACACACACACACACACACAACCACTAGAGCTCAAAAATGGCTGTCAATCTGATGGCGGCTGCCGGCTGCCAGGCTTGGTTACGGACACATTATTTTTCATGTCGTGTTTATGGTTTTATTGGGGAAACCAGACACAGATGCAGTACCGCCTAATTTAACACGCCGCCCCTTTCTGGCCTGTGGTGGTTCAGAGAGTGACCTGCCTGGACCACCCCACCTAACGGAATAAGGTCGGTATAGTTCGTAAGACCCTGTGTGACCTGTACGCTGAATCGCTTCCGACACAGGCGGGCGGACCGCAGCATAATAAGAGAAGAATGCTAGGAATGTTGAATATGTCACCTTTCCAGAAATGCCACATCCTTCAGCCAGTTTCCTGAACTGAGCTGCGCGGAGCTGAGTTATCAGCGGCAGCCCTGTGACTGGATGCTGCCATGGCAGAGAGACATAACGGCCTCAGCCTGCTGCTAAGACACGTCCCCAGGAGGGCGGTCGGGCTGTGTCACACAGGGGTGTCAAGGCCACTCATTTACAGCATCTCTAAAGCATTAAAAGCATTTCTTGTTATACTGAGGGGAAACTAATAATACTAATTATTCCCTCTATATGTGGGCATATGGACTGTTCCTCTCCACTACATGACGGCATATGGACTGTTCCTCCCCACTACATGACGGCATATGGACTGTTCCTCCCCACTACATGACGGCATACGGACTGTTCCTCTCCACTACATGACGGCATACGGACTGTTCCTCTCCACTACATGACGGCATATGGACTGTTCCTCCCCACTACATGACGGCATACGGACTGTTCCTCCCCACTACATGACTGCATATGGACTGTTCCTCTCCACTACATGACGGCATACGGACTGTTCCTCCCCACTACATGACGGCATATGGACTGTTCCTCTCCACTACATGACGGCATATGGACTGTTCCTCCCCACTACATGATGGCATATGGACTGTTCCACCCCACTGCGTGGGCATATGGACTGTTCCTCCCCACTACATGATGGCATATGGACTGTTCCACCCCACTGCATGGGCATATGGACTGTTCCACCCCACTGCATGGGCATATGGACTATTCCTCCCCACTACATGAGAACAATTTCACAAGATGCTGCACTGATTTCTAATACATTGTTCTACTAAACCATGTTTCCTGTTTTTAGTCAGATTTAAGGAAGTCTAAAGCTCCCTTTTAAATACATATGGTTCTTAGTCTCAGTTAAGACACTGCCTCAATGAAGAATAATCCCTTTTCTTCACTCATTTTAAAGTTGCTTAGAAGACCCATCCTGAAACCCTTAAAGAGAAAAAGTGCTGGAACAGTGCCACTCTGTTCTAAACAAACATGTTTGAAGTTACAACCTTATTAAAAATCGAAAAACAGGCCATATTTCACAAACAATGAATCACTCTTCAGCACTGAAAGACCCAAAGCAAACATGACATTTGAATGGTTTCCTTTGTTTTTGACCAGAGGGGCTGCTCTCCTTCCTGACCTCGTCAGTTCCGTGGGCCTGCTGTCAGGCAGAGATCTCTATTTGGCTGGCTTCTCAGAACGCCTGTTTAAAAGTCTGACCTACATAGCATGACGAGGGGAAATGGGCATGGGCACTTGTGCTGAAAACAGATGCCCACGCTTTCACCCAAACTCCCGGCAAACATGGGGATGGTGACCGGGGCGGTGTGCGTCACACGAACCTGCTCACGGCGGACGGCGGGACCTGGCACGAACTCGGACCAGGTTGAAATGCTTCTGTGCAGATGACTCATGGTGACTGATGGCAACTGAACATCACAACTAACCTTCTTCCATATTTTGGGTGGTTTCTAAATGTTCTAAGCGCCAGCGGCTGAAACATGCGGCATGGAGCAGAAGTCCGCATTATGCTCTCAATCCACCTTCCAAACACTATTTTAGAAAGCCAGCCGACTGAACCATCCACCATCCTACATGTTATGTAGCGTCATAAACGAGGCTCAGTGTGGATTCCTGTCATTAGCTTAGCTTTTCGCACCTGATTAGCAGCAGACGTGTGAGCAATGCAGCGCTGGGACCCGGGACACAGGCCAGCGGAGCACTGGACGTTAGACCTGGAGCAGCGTGAGCTATCTCACAAAGCTGACGATGAGAGCGTTTGGCCGCCGGGGATTTAGTGTAGACTTTTCAGGGATCATGACCGCCAAGACATTAAAAAGAAGATAACGAGACTGACAAATAGCACTTTGCAGGCCCTGCAGTGCCAAGTTAATGAGTACAGCACTGCAGTGGGCTGGCCTTGGAGGGGCCTGCAGAAGCCACACTAACTCACACTTTTAAGGCAGTCTGTCTCAGTCCGTACTGCCCGCTGCCGTGGCCCTCCCTGCTGTTGGCGATCACGGCAGCTCAAGCCTGGGCACCTCACTGTGAGATCTAATCGTTGACGGCTTGTGCTGCAGTGTGTCTGGGCGTGGAGGCAGCGTCGGCCCAGTTGGGTTACCCGGCACGTTTCCCACGACGATCCCCAAGGTCCGTAGCGACGCCCCTGAAACCCGACACCGCTCCGGTGATTCGATAGATCCAGAAGGCGCCGGTGACCCGAGACTAACGCGGATGCAGGGCTGCTGCTCGCCCCGCTGCTGCTCGCCCCGCTGCTGCTCGCCCCGCTGCTGCTCGCCCAGCTGCTGCTCCGTGCTTTATCTCGCCTACTCTCTTGCCACACGGAATAATCTCACCCTCTGCCCGGGCCCCCTGGGCTGCTTCAAATGCCGCCAAGGCACGAACAGCCCAGCTCAGAATGAGGCCCGTCTGACTCTATCTCAACGTTTTGCTGGCCCCGTCCCGCCAACTCAGATCGATGCACAAAATCACAGCCAACCGCCTTCGAACTGAGCAAGACCGGGCCGCCGGGTAGGTTATTGGATGACGACATTTTTGTCAAGCTTCTAACACACAGGCTTGAAACCGCGACTGGCGTCCACAGGAGTAACATTGATCCTAGTGGAAGTGTCGCTGTGACCGTGTTAATCCTGCTGCTAATAATATGTAGCCTGAACCAAAATAGAAACACAACAGCACCGAATCGTGAAATTGCCCACTTCTTGTGTGTGCCTTTTTTCCTCGGGGAGGGCCATTTGTTTCTCTGAATTAACTTATAGAGAACCAAAGAAAGGGAATTTCCCTATTAAAGGTCTTTATGAGATTTCCAGGAGCAAATAAAAATAAAATAAAATAAAATAAAAAAAAAAACAATCGGCCTGCTACCAAACCATGAGAATAGGAAAGACGTGGTAATGCAGCCCAGGCCCACTGGGTGGCCCACCGAGTTACACATCTGAGCCGGAGGATCAAAGCCACCTTGGGGGTCGCCACGGTAACACAGCATCAGTCCATTTGCTAACAGCAACAGTGTTGCTGTTTACAGAGGGAAACCCGATTAGAGTATCTAAGAGAATTCCTGATTAAGCCCACGGTTTCATTTTTTCCATCCCCCCCACAAACACACGCCCCTCTTCCTGCCACCCCCACCCCAAACCCTATCTATAGGAGATCGGACACGGTTGTAGGACGCAGTTGCAAATAGCAGGGATTTCTCCTGCCAGATTGGCAATAACTTCCATGGTGACACACGCACACACCACAAAAAAAAAATTTTTAATTCTCTGGCGGGTTCCCCCCATAGAATTGAGGGGCGTGCGGCCGAGTGGGGAGCCCCGGCCAAGTTCAATAAACAAGGAGGCTTTCCCCGGCTGGCCGTTCCTCTGTTTGACGATGGTTACCATAGATCTTGTTCCTGCCCTCATAACAGTTCTGACACATGCTAACGCACATGAAAAGCTGCTGCTTTCAGGAGACAAGGAGGTCTACAGTCGCTCGTTAGGGCAAGGAACCGCCCCCCCGGGGCTCCATCCCAAGATGGATAATAACGCTGGGATCGTGTGGCTGCACCTGGCCCATGATGACCCCCCCCCCCGGGGATAAGCAGTGTCACTGAAGCGAGACCTCAGGGATTTCGGCCAGTGCCCCGACATCACTAAAGGCCATTACTCGGTGACAAGTGGTGCTTTCTTGGCATGCTAGGGTCGGGGGGGGCGGGGGGGGGACAAGGAAGTCGACTGAGATCACCTGGCATGGATAAACGAATAAAGCCTGCTGTGACATTTGAGTTGGAAAACCGAACTGGAATGTATGAATATTTCAGACGTGGCAGATTTTCCGTGATGTTTACACCGTGGAGGGCGAAGGCCAGCTGTGCGTACCGTCCTGGCATGATGCGGCCTGTTTAGCGTGTTTGTTCAGTCGTCACAGAGAAAGGGGGGAGGGGGCTGAGTTTCTTGCTATTGTCCCGGGGCAGTGGGAAAGCTGTCCTGAACTGGGCTGTGCTGTCAGCCAAGGTGGCGAGTCCATCACGGGATAAATCAGTGTTTTGTTGTGTGAAGGTCAATCGTTATTCCATAATCAGTTATTGTTGGGGCTTCTCTCGTAAACAAAACCCACTAATATGTTCGTGTACATTCATAGCAACCAGGCCGCTGCCTGACATTAACCTAGGTGGAGCCCCCAAGACAGATCTCCGCTTTCTGGGGAGGGGGGGATCAACAGGGCCATGTCACCTTCGTGACACTGGCCGCCCCCTCAATGCCCGCGAAAATCATGACGCGTTTTCTGCAGAAATGCACCATCAGAAACACTGGCTGTTACAGGTAATTTGGTGCACGCAAGCCTGAGGTGTCCTTTACTGAAAACGCAAGTCTGTGCACTGAAAAGTCACCAGTCAGGCTCGAACCGAGGGAAGCAGAGAGGCATCCTGCAAGCACGAGGGCGTCTGCAAAAAAAAAAGAAAAAGAAAATCAAACTCCTCTCGGTTTTACGTCTCTCAGATACTGCTGGGTGACATCAGGTGCAGAGCGAGGGGCAGATTTTCATTAGCTGATGCACCTTGTCCTGAGATGAGGGGGACGCAGGTTCTGTTTTAGGCTTCTGCAGCGATGACTGGGCCACTGACCGGTCCAGCCAGAGCGGTAACTTCCCCTCACTGCAGGCTCATGCAGTTTCCTTAATGCCAAAATGCTGAATAGCTATTTTTGCATGAACTGTTAAATGTAAAAAAATTGTAAAAAAATAAAATAAAATCCTACAGTCGGGAGTAATTCCATGTCTAGACAGATACTCCCCCTTTTTCTGGTCTCCTTTCTGGTCCCCCCCCCCCTTAGAGCCACGCTATATTATTTTAAGTAGAAAATGTTTCATAGCTGTGGTTCGGCACAAAAAATATATATTACTATTATTATGTGAGCAGTATTGCCCAGTCAGAATTGAAACTCAAACTGAAACACTGTGCCTCAGTTTGTCTTGTGGCTCTCCAGCTCACCGCGATCCACACTTTAATGCATTTCTGAGTTTATGAATTCATAGCCCAGACCCCCAGGCCGGGTGGAGCTCTATGCCGAAATCACTAACTCCAATTACTCCCTCCCTGACTGGCCACATCTATCAGCTAATCTCACATTCAATGCTTTTACTTCTCTGAAATTAGCTTCTAATATTCATGACGATGTGGTGAGGATTGACCAGCTGCTCCGAGTCAACAATATTTCACTGTGCAATTGTGAGCGTGTGTATGTTGCCTGCGACGGTTTGGCGCTGCCCGTGCTGCCCAGGAATGGGCTCCAAGACCACCCTCCCTGACCCCTTACTGCACAAGCGCCTGGAAGATGGATGGAACAGACTGAATCGCTGGTGAACACCAGGGAGCAGGCCATCAGGAAGATCAGGCCTACAAGAACGAACCACTAGAAGTCTAACCATGGCTGGTTTCCAAAAAATGTTTTGCAAGTCGCATATTTAACATTCATGTCATCTGCAGCATGACAGATTACGAGGTTGCTGAAAGAAGGGGTGGCTTTGTGGATTAAAGAACAAAGTACAACCTAAACTTGTCCATCTTGATTTTATATTACCATTAAGGGGAGGTACAAATGGTTAATTGAGCCTTTTGCTGCTGAATAATAGTAATTCATCTAATAATTCATCTGATTACAGCATCCAGCTCCTTATCTAATAATCGGCAATATTCATGGATTATGCCACTGCTTCCCAAACCAGTCCTTGCGGCACACTGGACAAATCCACCATTTCGTTTTATCCCAGTTCCCAGAACTCTTGACCCAAGCAAATGGGAGCTCCGAATACCTTACAGGTGTGCTGGGAATAAACTGGGATAAAACAAATATGCGGATCCGTCCAGTGCCCTAGGACTGGATTGGGGAAACACTGGATTATGCAATCTATGAAAATGACCTTATTCCCCCCTCCTTGACTTATGTTAATATCAGTAAGACAGGGCTCCCCATTTCCACTCCTGGGGGGGCCAGATTCCAACACAGTTTGCAGATTTCCTCATTCAAACACACCTACTAAACTTGGTAATTAGTTTACTAAGGTGAGTTTGAGCAGGGGAATCTGCAGACTTTGTTGAACTCAAGCCCTCAAGGACCAAAACTGGGTCCCCAGAAGTAAGGTGTGACGTGAGTAAGTCAGGAGACATATATGTACGTTAACGAGATGTTCCCCTGTTAGATGCCCAGGCAGATCTGGACAGCAGCTCTGCTCATGAGTAGGGCAGTGGATGAGAACCTGCTCACCATCATCCAGATACGCCTGGTCCAGGTTCTCCTGCTTGACGGTGACCCGCCCTGGAGCGCTGGGCCTCTGCTCCTCAGACGGGGAGCAGCGCTGGGGCTCCATCTGGCCTGGCGAGGCCCGGTTCTTGGTCATCTTCTGCACGTAGGGCTGCTGTTGGATGACGGTGGGATACTGCTGGGCGTTGGCCACCTGCGCCGGGGCAGGTGAGCGGGCGGCGGCAGTGACGCCCTGGGGGTAGCCCTCGCAGTACATGATTGGCTGCGGCTCTGTCGGGGGCGGGGCGCCCCCCCGCAGCAGGTGGTTGGTGGGGGAGAACTGGATGATGGAGGAGGGCTGAGAAGATGGGGAGCCATGAGGCGGGACGCCCATGGTGGGCGGCTGGGCTGGGGAGCCGGTGTGCACCAGCACGGATCTGTGGGGATCCGGCACGCCCCCTCCTGGTGGCTGCTGGTAGAGCGCCGGGCTCCCGCTTAGCCCTTTGACCCCACGCGGGTACACGATGGCCGGGCTCTGCTGCTGGAAGCGCGAGTCGGGGCCCGACAGGCTGGAGCGCCCCTGCTGGCAGGACACCAGGCAGTTGTCAGTGTGGATCAGGCCGCGGGGGCTGGAGTAGAAGGACTGGGGGGACATGCCGAGGGCTTGAGGCATGACGAACCCCAAAGAGCCCGACTCATACTCATCCACGGGCTCCGTTTTGATGGACGGCACTGTGGGAACGCAAGAGACAAAGGCAGCGTGAAAGACGAGTAAAACGCCAACCCAGCAACACATGTACCTTCAACTAGGGTAAGGGGGTGGGGCAAGAGGGAGGGCGGGGCCTCACCTGCCAGGGGTGTGTAAGTGAAATGTTGCGGTTGGCTCCGTTTCCTCTTCCCGTTGATCACGTAGAAGTTCACTTTGGCCGCGTGGGACATGGACCGGTCCCGATAGGGTGGGATCTCCACAAACAGCATGTTCTGGGGGGACGGTGCAACTTCGGATTAGCGACCGCGGCGGGACAGCACGTGAAAACGCCGCAGCCCCGGGACAGCGAGAGAAAGGGAGCGGAGATACCTACAGCTTGGCTCTTGTCCTTGTCGACTGTCGCCTCCACCTCCCAGATCTGCTGCCCATCTGCAAAACAGACACACACAGCATGTAGGGTTCAGGCAGAAGAGTTAATTAGAACTGGGGTTCCTCATCTCGTCCTCATCACTGCACAGGGTCACCATGCCCCACCTGACGTGGCCAGCTAGACGCAATCATGTATGTGGAAATGAGACAAGAGACAGGAGACAGGAGACAGGAGACAGGACGAATGAGAGACTGAGACACACAGGAAGCAACAGCAGCCTTTCTGATGTTCATTCTGACATGCATCTCATCGATCAAGTGACAGCTGCATTTCTTGCTGCAGACGGGGATATTGATAGCATTTTTTTGATTTTCCGTGAAGTCGTCTATCCTCTCGCGGACAATCAATGCAGTCGACATTAGTGTTACTGTACTGGGCGACCGGCGCAATAATTTTGCTTTTAGGCTTCTGAACATACGTGGGAATCGGTTTCTATCGCTTTTGTGAGAATGAAAGAATTTAACGGACAAATCTCTTCATTTACTGCAAGTAGTATGTAGCATTTGAGAACGTTTACTTGCAGAGTAGCTAGATGTAAAGCTTACTATTGGCAAACAAAAGTAGGCACTCAGCACGAAGATCAAAGCTGACTGCTGACTTTACGAATATATGGGGGGGGGGGGGTTTGGGGCGGTTTCCAAATCAATTTACAGTCAATCAGAACACTGAGAACAGTTCAGGTAAGATCAGCTGTTTCAATATTAAGACAGTGGATGACGGGCTATCAGACTATTTGCATAACAAGAATCTGGTTTCATCCTGCCTCGTGCCCGTTGCTTCCGGGATAGGCTCCGGACCCCCCGCGACCCAGTAGGATGAGCGGGTTGGAAAATGGATGGATGGATGGATTCTGGTTTCAATTGCATTAGCATACTTTATCTGGAGACTTTCATGTACCATAAAATATCATATGGTGTTTTGTGGACTGCAGCCCAGGAGCTGACTAAGATCTTGGGTAGCAGGATACAGGGAAGTGGCCTGCTCTCCACACACTCCCGGGCCGTGTTTGTTTAACTATCCCGGCCCGCCCGAATTTGCATGACCCACCTCTTGTTCGGCCTCAACATCCTATTCAGTAGAATGAGATAAACAGATCTCCAGGGCCAGTGGGAACAGAGGGTCCAAATATGCTCAATCAGAACTGGTGAAAATGTCGCTTTATTTTACTGTATTTTATTAGCATGACATCTCCCTGGCCTGGCATTTTAGTCACTATTTCACTGAAATCTCCTACAGGAGTTAAGCCAGCTGCCAGGACTCCGCCCACCACTGCAGCTCCGCCCATCCTACATTTCAAAAGGAGCTGCAGTGATATCAGTGGAAACGGTGTGGGCCGACACTGCCTAGGATTTATGAATTTCCTGCGATTGTGAGAAGCCGGCTGCGGGACAAAAACAAGCAGCCAGCAGCAACCACGCCTCAGGCCCCCAACACCCTCCCCGCAAAAAACCCGGTCACTGGGGCTGGGGCCCAGTGCTCCCGAAACACCTCGCCTGGTTCCCCCGCAGGCTTCGAGATGAAACGTGCGTTACCTCGCACCACGCTGCCAGCGATCGGGACGGAGCCGTCTGCAATCAGAGATCACGCCCATACAGTCCGACCACATCCTCTTACTTTGTGTAGACCAGATCGAGGGAAAGGGCTCACCATGCTGCATGCACCCCCAGCCCGGGACCTGACTCTGACAGATAGTTTTACTGTCAAATAACACCTGGGCGAATTTACCAAACAAACATCCTCACATCACCACTTTTCACTTCCCACTCACACTAATAGGTTCAACCATGATTTTCGACTTGAGGTTAATACAAGAAAATAAACAGGCTAAATAAAACCACATTAACCCCTGTCGTGGGTCTTTTTATTACTTTTCAGAGTTTCTCTGAAGTGAACCTCAACGAATCCTCTGAAGCACCATGTGAGTTTTGCCGTTTGTTAACATCCCTCGTTCCTTTATGCTATGAAGTCTATCCGTTCTTGAGAAACTGCAATGTTCCACGTCCTGCGACGCTCACGAAGCCACCGACAGTCATTACAAGTGTGAGTGACCCAGAACCGTAAAGATCATCGCAACAGGAGAAACACCATTGATGAGGTCCAGCCCAGAAGAACATTTGCACCTTTCAAGAAGAGGCCCCGCACCCATCTTCGAGGTGCTGTAATTAATCGGCATTCAGTGTTTACCGCGCCGGGGCCCTTAGCCCTGCCTGAATCGGATCACTGTGTCTCGTGTCCACCGGGCCCAATGCAGTCTTGTTCTAAGTCGCCCCTTGGTTGTGATCCAGTTTCAACAAGGGGGGAGAACAGCATCTTTGAAGGGTCTCGTTCTTCTCCGGGCCAGACCTCGAAAAACCCTGGGGCTAGCAGCCCAAACTGTTCCGATGTTCGTGTTTAGAGAACATTACAGTTATTTATTTGTATTTATAACAGGACTCATGCTTTACTTGGAGTAAAAATTTTTAATTAAAACCCCATAGAGAAAAGGGCGGCTGAGGGCAGCGTTACATGTCAGACTGACTGTTCAGTTACCGCCACCGTGTGTGAGATAAGGGCGGGGGGCTGGAGTGGGCAGGCTCATGTGCAGCGTCGCTCGCAGGCGGCGGACGAAAGTGGCGGTAAGTGCTAGATGGTAAAAAAATGGGCGTGTAGCGACCAGGCAATGCCCCCCCCAAGGCATCCAAAATCCCGTCAAACACAGACACCCTGGCTTCTCTCCACATGTATACATGCACAGGCACATATGTGTGCCCCCCCCCCCCCCCCCCCCCCCCCC
>JAODJU010000108.1:20533648-20546840 GCA_026776725.1 Gnathonemus echidnorhynchus
TAATAATAATAATAATAATAATAATAATGACAATAATAATAATGACAATAACAACAACAACAATAATAATAATAATACTCTACTTCAGTCCCCGTTTCGGTTTGACGTTGCGGCCAAGGGGACGGTCTCATTCTAATACTAAATCTCAGCAGCCCACTGACCCACGTCAGAAAAGGCACGTGCTTAACGCCGAAAGAGAGCACGGGGCTCCGGAGGAGAGGAAAAGACAGCGAACAAACAGCAGAAGAGCTCACGTCGTGTGATGTCAGAAGGACAGAGCGCCCTGCTGGAAGGCAAAGGGCCACTCAGAGACAGATAAGAGGTCCTGCGTGCAGTGGGGACGTATGGGGGGGCCGGCCCACACTGACCCCCCCCACCCAGCTTCACGCCAATCGGACGAAGCGAAAACTGATGGAAAGTCTGAATGGAACTTTCTCCCTGACCGGCTGTCCACCAATATCTGGTGGACGAGCAGACATGATTGCCATGGTCATGTCAGAGCAGCAGTCACGTTTTTTAAGGGTAGAAGTCTACATTTCTCCATTTCAAAAGCGCTTCCTCAAAAAAAAAAAAAAAGAAGAAGAAAAATAGGCACAAAAAATGTTCACAGCCAATAAGGCTGAATTCTGCTTTATCATGGGAGACTGCAGGACAGCGCAGTCAAACAGACAATGGAGTAAGAGGGGCAGGAGTGGTGGGGACTCACAGCACTCGATGGCGTGTGACGCCGCCTGCAGGGACACGTGCTGCCCCCCCGGCTGCGGAATGTGCACTCGGAACACCAGCCGCACACGCGTGTTCTTCCTCCCGATGTCCGTCTCACCCTTCCGCAGCTCGATGTCGGCGTTGCGCAGCTTCAGGATGCCTGCGCAGTCGATCCTGCGTGATGTGTGGGGGGGGATTTGGTAAGATTAATACTGATTAAGTGGCAGTTTATGGGTGAAAAAAACAAACAAATATATTCTATCATCTTAAAGTCAATAGTGTACAGTGATACAAATAATAATAATAATAATAATAATAATAATAATGTTAGTTTTGGAGACTTTGAATTATGTCAATTAAGTTCACCTGTTGTGTTACTCTGGTTTGTTAATCATAAGGACTGTGAGCCATCCTGACTGGCTACACATCGGTCACATGACACAAAGCTTTAAATGGTAGCAGCAGCTCTGAGTGCCGTCCGCAATGCAGGAACTACTACTGAACGCGGGAGAGGGACTCACATGGCCCTCATGTTGTTCTTGGGCTCCAGGGGGATCTCTAAAACCTTGGTGCTGCTGATGACCTTCTCGTAGCTGGTGGTGGTGACGGTCTTGCCGGTGATGCGGTGGACCTGGTAGAAGGCGTGCGGCTTCAGGATGCGCTCATCCGCCGTGCCGATGAAGATCTGCAGGCCCAGAGGCTCCTTGCCCTTGTATCCATGGAGCTGGAAGACAGCAGCAGAAACGGGGGTCGGTTGCCTGAGGTAGCCATGGAAACCACCATGCGCTACGCTTAACTCCATGGACAGACACACACCTGCCTGGCGAGGGGCCCAAACACCACTGAAGCATCACTCTATTCACTTCTCATGCTTTTACATTAAAATCTTCCTCTCCCAGCACTAACTCCTGAATCCACAGCTTTGCTCTGTTTTTCTCTTCCTAAACGACAATTATTAATAATACTATTAAGTAGACAGAATTCTTGTCAAGTCTTTTCTACTCCTACAAAGTCATTCATTTTTATAAACCCATGATTCTTTCACATGAGACTATTTCCCACAATCCATCACTTATTTACATGCACAACGGACCGCGATAACATTTACGGACACGCACTGGATTATTTACATGCTGACACTACGGTAGACTCTGTACCGGTCTGCTGCCAAAACGATCCCATGTAAACCAATGCTACCCCCCACCCCCAAACCTCAGATGCACTGCTGAACAAATTAGCATCAACATGCAGCCTGGAAGACCAGTCACGGTGTGGGCTGTTTGCACCCCAAGGCCACAGGCAATGGATATTTTTTGTGACTGCCATCACCAGATTAATTCATCTGAAAACTGTTAGAAGTAAATCTATACATGTACTTTAGTTGCCTCATGCATCTCTGTTCACAAAAATCTACCCACCCAGCCTGCTTAACTAATACAGGAGTGTGAGGTGCCTGTTTCAAGCAGCACGGGCTGGGGGGGGGGTAACCTGAATAGCATGTCAGGCCATCGCAGGGCAGAAGACTGGGGACACCCTGGATGGGACACCAGTGCATCAAGGGGGGCATACATGCACAAAACCTACAAGCACACACTATTGCCAATAATCCATTCAGTAAAAGAAAGCTCCATAAAAATCAGTAATTTTTCAGTAATGTTAGGTTGCCTGTGGGGGGGGGGGGGTTTCTCCCAACTTGGTAGCTTTTGGTTCCTCTCCTCTGTTGTCTTCCTTTTTCCTGTTTTGCATCTCTCTCTAATTATGTTTTATGTATCACAACACAACCCTGTAAAGCGTTTTGGGGCAACTTTGTTGTGAAAGGCGCTATACAAAAAAAAAAAGTATTATATTGTATTTTAAAAATCAAAGTGCAAACAACTCGCCAGTATTCAGTTCACTTATAAAAGAAAGAAGTTTTTTCATAACGCCAATGACAGAAATGGCAACTTTAACAAAGGGCAAAGGCCCAGCCCATGCCTGGTCCCAATGTGCACCAACAACAGACAATCCACACCTTGTGAACGCTACGCGCGTTTCCTCACCTCTACTGCTAAACAGGCAACATTTGCATAGGCAAATCGTCCGCCGCAGGTTTTCTATTACAAAAACGAAAGTGGGACTTCTCTAACAGGACGTGAATTGTGTTTAAGAAAAAAAAAATATTTATAAGTCGCTATTTTTAAAAACGGCAGAAGAAACAGCGCGAGGATGTGGCGGCAAACGGCCTCGAGGGAGGGTCTGAGGTGGAAACAAGAAGCGCAGAAGAGGCAAACAAAGAGAAAAGAGGCAAGGGGCACCATTTTATCCTGAGAGCAAGGTGTTGACCACTAACAGCACAAACAGGCCACGCTGCCTGACACTGACCCATGTTGCTGACGAGCGCAATTTCTTGTCCTGTGCGCCTGCGACAGCTTATGATGGGCTGCAGGGGACCTCCACCTTACGCGCAGGATGCATGCACTAACCGCAGTGCATGAACTTGCAGCTTTGCACTGCTGCAACATCAACCACCCAGCCTTAAAAAAAAGCACCCTCCAGAATTCACCAAATCAGAAGAGAAAAGTAGGAGTTTGTGAGGGCATTCTTTCATTTGCTGTCACGCAGCCACGCTGCTACCAAGACCACACTTTTTCTGCAGAGTTGACTAGCAGTTCAGTGTGCCGACCTCATCTGTCTATGCGCTCCTGTCCCAGATTAGCTTTACCAATGTGATACTTCTTTCTGCCACAAACTTTTTAATGGACTATTGTAAAGTCCTGTTTTTTTTATTTAAAAAAAAAAAACATTGTCTAAAATGATAGTTTTTAGATAACGTTAAAGACCACCTGTTAGTGTGAAACAAGTTTTTACACCTTACATAAATGTTAAAAGGGCACAATTTCCCACGAATAAAAACTTACCATGAAAGCGTGTAGCTAAGTCTAACAATACTTATATTAAATAAATGTTACAAAACAGGTAATATAACTCCTGAGTTGAGAAAAAAAATAAGGAAAAGCCATGACAACCAGCTGAGTAGAGTCACTTTCGCAGAGTAATCTACCAGTTGGTTAAAACAAAACCTTGGTCTGGATTTGTACTTTCTGGACCTGAACTTCACACCTCTGCCTGTAAAGTATTACTTTCAACAGTAACTTCTCCAACACTGGATAGAGTTATACTTAGATATGAGAAATTCCAGCCTTAAAATCCTCTTAGATTATCCTGCTACAGTCAGTTGTTATCAATACACGTTTCTGTCGAGCCAGTCAGGAAGTGGTATGTTTTGCAAAGCAAATGCAAAACTTCTCAAGAAGTGTCGGCATATTTCTTAGACTCTGAGGCACCTTTTCAGTGTCCTGACGGCGTCCGCTTGGGTTTCAACTGCTGGGGAAATCCGGCTGCAACCTGCTGCAGTTTCGCATTTTCCTGATCAAAGTGTGTTTGCCGCATGACGTGGCGACGCCGGTCCTGTCCAGGGGGGCCCGCAGTGGGCTCGACCTCCTGACCCGCTTTCTGAAATCCACACTCTTCACACCATCCGTCTGAAAACGGCCTGCGTCAACCGTTTCTGCAAAGTTTGGTTTCTGGAGAATTTTTAATTGGTTGTAAACCCATGCGACGTGTATTGATGAAACAAGGGCTTGGATTTTTGGTTTCCCTCGAGCCACTATGACTGTGTCAGACGACGTACTGAGGGATCATCTTTCTGCAGCAATCTGGCAAGTTTGCACTCCTCCAACCAGAAGGTCCAGCTGGCAGACGGGAGAGGAGCTGGGCTTCGACATTCAGTGCAGTCCGCGCCGTTCGGGGGAGCTGCGAGATACGGCAGGGCAACGATCAAGCAAAGACTCTGCTTGCTACAATGTGCGTGTCATCAGGCCCTGACAAAGCATAGCAAGGGCGAGCAACACCCAGCAGGATGTGCGAGAGAATCCACCCCTTTGGAACTATATGTGGACGCGGTCGCGTTTAGCGTGGTGGCAGCTTGGCTGTAAGACCAGGGAGATATAAACCACACAACTGCAAACAGCGATGTTTCCATGGGGGCCATGTCTGTAAACCTGGTTGCTATGGAGCTGTGGAGAGTCCGCTTCGGGCCCGGAGGAGGAAAGCAGGCCCGTTCGCTTCACAGGAAACGCAGATTGGACCCTAGCACAACCATAATCTGCCATGGGGTGGGGGGGGGGGCTGTTGTCATACATGAAGGTGATACAGGGGAACAATAATTAACTAACAACTACGCAGCTGGTGTGACGACACCGTGGAAAAAAAAAGGAGAAAGACACACTGCAATAAACATCACGTTATGAATAAATGAACAAGCACCGTTGTCCCATTTTGTTTACGCGTGTTATAGATTATCCAAGCACGCCGGCCCCCCCAGGCCCGAGGAGGTGGCAGCAGGAATCGCCTGGACAAGCGCGTGCCGAATGAAAAGGCGGCCCCCCACTTTACAGGCAGAGAGAGTGCCAACGCTGAGCACAGAGACGGGCCCACAGGCCAGATGTGGGTTTAAGCTAACGGCGGCCGGAAGCTGGGGGGGGGGGGGGTTAATCAGTCATGCTGTACAGCCTGCAGGCACCTGTGACATCAGCCATCACTACTGCCTGCAGGGAGCATCAGGCAACTGGCACGTTCATTCTGTGTCATATGTAGGTGGAGGGGCTGGCCTGACAAATGACCCCCAACCCTCACATTAATATATTATCATTCAGAAACTTGACAAAAAAAACAAAAAAAAAAACTAAACTGTCTAACCTAATAACTGTCCTAATAACTAGTTGGAAGGTGGACTTAGACAGACAGACAGACAGACAGCCATCAAGAAGTGAATGTTCACCGTCTTCCAGCTAAGAGGAATTCAGACACGATTTCAGAAGCAGTAAAGACAGCCCTGGAGGCCATATCAGCGACATGAGCACCGGGGACCCGCAGTCACACGCACACGGGGGCGTGACAAGCCGTCACCTACCTGGACCACAGGATGGCCCCCAGTTGGGGCCTTCACCGCCCCCCGGCTGCCCTCGGTCTCGTAGTGGGCGCGGTGGTGCTGCTTGGGCTGCACCTCGATCCGCAGCTCATACTGGTCTGTGCAGGTGGGCAGCGGCCACTCCAGAGGTGGCAGGGAGGCCACGGGGATCCTGGGGGAACAGGAAGTCGGAGGGGTGTCACCTCCCAGCTACGCAAAGCCTGGATGCCTTCCATCAGGATCAGGATACCGTCAACCTTTTATAACCTAGATGTCTTTAAAATGCGATTCTAACAATAAAGAAGATTCACTAAAGAAGATTCATGTCAAAATTATGTCAAATGGCATTTGTTAGAAATGATGAGCATCAGAGACGTAACTCTGTCATCTTGTTGGGTTTGGGAGACTTAAGGAGATATCCACCAAAATCGTGTTTATTTCAACAGGACAAATCGTAACCTTGGGGCCAAACGTATGAAGGCATGTGAATCAGATGACTAACACCACGTTTTGCGATGCTTACATGAGGGTTCCAAAGCAAGCTAGGCCGTGATTGTTAGGCCCCGCCCCTCACCATTACCTGCAGATACCGGGCATCACATGATTGGGCCACATGGGAGGGATGACAAAGAAAGGCTCAGCGCCAGACTGGGTCTTCACGTCCAGATCCGGGGGCACCAGGTACGGCTCCGGCTGGCTCTCCCGGTAAAAGGTGGCATTGGAGGTCTTGATGATCTTAGCGGGATTGGATCCGGGCAGTGCCGGGTTGAAACCGTTCAGGCCATCCACCAGGGCGCTCGAGTGGCTGTAAAGCACACCGTTGGGGTCCTCGTGGCCGCCATGGGGGGACGGACTGCGTGACCGCGGCCCAGGAAAGAGGCTGGGGTTCTTGTACATGTCGTAGGTGCGCTTGCCCTGAGGGGAGGTCGAGCGAGATCCTGGCCGCGGGGAGGGGGAGCGCGGCCCCTGGCAGCTGTCCTCCGTGATGCTGGTGTGTGGGGACGTGCCAGGGGAGGTGCGGGGGGAGCCCGTGTGGATGTTCTGCAGGCGTGGGCACAGGTCTCCAGCCGTGTGGCCACCGCTGGGAGAGACGCAGGGGGACGCCCAGGGCGAGAAGCTCTCCGAGTGCCAGCTGGTGGAGGAGTTGCTGCTGGCCGGACTCAGGCACTGGGGTTCCCTGTAGGCCAGGCACTCGTGACCAGGGACGGTCAGAGTGGGCCGGGGGCTGATGTTGACTGGGTGGGCTTGGAGGGAGTCCCTGCCATGGTTGTAGTGCTCGCGGGAGGGGGTGATCTCTATCCTGGGGCTCAGCGCGAGGCCCGCGGGCCTGGATAGGCCCAGGTAGGCCCGGTTCTCGTGGTGCTCGCAGCCCACGAGGCCGTCGGAGGTGGGGTCACCGTAGGGGGAGGGGCTGCAGGACTTGATGTCATAGGCGACCTCCTCCAGGGGGTAGGCCACGCTGGACGGGGAGCTGAGGGCTTGGGGGGGCAGAGACGGCTCATCTACAGGGAAACATGTAAGGGAGGGAGGGAATGCACCATCAGGAAAATGATTCTGGATAACCTCTGGAGAAGCCAGCGAGAAGAAATTTCAATATCGTGCTAATTAATTTTTTTTAAAAAGTGAAATGTGCAAAAAAAGTGAGATTAGTTTACATTTGCCACTTCAATAAATGTAAACATAACTTGATAATTCGGACTTTTCTGTACATACATCTTCACCAAATCGTATCTTTCCTGATTCACATTCGTGAAAGAACACGTGCACTTCACCGCTAGTATTCACGTGCAAATACGGCGATGCGGGTATCATGGATATTAAGTTCATGAAAATATACAAAAATATACAATAATCTAAAAAACTAAGCTTTTAAAAGGCACATTAGCACATTTGTTTAGATTTAACGTGGCCAGCACACCGATAATTAGAATAGAATATAGGAAACGCATTCTAATCACACCCTGTACATTCAGCGGCTGGAGAATTAGGAGGAAATGAGGCGCAGTGCACCAGACTCGGTTTAATAACACCCTGGCAAGAATACACCTTGAAACATATTATTCAAATATAATACATGACTTTATTGTATATTGTTGTAATTAATAAGTTGTTCCATTTCTTGTTATCGACTGGTTTATTGTTTAAACAATACATAAGAACTACTGAAATCGCTTGGAAGTAAACCTCGTATTTTGGAATAGGCGCGCATAATCGGAACTAACGGTAATAATTTGGCTTTGGGTTTATGGTGTGACTTAAAACATATGTTTTACAAAGTAAAATGCATCTTGGATAGCATGAAAGTAACAAAGTCAGATAAAAGCAGGAACACATGGAAACACCCCAAGTGCTTTTTCGTACAAACCTTGATCTCCGGTAAAATCGACGCAGGGCGGATCGTACTCAAACAGGTAAGCAAAGTCCAGCTCATCTTGGCAGCTGACTTGGCTGAGCTCCTCCGCTAACCCTAAAGCGTTAGGGTCCTTGTCTTCGTAAACTGAGGTCATCGGTCTTATTTCCCAGGTTTAGACGCGATTTAAATGCAAGAAAGATCTATTTTAAAATATTATTCCGAGAGAGTCTGCGAAGATACACATGCGGAGTCAAACGGGGCGGTGAGATAGTGAGGAGATCCCTCGATCGAGTGGGTTTTAGGGGGGAGGGGGTACGAGGACTGTCAGCCAGGTCTGAAGCAGAGCTGCGACCGAAAGGCAGGCAGCACAAAGACAAGCTTCCTGTTTCAACTTTCCACATGTAAATAAGGCGTGCCTCATTCTCACCTAACGTAAATAAATACTGCAAGGTGGCCGGAATAAACACGCCGCTGAATAATTAAAGAAAAAAGTGCTGCTGGGGAAGTGCTTAAATGTAGACTACCCTTACTGTAAATAAATGCATGCATTAAGTTTACATATCTATATGCAAGTTCTATTTGGCGGGATGGATAAAAGTTAAACGTTATGTGCTACCGCCCCCGGGTGTCTGACAGAAAACAGTGAGCTGGCAGCAGCGTCACTTAATTTTGTCCACATTTATCAAGTGTGCCTTTATATCCACGCTTGGTATTTCGACAGGGTTTTACCTTCGTTTCCTTTATTCGTATAAGTGATTGACATTTATTAATATAAATTAGCCAATAGTTATCGGTGGAAGAGGAATGAATAGGAGGGTTGAGTCTTTACTGGGGGGGGGCTAATGGCAAACTATTCATGACTTAAGCCAACAAATACACATTTATTTGGGCAGGCTAAAACATTTTAGGGGGCCTAACGACGCCCCTTATTATCAATGTAAATATAACTATATGATCATACTTATTTCACAATTTCCATTATATAGTATCATATAGACCTACAATAAGATACATGCTAGGTTCTTTACCATTCCACTCTTGACAGTCATACTGGGTGCAAGTCATTTCGTAGTATTTAGTCCGCAGAATAGAATCTTTGTAACTGATCACCACAAAGCTCGCTACAGGAAGTATAATTCCCAGTTTGTAAACACATTTTAAACGTCTGGCTAAAAATTCAGTCAAATTTCACCGAGGAAAATGGGCCAAACTACTACTGCGCTTCTGCGATTCTCATCCTGAGGAACGGAACCACGAACAGAACCGCGAGAGTGATGGGGAGCGGAAGCACAGGTGAGGTTTATGAAGACCAGTACGCAAACACAGCGGATATTTGGGTAAAGTACCGGGAGAAATGGCACCACCTATTGTACAAGATGACTTTTAAATTAGTTCATCTCCCAAACCCAGTTCCAATAGTGAAACTACATAAACACATTTAACTTAAATTTAGTTTTATTTTTAAAAAGGTCTTTCTTCATTTTTGAACCATAAACCATTTACAGTGCGACTGCGTATACTTAAAATATAGGCCTACTTGATATATAAGCCTACGATATAACTCCATGGATCTCTCGGGTGAGCCTACAACCTATCGGCTGGAGTACAGTAAAATAGAATAATGCATAATCAGGGGTCTTTAACTCTGGTCTAGAGAGCTACTGTCCGGTAGGTTTTCTATCCTCCCTGGCTTCTGATGAGCCGCACCTGTTCTCAGGTAAATACCAGGTACAGGCGTTGCTCATCAGAAGCCCGGAGTTGAAGACCCCTGTTGCATGTTTTCGACCAAACTCGTGCGTCCTATATTTACTCAAATCAATAACGTGAAATTAACGCAGAGGTTGCTGATGTTCAAAAAAAAAAAAAAAAACACTGGGCTATAAATAATGATATCTGGTAAGCTTGGTGCTTTCACATCTGAGGGCTATTGCACAAAGCAGGATGGAAGTCATGATTGTGCAATAAGAATTTAGGTAAGGAGCATTCCTATTGGACAAACATGACTGCTACCTTAAAGTAACCCAGCTAAACGAGAAATCCTGCTTCGTGGAGCAATCCCCCCCCCAAGCCTTCCGTTTTATGTTTGACTGGGTCTGCTACAGAAAACTGCTACAGGAAAAATAGCAGCTGTGCAATCGCTCAAAACTGAAATCCACTCAGATTACACACCGAAATAATTAATTCTTGAAGTAAGATTACAGCGATTTAGACGTGGTCAGTAAAGCAGAAATAAAATACAGTAGATGCTAAATTGTACAGTTCTATTCCTGCTTATAAAATTAATCACACGTGTCCATGTAATTAATCACACTTGGGTTTGAATCTTCCTTGCAGAGTAAGTTGCACGTAAGTTGTTATGGGAAGACTGATGGTAGGTCGCAGCGACCATGTAAGCATGTTATAAAAAATGCACACGTAAAGGAAAATCTTCATCCACGTTAAGACTGCGTTACTAGCGTCGTTAGCCAAGAAAGCCTGACAGGCGGAGGAGGCGTGGACCTCCGAGCAGCACGCGCACTGCGCCAAAGGGATCGCCTGTTCCGCTGTCGTGTAACGAGATCGGGGGTTATTACAGTGAAGTCAATGATCAAAACGTGATCGTCTAAAAAAACCGAGTGTTCAGTCAGTACGTTAGCCCACTGACCGTTTATCTTATCACCAAACTTATCTTTGTCATACAGTTTTCATTACGGTAAAACTCATAAAAAATGCTTTTGTATGACCAGACGTACAATGTCCCGCGAACAAATTATATCCGATTTTTTTGCCATCGAAACGAGTTCATTCAAAACGTGTTATCCAAGAAGGGGTTATAACATTTCCAAGTGTTTGCATTACAAAGCGTTGTTCATCGGCGCCCCGAGGAAGACAAAAGAGTTTTCAAAGTGTCACAACAGACATTTGGTCTCAATGACATAAAGTACTACCTTACAACAGATGCTGGTGTTAATTCTCGAGTTGCAGGGTTACCTTTAAAGCAATAGAAAAGTTGTCAAAACGCTTAGCTTACCACGTCGGAACATGGAAAAGACACAGGAAACGTCTACGGTTTTCACAAACACACATTTTACATCTGGCTAGGCTACATCTCTTTCTTAAACGAAGCGGTTAATAAACGAGATAAGTAAGCATGAATAACTAGCTGACTATACAACCCGAAACGTGTATAAATGAAAATAAAACTTAAAAAAGATCAAATCAAATGGGTTGATTACCAGTTTATCAGATCACAATACCTCATCACGTCCATACCTTGATCCATCGACCTCATTGCGTGATATTGTGCCAGTCTCCAAGAGTCTCTAAACATTTGGGAAGTGAAATAAATTGCTAAAACAATTAATCTCTAAAAATATCTCCCCCCAAAGTCATACTAAAAGTGGTCTTCAATGGAGAAGGGAAAAAAATAAGTTCAGGTAGAGGCAGTAAATTCTCCTTTAATTGTAGTATAAAAAACATGAAGTGAAAGCGCACCGCT
The DNA here is from genome assembly GCA_026776725.1 of Gnathonemus echidnorhynchus. Lineage (NCBI taxonomy): Eukaryota > Metazoa > Chordata > Actinopteri > Osteoglossiformes > Mormyridae > Gnathonemus > Gnathonemus echidnorhynchus. The sequence continues at coordinate 20,545,133 of JAODJU010000108.1, forward strand.
AGCTATGGTGATGGTATGAAGTGTTATTCCTTGCGCCGAGGATTCCTAGAGTATCAGGAGCAGTTTCCTTCCCTGCTCTGGGTGTTTATAATGGTCGAATGCTATAAAATAACGGGATTCCCTCAGTGTTTCCTCCTGTTTATGCGCGTGCCCATGACAACCTGGAGCGCGTCCATACTGGAGAGTCAGGGCTTTCCTGCAAAGCCCACACTCAGGAATCCATGACGTGTCCGGCCTACGAGCCAAATGCATTTCTGCGGCTCCTCTCAGACAGTGGCGGACAAGAACTTCATTGTGGGCATAAAAATGACTGAAAGAGGAGGGGGGGAGAAGAAAAAAAAAATGAAAACAAGACTGGTGTTTAAATATATACATAAAAGCTTGGTCTGCTGCTGCTGCTGCGGCGTTTGAATGTTTACGGGTCCTGAATTACCTTAATTTGGCTTAATCCGAATGATATATGAGCATCTTTAGTAACCGTACAGTTTGAGTGACAATGGGAAATGCATTGATTAATTAGGCAACGTTATATGTGTCTTTTTCGTTCGAGGTTTTTTTTTTTTTTTTGCGAATGTCAGATTTTCCACTAATATTATACTTTTTATAATGGCGTTATAGCTGGTGTAATCATCTCCTAGGACGTCTGTGTAGATCCTTTCAAAACATCGTTATTAATATGGTAGATCAAACCTGATGTTCAGGCATCAGGCATCAGTCATATCTAACTAAAGTCTTTTTTTCTGTTCCTAAATCTCCGTTTTATTATGTCTCCACCGATGCATGGTTACACAGAGCAGAACTATAAATCAAAACCTGGAATGAAATCGTTCTTTGAGCTAGGTAGTCGTTATGTTGTTTTGCTGTCTGATAGAAAAAAATCCTTCACTGGAGGAGTACGTGGAGGGAGTTTACATTAACATGCGCGTCTGAATATATCCCATGATATTTTTACTGGCGTGTTAAGTACACAGACTTTTAAGGAATAGGAGATTTTATATCTTCGCCGAATGCGGAATGGTTAAGGCTTCATGGACTTTAAACTGCATGAATTGTACTACTAAATTAGCTTGTGATATTAGGAATATAGACTGCTGTGTTGGGCATGAGTTCACTTTTATAACTTGTGTGCATTAAGATTGCAGATTTTTCCTTCGTTTTTTACAATCTGAGCTTTAGCCCAGTCTTCCCCTAATACAGGTCTCATTCAGCACCACTAAAGAGCACATTCAGTCACATGGCTCGTCTTAGACAGCATTTGTGCTGTCATCAAGATCTGGAAATTACTTTTACCTGTCATAACCCTTGCATATTATTTCTATTAACAGTCACATATTGCACTATAATTACATGTGTGGTCACGATGAAATATGAAATCTCGGAATCGGCCGTGTCTTTTTAAATAAACATGTCTATGTGAACGTAGATCGTAAATGTTTCAAGAAAACGTAATTACACATTAACACTTTCGCTGTATATTCGGGCCTGGTGTCCTTTGCAGGAAACTGTGAAATCCAGATAGTTATAAAAGCCAAAGTAAATTCACGCAGGCCTCAGAAACTGTACTGTGTTCAGTCTAATGGAGCATCATGGGGCAGCCTTACACCTGAGGAGAACTCTGTGGGGACCATGATTCTCGGAAACGGCAACCAAGGTGGTTTACTAAGGAAATTAAGAATAAAGTCAGGAGGAAAAGGGCTCTGTTCCATAA
>JAODJU010000108.1:20551844-20567358 GCA_026776725.1 Gnathonemus echidnorhynchus
ATATATATATATATATATATATATATATATATACACACACACACACACACACGCATTCATTTAATGAAGCAGCTCCATCTTTTTTAACATTATACATTTATGTGCCTCATTATTACTTGATGACTTTGGACGTAAAACAAAGAAAACGAGGTGTCTCGTAACGATCTGTTTGCTCACGGGCGATGTTCCGGTCAAGCGGTCCATGAAGAGGATTACGATGCTTCTCATTTCTTCTAACACGTCTTCATGCCGAGGGACGAGCCGTGCTGAAACCGGAGGGGCGGAATTATAATTGCATGCGCATTTAGACGGATTCTTTGGGATGGAATTACCTGCTTCACTGAATTGCTGGCCAAGTGTAAAGACAACGCTTCGCTAATGGGAATTATTACACTATGGAGTAATAGGAAAGTGCCCGGAAGACTGGAATTGTAAGTCTGGTATTGTGTGGACACATTTATTAAGGTTTTTATTGAGAGGGCAGGTTTTCACTATGACATTTTTTTGGAGGAAAACATTTTATTAAAAGGAAAGTATGCCATTACTGTCACATCTCCCACTGTGAATTTACATCAGTGAGATTTTCGTGAAGAGTACGGTATACGTACAGTGAGCCCTGTAGTTGCCCTTGATCAGTGGGGTTTCCCCTTCTTTCTTTGCCTTGTCGGGGGATGCATGCTGTTAGTGGACTGGCGCCCTCTAATGGTCAAAATAGGGCACAGAAATCAGCGAAGGAATGCCGCAGATTCTGTGCCAAAACGCATGCAGAAGTCCTCCTCAATAACTTTACTTTTTATGCCTGACAGACCATCAAATGGGATCTCAACACTACAATTTGCTAATTCATTTACTGAACGTACGTCAGTGTCGTACTTGTAGAGGCTACGTTTTAATATCGGGGCTTTCTGTGACTTTTTTTTTTGGACTAGTTGCATTTTGAAAGGGACCTTTCAGACTCTTGAGAAGCCCCCACCTCCGTTGTCATGCACACCTTAAAAAGCTGCTGTTTGTTTGCTCTCGGCTTAGGGGGCAGGTAAACGGCCGGTTTTTACGTCCCCCCGCAGTCGGCTGTCACCACGCCTCCAAATGGAAGAAGAAGAAAAAAAAACTGGCTCTTCGTTAATGCCGTGTTTTGTGTGTTTGGGAGCTAATCCAGGGGTTGTCAAAGCTGAACACGGCGAGCACTACACCCCACTTGGTCTAGACACTTCACCTTGCCCGTAGTCCCTCTGTCAATGCACTTTATTTACATTACCAGTAATAATAATAATACATTAAACAGCACCACCGTCTCGACTGTCATAAGTACTGCCCCTATTTCTCATATTTTGGAAAATAAAGTCAGTTTCATTGCATTGGTAAATTTTAACAATAATGACAATCACAACGAGTAAGAAACAACAGAAAATGTTTTATTTCCACCGACATTAATAAGCACAATCATCCCTTTTTGTTCTTACAACTTGATGTGCAATTACGGACATAAGAGTAATAAATAAAAAGGCCATTTGTTATGTACATTTGATCACGACACACTGGAATACAAAATTGGCAAAAAATAAAAATAAATACAAGGTGACGGTGGGGAAATGCCCCGTACGCTTCCCATTCACGAACACTTCGACGAACTACACTAGCGCATCCCAAAGCTCACATTTTACGACACCGGGAGACCGCGGATTTCCACCACCTGCTCTATTGGGAAGAGCACATAGCAAAAGCAGATCTGACTCTCAGAGTGTCTCCTGTGCTGCTGGATTCGGCTGACAGACAGACGTTTGCAGCACTTATCTGACTGATATTGACGAGTTCCCCAAGACAGGAGAACACTTTTGGCACCCAATATCACTATGCTTCACCTGTTTGTGACATGATCTTTACTTTACAGGACCTTCGTGTCTTTAATATTTTGCAGAACGAACAGGGTAAAAGGACACATACATCACATAGTATCTTTGAACCATATTATTCAACCTGCAGATGAAAGGGTCTAGCAAACTGAGGATTTGAGTGTTGTCCATCCACTCAAACTTGTTTACCTGACAGTGCTGAATGAAAAATCTGAGATTAGCCCCGCCCCCTTTGCTTTCTGCCATGCACTTGGCTCCTTGCCGTCTGTTTTCCATGCACGCAAGGGTCGCATTCTACAGGTGTTCACTACAAAAGGTGCTATTCTAAAACAACGCGCTCTGCAGAATTCCTGGGGGTGGACTGCAGGGGTTTTACGCCACAGTCACGGTCGGGGAGGGGTGTGGCGGGGTAATTGCAGCCGATGACCATACGGCTTAGTCACGCCGGCGTCACGGGTGACCGCGAGACGCAGACACAGCACACGCCACTCAGCGGCTGCGTAGCACACGTCGGGGGTGGGGGGGTCTAGATAGCGTGGCAGTGGCACACGCGAATAGTAACTTGCTTGCGGTTCTGGGTAGACAAGGCCTTCCAGATGCTCGAAAGGCCTCCCTGAGCGGCCTGCTGAGCGGTTTAGTCGCTCTGGCAGCGTGAGTCATACTCCCACCAGCTGCTGAGATACACACTTCCGTGTCAAAAAGCTGCGTCATGCACGAAAAAACACAGCGTACCCAGTTAACAGTGCCCAGCTCATCAGAAGCCTTCTGTAGCCCAATGGCGCATAATAATTCTGCATTAATTTCTCTGGCAAAATAATTCCATAAATGATGATACCTAAGGGCTTAACCTCCTATGTTTGGGAAAAAAAAATCTGCATTTTCATAAAAATGTTAAAAACATCTCATAGCAATCTGTTAATTCCAGTTTTCACCAGTGGCTATATTAGGCCTTATGTTGGCAAACTTGTATATTTCCTTTTTTTTTCCTTTTTAAAGTACACAATGTTCAGTGTGCATAAATTATGCGGCGCCTAGAGACCTGTGCACCGGTAAATAAAGTTGCAGAAACATTCCCTGGATGTTTGTTAAACGTCCCTAGAGTCTCCTAAATCTCTCCCACCCTGGACAGCCCAGTCTGCATGGCAGCAGCGTAAACAGTGGGTCCACGCACAGCTCCTCCTCACTGCAGAATGGACTAAAAAGTGCAAAAAATAAAAATGTAACATTGCCAAATGATCTCTGGAAAAACAGCATACTTAGGATGTCACCAAGGCGTCACGGAAACCTCGTCACGCGGTTCAGCCATGGCCTCCTAATGATGTTGTGTTTGATAGGTTTGGTGGTCCTTCTTTTGGCATATACAGCTAGTCTGGGCTACCTGGTCAAAAGCAGTTTGCCAATCAAACCCAGTCTCCATTCATCTGCCTTCAAAAAATGGCACAAAAGAATTTGGGGATCGGAACAGATAACCGTTCCATGACTTCAAAGTCCCTATAATTCTGCTACCTCCTCCACAACAATTAAAACAAAAAAAAAAAACAGAGGTGGACAGTTTAGGCCCAGAAAGTAAAAATCTAGACCAAGATTTTGTTTCAACCAACCAGTTGAATACACTGTGGCTGACTCTTTATACTCAACTGGTTGGCTGAAACAAAACCTTGGCCTGGATTTTCATGTTCTGTACCTGAACTTTTCACCTCTGAAAAAAACGAACACATATGAGCACGACAGCCTCACCAAAACCAGTGCCGACACTGCAATCAGCCTCGACACAAGGTGAGCCTCTGGATGGAGGGCGGCAGGGGTTGGGGGTCAGCTCCGGCCTACGAGGTCAGCTTGGAGTAGCTGGGAGGGGAGAACCTCCGACGTAGATACTTCAGGAAGTAGAGGGGCAGGCAGCTCACCAAGGTGATGGCGGTGACCTTCCAGACGAATGACAGCGTCGTGATGAAGTAGATGTCTGGAAAGGGGACACAGACGCAGACGGCGGGTGAGACTGCGTGGGGGCACTCTTACGGCACCGCGTGGGTTAATCGAATGGTTCAGATGAGCAATCTTGGACTCGTCTTGAATATGACAATTGGAAGCCAGAGTGGTCAGGATTCCCCGTGTGGGAGAACAAAGCAATGAAAGGATCTGAGGCGCCACCTTAAAACTGACGTTAAAATGTAGCTATCTATGATACCTTAAAACTGACGTTAAAATGTAGCTATTTATGATACACATGATATATTAGAGCTTGTTTGTAAAGCATTTGAATATTTTTTCTTTTTTTAAGAAGAAATACATTTTGAAAATGATCACATTTCGACAGGTGCACTGGCAGGTCTTTGCTAAGGTGAGGTGCAGCATAGCTAGAATAAACCTCACGTCTGTGCCCCAGAAGAGTGACCTGCGTGGAAACGAGGCCGGATGGACGCTTCAGCCCGGGTCGACCGTGACTCCCGAGCCGAGTCTCAGCACAGTCTTAGTGGCGAGATAAAAAAAAAACTACAATCACACCTGAGATCATTTCAGATGGTCGGCTTGATTAGAGGACATCATAGTTCAGGTGGGTGCAAAGAGATGGGAAATAAGTGGGGCGATACCACAGCGTGGACCTGGCACGCAGACACCGGGCATGAGCGAGGAGATTATCGGGGGGGGGGGGGGGGGGGGGGTATCCAGAAATAACATTCAGGCCCAAAATAACATGCAGGACAACTGTCTGGAAATCCACGGAGTCGGCCTGTGTGAGTCGCCCCACAAAGCCATAATCACCCAGCGCCCTTTGCTCACATGTGGCTGCTCCTGACCCACAATCCGTCTGACCGGCCGCCGGAACGAAACCATTCCCACCAGAGGGGGAAGCGGCTTTAAATGTAAATGTTAGACATGAGAAATAAGGAGCTAAAGGGCAGCAAAGAAAACGATAAACATGAAAACATCCCGGCAGCAAAAAGAAAACAGGGTCAATGATGCAATTTAACAAAAGGAAAATTTTACACTCCTGTTCTGTCAGATTATACCATTGTTATATTTATAACAAGTTAAAGTTATAAGTTTAAATGAAGGTTGCCTGTTTTGTGGTAAATGGGGTGGCAGATTAGATGCCGTTTGTGTTATTTACAAAGATAAACGCTCGTTTAAATCTAAATTGCTGTTACTTTGATTTATCTTCAGCATCAGCGTATGTGGGCCTTGTGGACCGAGGCGACATCATCTTGGCCGTCAAAGAGCAGCTGCAGTAGGTTGTAAAGCTACTTCTGAATCTACTGTGAATTTTTATATGTATATAGGAATCGGCTTTCTGGGCTCTTTGACCGCCTTGAACAGTGCGGTATAATTTTAAATGGGGGAAAGTCCCCATGTGAGCGGCGCATTACAGATTGTGTGCGATACTTTCATTAACAGTCCGTACACTGTCACTGTTTATTGTACTGTTACCGTCTATTGATGTGTACATATCTTTATTGTGTCTAAATATATATATGGAGGTACTGTATACCTGCAATTCCCTTTGGGATCAGCAACAAGAAAAATCAATCAGTCAATCAATCCATCCATCCATTCATCCATCCATAAATCTCTCTCCTAGCTACACAGCATGGGACAGTATGTCCTCACGGACGGTTTCTGTAGAAGACAAACACCACAAGCATCCTGCCTCCAGAATTTGCCCCTCTGGCCTGAATTTACATCAAAAAATGCCACACAGCCGTCTCTGGGAGCAGACTGTGCGTGCTGACTGCACTGCTCCACAATGGGGGCTTTCTACAGAGCCGGGGTTCGGGGGAGGTGCCAGTGTGGAGAAATAACTTCATCTTTTGAGAAGGCCATCGACACCGGCTGACTCACTGGGCGGGTTGGGAGCAGGAGCGCGGGCGGATCTTCCGTGCCGAGCCGTCAGAAGGATCCGCTCACAGCCATGCCGACGGATTCGGTAAAATATCTCGCTTATGTTTTGGGTTGGAGGGGGCAAACCCCAACATGTTTAACCTTGTCGGCAGGAGGGGCTGTCGAAGGGGGCATTCTAGGGCACGGGAGCAGTCAACGAGAGGTCTGTTCAGTTTGAAGGCCTCGTGGACGGCCAGAGCCCATCAGATGGAAGGGACGTGGTGGACGGAGTGTTATGCTCTCCTGTAACAAACACGGAGACCTTGGCCATCCGCGAAGACCATTATGGGGGAAAGTCGGTGGCAGCCTGTGGAATTTCCTCTCCGGCAGAGCGGGCCGGGAGCGCCGTGGTCGCGTGGGGTCTTCCGAACAGCCGCGCATTCCGGAGGACGTGCTTGGTGTCATTAAAGCGGACGCCGGCGGACATCAGATCCCACGCGGGATGTTCCGGAACGAGGGGATCAGCCAGCCAGGATGTACGCAAAGACAGGCACTGGCGGGTGACCCGTGAGGGGGGATGGAAGGGGGAAGGGGGGGTGGTGGGGGGGGTCACAGGACTCACCGATGAACTCGTGCAGGAAGACGAGCGAGGCGACGTAGCAGGCCAGGCTGAGCAGCTCGGCCACGATCATGAGCCAGTGCCACGTCTGCACCGTGAGCGCCACCATCAGGAGCTCGGTGAGGATGAGCGACGTGAAGGAGATAGCCACGATGTGCACGAACTCCGACTCGAAGAGGAGCAGGGCCCCGTACATGATGATGCTTCCTGGTGGGGGGGATGGTGCAGCAATGTCAGAGCTCCTGGCCCCATAGTCAACCCCACCCTCCCCAAGCCCCCCAGCACAATCCCACAGCACTAAGACCAAAGTCAAATCCGCACTGGGGTCATATTAAGGCAAATCAATAGAATTGACATCGTTTTGGCTATACAATGTGGTTTGAGGTTTCATCAGTGTTTTGACGCATCACCTCTGTAGGGTCCCTGAGGCAAACTTATTCGTTTATTCTGATCCCACCCACTGTCCACGATTGGCTGACATAAATGTGACACTCCGCGATTGGTCAGCAGGGCTAATTATGCAGTTACCGGCATGCTTTGCACCACATTCCCCTTTGAATAGTTTAAATTAACATGTATATTCGTGTTTTTATGTCCGTTGTGAATGTCATAGGCGTGTAATATTTGCAGTGTTCCGTTAGCATGTAACCGTGACTGACATGTCATTTGCTTGTTTTCCCATCTGTGCTGCTGCTAGTATTAAATCAAACTGGATGTTACTGAAGAGAGCAATCTCCATTTTAAACAAGCCATCGTCCGATTTATTAAAATCACTCACGCACTCGCCACAATCCATTCATTTGCGCTCCCTATGTGAGTTGGCTGCGTTGATAACGTCTGTGCCCTCCAGGGCTGTGGTGTGACACGGAACGGATAATGTGGCGGAATCCTAAGTATGCGACAGATTGTTCGGACGTCATTTGAAGTATACGACCACCTTGCGGGCTCCAGTCACGTGTCTGACATTAGTCATGTGACATTAGGGGCAGGTCGACACTCGTTCTAGTCCCTGCTGATGGAAAATTCAGAAGCAGAACATAATTCTGGGTTTTTCCATAAACTCCCCCCACCAGTGTTTTTATGACCCCAGACATGGGATGTAAAATATGCTTCCGGCTGTTTAGTTGCCGAAACGCGGATCTCGCAGGTGTACGGCTGTCTGTCCCACGGGGCTGAGTGTGTGGCTAAATTTAAGACTCGACAAATGAAAATTAAAAATCAAATTCCGCCAGGCTTGGTTACATGCACCCGTGAGGACCAGGTCTGACCCCTCTTGGCTCCAGAACCGGAGTCATCAATGGCACTGTGGTGATGGCGGTTTGGGGGTGGCGCCAAACAAAAAATGCTCTGATTCTTCTGGTTACATCCTGACATTATACCAAGAACAGCAAAAACACCACCTCAGGATATTCCATGTTTTCGGCCACAGAAACATGGAAAAACCCCAGCAACTATGGTGCTGATTAAGGGAATGTGAGGCGGGGGGGCAGCATGGTTTTGGCTCCTGGAGGGAAGTGGCTCAGAGACATTTTTCAAGGCAGAGGCCAACCCATGAAAAATGTGCCGGTAAAGTTGAACCCAGGCCTGCAGTTACTGCTGGGGGGGGGGGGGCTTTCGTCTCCCAAAAGCTCCTCCCTCTCTCGAACCCACAGACTTCCCAGCCCTCGTCCAACCAGCTAGTGCATTACTTACTATAGCTACATTCAATTTCGCTTTAAAATGCACCTCAACAAGGGACAATATGACTGCGCAACAGGTCACATGAGAGTTTTCCTTAAAATGTAGATTTTCATTAAAATCATACTTACCTTGATAAATACTTATCAACACCCATATAAGGAACGTCTTGAAGGAAAGTGGACGACCCTGAATAAACAGACAGTGTTTTAATTGATGTGGACAATAAATGGCAACATCTACACCCTCAGACACAATTGTTACCTGACATCACTGCTGAAAATCCTGCTGCTTCTATTTATGGAGGACAAACATTTTTAATGCCTCAGAGGAATACATTAAATCCGTTGAATCTAATAGATTAGCCCTAATATCAACAGACACTTTGCATTTATCCAACTGGGATCCTGTAACTCTTCCTAAGATCACCCCTATTTACTTATATTCACTACTTGTTTGTTATTTGCTTATTTCATCCTATATTCCATCACACGCTGCTTCTGAATGTAGGTAGACAGTCTAGAATAAAAAAAAATGTGTGTATAATTTCATAAGAACATAAGAAATTTACAAACGAGAGGAGACAATTCGGCCCATTAAGCTTGTTTGGGAAGAACTTAACTAATAGCTCAGAGTTGATAAAATCTTATCTAATTCTGATTTAAAGGAACCCAGGGTTTTAGCTTGCACTACACTAACAGGAAGACTATTCCATACTTTAACTACACGCTGTGTAAAGAAGTGCTTTCTCAAATTCGTTTTAAAATGTTCTCCCGCTAATTTCCACTTATGGCCACGAGTTCTAGTATTTAAACTAATATTGAAATGGCCATTTGGCTGAACATCCAGACCTGTTAGAATCTTATATACCTGGATCATGTCTGGTCCTCACAAAATACACAAACACAAAGTATAATTACAAAAATGTGTGTGTGTGTGTACACACACACACGAGTGCAGTCTTCACATATGCTCACACAGACACACACGCGTGCACATAAACACACCCGCACACAGACACACATATGTGATTTGGAAAAAATATCTGAAGCAAAATATTCATTTATAAAGAGCAGCACCTTTACAACAGCTTCAGTCCTTCTCGGAGCTGGACAGTCCTTAAAGGAGAAAAACCTCCCGTTCTTTCATGGATGAATGGCGTGGAAAAAGGGTGAAGAATGACTCAGAGCATATTACTTTTTCCCCCACTGCTCCAGGGTCCAGGTTAAGCGTCTCTGCATGTTGGTCTTGGATTCCTACGCTTTCCAAGCTGCAGTCCTGCCAAATCTAGCTTGCCGGAGCTCACAATGTACGGTTTTGGTCAAGATCGGGTCACAGTGCTGATTAGGTTCTGTGGTCGTCTTTGAGGTCATTTTAGCGATTTGTTGCCTGCTACCCCTTTAAGTGTCTGTCAGTCAGCTGGTGACAGCGTTCCTCTCTGCGGATGAAGTTTACATTTGCCACTTGGCGTCATCATTTTTTAGGCTGTTCACTTTAAATAAATTAAGTAATTTTGTCCTTTTTCTGACTAATGCACCTGCGATTTGGGCACGGACTGTTTGGCCTCTTTGAAACTCTGTTAGTTGCCTCATGTCGCTTTAAAAGCTCACATATCAAAGAGCTTGTTGTCAGGCCTCTTTACAGTGGACACATACTGATAATTTGTATTCAGATTAATATGATTCACCTTTGTAGCTGCATTTGTAATTGAGATATAGGTACTTCAATGCTGAAGTCCTTTTCATGCATCATTTCCATTATTTTGTATTTCTCTCTCAACTGCATATATCCAGCATATGTGTGTCTGGGTCTCAAAGGAGAGCATGATGGGGAATGTGAAAACTGAAAGAGTTCCAGTGTACCTGAACTCATACTTGTGCAAACTGCAAAATAAAGTAGCATTTGGTTTTTATAAAATGCACAAACACAACCTGACACAGAAAGATGGACCCACATGGATATGCATGGACACACACACTGGAGTACATGCACGCACACACACACACACACACACACACACACACACACACGTTTGTGCTCATATCTTTGTGGGGACCATCCATTAATTTCTATGGGGAAAACCCTACTCCATAAAATGACAACCTTAACCCCTACCCATCTCTAACCTTAACCATAAGTAACCAAAGAAAATTCAAAGACTTCATGCATTTTTAGTTTTTTGATTGCAGTCACAGATTTTTGAGGTTTATATTGGGGGGACCTGAAAAATGTCCCCACGGCTAAAAAGTCAGATTTAACCAGTTAAATCTTAAGTTTGGTAAGTATAAACTCTCACTCTCTCTCTCTCTCTCCTCTCTCTCTCTCTCACACACACACACACACACACACATGCACACACACACGTCACCTTCAGAAGGTCCTTATAGAGCTCAGGGTAGAGCATGGCCACTTCTGACTTCACATCTTTGTCCAAGACCAGCGAGAAGACGGGGAACATGGTGTAGAGGGTGGAGTATCTGTAACACACAGAACCTCATTAAAGTCCAGAGCAGCCCCATAGCGCAGCAACTTAACGGCCACATGTTTCACGTTAGTCCACATGCGATGAACAACTGTCCAGCAGATGTTTCTAAACAGATGTGACCTGCCCATTCACTGCATCTCCACTTGGAGGATCACTCACTTTTTGGGTTCATTTTCTCCCCTACACCTTAAAACAAAGCAAGAAAACCCAACATATCGTGCTTTAAAAAGTGCACTTGCTGAAGCCTGTCATTGCTTTTATTATAAGTTCTGCAATGTCCTTTTAAATTGCATGTTAACAGATTTCCTGACTCAGCAGATTGTACAATCAAGCAACAATCTGGAATCATCTTCAAGGTTTAAATTGGGATTTTTTTAAAGGTGCAGAAAGCCAACTCCTCATTTATGTGGAACAGCAGGAACTGAAATCAGACCTCTCCCACATTACACTGTCATCACATACGTTAAAATAGTGAAATTACAACATTACAAAAAACTGTCATTGAGATCTAAAAAAGACCAAATGTCCTGCTGTGGCTGTAATTATAGGACATATTCAACACCAGCAAGAAGTGGTCATTTCACCCTCAGAGAACACACTCGTCTGCCCATCGACCATGTTGGCTATATTAGCTGTGTAGAGACATAGGAACGGATTCTGGTGAGTAAAATTATTGAGATATTTCTATGTGCTTGAGATTAAAAGCGGATATCATTGTGACCCTGTAGCATGATGGGTGGACCAAATATATCCAGACATATAGCGTGTCCCCTATGATGGACCGGAATACAGAGGTGAGTCTGTCCCCTATGATGGACCAACATCTCCATCTGAGTCTGTCCCTATGATGGACTGGCATCCCGAGCTGAGTCTGTCCCCTATGACCGACCGGCACCCAGAGCCAAGTCTGTCCCCTCTGATGGACCGAAATCCTGAGCTGAGTCTGTCCCCTCTGATGGATCGAAATCCTGAGCTGAGTCTGTCCCCTCTGATGGACCGACATCCTGAGCCAAGTCTGTCCCCTATGAAGGACTGGCATCCTGAGTTGAGTCTGTCCCCTATGATGGACCGACATCCCAAGCTGAATCTGTCCCCTATGATTTACTGGCATCCCATCCTGTGTGTCCCCCGCCCTGTACTTCCTACGACAGGCTCCAGGCTCACTGTGATCCTGTACAGGAAAAGCCATTATGGATGGATGGACTGATGGATGGATGGATATATATAACTAATGATTTCATGCAACTTTGACTTTTGGTCTTTCAAAGACACTGCAGTGTGCTGCTTTTAAAGCGTTTCGGGATCTTTCAGTGAAATGGGCCGTTTCAGTGCAATTTCTGTGTACGGCTCCCGGGGGCCAACAATCGTCATTCAAAAAGAATGCGACAGGAAGCCACGGGTCGCACAAGCGTGGCTCACATGCTCATGGCATTAGTCAGCACCGGCGCTGCCGCTGCTCACCCGATGATAAGGAATCCCTGGTAGAGGGGCACTGAGGCAAAGTAGAAGACGGAGGAGAACACAGCCTGGGGAAGAGAGAAGCTGATGGTCAGTGGGTGTGGCTGTGATTCAGCCTCCAGCAGGGGGCGTAGTGGTTAAGGAAGCTGACACTGCCTTGAGTGATGTCTATGGGTGTGAGCAGCTCTGAATACTGGTTAGAAATAATTAAGTCATCTGCTAAGCAACAGAACAGGACTTGTAAACATAAGAAGAGTTACCATCTTAAAACCTACTGCCCAGGGGCTTATACAGGGGCAGGGCTACAGGGGCACTAGCCCCAGCTGAAAGCTGATTGGCCCGCTGAGTGCACCCTTTCTGTCAGTCACCAATTCAAAACACATCATTGGCTAAAAATATGGTTAAAAATCCTAAAAGTCACCCCTGATGCTATTACACAGAGGTATCTAACAGATAAGGGCGATTGCAGCCACGCTGGCATAAAGGACAGACGATGCCCCGTGTCCCAGGGTCCTAATCGATTCCGCATGAAGCACAAGGCGGGCACCCAAGCCCCCGCCAGGACGCGAGAGCCCTTCCAGACAGGAGCCGCATCGTGAGCCAGCGGGCGGAAAGGAGCGGAACCAGCAATCGCCGGCCAACCGACATGGTGGGGGGAGAGCCGGCGGGCCCGGCTGTGCTGAGTCACCCGGCCTCCACCCCCCGTACCTGCATGGTGCTGATGCACAGGCTCCTGTGGATGACGAACTGACTGAGTGCGGCCGAACGCTTGTAGCTGTTCCTGCCGTGGACCATGAGCAGGCGGCCCAAATGCTTGAACTGAGTCACGGAGAAGTCGGCGGCCAGCGAGGCTTGCTTCCCCTCCTGTGACCAACAAAAAAAACAACAAAAACCAAAACAGTCATCTCAGACGAGCCGACGGCCTATTTCTGCTGCGAGAATAGACTAACGACTCAGACTAAAATGGCTTGTCTATAAAAAGACAGTACGATGTTCTGTGGGCGAAAGCCAGCGAGGGCTGGAAGCCTTCAGACGTCTCGGCTCTGAGAGAAAATCGATTCCTGTCTCTCTCGTGGCCCCGTCGCTATCGGGGATTAGTCAATGGATTTTTCCCACTCGCATAAGCTTCACATCTTCATCCTCGGGACTCGATGTTCTCGCCCTAATTACATTTGTCATGCAACATCTGCCTGCAATGCCTCATGCTTTCAGACAATGCCGTGATCTGGGCATCACACGTTAAACAGGCCACAACCACGCAACCACCTCCTTTACAGACGGGAAAAATCAGTCCGAGGAAGCAAGTTCCTCAAGTCAAGTCTCAGAATTCATTGATTTCCACCTTTCAGCTTAAAGACGCAAGAAGAGCTTACACATGAACAGCATCACCACGTCAAGATGATTGAAACATTTCATTGTAGCTAGTGACAGGACAAGAGCGCTCAGCGGTGAGATAATTAAATGGAATCTTTGAATGCAGAGGAGCAGCCGTATATGCCAGTGGTGTTCCCTCACGGCAGCCCTGCGTGAACCTGAAATGGGGCTTCAAACAAACATCCTTCTGAATTAACCACAGCATGGCTGATATCCAAGCGAGTCTCTCTAAACATTGAATAAGACGATATAGTCATTACGAATCCTTATTGTACAATCTTAGTAGTTCTTGCAAACCACTTTTTGAATGAAGTTAATTCTGATCAGTTTAAAAATCTCAGCACAGCATTAGATTTTCCACAGAGTGGCTGAGTCTCTCTCTCAGCGTTTTAAACCGTTAGGAATTCATCGCTCGGCGTAGTGTGTATCCACGGTGCGAGCCATGGGTACACTCACTCCTACCATCTGCTCATTTTTTCTAACCGCTTAAGCGGCATCAGATCAGGGAGTATATCCCAGGAAACAGGGGGTGTGAGGTGGGGAACACCCTGAATGGGGTGCGAGTCCATCACAGGGGGCACAAACACTCACACTATGGGTGATTCAGAGATGCCATTTTGCCATATGATGCAGGGAGAACATGCAAAGTACAAACACACACACACACACACTCAGGGGAGACCTGGAAGTCTGAGGTAACAGGTCTCCCACTCTCTAACCAATCACTGTCAATCAGCATCGTCGCTGACTATGCCATCCCTCTACCGGGGGACATCACTGTGACAGGCGGCAGGCTCAGGACAGGCCCACAGGCCCGGCACGTACCTTTCCCTCCACGCCCACACCGCAGTCTGCCACCTGGATCATGCTGACATCATTTCCTCCGTCCCCTATTGGAGCATTACAGCAGTTGGTTAGTTACTTCACTGTGCCACAACCCGACCCAAGGTCCTGCCTGCATCTCAAAACGCAAATATCTGCTTCATTTCAAGTAGGGAGTGCTTCAAGTGTGTGGCCCTGCCATTTAGGATTTTGTCTCTGTGATTGGTTATTGGTTCAAATCCCCTGGCTGTCAGAGTGATGTCATCATTAGGCCCTTGAGTAAGGCCCTTAACCCCATTTGCTCTAAGAAAACTGTCTGACCTGCTCTTTGATCCTCACTTGTATGTCGTTTCGGACAAAAGCATGTGCTAAATAAGTAAATATAAGTGTCCTGTGCAAGTTTGATTGTTTTCTAGAAACCATAAAATATTAAACAATAAGTAATCCTAGGAGTAACCTATCCAGGTGCTTGGGCCCCCAGTGCTTGCTGATTTTATTATGCCTGGACTTGAATTCATCATTTAACGGTTGAGCTGATGACCAAATTCTCCCTATGATTTGCTCCCTTGGATATTACCCGCCCCTCGCAACAATAATTATTTGATCACGGGTCACTGCATTGGGTCTAATCCATACACAGCCTTGGAAACAAGCGGTCCCTTGAATAATGAATTACGTCTAATGAAATGAAACACTGCTCAGTACTGCCCCGAACAAATGAGGCTGCTTAAGCTGAGTCACACATAACCATGACAGCCTAAAAACCACGAATTGCGGTAATCCGACGAGGAGCTCAGCAGATCGCCGACGACCTCACAGCACAAACCCAGTACTACTCAAGACCCCGAGATTTATAGCAGCCAAATGACCTAACTTCCGTTTTCCCTTCAATGCGCATGGCAAGTTTCCCATTCATCAGGCCAGGATATCATGGCTGATTTCCCCCCCCCATAAAGACTCCAACACTATAAAATAACATATACGGAATTATGAAGCTACAAACTTAAAAAATGTGTTTGTTGGTGAGTGGTAGCTCTGTGGCTTGGGACTCAAAAGGCGCGTCCAAACTTTCGACTGCCACTGTGTATATTATTTCATTCTCCATTGTCTTGTCTTGTTTATTGCTCTTCTGCACAGCCTCAGCCTGTTCTGTTTTCCCGCTGTTCTGTCTGCAGGCTGCAGTCTGCTGCATGGGAGGCCGCTGACCGCTGGCTTACCGACTGCGCAGGTCAGCTTGCCCGTGCGCTCCTGCAGCAGCCGGACGATCTGCGCCTTTTGGGTGGGGGCACAGCGGCAGCACACCACTGCTGGGCACTGGCACGCCAGCTCCATGAACTCGTACTCGTAGAACTTCAGACAGACCTGCAAGTGAATCGGTGTGGTATTCAGTATCTGTGGCATATGTCAGACCAA
>JAODJU010000108.1:20571074-20596671 GCA_026776725.1 Gnathonemus echidnorhynchus
GGGGGGGTGGGATATTTGTCAAAACACTTTCTAGTTCTAAACACGATATCAACAAAAAGAACATCTTCAAAAGTCCTTCTTGCAGACCTCTGACAGATACAGAAAAGGAGATTATATTTTTAGAACATTGATTATTTTTTTTTTTTTTTATTCAGGCATATCCAAAGGCAGCCAGTTTGTAAACCAGCCCGGAAATACAAACTCGACTGCTCCCCTGCTTTTCAGGCTGCATGCTTTGGGAGCCACATGGGGGATTTCCAAAACACCCGAGGGGATTTCCTCAGGGAAGCCGAAGCTCAAACCGCCGCTTCCTCGCGTGGAGAGATAGCAGCCCTCCTATACGATGGCCAACCATAACAGCGGCTCACCGGAGCACAGTCTGTTAGTCATTTCCTCACAGCAGGGGTCACCGCTAGGTTGCACCTTTCCCAGATAACTGCGACTCGGGTTCGATCGAACAGGTACACACCAGAGGATTCTCTACTATTTCCTTCCAACGACGTTGAGCGAGTAAATCTTTCAATATCATCGCATCCTCTGTGCCAAGAATTTAAATGGATTGGGAGAGAGAAAGGGGACTGATTCACACTCACTGGGTCAAAGGAAATGAACAAAGACCTCAAGCTGTGTTTCCATCTGCTGTTACAATATAAACTTGGATAAGTGGGTAAGTTCAAAATAACTATTATTTCACTTAAAAGCTACCAAAAAAAAAGATACATTTTTCATAAACCGATTATTAAGCAGCTCCATTCCAGGACAAGCCCAGCTACATAATAGCAGAGCAGCTATGGGTCCACATCACTGCACACATCACTGCACACATCACTTACCCTCACTATGATGCCCATTCGTTTGCTCTCATACGTGAAAGGGAAAATCTGCAGGATAGTGAAGTTCAGGATCTGTCCACTAGGAGTCCTCAGCTGCATAGAGGACTGGTCCCTGCCGACCAAAGTGAGCCCCACACTCTCTGTCCACTGCACCAGTGACACCTACAGGCAGAAGATGGACAGGACTGTTTTGGTGAGAAAGTCTTTGTGTGTTTGAGATGCTGGGTGGCTTGAGGAGACAGATTAGTAAAGAAAATTATCTGGTAAACATGATCCTATGAACCTTGAATGTAATCTTAATACAACCAATATTTACCTTCTCAAGTACAAACTGATCAGTGTTTATGCTTAGATATTCCTCCATCTTCTTAACAGTTTATTCAGTACAGCAGTGTTTCTCAGCCCAGTCCTCTGGGACCCCCAGTCAGTCCCAGCTCGCAGTATACCTGAAGTCTAGGTTGAGAAACACTGCGGTTCTTAATCACAGTGAGCCTTGAACCTATCTCAGGAAATACAGGGACATTCTGAATGGGATAGCATGAGATTCCAGCTCACAGACTAACACACACAATCACACCAATTCCCATAACTGCATATGGTAAGGGAGGGTGTCTGGGTATAGCCTCAGACATGAAAGATGTCTGGGTATAGCCTCAGACATGAGAGCATTACCACTCACAGGACATGCTTTCACAGCTCCATCTTTCTGGCAGCAATCAGGCCGGTTGCTAAGGACATTCAGGATGAAAGCTGAATGCCGATTGGCCCCTGGAGTGCATCACTTCCACCCTAATGTCACAGCCAAACTGGACTCAGACTTTCAAATCACCATATTTATCCAACACGCAAGAACCTCCTTTATCTTTCTATCTATTTATTTTTTACATTTTATAGTAAAAACCTGAATGCAGCTTTCTATATGTCTTGTTTTTTTTTTGTTTTTTTTTAATTTTTAAATGTTTTTATCTTAAACCCAATGTTTTTTAAAATTGTATTTGTATTTGTGGCAAATACAGCCTCAATTCAATTCCATTCAATTCAATGACGGTGAAGGTACCTGGAAGACAACAGGTACACCCCACACATCTAGAGTGAGCGGAGAACAATCAAACTCCAAACCCTGGATGTTTGAGAACAACTAAACCCCCATGTAACCCCACACTGGGATATAAACACAATTCTTCATCTATGCTATTAGGAAGAGCATTAATGACTACAGCAAAACATGGCTCATTTAACAGGCACACCAATAAAAATGTGTAACTCCCCAAAAGAAACAAAACACAGTCCAATGAGTGGCCCAGGCCGGTGAGTCACTTGTCAGCACGCCCATGTGAGTCTTAATGAGGTCTCCTTCATCCGTCTGATGAAGCGGGGTGTTTTTTTTTTACCTCCGTCTGGCAGTTTGCTTGCAAGTCAGAGATAGGTGTGACCTGTGTATTCAGGGAATGCCAACACACTTAAGTAAACATGACTCACGTTTACAACTGGATCTTTCCAGTGCGTGTGTGGAACAGACTGGGTATATTATGGAAGCTAAGCTAATGCCACAGAAATAGAACAGAAAACACGATAGTGATATTTCATTGATACCTATGGGGACATTGTCTTTTTGGCTACCCCATGTTGCTCTCCATAGCTTGGAAGTGGTTCAACATCCCTGGAGCTTAGGGCTAAGGGCCTTGCTCAGGAACCCCAACAACAGCATCAGTCTGGAAGCCCAGGTATTCCAACCAGTGACCTTCTTATCACATCAACAGCATCCTAACCCACTGAGCTACACACTGCCCCCTTATAAACTAAGTAAAATGCCAGTTCTAATAATTTGTTTTCGGTACTCACACTGAGTGGTCTGTACCATGGCCGAGCACATCAAGTTTACTTGACTAGCGTGATCACTCCTTATGGTGCATGAGCACGTTTGACCCCCAAAGTCCAGTTCACTTGATTAGCGTACTCGCTTCTCACGGTGCCCGAGCCCGTGTGAAAAGGTAGGCCCAGGCACAGTTCAGTCGGACTCGGGTACGGTGCACAACTAGTGTGAACGCTAACTGCACCTGAACATGGAACACAGACATGACGTCCATGATGTAACACTATACACAAATCAGACCCGGAAGGAACAGATTGGGTAGGCTGTACATATTGTTAAATGTTTATTGCTACCCAAATATGATGGCAAAGGGATCACTTTGGTCTACAGCAGAGATGCAGTGTTTGCCTGAAATTTGGGCTGATGAGAGTATCCAGGAACAACAGGATGCTATAGATAAAAACTCTGAGATACTGGGCAAAATACAGGACTATCTTATAATATGTGCAGCATGGTTAAATGAAAATCACTGTGTCGCATATTCGGAAAATCTACAAGAGGGCCGTGTGTCGTCATGCCCAAAACGTCTCCAAATAAGGCACACAATAAGAATATTAATCACAAACTCCCTTGTGCTGTGTGACAGCGCTTTTCTTCCTGTTCTCTCTTCACCAAAAAAAAAGTCGCGCAGTGATGATGAAAGCGTGTTCAGGCCAGGATTGTTAAGTGCAACGTGTGGCCAGAATAGCGGTGGATGGGGGAGGGCAAACAATCGTGCTCAGGTATGGTTCACTAGGCAACCAGGCCTAGTGTGAGTGCACCCTATGCAGAGTTATCGCCTCTCGCCAAAGTGAGATGTCGCGTGCAGATGAGAACACAGAATACTTCTGAGTGTGACCTGAGGTAACCTCAAAGCCTGCCTGCACTGATCTTCATGGGTATTACTTGCTGTAATCAGGGTCTGGGGAGAGCTACAGAACTGTTTTCAGTGTGAGCCAAATATGAGAGACTCTGACTATTAAAGATTGACAGGCGATTACTTTGATACCGGCCAGTAAGTTACAGATAAGAAGGCAGGAGATGATTTCTTTTTGATTTCTCTGGCAGATTTAAGGCCAGCTGTCTGACTCCCCAGCCTGTGAGAGCTGGGGAAGGATCTTTTCAGTCCCACATACCCGGCAAATCTGCCAGTCTTGGTGATCTGTCCCCATTCGACTGGATCCACAGTAACTCCCAGGCTGTCAGAACAATGTTAAAGACCAGAGGCTGGACATGATCTCAAGCCAAGTTCCACTGCTGGTTACAGGCATTGGCCCCAGCTGAAAGCCGATTGGCCCCTGCAGTGCCCCCTCCCCTGTCACTCACAGATTCAAATCGTATTATTGGCTAACAATAGGTTTGGTCTTTCTCTATGAATTAAGTCCACTTAAAAAAAAAATAAAAATCCTAGAACTTCTCCCGAGTGGGTCTCCGCTGGCTGGTGCTCAGACTGAGGAGGGGGCAGCATCCAATGACGGGCACCTTCACGTGGCGCCCCCAACAGCTGGGTCTCAGAAGCGGAGGCGGGCTGTCCGTTAGCGCCCACACAGGATGCGACCGTGCCCTTCCGAACGGCCTTGTGGCTAAACAGTCCTGTCCTGCGATCCCACAGCAGGCCTCACGTCTCACCAGACGGGGGCAGGGAAAGGTGGCGTTACCCACCGCCGGCAGACGGCAGATGTACCAGGTCGCTCTTATCTGCGTCTGCCAACAGCTGCCCCCCTCCCAACCACGGAAAACGTGCTCTCACTCTGCTCTTTTTCTTTTCAATTTGCCAGTTACATTTCTTCTGATGGTTATATTCTTCCTTCATATTTCTGTTCATTCAAGAGCAAATTTCAGTCTATTTTTTATATTTATCAGTTGAGACAGTCAGCATATGGCTTCCACGTCATATGTTACAGTGTCTGGAACTAAAATTCAGTCACTCCTCTTGTAAATCCAACTAAGAACTTTCGTTAAATTCCCAAAACTCAATAAATCTACAGATTTCTCAAAAACGTATCCCGTTTTAGAAATATACTCGTCAATTATTTTGAACCACTGACTGCTTTTTGATTGGCGACACTTGAGACAGATGTTTAGCTATGAACAAGCACCGCACAGCAACAGCCCGCAAGGGAAAGGCTGGCCCCGTAAATAGACGTCCTGATGTTGGGAGAAGATCCAACAATCCTGGGGAGGCCATGTCCAGAATACAAGATTCAAGGGTCATATCCCAGAACAAGTCATACCCTACTTGTGCTGGGAACCATGTGATTCATTTTCTGCCCTTTTGGCAAATAAACAGTCTCCTGTATTAAAACTGGCATTTATAGACCCAATTACCGGATGGTCTGGCACTGTTAGAATCACATAGTTAACCGTAAGATAGGACGCATTAGGGATACGGTCTGCATTCACTGTGAGGCGACGAAGAGGCCTGCATTCCACTAACTTAACAGTGTAAAGCAGAACAGCAGCCAGTGTCACTATGTAACCTATGTGAGAACACATCTGTCCAAAGCCTCTTGCAGTTTGACCCATTTATTTAACAATTTATGTTATTACAACAATGTACATGGTGTTCTGGTGGGCGTCTCCTACAGTAGGGGGTTCACATAAAGATATGAATACATGGACTGTGTGTGTGTGTGTGTGTGTGTGTAAGGCACAGGTGATGCCGTTTACAGGCAAAGATGTGGAGCTGTCCTGTCAGCTCAGCAGCAGGCATGGGTTTTTCACTTCCTGTTTATGAAATCATTCATACACACACACACACACACACACACAGAAGCTGTGGTGATAACCGCTTTTCACAGCAGGGAAACTCAACCCCTTTGTAAGTCCACCTGCACGTAAACATGCACATAACACACTTTACTCATGAGTCATTTGACTCAAGTTACACACTTTGATTATGAGTCTCCATACCCGAGTCACACACTTTACCCATGAGTCTCTCTACCACAGTTACACACATTACTCACATCTCTTTACCCAAGCTACACACTTTACTCAAGAGTCTCTCTACCCAAATTACGCACTTTACTCATAAGTCTACCCAAGTTACAAGGGTTAGCGAGGCTACCCAAGTTACAAATCTCACTAGCTGGTGAAATTTCTTTTTACACTTTTGTACAGTTTTTGAAATAAAGGAACAAGGAATTCAGAAATAAAGGAACACTTTAGGTAGCTGGCCTGGAGGGCTTCGGCCTACCTCGTCCGGGCTGGAGGCCTGATACACGCGGCAGGCATCCTCGTAGTGCTGCTCTGCCTCTGCTTGGTCCGTCACGCCGTTGGACTCGTACACGGGGGTGACGTTGTGCACCAGCGCGATGGCCTTCACTGCCTCGTGCACACGGCTGCTGATGGTCTTGCGCACTTTGGTGGCGGCCGGGGCCCTGGTGGCCGGGAGGTCGTGAGGGGGCTGCCCGGGTGGCGGGGGGGAATGGAGGTGGGGGGGGGGGGTCACAAGGAGTGCTACTGTGAGGAACATATTGGGCCACCTCCACGGTCAAATTAAACGAAAAGCTTAAAAAATGACTTCCAGGCCACAGCACAGGAATCCATTTCTCACACCGGAACAAAAGGCCATGAAAATAATTAGCCCGTGCGAATGAATTCCAGACGCACGGCATCACACCTTAACGCAGATACTCACATCACATGGGGGGGCGAAGCTCAGATCCATGTAGTATTACCAGAAAAGTCTGGGAGACAGCCCTGTTAGCAGAAGCGTGACTCAAACCCAGCTCCTCCGCCAGCTGACTCATATTAAAGGGACTTTGGCAAAGAAAACAGTACTTTGACTTAATAGAAAACAAAGATCTATGTTTTTGGCCCTTTCAAACCTTTAAATTGGGTTTATTGGTTTATAAAAACCCTCCAACTATCTTGGTGGGGCTGAGGAACGGTGTCTGTGTGGTAATGCCAGATGGCAGAATATCACCAAATTCAATTTGAGGACAAGTCTTTCACAGTAAAGTTTTTAAGCAAAAAAAAAAGAAAAGAAAGAAACAAAAGTTTCTCAAACCCTCAAAAAAAAAAAACTAAATCCTGGGTTGTTTTGAAAGCTATTAAGTGGTTGCCGCTCCCTCTGACATCGATTTTACATCAGTCAGGGCAAACATAAACAGATGTGGAGAAAACATATGAACAATTAAGTTTTACATTCAGCTCGGGCTATTTTTAGGGCTGTGTTTTTGGGGTTAATGACGAAGCTAATAAATTAGCTAAAGCTGGACCCGAGGTAGCGGCCAATCGCGTTTCCTGCTGCCCTGACCTCTGATGTCAAAGGGACAGGGGCAGCCAGAGAAGGTCAGGGGGCATCTGCTCAAAAGGATAATTAAGTGGCAGTTGGTTTTTACAACAATGCCTACAGGAGCTCCTCCTACTGGCATCGCACCACACCATTAAGGTACCGCTGCTTAGCCAACTGGCACAAATAGACACAAACCCCACAGGAAGGCAACAAAAAACCAGCTTCCAGAACGGATTTAAGAAGAAGATACTGAGAATTTGGCAGAAGGCCACACCGCCGCACTTATCATCCAGTTGCCATGGCGACGGCGAGCTGACCCATCCTCACCTGAGTGTAGGCGCTGAAGACGTGGCTCTGCACCTCGTCCATCGAGTCCATGCCATAGGCCACGGTGCCCAGATGGAGGCGCCGAAACACCATCTCGTTCTGGGTCAGAGTACCTGCCAAGGAAGACGGGCGTTAGCACTCGCGCCCCCACTAAGTGAAAAATGGTGAGCTACCAAAATAGGAGCCTTGATTAAAATTATTAGCGGAACTTGCAACTGGTTCGCACTGGCTACTGTCTGGCACCTACTGTTTACTTACACTCATTGTTGTGTACATTGTGCATTGTTATTTTAATCCATTATTTATTATTCAGTGTTTTTTGTTCAACTGTTCTTTGGCCAAGCCATCCAATTTACTACAGAAAATTTCCAAAACTCCCTCCATTTTTGAGATGAGACTGCCAATGACCTAAAGTCAGGCTTCCTCATCATATGATAGAAACCAAAACTCAACCCGTCCTCATGTAATCCAGCGAAGAACTTTTATTAAATTTCCAAAACTCTCTCAGTCCACAGAAATTCTCAAAAACGTATCCCGTGAGTTTTGGAAATATGCTCTTCGACTTCATTTGATGTGTGTGACTTGACGTTAATTTATCACAACTGACAGAGACTGAAATGAACATAATCGTACGTGAATTTGGAACCATTTCAAGAATCAGCCCATATTGCTGACAGATCGGAGCCTTGCTAGTGGAATTTATCAGCCCGGTACGTGGATGTTGTCATGGCCCAGAGGAAAAAGGGCACAGACACCAAGCAAGAATCCCTGCTAATGGCGATATAATGACACAGAGACATAGAGTTCAGTGGCAGGTTCTCAGCGCTGCCGCCACGCCCCCCCAGAAGGGCCACTCCGCTTAAAGCCCCCAGGGTGCTATATTAGGGTGCCTTCAGGGGGGCTCCGTGAAAATAACAGCTTTTATTCCCCACCGGAACACGAACGTGACATTTAACCTGCACACCTTTTAATTCCAATCAAGCGCTAGAGCAGGAAGAGGGAATTCTATAATTTTGCAGGCAGTGAGGGTCATAAACTTTGAGGCAGGGTGTAATTCTCAAGGTGCTTTGGCGTGTGAAAAGTACAGATCTGCCCTGGATAAAAGCCTTAACAGCCCCCACTTTGATTTAAGAGTCCATTAAGGGGGCTCGTCCCCGAGTGTGGCACAGAGCCACTGGCTGTAGCGGGGGGGGGGGGCGGTGTCCCACTCTTGCTACCCCTCTCGCCCGTCCATAACCCTGCATCCTCTGGACAAAGGCGGAAGGAGAGATGCTGTAAATTGCACCCTCTGTCACGGATCATCGTCAGTCTAAGAACGCGAATGCACTCCACATCTTATGACTCATCGCCCAAGGACTGTTTTCCACATCTTCCGAGCAACCCAGCAGTTCATCCATCACCACCGAAATCAAGGGGTAGTGACAGCAGAACATATTGGCTGGAAAAAACACACACACACACACACACAAATATGATTTTAAGTATTTCAGCTCAGATGGAGGTTAGAGTTGGCAGGAGATCCATAGTTTGTGAACTATTTAAACTTATGGCCCTTCATGAGCAACTTGTGGGTGTTATGGGGGAACATTGATTAAAGCAGAATGTCATGTCAGTAAGACTGTAAATGCTTGAATGAAGGCATGTAAGAAAGGGTTCCCATAGGCCCAGTAACAGACAGACACAGACAGACAGACAATACATTGTTCCTGAAGAAAACAGCACAGGTGATTTCTGAGAGACTGAATGTGAACAAATGTTATTTTCACGTAATGCAAAGCTAGAGCACTACAAACTCAAGGGAAAATTTATATAAATTAAAGAAAGAAAAGTTTATGGATTCTATAATTTGATTCCCTTCTCTGGCAAAACTTTCAGGCAGCTCCTTCCAAGCAGTTTTCAGAATTTGTTCTGGTCAAAGTGAGCTGGTACCAGAACGTGTACCTGGACAGTGCCACACAATCATAGGTACGTAGAAGGAAACTCTCAAGTTTTCTGTGAAATCTCTGACCTCATCTTCCTGCTGCTGTTGCTGGTGAGCTATGCTGTCCAGAGGCAGTCTGCTTTATCACCAAATGCTCTGATAACACCTGAATCAGGCTGGAGGTAGCTCCACTTTTCACATCTTGACTGTTGTTCTTCTGATAAAAGGCGCACTGACCAAACAGGAAATGTTAATTGTGTTCCTAGAAGAGTCAGATTTTTGAGATTATGCTGCTCACATATTGCAATTATATGGTATTTTACCAAAATTTTGAGGGAGGGTGAAGCTGATGTTTGTCGCTGATGTGTAAAGCCCTCGTTGATACTGACAGTTATGCTGGCAAGCATTTGCTTCTATGAATTTTTATCGTGTACTGACTGGGGGGGGGGGGATTTTCCATGAATTTAAAAGCAGCAAAATCTCAGATTTTCAGATGCAAGCAGCCATTTAAGAGTCAAACTCTGCTTTCAATAGAACAGTAGAAGAATCACTTTGTCACATGATGAAGAAGGGCATCAGAATAGAACAGAGGTACTTCATCCATCCCAGTGGGGAAACTGGGCACTGGGCACACATATCCCATCTTCCTCTCCATGTAAGACACAGACGCATATGTATACACAGTCAAGAGTGGCAGAAGCATTTGGGATTAAGGGCCCTGCTCAAGTGCCAAACAGTGAAATGACTTGTCTGCTGTCCACAGAATTCAAACCTATGACCTTCTGGGCACTGGTACAGAAAAAACCCACTGAGCTATACTCCAAAAGCAGGGGAGCATGTAATTGCAACTCAGATGAAGAGCTCAAGGCAGGATTTGTGACCACCAAGCTTGGACGACGGCGGGACTGAAAAGCTGCCACCTTCAAGCGAACAATTACAATAAAAATCATAGGAAAACAGAACAGAAATAAAGGTAAATGTTAGTAATGAAGCTCCGCCTGAAGCCAGTCTATGCTCTCACATGTTAATGAAAGCTTCAGGTTATTCTGGTCTAAACTATAGAACTGGTAAACTGAAGAACTGATCAGTAAAGCGCGAGGCCGTCCTCTTGTCCTCCGCCCGATTCCGTGAGACGCCACATGGGAGTCCTGCACACGCTCGGAGCCCACGAGAGCACAGACGACTACACGCCTCATCCCGGAGGTAACAAATGCGGTATTAAATAGGTCATAAATCAGCTTCCAGCCCTTAGAGGTGATCCATACAAAACGCCTATAAAAGGTGAGTAATTACGCACTTCAAAGCGCATCTCGGCCACATAGAGACAAGGAGAGGAGGGAAGATTTAACGGGATTTGGCAGAAGACCATTTGTGAATCACGCTGACGAGCCTCACGTCAGGCCGGCTGCTTTCTACCGGTGTGATCTAAATGCAGCAACCTGACCTTTCTGTGACATTGAATTCCAAGCCGCGGGCTACAAAAAAGAACATGAGTACCCATCATGCTCGGCGGCTGCTGTTAGGATGGGACCCAGCGTTTGAGGTTAAGAAGGAGGAAGTCCGAGGTGAGGTTGAGCCCAAGGTGATTTATTTTCTCTCAGTGCCATTAAGATTAAGTAAAAACAAAATACAAAAGAATAAGTAAAAATGATACTTTCTAACAACTAAATATCTACCAAAAACTTACATCAAAACAACAAAATAAATAAAAATGCATAAATGTCCTGGCTACAGCTACCCTGGCATGACACTGACCTGCACATCCAAAGTCCAAACCTTGGGCTATACTATTGCCCATTCATACCAAACCTTGGGCTATACTATTGCCCATTCCTAAATATAAACACTTACTAAAGAATATTATCTGATAAATATTAAACCAAATACATCACTCCCTACTTTCATTATCAATAACAGCTTTAAATTTTGGTTCCCATGATATACAGTTGCATAAAGTTGCTACTATTTAATTACCTTAAAACTGGTAGTTGCCCTCATACCACGCCAACCAAGATGGCAAACCCCATACCTCCTGCTTGGGGAAATCTGCAGTTGCTGATAAACAACCAGTATTCACTTAAAACACACACAACAGGAACTTCTATTGCCCTAAGTTACTATAGAAAGGAATGGCCATGGGTCAGCCTGCGACGGCCATGATTACCTGAGAGACCACAAACGGGGGAAGTGGGCTGATGCTATGAAATGTGAACTGCTGTTATTTCCGGAATGATCGTTGCTACAGAAAAATAATGCGAGTGTGAATTTAAAGAGATTTTAAGATAAGAAGTGAACAGGACCAATAAAGGAGGAACCAAATAAAAATGATAGTTGTTTTTTTCCTAAAACATCAAAGAACTGGTCTTATATTACTTCTAAGTTAAAGGCGTTATCTTTACGCTCGAAGCAAAGACCAGGAGGACTACATATCTGCACTCAAAATTCTCTTTACTATTAATGTCATGTTTAGTGTTCAGTAAGACTCTGGCTGAAGTTGATAAGGAGATTTTTCTGTTACTTTCAATTTCGTTAAGAACTGGGCAAACTGGCTATTCCGAGTATGACGAGGCACGGAAGCGATTTCATGAAAATGTAGGTAAGCAGCTACTCTGACAGTCCGTGCCCCTGCCAGCGGGGCGGCAGTAGGGAGCCACGGGGCGACTCACCTGTCTTGTCGGTCAGCAGGTAAGAGATGCGGCCCAGCTGCTCCGGGATGGTGCTGGCCCGCACCACAGTCCCCGGGATCTTGGAATCTTTCCGGATCATCCAGCTGAACACCATCTTGCCCATGTCCAGATTCACACGCAGGCTGTGGGTACGAGATGCAACAGGAGATGGGGGTCACACTAAGCATGGGATGGAGCACAGACACACACACACACACAGACACACACACACACATACACACACACACACACACACAACCACAGGATTGTTATTATATCTTTGTGGGGACTCTCCATTCATTTCTGTGGAGAAAACTCTATTCACAACATGATGACCTTAACCCCTACTCAGCCCTAACCCTAAGTAACCAAACAAAATTAATTCCATTCACAGAACTTTGTGGGGACCTGAAAAATGGTCTCCACAATGTTAAAATAATAGGTTTTTATTACACCGTGGAGGACATTTGGTACTCACAATGTAATATAAACATACTTCAAACACACACACACACACACAAAATGGGCATTTCAGAGACACCAAGACCCCTAACTACCGGGAAGAACCAGGAATATTATATGAGGTGCTGTGCAAAGTCTTAGGCAGTAATTGAAAATTATGTTTAAAAACTGTTGACTCAACCACATACCATGTTTGGCTAATCGATGCCTCATCAACTTAATTATATAATTAAGCTAATTAATTAACTGACCTGGGGCCTGTACTACGAAGTGGGGTTACTGGCTTATTGGGGTTACTTAACTTGTTGGATTTAAGGTAGTCTAGGCAAAATGTAAGTGAACGAATATGAAGTCCATTTAAACTGTGGTACCTTAAATCCGACAAGTTATTCCAAACTAAAATTGTTTCCTAGTTTGTATGCACTTGCTACCCAGATGAAATCTTTAAACATTTCATTCGATGACTTAAAAGCTTTGCACAGTACTGTATATAATGTATGTTGTCTTTCATGTCTCATTGCAAGTGAACTTAGGTCTGGTGATGTTTACTGGGAAAACAATGACACTGGATTCTACCCAGAACCAGAGGGCTAAACCTATGACGTGTCATCCTCTGACTCGGAAAGACGAAGGTGTCACTCCCTCACGCAAACAGGCCACGTCTAAAGCAAGCTTGGACTGGGCATCACCTGATGGGCACAATGTTGGAGAAGAGCAGCAGGAAGCGGAAGATCTGCAGGTACCAGCGTCCAGCGAAGTGCTGCAGGGCCACCATGACCAGAGAGACCACCACCAGGGCCCCAAACAGGATCTTCGTCAGGCAGTTCACCTCCAGGTCAAACAGGCCCACCTGGATGAGTGAGCCAATGGGAAGGCGGCCTTCAGGGGGTGTGGTCTCACTAAAGCAGAGCCCATTCAGATCCCACAGACTACAGCAGGAACAGCACTTACAATATGCTTTAGGAACCAGACAGACAGACAGACAGACAGACAGACAGACAGACAGATAGATAGATAGATAGATAGATCTTGAAGTAAATTGCAGATATATTTGTGTGTGTGCTGTGTAGGTACACCCCCGCCTTCCCAACATGCCTTGTGCCGGGGGTTGGACGTGTTCATCACACTGCGCAGCTCCTTTCCTGTGTACACAACCACGCCCACCACCGTACCTGTCAGGGAGACAAGAGGGAGGTGTGTCACCTGACCCAGCAGAAGCAAGGCATCCTGGGTGGGATGTTCACCCCCCCCCCCCACCAAGCCTACCTCCAGCTTTCAAAACTGCTTCTCAGTGGAAAAACAGAACTCATGTGCAATTAAGGTAATTAGAGAATGCCACTGGAAGAAGAAATGAACATCTGGATGCAATCTGGTAAAAAAAAATATATATAAAAAATGGGAAGGAGGGAACCAAGAAAAAGCCAGAATAAGGTGAGAGGAAAACGTGGTGCAGAGAGAAGATGGTGGCCCTCAGACCGTGGCCCAAGTCACACGGAGGGTTTCCATGGCAACGCAGTGAGGGAGGAAGAGTCATAGTCTTCCCTCTGTCTCTGCTCCTCTTATATTACTTATTATTGTACAGGATTTTTTTTTCACTATGTAAATTACTCCATAGCTCTGTCTTTAGCACTGCAATGCCCGTCCTGTCATGAACGTTGCACTGTGGGTTCAGGAGGGCCTGTCTGCAGACCATGCTTGACTGGATCTGTCTCGTTTGGCTACAGGATGAGCGTCGCTGTCGGCTGGGCTCACCGGAGGCCACGACAGTGCTCGCCCACAGCGTGTTCTCGATGCTGAGGCTCTCATTCACCGGGGGGTCCCCATCCTCCTGTGATAAACACACACGATTGAGAGATAACCCTAAAACAGCAGTTTCCACGGCAATGCCAATCTTTAACCAAATGATTGCTGCCACACTGTTACATTTCATATGCTGAAAAGAATATATGACTGCACTACTGTAGTCTGGTTGTCTGTATATCTATGTTGTATATATTATTATTTTACTTGCCCTCTGTTTTATTTTGATAATATCTGGCATTGGTGGGAGGCACACAGAGATTCTACATGTACAACGACAATAAAAATATTCTTTTTCTATTCTGTCATATTATAGCTTCACTACCAGTGTCCGGTCACATGTGTCACATATTCTAGTGTGTGGTAAGAACATTATGAAGCTGTCCTTTTATAGAATGTATATGCAATACCAATTTTAAACCTAAAATCTAGAAGTGAAAGTAATTAGCCCAAGGCTGAAGGATTTTATAAAGGAATGTCCTTAGTAGACTCAAATTAGCACATATAGAGTAATATCTCAAAAAGTATTACATGACTAACTGGAGATATAAACTCGAAACCCGAAGGTGCATTAAGAACTGACTAAATCCATTTTACTTATAAGGGACAACTTGCTGCATGCAGATCAGGTGCCTGTTACAGAACCAAAGCTGTACCGGCTGAACTGTTTAACATTAGATGCCTCTAACCCACAGAGGCCAGGCTCAGCTTTTGGATTTTTTTTTTCTAATTGACCCTGAGTGTATCACTCTAGGGGAGGAAGTGAGGGGGGGAGAATCTAAGATTTTGTATGGTGGGGGGACCAAGCCCTGCCCCTGTATAACCCCCCAGGGGACGGTTGGTAAGGGTAAAAAAAATACGGCTGACAGGGCAGAGGCCTAGGGACACACGGTCCCACGTACCCTGGTAAAGGTGCCCACGAAATTGTGGATGTCGATGCTGGGCTCCTCCACGTACACAAACGATCGGATCTGAAGGAGGTCCTGCGAGAAGGAGCCGTGGGGTTAGGGTTAGGGTTAGGGTTAGGGTTAAGGTTCAGCACTGCAGCACTGTCATTACTGTCATCTCACCTTCGCTTTTCATCAGATTTTTCTGTTCTGTTATTAAACCAGCAAAGACCACGCACAATGACGATGGAAGAATAACGACCAGCTTTGTTCGTTTCTAATCTGCAGACTTTCTCTTCATTCAAGACTCCAAACTGCATTTTTTTTTTAATTGCATCTCAGCACGGCGTGTCACATGACTCACGCCGGCAGTGGGCAGCCGTTGGGTACAGGCCACAGGTAACCGTAGCTTCCAGTCCGTCTCTCCGTCCAGCTGGTCTGTACGCAGAAAGCAGGACCCTGGAAGTGGGGGGGAAAAAACTGACTCGATGATGATGCGGGACACGTTTTATGCAGCCAGTAGCTAAAGACCTAAAGAATCTGCCATTACTGTGATCCCAGAGACTCTACCAGGGTTAGCGGCTGGTAGATGGCTGGACAGATGCTTCCCTTACATGTTCTCCATTTGTCAGAAATGCTAAGGAATGTGGAGCTTTAAAGAACCTCTAGGGGGCACTGTTGCACAATATGGCACAACTTGTTTCAAAATTTAAAAAAAGTATGCTAAATGAAAAATGGTCTAAAGAATGAAAACAACAAGAACATATTAATTGAAAGACAAATACATACATTAATACCATATAAACAAGAGTAATTTTGAAAATGAAAAACTACAGCAAAAAGGCAGTACAGTCAGCACTCATGTATTCGTGCTTCACCAATTCACAGATCCGCGCACATATAGTATTTTTACAACTTATTATTTCTGTACGTCTTTACGTAATTCATAACTGATTGAATACCTGTACCCTGTATGTACAGTACATGTTTCCTTTACGTATTTATTAAATTGTACCTTGGTTACGTATATGACTTCTGTCAATAAGTTTACAGTCCTGTTCGTTTACTCATTTTACCTTATTGTGGATGCAAAAGAAAACAGCAGCCAATGCCATGTTCTATGAATTAGTATTGGTAACATTAGTATACTGTACTGTAAATGTGCTAGTGTGGCAAATATCCGTTAGGTGATACTGTACTCTATTTTTACATCAAACATTTGTTTGTTTTTAAAGGTAATGTATTAAGCTAACTTTTAAATGAAATTAAAGTGTTTTGGGAGCATGACTGGGGTCATATTTAGGGTTTAAAATATAGAAATAAGCACATATTACCATTTTTAGTGACTCTACCAAACATCCGCGAATCCTCCTCATTCACGACGGGTTCTGGAACCTCGTGAATGTCCGAGGTCTGACTGTATTTTTACTTTTTAATTTCATGCAATAATTAGGGGATAAGATCAATCACTGCAATTCCATTTGCACAGAAATTGTTCCAACATGTTAATCTTGTCATATCTGTAAGAATGAACCACAAATTGAAATCAAAGGTTAAACTCAATGGAATTTTCTCTCGGGACTTAAAGCCGAACTGGACTTAGATTTCCTAGAAGTGCTGCCTTGCAGACTGACCCACCAGCCTTATTCGTAGCACTGTGCATGTGTGTCACACTTATCAGACAAGAAGCGCGTCCACACAAAGTTCTGCATATAGCTTAAAAAAGGTACCTAACCCCCACCCACTCGGAAGGCTATGGCCCAAACACCAAGGCTCCTTATTATGACCTAATGGCCTCCATCTGTGTGGAAGATTACCAAAGATTCCTTCCCGTAAGATCAACAGCTTTTTTTTTTTTTCTTACAGGAAATATCAGCCAAGATGGATCATGTTTCTTATGTTCCTAGGTGGACTCTAGTTTATGGTGTTTCTTTGAATTTAAAAACACAGAAAACCCAAGTAACTAGAAGTTAAGTGGCTTTATTTGGCCGGGTGGCCAAAGCGTTGGTAATCCTTGGTTGATTGGTTGGTTGGTCACCCTTCAGTCCTCAGTTTCGTATGTCTTGGTCATTTCTTCATTTGCTTATTCAGATTGAACGAATCTTTACCTTCCCAGCTCTTTATTTGTTTCACATTTGTTTAAATTTTTGTTTAGATTATTCGGTTTCTATTTTGCATGTTTTTCATTTTCTTAAAGTTAAACAACATGTAAAAGTTTGTTTTTCTCTCCTCCTGGGTGCAAAACTGGGGCCAGGGCGCGAGACCAGGCCAGCACGTGCCCCTTACCGAGCCCCTACTGGTGCCTGTCGCTAAGTGGCCGCACCTCCCAGCCCTTCCAGGCTAATCCCAGCTTTTTAAACGACGAATGGCAGATGTTACCGTTTCTTTCCGAGGTCCTTAAGAAGATCATGTCAGCAGGAACGCGCTGGTTCTGAAATAAAAGGGGGAAAAAGTGAGCAAAGGACTGGCTCTTTTCCCACCCTCTCCACCCAGGTAAACCTCTGATGCTGCCCTAATGTGCTCCATTATCTACGCTTAGCCGTCTAAATGAAAAGCCCATCTGTAAATCAAGCCACCTTGCTCCAAAGAGGACCCCGCTCAGGCTTCTGTCTGACCCATGCCTTCGACTTAACCCGGCCACGAAGGCCGTCAGATGAATTCTTAACTCTTTCCTAGCCGACTGATCTTTCCATCGTTTCGAATCAGGCTAGAATTCCTCCACAGTCTCTGTGCTTCATACTGCATAATGATGCATTGGGTAAATTTCCTCACTCTACAACAGCCACTTTATTTTTAATTTTATTTTAATGAGATATCAGTTCACTTACGACCTGCAGGAAGGTAAACGGACCCATCCGCAAACTGCTAAGTTTACCTTCTGCGGAATTACGTTTTACTGAAGGGCTTAAACCATTTATTGTTATATTACATTTCATCATTGTATACATGAGACAGGTCCATTTCGATTCCTAGGTATGGCACCTCATAAGCCGGCAGAACAAACCAGATCGGGTATTGGACCACATCCAGGGCACTGGATGACACTGAGCCCCTCTGTACACCCATCCCTGATGGGAACATTTCCCCGTCATCAAAGAAGCAGGAGATCTGGCAGCTTATTAAAAGCCTTAGTCAAAAGTCCTGCAGTGATTAGCTAGGAGTACATTTAACATTACGGACAGAGAGCAGGCTCAGTCAGCATCCAGCACGCTCGGAGCAGTCAGGGTTAAGGGCCTTAATCAATGGCCCGGCGGTTAAACCTCCGCCTACCTTCTCGACAATGATGAGGTCTCCCACTTGAATGGCGCTGCTCTTCACTTTCACCGTGCCTGCAGGGAAGATGAAAGAGCAGCAGTGAAGAGCGTGTCCACGGCGAATTCCGCAAGCGGCCCGGAAGATCTCGGAAAGACAGTGGACCCCGGGTATGTTGATGCTAACCACGTCCGCAGGCAGCAGGATTAAAGCCCGAGTATTACGATCAAAAGCACAACTGCATAAACATGCATACCTGATGCACCACTTTATGTATCTCTGCCATGTCATTTCAATATTTAAAATCTGCTTTTTCCTTCAAGGTATGCGACTGGTTCAATGAGCCTTATCACAAAAAAAAACTGAGCTGTAAATTATGGGCTAAAAATGATCTTCTTTACCAAATGTTCGAGCCAGTCTGTTTTATTTGTTATTTGTGTAACATAGCTGTGGTCCAGGGCAAGACACACACACAGTTTGCATGTTCCTTTCATGTTTTCCTATGACAGGCCACAAACATGATGTTTCAGTATTGACCATTATGTTTGGCATCGTGTGTGTGCGTGCGTGTACGTGTGTGTATGTGTGTGAGATAGTGTGCGTATGTGTGTGTGTGTATATGTGTGAGATAGTGTGCGCATGTGTGCATGCGTATGTGTGTGTATATGTGTGAGATAGTGTGCGTGTGTGTGCGCGCGCGTACGTGTGTGTGTGTATGTATGAGATAGTGTGTGTATGTGTATGTGTGTGAGATAGTGTGTGTGTGTGTGCGTGTGAGATAGTGTGCGTGTGTGTGCGTGCACATGTGTGTGTATGTGCGTGTGAGATAGTGTGCATGTGTGTGCGTGCGCGTGTACGTGTGTGTGCGTGTGAGATAGTGTGCGTGTGTGTGCGTGCGCGTGTACGTGTGTGTGTGTGTGTATGTGCCCTCTGACATGCTGGCATCTCATCAAGCTCCCTGCTTTGTACCATATGTCTCCAAGAAGAGGCTCCAGGCACAACACAACCCCGGAGGAAAGGATGCATTACACCACATAAACATAGATATAAACATATATGTAAGGACATACATATATACATATAACGCACAAAAATACGCAAATGTGAAAATCTAATTTTGTTCTGAGCAGATTTACACTCTACTAAACAATCCAGCATTCGATAATATGCAAATCAGCAGTAAAATAATAAAATAAAATAAAAATTTCTTCTGTTCTCTAAAGTTACTGATATCTTGTTGGATGGCTAGAAGCTTCAGTTCTCAAACCTCTCCAAGGATCTGTTAAATTTCACCACCATCACACGTACTTAAATAGTTATAATTCAATGAGGTATCAATTAGCCAAACATGTTATGCAAATGGTGAAGTTAATAAATACATGAGTATATTTTGTGGTTACTGCTAATACTGTCTATGAAAACGGCTAAACTGGCACACTCTGACACCCATAAAATCACAGTCGAGCCTGAAGCAAGGAGTAAGATCTTGATTTAGAAGTTGAAGACGAAGATAGTTTTCTTTCACTGCCTAAGACTTTTGCACAGTACTGTATACAGACACAGACTGTGTCCCATTTAATCGTAACCCTTTCAAAGGCCATTAATAGCAGTAAGAGGCATGCCGAACATTTGACACCAGATCTGTTAGCGAGACAGTGGTAAGCCAACAGTTCACTGTTTACCCGACTACCAGTCCCAATAGCCGCTCATACAGACTGGGCCAGGCTCCAGGAGATGGTTCTGATAACAAACTGGGTCCGTACACCCACTGGTCACAAAGGTTCAAGCTGCTGAAAATTCTTACTAAAATTTCACCTTGTCCTGGGGCTTTGAGGCACCAGAGCTTTCAGGCAGGCCAACGTTAATGAGAGAACTCAGAGTTATTTCTCTGTCAGCTCCGAATGAAAAGCCAACATTGTCTGAAACAGAGTGTTGACCTTTTGACCTGTGCAGTGACCTCTGGCTTTCTGCATATGCAAGACATTAAAGCACATTAATATTGTTGGGCATCCTGAACCCCTGAAATATGGCTACGGCCCCTCAGCCTTGAGTTCAGCTAACTGTACTCCGATTCTTTCAAAACGTAGTGCTGTTTAACGACAATTTATAAATCACATTAAAAACCTAAGGGCATGACATAATTATGGACTACAGAGAAGAGGCCCGCATGAAAATTCTTGCATGTTTTCCCATGGACACACATTTGTTATAAATTTGCTTCTGTAGATAAAGATCTGCCACTCCAAATGGCCATGTCTTTACTCTAATTATTATGGCTCCTTATAAAAAGGACTTTGAATCAGACTCACAATCACATAGCAGACTGAATTTTATGTCTGAACAGGGGAGTCATCAGCAATCAGAATAACCCTTTTTCTTAGAAATTACATCCACTGGAAGAAACTGTCATCCAAACCCAAGTTCCCGAAATGATCACCTGAACAAAAACATCAGAGTATAGGTTAAAAAATCCTGAATTAAAAAAATCTCACTCTTATTCCTTGTTGGTAAAATTGCTGTTAAATTAACACATTTTGAGAGCAAGAGTCTTAGCCTACAGAACCTGCCCACAAGATTCACTCGGGCACTCTTGGGGCAGCCCTGGGGTCCACTGCTCTACTGACTCTAGGTCAGGGTAACTTCTGCTGCAGCTGTCCTATTGGTCATAGTGACACGGGCTGCGAGTTCAAAAGCAAACTGTTGGTGAGTCACAAGCGGTCAGTGGATTTTCAGTCCGTGCGTTGGCTTGTCATGTCTGGGCCTCCTGTCATACACTTTAAATTCCTGTTTCAAATTAAGCAAAATGCCTCCACTGCCACCCCCACCTCACTCCATCCCCACCCCCACCTCATTTTAGGCTCCAAGGGGACCCCTGCCTGGACTTTGAATCCACCCAGTATTTACCAATGAGCGACATGCCCCACAACCCAATAGGGTGGCTGTAAACAAAGGAGTATGTCAACATTCTAACTGAATGGAAAAAATGTGAACTAAATAGTGATACTATTCCTCTCACCAAATTATATCCAATTAAGCAAAACAACACACAATAACGCATGTATTGTCTTGGCACTTGCCAAGTGTGAATAAAGGTCTGTTTCATGAAAAATCCATTCCACCGTGAAAGGCAGTAATAGCGTAAATATAACTGCAACATTCAGAACTATGTACATTTTATTTTTGCAAAAGTACAAATAGAAAAACTTCCTGATTTTCTACCTGACAGTTCCTTAATAGACAAACTATAGGACTAAACTTAAATTTAGTTTAGAAATGTCAATATGTCCATAATCTTTAATTAATAAAAATAAAAAGATAAGTGTCTGAATAATGATCACCATCCATCCATACTGGTCAGGGTCACAGGGACGATCATCGCAATGTTATTATACATTCTGAAAGGTCGTATGTATTAGTGAAATAAGTAGAAAAAGATCAAATTGTGACAGAATTTCTGCATGCGTGCACAGCTCCTGAATCTCACCTCTGGTGGACAGCTTGCTGTAGATCTGGGAATTCACCTCCTTGTCTCGAAGAAAACATCTTATCTCCTCGACCGCCTCCCGCATGATGGTGATGATCAAGACGAAACCCTGTACCACAAGCAGAAACACACTGGAGACATGGCAGACTTAGAGCTAAAGCCAATTCGGCAACTCAAGACCAACTAGAATACTTCATATTGCTATATAGCTGGGTTCGCAGATTACACTACTGACTGTATCTAGGGCCACATCTAGGCATAAGCAGAGGCAGCTGCCTAGGGGCCCAGTCAATAGAATGGGGCCAGGACCGGCACAAGGGGACCCTGGTAGATCGGGCCCTGATTATTTCGACTCATCAGCAATAACGTTACTCATCATCAGCAGTAAAGTTACTCATCATCAGCAGTAACGTTACTCATCATCAGCAGTAAAGTTACTCATCATCAGCAGTAACGTTACTCATCATCAGCAGTAACGTTACTCATCATCAGCAGTAATGTTACTCATGCAATCCAGTGCACGATTCATACGGATTTCAGATCAAACATTGTGTCGGTGAAGCCGATGGGAGTCTGTTCTGCCAATAAGGAGACCAGCAAGGGCTGTGCTAAAATAAAGTGTGGGATGCAGCCCCAAAGGTCAGGAACAGCCAGTCGGCTGAAGACGGTCTCCTTTCATCTGGCGACTCCCTTGATAAGAAGGGCAAACGCTAAGCTGTTAGCTGATATATGGGGCCAGGAGACTTACCAGGGGGACCCAGTAAGTGTAAAGGGCCCCCAGGCGCAGCTCGGGTACGAACTGGGAGCACGCCAAGAGCAGGAAGTACAGGTTGAAGAAATACTTAAACTGATTGAAGAGCACCTGCGGACAGAAAACGGGGCAACTTCTCAGGAAAATTTAGTAACATTCAAAAGCAGTTTCACGTTAGCGGTCTTTTTTAAAATTATTATTATTGTTATTATTTAGTATTTATTTTTACACTTCTGTCTCTAGGTGTAATACTTTGTCTCATCCCTTTGCTGTTGTATTAATACCCTGTATCTGTGTTGTATTTTTTGCACTGGACTATATGGATGGTGTGTTCTGCTGTTTTGTTTACTTGTATATACTCTCTGTTGCTGGTTGGTTATTGCTCTATGTTAGTACTCTGTTATGGTTTTGTAATTTACATTATTTTACGTCAATGTGACCAATTACACCAAAACAAACAACTTGTACTCGGGCTGTACATGGTGAGTAAAGCTGATTCTGATTCGGATATTTGTTTCAGATTCACACACAGCTCCGTTTCCCGGCAAAAAATAAGGAACAATGATACCTAACATTGAACATCAGAAAATAATTAAACATTGTAACTAGTTCATATCTGCAATTACATGAGAAAAGCATGCAAATCGAAACAGAGCTATCAGCTGCCCCTTAAATTTAGACACGGACTTTGATTTAACCATCCATCTGTTAATTTGTTGCTCATGCTGATTTGGAACAGTCTGAAAAGCCAAACAGGCTCAGATGCACTAAAAGGGCCCATAAATCTTGAACATTCCGGAAGTTTCTGCACTACATGCATGACACATACTTAAGCCTGCCCAGAGCTGTCCCTTATTCAGTTTCCCTTTGATGGCTCCCTAACTTATGACAGAAATCTATACTGGCCCACAGCATGCTTATACACCCCACCCCCCCCCCCCCGTGGTTTTCACAGTTATGCCACATGCCACGGTTGAGATTCATCAACACCACAGTGCCAAATTCTCAAAATACTCAGACCACTAAATCTGTACATTAAGACCCCAAGCAAAACTATTTAAGAGGAAATATTTAAAATATTTATTTTCCCTTTAGAAGAATCTGAAAGTGTCATGCAAATGTAATCAGCTTTGTCATTGAATATTATTCAGTTCTCATAATGGAGGTAGCGTCTCCGGAAAACGGTAACCATGGGAACGAGAAAAAACAGGTAGCACATCCTTTGTCTTCTTATTGATGCTACAGTCTCTGACTAGGGCACCCCCCCCCGGCAAGCTACTCTGCCAGGTGGCAGCAGCAAGAGTACTATCAGCAGTATTGGGGAAGTTACTGACACAAGGAATCCATTGCAGATGGAGATGGAAAGTTCCAACTCCAACCTCTGTTTGTATTAGATTAATTTTGTGAGTGACTTCCCCAACACAGTCCAACAGACTCAGTGAAACTTGTCTAGGATGGGCTTCCACAAGCACTGATGCTACATCTAACGTAAAACCAATTTACTCCACAATACCTATAATACTAGAGGATACTAGTATGCTGGAGCAGCTGACCAAGGTTGTGAGGTTCTGGAGAGCAGAGGCCGCTCTGGTGGACACTCACCCCCGGCAGGAAGGTGAAGAGGTTGTACTTCTGGTTGTTGATGACGTTGCGGGGGTAACGCTGCTCCCGCTTCTCGGGGCAGCCCAGCCACACGGTGCGGGGCTGGAAGTCGCCCATGCCACAGCATCTCGACCAGGGGCAGCATCTGCAAGGGAGCGAGGCGAGCTGAAGGCCTCTCCGGTCCCACCCCCCTCCCCCCGTGACAGACAGCTGCCCCTTCCTCAGCACAATTAGGGCAGAATGAAAAACAATGAGGGCCTGGTTTCCTCCCCAGCTGGATCACATGGTGCAGGTCTCTTATCTCACAGCGTCACCACTGTCCGCCTTAGTCAAACAGTCAAACAAGTCCGTGCAGATTTGGTTCCTTGGAGGTAACAGAGTATTTCATGTGTGTCCATGGAAGCCATACTGATCAATTTCATTTTTAAAAATTTTAATTTTAATTTTTTTGAAGTTAAGTTGAAACCTTGTCATTCCACAAAAAAAAATACAGATATCTTTAATAATTAACTGTAACAATCTTATGTGATCAAGTAGGCAGCAAAATTACAGTGAATATCAGGTACAAGAAACAATCACGAGATAATAAAAGTAACATAAAAAACAGGCAGCCATAAAACAGTCCAAACAAAGGAGATTATATAGGCCTACAACAGTTAAATAGTTTGATCCCCTCTGTTGCCACTGAAACAGCAAACCATTTGGCAATTTAGACTTAGTCTCCAATTAACGAACAAACCTCTCTTAATTAATCTTAATTAACCTTCTCTGTCTTCTCATAAATATAAGCTCAAATTCAAACAGCAAGACTATTTTCCAAAAGCACACATCTGGTTTACTGTGACACAGAAGTATGGAATTCAATCTCGATGCCTCAATAAATGCTTATTAATCAGCTCAGCTGGAAATAAGAAACCACAGCTTTCCCACAAGAACTGTGCATAAATTCCAGTGTATTTGTACTGTACCTGAGCAAATGGCAAATAAAGTTTCAATTTAATAAAATTCTCAAAGACCATGGCCACCATCTCCTTACCTATGTGATGATATTTCACGTCTCATAAACATGCCTTTATTCATCACAGCCCATCCATCCATCCATCTTCCATACCCACTTGTCCTATGCAGGGTCATGGCAGTCGGGAGCCTGTCCCAGAAACTATGGCCGCAAAGCAGCAAATAACACAGACAGAGTACCAATCCATTGCAGGGCACACTCACACACCATTCACACACCACTCACACACACATTCACACCTATGGCAACTCCAATTCACCTTAGCATGGTTTTGGACAGCTGGGGGAAACCGGAGAACCTGGAGGAAAACCCATGACATCACAGGGAGAACCGGGCAAACCGCACACACCAAGGGCCGGGGAGAACCGGGCAAACCGCACACACCAAGGGCTGTGGAGAACCGGGCAAACCGCAGACACCAAGGGCTGTGGAGAACCGGGCAAACCGCACACACCAAGGGCCGGGGAGAACCGGGCAAACCGCACACACCAAGGGCTGT
>JAODJU010000108.1:20596771-20616650 GCA_026776725.1 Gnathonemus echidnorhynchus
CAAGGGCCGGGGAGAACCGGGCAAACCGCACACACCAAGGGCCGGGGAGAACCGGGCA
Organism: Gnathonemus echidnorhynchus; assembly: GCA_026776725.1. Classification (NCBI taxonomy): domain Eukaryota; kingdom Metazoa; phylum Chordata; class Actinopteri; order Osteoglossiformes; family Mormyridae; genus Gnathonemus; species Gnathonemus echidnorhynchus. The sequence continues at coordinate 20,596,830 of JAODJU010000108.1, forward strand.
AACCGCAGACACCAAGGGCCGGGGAGAACCGGGCAAACCGCACACACCAAGGGCCGGGGAGAACCGGGCAAACCGCAGACACCAAGGGCTGGGGCGGACACTCAAACCTTGGTATCATCCTTCTAAATCTACAGATCACGGTTAGACAAAGTTACAGCTCAGTGGCCAGTTTACGGTGCATGCATGCTCTCCTGCTAAATGCCAGCAGCATATGGAGGCAAATCCCTCACCGAGGGCTGGGATTGAAAGACACGTGCTTCAAGTGGAGGCTCCTCCACCTTAGTAACACACTAGACCACCTATACAAATTAGCTTTGCAAACCAACAAGGGTTTCATCACTGGCTATACTAGTGTGAGGTCAGAGGAAGATACTGTGTTTGTTTTAGCGGAAGCTGACTTGACTGTGGTGAAAAAATCTGAGAGCAGGGCTCAAGTCCAAATGAACACACAAGATCAAGGTACATTACAGGCCTGCTAAATCACAAATTATACCCAAAACGGTAATGATTTATACAAGTTTATGAAAGATATTATACTGACGGAAAGCCTGTTTTAACATGACACAATTATTCAATTTGTTTACCCCGAGTTCATCCCTAAAAGAAGCATGACCAGACTAATAAGTGACAATTTAGGGTCAATGGCACTGAGATCACGCACGCTAAACTCGACATATTTTCTACACAGTCTAATATTCCAGCACATCTGTAATGTAATGTGATATATGAACATGCAACAGTACAGACTTACAGATTTGGTAAATGGTGAACCTCTGGTTTGGCCATGTTACTTATCAATTACACCGTCAAGGCTATAAATACATAGTCTGTAAGGTCATAGTAAAGGGATGAGAGTTATAATTAAGAACAGAAACAGTCAATGTAACTGAGATTCACTAACTAAAAAGTACCTGATGAGCCTATAAATACGCACAACTGAGAACAGAGCAGTACACAACTGTCTCAAACAGTGCTATTGTGTGATAGAAGCAAAAACAGGTTTCCCTCCTCCAATCTGCTTCCTCATATGGATCTTTGGGACTGGTACGAAACAGAAAGATCACCATTTCAAGCCAGTGAAGCTGGCTCTGCTTCCTTAACAATGCATTCTTTATTAGAGGACTCATTTTTAAAATGTGTCATATTGCTTCTGTAGTATCTGGGCTCTACACTTCACCAGTCTTTGATGCAGAATTTCGCCTCCTACAGTTAATCAGGTGCTTTCAAAGACAATGATGAAAGCTGAACATCTCCAGCAAAACCCAGCTGATTATGGTGTGCAGCAGCCAGGTAAGGGGGTAATCTCAGTGGATGGGGGGAGGACCAGTGGTTCTCTATATCTTTCTATACAGATAAAAGTTAAGTAACAGAACGGTCGCTGAATTTTTTAACTTTAAGGATGCTTCAAAGTGGAACCTTAAATTTCTCAAATGTGCACCAAACTATATGTGTAACGCGAACAACGTACTGCTTTCAGCTCGCCGTCATCTGGGGAGGGGGGACTCTGGAGATGTAAGCTGCCCCTTTAGGACTTTAAAAGCTGTGTATAACTTTAAAATAACTAGACAATGTCTCTTGTTTGTAGTTCTTCACCATAGCCGTAGCAGCCCTAAAACACGACATCCCGCCTGAAGCTGACAGCACTGAACATTTTTTTTTATATTTACAGCCATGAACAGATCCTGATCCCCCCACTCAACAGCTAGATACCTGGATGCACCTGGTTTATATTACAAACTTTTGTGAGAACCTCTACTTACATGGTTGTAATCAGGTCAACAGCTGGGCAAGAGGAACCATTTCAGTCAAGAGATATAATGTTTTCACCATATCTAGAAAAATCTTAAATTAACTGCATTTCAAAAAGCCTGATTTATATTTTCTTTCTAGCAGATTTATATACACATCTGCTTTGCACAGCGACCAGACAAAGAGCCTATCTAAACCGAATTTGAGCAAGGGCTACCAAAGGGCTACCAAAGATGTTCAAAGTTTTTATTTTTCTGTATTACTGTGGTGTGGAACAAACCTTGTCTGATACGTACTGTGAGTGGCATGCAGAGACACTTACCAGAAGCATATATCAAGTCCTGAAGGTTTAAGCCAAAAGACTCATTGTGATTCTTCTGCAGACTCATGTCAGCGGTACAATGGTTAGGTGTATGCTGAACACACAATAGCTGATTCATCCATAAATTCAGTTTGGCAACAACCGACAACAATTTTAAATGTTAGCTGATTAGCTGACAATTTCACCCACAGCAGCGTATAGTTTTCATTAATATAGCTGAATGTGTCAATTATTTAGTTTAAATTAGCTGGTAAGAAACAACACCATAGATCCTCTGATCTGCGCCTGTATGGATGCATAGTTAATACAGAAAGTGCTCATGCTTTATAATCAAGCCATTCTCCACCAAATGAATCCATATTTACCACACATTCAAGTCCACAAATGTACAACAGTGCGGGGAAGTGGGTTATTATCTTAAGTGCTGTTCAAGTACACAAGTCGCATGCAAGCTACTGTATTGGCACACTATGTTTTCCTACAACAAGAGAAGGCCTGTTGTGCAATTCCACCAATCACCATGCCCGAAAGCCTACTGGAAGGTGTGGCGACAGTGTCTGACCAATCACGGGATGGCAGAAGGTGGTCTCTGGTGATGATAACTTCTGGCATGAGGTCGGGTTGAAACCCAGTCACACCCCTTTGTGCTACATCTTAATATGGCTCAGCGATGAAACAGCGCATAAATATCAACAAACACTGGGAGAATAGACTAAAAAATTCAGCACTAAGACAACCAAAATTTTTATCCCTAAGGCACCAAAGAATGACCTATAAAACATTTACAGAAAAAAACACCCTAACATACAAGGCTATTAAAAGTATCCACAGTCAACAATCTATTCACTATAACTGAAATAAATTCTAGTCTCAAGTCTATCCTTAAACACTACTGCATCCTAAAATAATTATACATTTATATATAAAGATGGAGAACTGGATACAAGTTCTTGCTTATTTGTCTCCCATCCTGCTGTGACTCATTATGCTAAAATGTTGCTTTTGTTTGTCAAATTCAATCCCTGCAGCACCAGATGCAGATTGCAGATCTCAACAGCAGCATTGTCCTTATTCATCATGGCACAAAAGCAAAGAGCCTATAGCAGTGTCTCCTACGGACCCGGCCATCACTGCAGCCTGTTATTTCACTGTGCGGCAATGCCATTCTGATAGGCTACACTTTATAGGAAAGAAAGGTTTATTATTAATATTTATTTAGCTTGTTTGTTTTTAAAGAAGGCACAGGGGTTCTCCCCAGAGGCAGTAAACAGGCCGGAGTTAAGGATGGGGGTCTAAATTCTGAAAAAGAGACCATAGATATGGAGAGAGGACGGAAAATATCGATGTATAGGCACTGACTTCCAGAAATGGCTTTCAGGGTGATGAAAGCAACATTTAAATGCCAGTTTATACCCTTATACATTTGCAAATGAAAATAACTTCTATAATGTGATTAGTTAATGATTAATCACTTAATGATATTTGTTTATAATAATGTTGCCCAGTATAAATTACATAATTAGTATTAAATATAGGCTATGTATGGATATGTGTGTCTGCACAGGCCTATCTTTAGTAAAATGTTACTTTAATGTTATGTAACTGGGATTTTGACTTCAGAGAGAGGATGCATGGCATTTCGATTTTATTTTCCAGTGTATCACTGGTATGTTAATAGCCTTAAACTCGCTCCAGGTCTTTTCATTGATTTGCATATCATTAGTCGGCAAAGCTCCATTCATTATACAGAAGAAAAGTTAAATGAGAAATTTAACAGTTTACATTAGTCAGCTTCAAAAGGAATTCTATGATGTAGGCTATGCGATTAAATACAAATGTTCATTGTTTAAATTAATCGATTTTGGTTGTCACAATCGTTGTCACAAGCATGGATGTTTTTATAAATGGATTAAAATCACACTGGAATACACTGATTTTCAGTAATACTGCTTTGTATTACATCATGACATACATCCCCTTCTTTTGTTGTATTCTCAAACCAAAGGTTCCGAATTCGGTTTGTACGCATTATAAATAACGTTTTTATTCACGTTATGGACGTCAACTTTATTAACGTTTCCCGTTTTTGCCATTATGTATTGCAGACGCCATCGTAGGCTGATATCGCCTACTCTTATCGAGCCTGACTTTGCTTTGTTTTTATTGGGCGGCAACAAAAACCAGAACATCCACCACCAGCAACAAAATAAAACTATTGGGTTTAAAATGCTGGGTTTCGGTGCCCGACTCATTTGCACAGGTGGAAAAGCGGCCAGCATCGGTCATTTCCCGACGTGCTTTTATAGCTGGCGCCTGAAACGATTAATCGGCAGTGTGGTGTAACATGGGCGATCGTCTTATTTGTTATACAAATGCACGATGCTTTTTGCTATGGGAGCAAAGCCCAAGGCCTGTCCGGGTGAGACGGTGCCCTTCAACAAAGCTGCAGAGCAAGCAGGCAACGCTTAGCCTTATCTGCATTAAAATGGCTTACTCTGTATCGTACATCAAGTGCACATCAAGCAGGCATAGCATATTGCTGTGGACGCCCATTTACATGTATCCAGTAACCGGAACAAGGATATCCCGACAGGGCGCGACTTTACAGGTAGATGTAGCAGGCTGGTTTAAACCGATTTATTCTCGATCGCTACATAACGACGCATAAAGGTGGTCTTGATATACATTAATAATTAAAGACAGACACATGCATCGCGTGTGAGTTCTCTATACCAGCAGAACACAGGAGGCGGCAGGCTTTAGCGTTCCCAGTAATTCATATTTTGACATTTAAACAAGAGCCGCATATCCAGTGCCGGGGACATCTGGTTAAGGAATAACCAAAACTCCGATTGCGATTTCCTTACCCGCTTTTGTGCTTATTGTCGTGTCTTTTTTTGTGTCTCACCGGCTGCAGTGGGATATTGTCCGTCATTCCTGCAGTTTTCGGTTTATGTCAGTGAAACGCCTTTTCTGTGCGCTGGGCGGAGGCTGGCTCATTTCACACAGTGACTCGCCTGCTCTCCGCTCGTCTCTGCACGGATCCACCGAAATGCCAGAGCGAGGATTAAATATAGTCACGCTATTATATTTTACGTCTCTGGTTCGCGAATGACCCCTGTTACTGTTTTATACTTTTTCATTTTTAACCTGCAGTCACAACGCTGTTTATTATAACATTTCAAATACAGCTTGCACACATTAAGGGCAAAACCACTTTAAAATATTTTCCAACGTATTTTTAACTGCATTACTGGTTATCTGACCACTTGTTTTATTTATACGAATCGTAGAATAAAAATCAAAATAAGAACAATCATGGGTCTATTGTTTTACGTCACTATATCACTTGTTTTTACATATTATAGCTTAGTGATGCTCCACTTGTAATAAGTAACAAGTTAAAATAATTAAATGGTTTAATCAGTGAGTGATACAGCACGTGTTTATATATATATACATATATATATATATATATATAATGTCAGAAAACAAAGCTTGACGACACAACCACATAATCAGCAGCCAGTCGTTGAACCTGCATGCATGTATTTCTCGAAATTTCAGCATCTCCCTTGGACCCCAAATTGTCATTTCCAGTGGTTAAAAGAAAGCAAACATAAGTCCACATATTGAGCAAAATGTTAAATGTTAACTGGTGTGGATACAAAGACTTGTGCCTACTCTCACTTCCTCCGCCAGACTCCGAGCTGCGTGTGTGGGATCAATGTACAGCTTTAAACAATTTGAAACCAGAATATTGATAAAGACCCATTATTTTTATATACCACCTGACCAATTCATGCTTCGTGAAGAGATAGCTGATTGGGCTCTTTATCACGTGACTGTCCACTTGCAGTAACTCCCAATTATAACCCAAGGCTAAAACTGCAACCATAAGAGATTTATACCCCAAGTAGTATGGTGTTTTAGAAAAAGATCAGGTAGCGGCTGACATTCTGCTTTTGTAAAACCACAATGTACGGTATAACAATGTGTGTGTTTACCAATAATCTGTGCCTTTACTAGGTTTTAAATTTCACAACCTATGTTAAGGATCTGGTGGAAGAAAACAGAGGTGCACTTGATGCTAAGGGTATGGAAAGGGTAATGCAAATCCAGGAGAGGCAGCCAGACATGAGCATGGCTAAATAAGCACACTTTGTATGTGGATAACCATACTCCCATGACAGCAAAAGAAGCCACATAACATTTCAGTGGTAGCAAAATAACAGCTTTATCGGAGGAGCAGTCAGCCCCTAGGAAACACTGCAGAGCAGAGAAGCCACAGCAAATTCTAATATTGCTTTATTAAGGGATGGACAAAACTTGGAAAAAGTCACCCTGATTTTATTTTCCAAGGAGGAAAAAAAACAAAGCAAAAAAAAAAGTCTGAATAAGGAGGGGAAAAGTCAAGGAATGACTTCTTTACAAGGTCTACACTGTAAACATGGCAAATAAACTGGTTTTGACAAGATTCAAGAATTCTCATTTTATGAACTACAGAGAGTCACCACAAATCCAGATCAAGGCACAACTTGGCAAATGCATATTTCAGAAGGAAAAGAAACTCTGAACAAGATGTGTAAAGTGTCTGTAAATTAAAAAGGGAACCTCCACTCCAAGCATTAGGTCAGATACTTTCAGAAAGTGTACAAGAATGGGGGGGGGGGGGGGGGGGGGTGTGGGTTGTAGAATACATGGCCACTGGACATTTCCACAGGGCATCCAAACATATCCTGTCAACTATAGCTAAGTACTTATTTACAATGCTGATGGTGCACAGAAGAAGTTGAGGAATGTTTTGATTAACAGACAGAAAAAAAAATAAAACATTCATCTAGGCATTCAGTCCTAAGGCTCAACCCATGCTGTCCCTAAACATAACACGGGGGGGGGGGGGGGGGGGGGACATTTGGCACCAAGTTAGTCACACCATACAACTGAAGACGGGGTCAGGAAACCAGGACGGTGGATCTATACATAGGGATTAAAGTGCAGACATGGATGAGAGCATTCAGTGTTATGATAGCCTTTAAAACATTGGTATAAGCCCTACCAGTTAAGATAAAAGGGACACATGCAGAAATATTGGCAGAAATCTGACTTCAGGAAACTGAACGTTACACTGAGACAAAAATGCAAGAAGTCTTGATCATTTCTGGCCAGAGGGAAAGGAATTTCACCTTCATTATGTCATCTGTGGTGGTTCAAGTAGATGCTGCTGGCATACGTAGTTCAATGCTAGGCACTTAGAGTGTAAACTATATACATTTCACCACAAAAGCAACATGGAACAACCGTTTACAGCAAAACAAAACAAAAAAAAAAAAAAAAAGACAAACTACTGGTGCTTTCCAAACCAGACTGTTGATACACAAAGCAGCAAAATGCACCAGAGCCCTGAAAAATATCCTCTTGCATGAGAATGACAGATTTTCTATGGGCCGGGTGTAATCGTAGGTGCTAGACAATTCAAACACAGATTAAGTAGCTACAAAAAAGGACAGAACACAGAATTTCCCCCAATATCAACTATACATCTTCAAACAAACATTTGCAACTAGGCGTTATCCTTTAGCGTACATTCCTGGCAGGGACAAAGTTTGGATTACAGCTGTTTCAAGTAAGAAATACATTCAACTTCCAGAGGAAAGACTAAAAAAAAAAAAAAAAAAAAAAAAAAAAGTTACCCGCTTCGTTTCCACACGTACAAACTGTAAATATAACCAAGATCTCTACAGCAGTTCAAGTTTTACTATAAGAAACACTAGCATTTAAGAGGTAAACTGTTCAAAATGGCGCCAAGGGCAAGAAGGTGCACCCTTCAAATTACTGGGGAAAGGGATCAATTAATGCTTTGAGAAACCCATAGAACCTCAGCAAGGGAGCACTGCATCAAGGGTCACAAAGCTCTAAAGGCGATTGTACTTTATTCCCAAGCAAGTAAAAATAGCGACAATTATAAAAAGCCATGATCCTTTTCAGTAGGATGATTAGATTTGTCATAGAACTTAGAAAAATGCAAGAGGTGGAAGGGAAAAATTACAAAAATCAATTCACAGCGATTTTGCTCTCTTCCATGAAGTGTGAAAACTGTGACTTTGGGACACCTTCTGCACCATTTTTCTCCATCTCAGCTATGGTACCAGGGAGACCAGCCTGGGAGCTATCAATCTTCATCAGACCCCCAGTGGAGCCTGCTAGTGGGCCACTGGCAAGACTACCTGGGAGGGGAATGCCTCCGTTCTGGATGACTGAAATCTCATTGGTCTTCATGGTCAGACCATTTGAAAATGCCGCGGCATACTGGTTCCACATGGAGGGGTCAAAGTTCATGGGAGGAGGTGGCAAGTCCTTTGGGGGTGGCATCATCTCAGGAACCATCTTCGGCTCTGTACCCATGGCCATCAAGGCCATGGGGTTATCCAGAGACATCCTCTGTCCCCGCCTTGCAGAGTTATTCCACATGTGAGTTCCAACATGCACCTAGAAGGAAGGTGGAATCCACAACGTTAGGGTCACAAATCAGTGGTCATCTGCAGCTAGACAAAATGATTGCCAGTAACAACCTAGACCCACAATGAAAATGCTTACCTTCAGGTTGCCCTTTGTGGTAAAGGCTCGGCCACAGATTGTACAAGCGAAGGGCTTCTCCCCAGTATGTGTACGCTCATGGATCTGTAGAGCACTTGCAGAGGAGAAGTTCTTTCCGCAAGCATTGCACAGGTGCTGCTTGCCGGAGCGACGTGGTGCACTAGCACTGCCGGACTGCGAGCCCACACCCAAGGGCATCTGGGTACCAAAAAGGTTGTGTGGTCCCATTGGGGTCTCCGGAGGGATCTGCATCTCCAGCTTGACCAAACTTGGGGGAACCCGCATGTAAGGGACATGGCTAGAGCCTATTTGAAAGGCAATACAAAATCCGTTAAAGCAACGACTCCCTATCTACTTATAGCGGGTTACTGAATGTGCTTCAGTTAAGAGCAAATATTGATCATGGTCACAAGAAACTGGACATTGCTAATAAGAACAGAGCAATATGCAGTATTTGGCACGTTACTGACAAAAAGTAATCCATTGCAGAGAAGTCCACACCAAGGTTTTGGTTCAAGCAGTTGGGTATAGAGTGTGAAAGTACTTAACTGGCTTGTTGAAACAAGACCTTTTTCTGGATTTGTACCTTCTGGACCTGGATTTTCCCACCTCTATCTGCAATGGATTACTTTTGTCAGTGACTTCCCCAACACTGGTCATCGGGGGGCTTACCGTATTCTCCCATGGTCATGGAAAGGCCTGGTTCCTCTTTGACTGGCTTTGGAACAAAACTGCCAGAAGTCAGGTCAAGAGCACCTCCAGATTCGGAATCCTGAGACCCAAATTCTACCTCTGGCTTAGAAGCAGCTCTACCACCTTCTTCAGTGATGGCAGAATCGGGAGACTTTGACTGGTTGCTGCCCTGCTGGCTATCGACAGGAGATGAAGATTGGAAAGACATAGAGTCTGAGGCTGCAGGACTCCGGCCATTCTGATACTCTCCGGTTATCTCCCCCGACACAGGTGGGGCATCTTTAGGTGTGACGTCAGTCTCGGATGCACTGGTTTGCTGCTGCAGGTTGAGGGCTGAGGTCAAGGTCTTCATGTGACTTTCCAGAGCAGCAATGCCAGAGAACATGGGCTGAGGGTGAGATACATGGTCTTCTTTCATACCTGAAGCCCCATTCAGGGGCTCAGAGAGCTCTGAGGGCTTTTCCTGAGAGTCCAGCTCCACATCAGGCTCATCAAGACTCTCATCATTAAAACTATTCACATCAAGGGCCTTCTCATTAGTTGGCGAGTTTTCCATCTCAGTAGCCTCGAATGTGCCTTCTGGCAGAGGAGTGTTGGGAATTTGGCCACCCATGTGCATGCGGATATGTTGCTGCAGCACTACAGCATTGGTGAACTTCTTCTGGCAAATGGGGCAGGAATGTTGCATCTTCAATGGTGTGTTGGCCCTGTGGACACCATAATGGGCTTTGAGGTTGCCCTTTGTTGAGAATGCCCGGCCACAGATCTTGCATTTGTATGGCCTCTCCCCTGTGTGGGTGCGATAGTGCATCTTCAAGGAGCTCTGACAACTCAGCACCCGGTGACAGATCATGCACTCATTGGGGTCACTGGTCCTCTTCTCCAAACAGTCTACCATTTGCTGAAGCTTGGCCGTCCCTGAGCTTGCATCTGCAACCAGACCATTGCCATTCATCTGGGGCAAACTTCCAGGACCTTCTGGAGACCCATGGTTCTGGTCCAGTCCCATTTCTTGGTTGAACATGCTTGATGAAATTGAGGTCCCATCACTGCCAGATGAAGAGGGCCTCTGAGAATACATCTCACCCCCCAGCGAAGTTTCAAATGTTGCCTTAAGGCCCTGCAGCACAGAAGGATGGAATCCTGCAGCAGGCACACTCATTACAGGCTTGCCATCTACAAAGTTGGACTCTTCAATGGGCATTGACATCCCATAAGGGATGCCGCTGCTGGTCGGAATGTTGTCAAGATGCTCAGGCACTGGATGGGGGTTCATCCTGATGTGTGGATACTTCTCCTTGTGCCTCTGGAAGTGAACCTTGAGGTTGCCCTTCGTGGTAAACCGATTCCCACAGATGTTGCACTTGTAAGGCCTCTCCCCAGTGTGGGAGCGCAAGTGGATCTGGAGGGCGCTGTCATTGCCAAACGTCTTCCCACAAAACGTGCACTTGTGCTTAAAGAGTTGCTCCCCAGACCCAGCCTTCTGCTCGGCCATAGTGGGCAGCTTCCCCTTGACTTTCTTAGTAGGGTCTATGCCGGCCGAGATGGCAGTGAAGGGGTTCTGGAAAGCCATTGCACCTGGAGACTGAGGAAAGAGTGCAGGAATCCCCTTTGACATGTCCAATTTTGACACTCCCACACTTGCTGCTAGCGACATCGGGACACCATTGGAGTGAGGTAGTTTTCCCTGTTTCAGAGTCTCCAGGGACAGGCTCTGACTTCCGGTCCTTTTCCCAATCAAGGCGGCGGCTGCGGAGAGCTGCTGCGACAGGTGCGCCCCGAGGGCCTTCAAAGGATCAACGGCAGCACCGATGCTGGACTGCAGGCTCTGTGGGGCCATCATGGCCACCTGGATGCGGATTTGTTCCGTCAGCTGGATCTGCTGCAGCTGTTGCTGCTGCAAGTTCACCAGCTGCTCCAGAATCATGGGGATGGCATGAAGATTGGTCTGGGAGGTTGGAGACTTACAGCTGGACAAATGTTGGGTGACGGCCACTTTGGTGCCAGGCATGGATTCCAGTGTAACGTTAGAGTTTCCAGCAGGCACCTCCGCGTGAATAGTTTTTGTTGGCTCATCATTTGATTTGACCTCTTCCTCCATCCTATCAGAGGAGCCATCGTTCCCTTTGGACTGTGACTCGCTGCAAGACTGGCTCGCGCTGTGGTCACTAGGGAAACTCTGTGGAGAGCCCTGAGAGAAGTCTTTCATGATAACGACCTCCTGACTTTTAGTGCAAGTTCTCTGATGCTCGAGGAATTCTGATAAGTCAAAGAACTCAGCGCAACATCCGTCACATATCTTTGTCTCCTCCATCTTGCTTCTTTTCACCTCGACCCCATCCTCCTCCATTGCACTCTCCTGAAGAGATCCTGAAACAAAACAGGAAACAGAAGTTGTTAAAAGCATTTAGATGAAAACCAAAACATTCCACTGCATGCATGTACATACATCTTGCAGACTGGAATACCACAAGCTCCCAAAATAAAATGCCTCAACACTGCACACATAGTTACATTATGCACTCAAGTAAGGTGCCAAGCGTGGTCATTTAAACAAGCTTACTGCCATCACCCCCAAAAGAAAAGGGGGAGGGTTGGGTTTAATGACAAATACAAGTCATTGTGGCAAAAAAACCACACCAATAAAGCTCACAGTCCACGACATTCATATAACCACATCCCAAAACTAAACAGAAAAAGGTCACGTTCTGTAAGGTCACGTGATACACAACTCTCATTTAAGAGATTGGACACTAGACATCCACTAAGCTTACTGAGAACTACAGTAGAAATGTAGCGCGCCCACTAGGTGGAGCTGACGTCCATTTACCAAACATTTACTATTTGCAAATCGATAATGAATGGATCTTCAGAACGAGGTAATGATGAAATAACAGCTGTCGAATTTAAGAGGATTATACCGCGACAACAGCGCTCAACACAAAAGACAAAGTACACAGACAACAATCAGTTTTAGCACTGGCGAAACCTCAAGAGGGATAACAATGTTTTATGTTTTAGACGTGGGAGGGGCCGTTCCTGTAATAAAACCAAGAAGCAGCAAGTTTTATAATGTGGATGCACACAAGACTGCTTGTTGCAAGTACGCATTGTGCAGTCACTACTGTGACTTTCGGGGGGGGGGGACTCATAGCAAAATTAAGTGGCATTGTATGGAATACAGATAATATATTCCAGAAACAATCTGCATTGTCTTGAGGGAGGAGTCGGATTCCCTCCCATTCTAAACACCCAAAGACCCAAGAAGCCAGATTAAATAGCTGAATATATGCCATTGAAATTTAATTTGTCCGATACAGATTATAAATGGTCATTTAACAGACCCATTGTTAAATGCTAATGCGGTCTTATGAAAAGGGGGGTAGGGACCACCTGTCTGCATTCTTATTCCAGAACTCGTGGACTTGTTAATTGCTCACTGGGCAACTGGGTGGGAGACTTCTTGCTAATCGACAAATATGGCAAAACCATTCAAACCAAGACTAGTTCCCGCATGTGCCTAACAGTCGCATGAACATGGGAGAAAGCGTATCGCTGAAATGCATTAAACGGAGCCAAAATTTACTACCGAAGAACTCCAAGACACGCACGCAGCCCCACGTGATACGTCCTCTAACCACAAGGCGGCGCCGTCAAACAGCAGCTCGAGGCGCAGTAAAGCAGAGACCGATAGGCGTCCATTATAAACAGAGTAATAACTCGCACGCTCATAAATCACATGGAAATGGGAAAAAAAACTAACGATCGCCTTCTATCTAAATGAATACGTTTATCCAAAAGCGTCACGTTTTGAAACGAAATCACAGCACAATATTTAATGGACAACGACTACATGTAGCAACTTTGAGTCCCTGCAAATACTATTCCATCACCCCAATAAACCGAATAAACATAAAAAATAGGCATCAAATTGGGCATTTGTTACCAAAGGGTCAGTGCACGCCAGCCAGCTCATAACAACGCGCCGGGACACTTTTGTTTAAAAACGGACATCCAAATTAGTTGACGCAACCCGGTGCGGTGGATTTATACAATTAAAATAGCAGCATACCTGTTACAATGCAAAACGCTCACACGGATCACACAAGCTGGAACTAGACTTCGATACCGCATCAATCGAGAAGTTTACAGTTGGGGTCTATACTGGTCCGTCTTTAGAGGCTAAACACAATTAAAATCAATAAAAAAACGAACCCGGGGAGGGGGTTTGCTATGCCGGGAAATACTCCAAATTAGATTTGGCCCTGAATGGACAGGACATGCCGTGATCTTTGAATGGAAACGCAAAAAAGGCAAAATGTGCCCGGAACCGACAGTGAAAAAACTCAACACGAAAGCCGTGGTTGCAGGGGGAAATTCCGTAGCTCGGACTTCGTCGATGCGACTGTATTCAAGTTATAGTTGATGCTTAAAAAAAAACATCGAAATAATATAGCGTTATTAATAATCGACCACGCGAAATCACATGCATACTAAAGGGGTGTAGTTCTACAGCTCTTACTAAAAGCTCCACTTAAGGAAAAGAAAAAACGTGTTCACTAAAGACGCCGAAGATCAATAACCTACATACTTAGCTCAAAAATAGGCAAAACGGGTTAAGGGTTAATGAAAGCCAATATTACAAAAGATACCGAATAATCAAAACTGATTTCATTTACTACAACGACTAAATATCTGCAAGATTCAACAAATCGCACTTATCCAACCAGATTTCGGAAATTACACCTTAAAAGGAAGATGGATGATACATATATTGGCCAGCACAAGGTTTAGGATCAAAGTGATTCACAAACCAACGGACCAGCAAACTAGAATAATAGGTTAGTCAAAAGCATGCCAGGTCCAAGGGTCGTGATCCCGACCAAAGTGCATGGGGCAAAAAATGATTATTAAAATTTGCGTTATGGTTTATAAGCAGAATGCTGCTAACATTGCGTACAAAAATCTGCTGGTCCAAACTCACCGTTTTCCGCCGGACCGGGTTCTTCGGAGTTGATGTGCTGCGGCTTGGCTTGCTTGCGCCTCGACATGGTGCAACCATCGGGAGCAAATAGTTGCAATATTTTCCCCCCTTCGTCTTCTTTACAACAAATTTGTAGAGTTGGGAAATTAGCCCTTCAAGTAGAAATGCGCATGTCAGTGTAATTATTATTATCAATAATGCATTGCGATTTATCATGGGCCCCTGACAGCTGATTGGCTCCAGTCCAAATGTTTACAGATTATTCAAATAGGAGCCCATTGATGAGAAAAGCAGAGTGTGAGAAGGGGGAGGGAGATGCGAGAGGTATGGAGAGAGAGGGAGGGAGAAAGAGAGAGAGAGAGAGAGAGTGAGGGGGGAGAGAAGAATGAGAGGGAGGTACGGGAAGTCCGATTCTCACTTAACGTTCAACAAAGTTATTTTGTTTTAAGTTATTTTTGTTTATATAAATCAGCAATATTCTTACAGTAATGTTGTAACACGCCAAGAGTATACCCTCTACCTGCATATTAATGATTTACGCAGATATTTTATATGCGGCTTCCTATTCTTATAATAAGCGTAAGTGTAATTTGGCGCTGTGTTGGGCTGGCGTGTTCTAACGACATATTATTGATCAAAAGCCTGAAAAATGGCATGCGATTTTCACCGTAACAGTATGCATAACTGCTTGTTTTAGTACTTTTATTTTGCATTGTATGATTTTCTTACTTACTATTGTGATATCCAAATACAAATATTTTTGTGTGTCTACTTATACAAGTTTTGAGAAGTAAATCAGGAGTTCAAATTAAGGCATTTTCATGTCTCATTCCCAAATTTACATGTAGGGAAAGTGGATTTGTCCTTGCATCCCCTTTTTGGACTCTCTTATCCTGGATACACATTTTTTTTGTAATTTCATTTTTCATTTTCACATTTTAAATCTGCCGATGTAGTGATTTTTGTAGAATTTTTAAGGCACTCTTTAATCATTTTCTTCTATCCTAATTCTAATATCTAGTAGAAATCCCATGATGTCAGTTTTGCGTGGTGGGATTTTGAAGGTCGGTGTCTTTGACATTTTTTATTGCTGTCAGGAAATGTAAGTTTATACGAAGTCCTATGGATTTTGCATGTGGATGCATATTCTTCCCAGTATTTTCCTGGTATTTTCATCCTTCTTACCTTACAGAAGCTGTTTATAAATTTATTCTAATTCCCTCATATATTTATTCCAAGTTTTATCATGCATCTCACCTCACAAAATATTCGGCTGTTTGTGTATAGTTCCATTTTGCACCAAATGAGCGTCACCCCCACCACCCCCCCCAAAATTGCACCCCTTCAACTCAATATTCAGGGGAAGCACATTAAATCAGTGAGTAACTCAATACTCCAAATTGGATCATCTCTAGATTATATCGTTTGCATATTGTTATTGCATTATTGATGCAGCACTGAAGTGTCAATAGCATATATTTTCCATGTGAGGATGAGGTCTGGACTCCTCTTTCCTTTCTGGGATCTTTAAAGTCAAGGTGGGGTTCAGGTTAATGGGTGAAACAATGGGGTCAAAACCTGCAGAGGGGACAACAAGAGGCCAGAGTGGGCCAGGCTGAGGCAGGGGGGGGGGAGATCTGTCAGACCCTATAGCGCTGTGGTCCTCCTTAGCTCGTACCTTCACTGGGCATGTTGAAACCTGGCATGTTGTTGGTGTTGCATCTGTACTGCAACTTTGTTTTGTCAGAGTTAAACCAGATAAATGTCTTATATCATGTTGCAAGATAGACGGGTGGGAGGTTACAAAACTGGGATTATGTAGACAGTACAGATTATGTATTACAGGACAAGCTTGGCTTTATTGTGTTCATGAGAGTTGCAAACTTTTGTTTTTCTTATATTGTAGGGATTGCATTGAAAGACTTGCAGCTGACACTGA
The DNA here is from genome assembly GCA_026776725.1 of Gnathonemus echidnorhynchus. Classification (NCBI taxonomy): domain Eukaryota; kingdom Metazoa; phylum Chordata; class Actinopteri; order Osteoglossiformes; family Mormyridae; genus Gnathonemus; species Gnathonemus echidnorhynchus. The sequence continues at coordinate 20,613,114 of JAODJU010000108.1, forward strand.
GTTTACACACATACTGTTCATCTGCTGTGGGTCAGGCGCCGTGATCCAGGTAGAGTTACATAACCTGAATATTTAGAAGCTCACAGCCTGTAAGTGGGCGGAGTGGTGTCTCAGGGTGTGTGAGTATCGTGACTTTGAGATTTCCCCGACAGTCTGTAACATTGTGAGTTATTTAGTGGATGTGCAAATGCCTGGTGACCCTTCCTGCGCAACCAGGAAAGAATCAGAAAAAAGGTTTACTGGCCAAGAACATTTCCACACACGGGGAATTTGCCTCCAGTTGTCATGCCACCTGTGTTGCGGATTATTTTCTAAATCGCTTGTGTCCCGACTTCGATAAGCAATAAAAAAAAAGATTTTAAAAAGCAGATGGATACTGTCTCCACCGGTAGGCTCACGTGCATAATTCCTGGGCCGGGCACAAAATTATTTAAAGCGGGTCTTTATAATATGTAACCCGTTCCTCATGGGCCTTCTTCCACCTAAAGGACAGAGCTGGCCATGGGCCTCAGTGATAAGTGATTGGATATTATCGTCACATGATCGATGCTGTCCACTTCCTGTCTGTAGCTTTTTGTTCCACTTGTTAGATGCGCATCTGCTCAGTTCTTTAGTAATTAATGCTTTGCATGTAATTAAACATGACACCACATCTGCCCAGGAGGCTTCCTGGGCAGGCTGGATCTGAGCAGTCACTCAGATTGTTCATGCATCACTTTTAATCATAGAGTGTTCGTCCTAACTGTCACCAATTAACTGAGAAATTCATGCCATATTAAACAGGTCATGCTAGGTAATGCACAGGATAACCAGAGATTTGCCTTCTGGAGCAGTTAGTCTGGGAAGCTCAGGTCTTTACCTGACTTAAATTAAGACATAAAGACAAACCTCTTCTCTATTCAGCCTCTTAATCGAAATATATCTCTCCCTAGACAATGCCTAACATCTACCTCTGTTCTATATTAGTAATAAGGAGAAAGTGATCTGAACGTCTAAATAATGTCAAATGTCCCATGTTCTTTCTGGGTCTTAATCATATATCCACCCATCTTCCAAACGCAGAATAGGGTTGTGAACTTTATACACAGATATAGCCCCATGACCCTATCCTGGAAGAGTGGTCAGAAGCAGAGGCATACGGGCAAGACAGCCAAGGTAGGCAATGGCCTGGGGCCCTGAGCTGGGGGGCCCGAGCTGGGAGGGGCCCCCGAGCTGCACAGATTAAATAGTACATTGCGACGTCAAATCTGCTGTATTTGTGTATTCTGTTTTTCTCACTCAAGTGAAATTAAATGAATTGTGTTTATTAATTTCTCTTTGTTGCAATTATTAATTTAGACTTCACACTAAAATAGTGTTCATAAGTTTTACCATGTCTGGGGAGGGTGCGCTGGATATATATATGTGCAAGCATGTAAAATGTGGTTGTCATTGAGCTTCATGAGAATCACAATCTGGCACAGATGTGCCAAACACTTAAAAGTGTATCTGAGTATTTCTGGGTGAAATGAGGTTTATTACTTTTTCTTTGGTACAACAGCATGAAAGCCTTTCAGCTCTCTTTTTTAATGACGGCGCCCCCTGGGTACCCTGTAGTGTAAGTGCAGGTGTACTTGGAAGGGCCACTACTAATAAAACAATCTGTAGTGTGTGTGGCCACATATGACACCTCTATCAAACATCTCCAGTATTTCGCACCAACAAACAAACAAAGTTTCTACCCAATCAGTCGTCACCAGTCACAGGTAAATTAAAGAAAGCATTGTGGGAAAATTGAAGATGGGATAGTGGGTGAATCCAGTAACTGTATGACGGGTAAATTCAAGAACATAAAGCAGTAGAAGTTGTATGGTCACCTATATCTGAGCATGGCTTGGGTGAAGAAGGTTGAGGGAAACCATGTACTTCTGAAGTGGTTCTGCACCTAGACAACACTTCTATAAATAAATAAAGAACCACACTCCTCTAAATGTGTATTAGAACATTGAAAGAGGGAAATTAGCCTTAGTGGTAGACATTTATTTGATTTCATGACCTTTATTGTATTGCACTCAAAATCATGGTATGTTCAACCCCTGCTCTAATAGGGTATCCATTGAGCTGAGTAAGGTAATTACAACTAACATGTCTAAAACTGTCACTTGCGAACATTAGCCTGAGACATTAACATATAGTTATAAAATCTGTACAGGTTTTCACTTACAGTCATTGTATTTTGATTAAGGCTCAGAGTTGTGAAATCCTGCTGTTAATAATTAGTGTTTGCATTTCATTTAGTCAAGTTAACATCCAGAGATATAGAGCTAAATGCAGTAGAGCGCCTGTAAGCTTAAAGACCACAACAAAGGACTTTTTTCCTGAAATTTGTTTGACATCATTACAAGAGTCGTAGAATATCACATTAACAAAATTTTTGTCTAGTCCTGCAAAAGGCGAGAGAGAGTATCAAGGATTGGATCAGGAAACGTATCTGAGGCAATTAGAAATTGTGATAATTATCTTTATTGGGTTTTTCATCAACGTGATTAGTCAAATTTATGTATATGCTATTCTGTCATTCTGACAGGAAGTAAAAGTTAATATAATGTTTTTTCCCTTAATTGTCGGATAACATCATACATATTTATATAGAATTAATAGAAAGGAACCACAATGGCCCCCACTCAAACACAGGACTGAGTTCATCCTTAAGAGGGAGGCTATGCCTTACCTTGAAGAGGCTGGAGAGCTGAGATCTGATTCTAATACCAAAAGAACGTGTGCTTCCTTGTCAGGCTGATATAAATTATGACCATGTTTTTGGGCTCCTCACAGGAAGAAAACATGCATCTTAAATGTTGACTGTAAATATATATGAGATACCTTATAAAGATCCCTTTATAATGCAGTACAAAGCATCCTTAATGCTTTTACCGACCATTATAATGCATTATAAAGGGATCTATAGTGCATTATAGATGAGAACTTCATAAAGCATTCATAGTGCATAATACACTTAATGTATAATACACTTAATGTATAATAATCTATAATGTGTTACGCCTTTTTTAAATAAATATTTATAGCCATGTTTACAATACTTTATGGATGCGTTATTATTTGTTATGAATGTGTTTATAAATAACCAAAAACGTGGCCTTAAGTAAAGTGTTACTGCATATTTTTCAAAATTCTATTCATACAACAACTGAATTTCAATTTAACACTATCTGTTAAGTAAGATTTTAGTTGGAATACAGTAACCATGCCATAAAATTGTGATATTAGAGTCCACATATTTCTAATTACAATCTGGACAGAAATGAATGGCCTTTATGTTTAAACTGCATCTTATATATTTATGCTATCCTTTACCTGCTTATAATCTACCGTCATATTGTCTGTGTTGATCACCGAAGTCCCACGTTCTTTATTATAAGGTCACTCAGGTCTGGTAAGTGTTAAAAGGGGCAACAAAGAATTTACGGCTTTGCTCAAAAGGACAGGATAACATTTTCAGGTTTTTCCCAACCACCCCCCCAACACCACCACCACCCC